>CAWUFW010002687.1:462500-1662500 GCA_963921515.1 Calotriton arnoldi | reverse complement strand
TGAGCGCATTTCACCATAGTGGCTACATTTAACTGTCTAAGCTGCTCAGCATTATAATGATAGACATTTGTAGAAAAAGAGGAAGGGTTGTGGCCCCTGGCCCCGGCCGCACGCAGAATTCACCCCGAATAAAATATATAACTAAATTGATAACAATATAACCTAAAAAGATTTTTGCATTAACTACAAGCATTTATACAACTATCTAAATATTAATAAATACATATATATAAATATAACATTGTATTCAAAACAATCAAACTATATATGAAAGATTATAAATAAAACCTTAATTAGTATTTACCATAGGAGTGCATAACTGCTAAAAAAATTCAAACTAAAACTAAACTAACCAATAAAATCAAACTATTAATACCTAGCCAATAAAATCAGACAAACAATTAAATCAACAATATAAAAGGTACACTAATTTTATCAACTAAATACTTCAAAAACGGCAGACATTGCAAGACGAGGTAACTCCGCCTGATTCTCTGACCATACCCTTAAAGAAGAAATATATACATCTCGACAACTACCTAACCAAGTAAGTAAAACTCATACTTAAACTAAGGGCCTGATTTAGATCTGGGTGGAATTGGTCCCACCATCGCTTTTTCGACAGATTCACCGTCTAACTAATTGGCGGTCCGCCCGCTCTATTTAGATGCTGCTGGGCGCCCGCATCACCGCCAAATTTTATAACATGCGTCGACAGTGCCATACGAAATAGAAGCTGTTGGAGGCGGTACAGCCACTCTGTCCATCGGGCCAATCACGATGTGCCTTCCCGCCGACTCAACTGTGGCGGGGAAACCTCCTCACCTGATTTGGCGGAATAGAACCCATATAAGGCACAAACTCACCTTCACTCACCTTCTCACTTCCTGTAGCACCATGGACCCAATCCTACGTGTCCTGCCTTTGCTACTACAGGATAATCACGATGCAAATCAACAACGTTGTCGTCAGAACCGAAGGTAACCACTCCCATTATCTGTTACCTTCTCACTTGGCTGTTCATATTCGCTCAGGAATCTTGCATTTTTAAATCACTCACACAAGCAACAGCATACCAATGTGCAATGCATATGTCTCTAATGTTGATGTTTAAGAAGTTTAAAGTAAAACACCTGTATAACCACATTGTGTTCATAAATTTGGAGTCAGCTGGCTTCCAAAAAAAAGACACTTGCACAAAAAAGGATATCAAATCAAAAATCAAAAACTCACCATACAGGTATGTTTAAATAAAAACCGAAAATTGTCACAAGACAAACAAATACATCACACATCATTGGGATAAGTGCAATGTACCCTCATGTAGAAATTGCACTAGACAAGCTGTAACGCTCACCTCATAGATTACCTGGAAAATTGATGTCACTCCCAAATTTGAAGCACTCTACATAATAATCCATGTAACATTTCCCCTTGTCTAGTGCAAGTCCTTTATTGTATACAATTTCATTTTGTACATTATATTAGAAGGTGCAATGCATATGTGTACATACTTATCAGCCATCAAAGTGAAACAATCACACCTGTAGTAAAATATCCTTAAATAATGTGTCAACATCTATTTGTTGGTGCAAGTGTCCACTACTATGTTGAATGACTGCACCTAAATTCAAATGACCATCACATACCATGTGAACCAGTGTATGCACTTTACATAGTAGACATTTAAATTCTATGTAGTAGTTCCTGCCACCATGCCAAAGAAAAATATGCACTACACATTTTACACTGAAACATTGCAAGGAATCAAACAATGCAAAGGAAAATTAATGCTAGGACAAACTTGGTGAAAATAAGAATTCTCATTTATTCACAATGAGATAAGTCTCTCAATTTTTTTTAAACAAGGCAAATGCTAGTCCAAATGGTGTCCAGAAAGCCCTGTGTACAGGTGTGCAGTGGCACTCAGTTTGCCTCCAATTGTACTGCCAGGGGAACCTCTTCAGGAAGGGGCACCTTGTGGGCTGAGGGGGCACCTCAAAGATGTTACTTGGGAGGGGCGGGTTTGGATTTGGGAGGAGTGGTCTTGTGTTTTTTGGGGTACCTTGCGGGGTTAATGGGGATGGTTCCTGTCTTTTGAGGGGTGGGTTGGAATGTGGAAGGGATGGGTTGGAGGGGTAGGTGTGTGTTTGGGAGGGGTGAGTTTGGGTGTGGCGAGGGCAAGGGCAAACATAAGAATCTCACTGGTAAAATGGGTAGGATGTTTAGGAGGGAGTTGTGGTTGGGAGGTAGAGGGAGGGGAAGTGTCTGTTGGGCATGTATCTGTTTAGGGTGGAGGTGTCTGTGGGTCTGGTGTAGGTCGTGCACATTTGGGTATGTGTTGCTTTGTTGGTGTGTGTTGTTTGGGTAAGTGTGGGCGTTTCAGTTTTGTGGGTGGGTGTTATGGAGGTGGTGGGTGCGGTGTCTGGGGGTGTGCTGGTGGTGGTGTATGTGGCTGTGGTGGTGGGCGCAGTGTCTGGTGGTGTGCGTGTGGTAATGCATGTGAGTGTGGTGGTGGGTGCAGTGTCTGGGGGTGTGGTTGTGGTGGTGGATGTGGCTATGTTGGTGAGTGCAGTGTCTGGGGGTGTGATGGTGGTGGTAGTGTATGTGAGTGTGGTGGTGGCTGCGGTGTCTGAGCGTGTGCTTGTGGTGGTGGATGTGGCTGTGGTGTGGGTGCAGTATCTGGGGGTGTGCTGGTGATGATGGTGGTGGTAGTGTATGTGAGTGTGGTGGTGGCTGCAAGAAACATCCTTTAACCCACAGTCACAACACTGACCTACCTTTATGATGCAGTCACTACCCTGACTGTGACTTTACCACATGTTACTTTACCACACAATAACTTGCTTTGGGGGGCCCGTAGTTGGAAGAGTGTTGGATGTTTAAGTCCAACACCTTCGCTACTGTTGCATAGACTGGAGTTGGAATAGTAATTTATACTATTCCAAAGTTCAGCACCCTCTTAAGCAAGTTGTTGTAAAAACTTGCATGGTAAAGTAACGCGTGGTAATGCCACAGTCGGGGTAGTGACTGCGTTGTGAAGGCATGCGGGGTAAATGCATGCATGGTTCCCTCATATAACTGGTGGCAGCGGTGTCTGTGGTTATGCTGGTGGTGGGGGTGGTGTCTGTCTGTTTGGATGAGTGCCTGTGTTTTTTGTGCCTGTGTTTTTTGTGGTGTTTGGGTTTCTGTGTGGGTGTGCTGCCTGTGCCTGTGTAAGTGGGTGTGTGCAAAGGTGTGAGTGTGCTTGGGACAGGTCAGGGAATAGGAAATTTGGATGAGGATGGAGCGGGAGCTGGGGCACAAGGTTGGAATGGTTGGAAGGCTGCGGGCAGTGAGAAAGTTAGACCTTGAAAAGACCTCTGTAGGCCAGACATAGCACTGTGAAAGCCGTCCAGATTGTTTACCATTTGTTGCAACAGGCAGCCAAGCCCCTGGATGGCATTCATTAGTGCAGTCTGGCCTACAGAGATGTTCCTGAGTAGGTCAATAGCCTCCTCACTCAGCGCATCCGGGGGACAGGGGCAGGGGGTGAGGTGAGGTGAGGTCCCTGGTGCGAAGGAGATGCAACCCCTTTTAGGGGTGCGGGTTTGGCTAACTTGGGGGGAGCAAGACGGAGGGTGGAGATGGTACTCTGGGTGGCGGACAAGGATGCAGGTATAAAAGATGCAGTAGGGTCCGCCACCACTAGGGAGTGCTTGCTGGAGAAGGCCTCCGAAGAAGATGTTGAATCGCTGGTTGCCTCCATTGCACTCCCCTCACCCTCTTTGCCACTGGGTCCCCTGGTGTCGGTGGTGTCAGCACCGGAACCACAGGGCACAGCTGCTTCCCCACCACCGTGGCCAATGTCTTCTCCGCCTGCTCCTGATGATGCTGAAATGACATATACAATAGTTTCATTGAATCTGTGTACACAGAACTGATCATGAACTTTGATCACAGGACAGTTTATAAGTTTTCAGATTTCACTTGCTTCAAGGTTCTCAAACTTTGGTTCTACTTTAGCATAAGCTCATGCATGTAGGCAACATTTTCAAAAACCATTTGTTCACAGTTATGTCATTCCCCATGACCGCTCCTATATCATATATTATCTTGACTCTTATCCATTATTATGTCTCTCCAGGAACTATTTCACATCTCTGAATGGTTGGCTTTTGTTGTTTAGAATAGTGATCTGATGTCACCAAAAAGGATATCAACCAAAAATACCTTTCTACAGTGTGTTCACTAGGCCCTAAAATCTGCATACTTTCCATTCTCAAAAAGTAAAATATGAATACATGTGTGTCAACAAGCACTGAAATGTTGTACCAATATTAGCATAAACTGAAAGCATATTACCTTTGTTCGGGCATTTTCCCATGGTAACACTTACTTCAAGTCACTAAAGTATATGTAAAATGTCAAACATTATAAATGAATTCTGCACTAAAGTAGCTTAGCATTGTATCACATACTGTGTAGATACCTATGCTGTTGAAGACAGTCAGAAACAAATATTTGGGTGGATTGGCAAATGAATTCCACAGTATAAGTAAATACATAACCCGTGACACATTTCTAAAACACTTCAGCGCTGAGCAAATCACATTTTCACATTTCACTCCTAAAAACCTCTATTTATTAGAAGCTTGATGTATCTTAGTGAAATTGTTTCACTAAATATGCTAGCTTTCACTGTAGTCAAAAATGTGTAGAACATCACATTAATTATTACATACACTAATTCATATATAATACTTACTTCAAAGATTCACATATAAATCACAACAGGCAACATTTTACACCTTGATGCATTTCAATAGTTGCTTAATGAATCATTAGTTAGCTGATTTTGAGCTTTCCTGATGGGATACTCCTACATATATGTGATGGAACATTCCATCTTGCAAAGTCCCTTTAAGTTTCCCATTTATCTCCATCATAGCTTTATCATCATGCAAGTCCTCTGACCTCTTGGTCTTAGAACTGCACTCTCCCCAGCAGCTCCGCTGTCTGCGCGCACCTCATCCACCTCCTCCTAGTAGGTGTTTGAGGCTGCCGAGGTCCACCTCGTGCTCGCTATGCTCCGTTCGGCCCATTTTCCCTGCTCCTGGTGTGTTTAACCTTTTCTTTTTCCACTGTATTCCAACTCGTGCCTTTTTCTGAGTCTTCTGTTATTGACTATTGTTTTTGTATTGTTGCATAGTAGCGTTGCCCCTTGTTGACTATTGTTTTTGTATTGTAGCGTTGCCCATTGTCGCTCCTGCTGCTGCGTCCCCTGCGGCCCCTCCCCCTGCCAGTTCCCGCTCCCGCCTTCCAGCTGCAAGTCCCTCCCCCCTTCCCTATTTATGGCGTCCGCTGCGGGGGAGCGCGTGCAAGTCCTCTGACCTCTTGGACTTAGAACTGCACTCTCCCCAGCAGCTCCGCTGTCTGCGCGCACCTCATCCACCTCCTCCTGGTAGGTGTTCGAGGCTGCCCAGGTCCACCTCGTGCTTGCTTCGCTCCGCTCGGCCCATTTTCCCTGCTCATGCTCCTGGTGTGTTTAACCTTTTCTTTTTCCACTGTATTCCAACTCGTGCCTTTTTCTGAGTCTTCTGTTATTTACTATTGTTTTTGTTTTGTTGCATTGTAGCGCTGCCCCTTGTTGACTATTGCTTTTGTATTGTAGCGTTGCCCCATGTCACTCCTGCCGCTGCGTCCCCTGCGGCCCCTCCCCCCTGCCGGTTCCCGCTCCCGTCTCCCACCTGCAAGTCCCTCCCCCTTCCCTATTTATGGTGGCCGCTGCATGGCTGCGCCGCTGGCGCGCCAAAGGCAAGCCCGTCTGCGCCCGTCCGCGACCCGACCGTGACCAGCGCCAGGGACCCTGGATCTCGAGCCATCCACAGCTATGATGCCTTCACCCTCCTCGCACTCAACCCCGGACGGAACAACAGCTGCTAGCAGGCCACGCCGAACACGACACACGGTCAGTTCTCCTGACACAACTGCCGCGAGTCCTTCATTACCACCACCCTGAGCGCAAGCACCAGCGACACCGGCACCCTACCATGCATCCTCCTCAACGTGCGCTCCATGCACAGACACACCGTGGAAATCTGGAACCTCCTGGACTCACTCTCACCCGACGTCGCCTTCTTCACTGAAACCTGGACAAACGCCTCCTCGGCCCCTGACATCGCCATTGCCATCCCGGATTCGTACAAGATCCAGAGGAAGGACCGCCCCAACCACCCGGGAGGAGGCATCGCCATCGCACACAAAAACTCCCTCCGTCTCACCACCTCCAGCGAAAACTTCCCCGCCGCCGAACACCTGCACTTCCAGGTCCAGACCAGCCCCAACTCCACACTCCGAGGCACCCTCGCCTACAGGCCCCCAGGCCCTCTTCACCGACACCATCACCGAACTCATCACAACCCACGCCATCGCCGCCGCGGACTACTTACTCATCGGAGACCTGAACTCCGCGACCCCAACTCCGCCACCCTCCATGACAACCTCGCCAACATCGGACAAAAACAGCTCGTCATCACACCGACCCACAAGGCAGGACACACTCTCGACCCCATCGTCGCTGGAGGTAGCAGCATCCACTTCAGTCACACCACACAACCCCCTTGGACCGACCACCACTGCGTACACTTCTTCGTCAACGAACCCAAGCCACCCGAACCTGCTCCGCACCCACCGAGAAGGAACTGGAGCAAAGTCACCGAGGAACAACTGAACTCCACCCTAAACGGCAACACCCCCACCGCTGCAACCAACGCCAACCACGTAGCCACGGAATTCCACACTTGGATCGCCAACTGTGCCGACAAGCTCGCCCTGCAACCCCGACAAGCAGCGCCCCAGGAAAGCCGCCTGGTTCACCACCGACCTCCAAGAAGCCAGACGCACCTGCAAACGCCTGGAGAAGAACTGGAGAAACAGCAAGACACCTGAAAACTACACCACCTACAGGGATGCCATGACGGAATACCATCAAAGCATCAGAACCACCAAAAGGACTTTCATCCACAACAGAATCCTCGCCAACTCCAGCAACCCCAAGGAACTCTTCAGCGTCATCCAGGAATTCACCAAGCCCCCAGCGAAGCCACGGACATCACCCCCTCCCAGGGCCTCTGCGACAAACTCAGATCCTACTTCCACCTGAAGATAAAGAACCTCTACGACAACTTCAACAACCATACGCCTGACCCAGCAGCCACCCCTCCCTTAGACAACGCCAGCCAGCCCACCATCTTCGCCTGGACACCAATCACGACGAAGAGACCGCCACGACCATGAAAAGCATCCACTCCGGGGCCCCCACAGACCCCTGCCCTCCACACATATACCACAGAGCCGCCATCGCACCCGTACTACAACGCACCATCAACACCACCCTCGAGACCGGCTCCTTCCCCGACGACTGGAAACACGCAGAAGTCAGGCTCCTGCTCAAGAAGCCCTCAGCAGACCCGGCGGACCTCAAAAACTACCGGCCCATCTCGCTCCTCCCCTTTGCGGCGAAAGTCGCCGAGAAGACCATCAATGCAGAACTGACAAAGTTCATCGAAGACAACGCCATCCTCGACCCTTCTCAATCCGGATTCCGCAGCAACCACAGCACCGAGACTGCCCTACTCGCCGATACCGACGACATCCGCACCCTCCTCGACCAAGGCCACACCGCAGCCCTGATTGTACTCGACTTATCAGCAGCTTTCGACACCGTCTCCCACCGCACACTCGCAGCCAGACTACACAACGCCGGCATACAAGGCACCACCCTCGTCTGGATCCAATTGTTCCTCACTGGCAGAAGCCAAAGAATCAGAATACCACTCTTCCTCCCCGAACCCACTGAAATCAATTGCAGAGCCCCACAGGTATCATCACTAAGCCCAACCCTCTTCAACATCTACATGGCTCCCCTCGCCGCCATCGTCCGACAACACGGCCTCAGCATAGTCTCCTACGCCGACGACACCCAGCTCATCCTCTCCCTCACCAAAGACCCCGCCACCACCAGACTCAACTTCCAGGATGGAATGCAGGACGTTGCAGCCTGGATGAGCAACAGCTGCCTAAAACTCAACTCGGAGAAGACAGAAGTCCTCGTCCTCGGAAACACCCCATCGGCATGGAACAACACCTGGTGGCACACTGCCCTCGGCAGTCCCCCGACCCCCACCGACCACGCCAAAAACCTCTGCATCGTACTCGACTCCTCCCTCTCCATGAACCGACAGGTTAACGCCGTCGCCTCCAGCTGTTTCAACACCCTCCGCATCCTCCGTAAGACTTTCAAATGGATCCCCCCGAGGCAAGGAAGACAGCCACTCACACCTCATAACCAGCAGGTTGGACTACGGAAACGCCCTCTACGCCGGTATCAACAAGTCTCTACTCCGCAGACTCCAGACGATACAAAACACCGCCGCCAGACTCGTCCTCGGTATCCCTCGACACGAACACATCAGTCGACACCTACGCAAGCTCCACTGGCTCCCCGTCGAGAAAAGAGTCACTTTCAAGATACTCTCCCACGCCTACAAATGCCTACACAACACCGGACCCCATTACCTCAACAACAGAATTGCCCTCCACGTACCCAAAAGAAACCTCCACTCCGCCAACCTCTTCCTCGCCGAAACCCCAAGCATCCACAGAGCAAGAACAGGGGGAAGATCCTTCTCCTACATCGTGGCCAAGTCCTGGAACGAGCTCCCGACCGACATCAGACGCGCCCCCTCCCTGAACACCTTCAGGAAGGCTCTGAAAACCTGGCTCTTCGACTGAACGGAACTGCAGCCCCTCCCCCCCACCCCCCAGCGCCTTGAGACCCTTTTGGTGAGTAGTGCGCTTATAATCCCCCTGATTGATTGATTTATCATCTGGACATGAAGAAGGACACTGAGAAATGGTTTAGGGTATGTGTCACTCTGTCCCCAATGTGTACACATTCCTGTCTCGGAGTCAATAAAATTGTATGGCTATCACTATTATTTGTCAAAAAACAGACTGGCTTACCCACACATATTTGTGAAGGATTACGATATCATGCTAATCTGTCACTTTTAACATATATGTAACAGTATTTCTGATGCTACACACAATTTGGGTGGTTTGATTCCAAAATATAGCCATTATTACTGATGTCACTACTCATTTTGGATCACATGCTCACTCTTGTTTGTGCAGAATATCAACTTACCAATGTGACTTTGGTATATCCACTGTCTCCTAAGTGCCTAGTATGCCATGTCACATGTAATAGGGCTACGATTACACCATCCACAATAGCAAAGTAGCATTACACCTGACACAATAAATACTATTGGTGCAACTGTCCCTCATGACATCAAACAACTCAAAGTATATGTAGAATTTAGACAGCCATGTGTTTGCTCAGAACATTCCATTGGTTGTGAACAGGAATCAGGTGGGATCCTTTCCAACAAATTAATAGACAATGCACATTATCCTACACATTGTTTTAAAACGTACACTTTCAAGAACCCTGCTTGTGCATTCGACATGGGTCACCCTTAATGTTGATGTTATAAACCTTGCCTATAACAAAAAATGAGTCATGTCCCCTTGTTACTGCTGTTGGGCCCTCAACTGCCCATCAAGCTCCGGATAGGTCATCATAAGAATACGGGCCATTAGGGGAATGAGGGTGCAGCACACGCACCTCCCATGTTGGGAAGCCTGCCCGAGCTGGACTTCAGCTGACTTTCGGGTCCAGCATTGTAGGTCCTTTCCCCTTTTGTGGCAATGGACACTGCACCGCTTGTAGAACCCCAGGGTCCGCACCATTCTGGCAATGGCCTTCCATACGTCACGCATCTGATGGGCGTCGACCTGTATGGATACAAGAAATGAAGGGGATGAATGGTTTTGTAACCTTTTGTTTGTCTGCATTGTTGTAACAAAAATGTTCTACATCTATCACTAGCATAACTCATAAGTTAGCATGCAAGATGTGTATAGTCACATGCTGACTGAAACCAATATCTTAATACACACTTTTGTAGTGGCCTGCTGCCTACCCTCATCCCATGTCATGGTCTAAACTCATCAATCCAGGCCTTAGACATCATCTAGCTCAGGGGGCTCCTACAGATTCTGTGATGTGACCTACTTCTGATCAGTGCAAAAATATTGTGAACTACTGAATGCTAAACATATATACATATGGCACAGTGAATAGTGGCCGCTGTGAGTAAGGGGGCGTGCAGTTTGGACATGACACTTTGAAATGGGAGTAAAATGATATGAAGTGTTAGCTCAAGAAGTTAGGTAACTCTCCCTTTCAACTATCATCCATTTAAAATCATTCAGGGGCTTATTTTTAAGCACACTTCAAAATTTAACCTGGCAAGGATATATGTTCATGACACCTCAGTGCTTCAGTTGTTTGGCCCTGTGACTCAGCCCCAGCCTGGCCTATTATCCTGACTGAGCACTGCTCATTGTCAGACCTTGTTATCTGCAGCCTGATGATCATGATACCACATGAGCACAGCCTTCCCTTAACTTTTACATGCAAAAATTACCTTGTGCCCATCTAATAAATTACCTCAAGACAGTGTGCTACTCTGAAGGGGTACGGGAGCTACCCGTAGCTCCAGTACAACTGTTTGCAGAGCCCTACATAGCTAACATCATTTTCATTTTGTTTGTACAGAAAATATTTTTATGTTCAGTTGTAAAGAGTATATAATGTGTTTTCTAATTTCCATGATGTGAGTTTTGAATGTAGCACATGTTATTCAAACATATACATAGATACATCTCTCCATACACACCAATTAGAATCTAGGGCTTTAAACACACAACACATACTAATGGTGTTATTTTTTAACATTGTAAAGTGCTTAGAAATGCCCAACATTATTATCCTCTGTAAGGAACAAAATATATGACAGTTCACATCACTAACTACACTTCACTCAGAAACTCAAAGGGACATTGTACCCTGTGTTAATGGAAAAAAAAACAGTTAGGCAGATTTCCATATTAACTTCAGACATGTACTTGTTCCTCTAGTGAGCCATAGAGCAGGCCATACAGGGAAAGGACCTCCTGTGTCAGCAACTCCAGTTCTTCTGGCGAGAAAGCAGTGGCCCTCTCACCTGCTCGACCTGGCATTGTTGCTCCCAGAGGCCACAAACAGCACCAAAGTGGAGGAGGTCTTGATGGCAGCAGTGTTAGGAGACAAGTGAGCTTTTTTCCTCCAACCACCAAGTACATGTACGCGACGTACACAATCGTCAGCGTAGATGGACACAGCCATTGGCCTTCGTACGTTACTTTCACCAACATTTGCCTATGGCTGTGTCCATCGTGGAGTTTGCCGCCCACTACCGCCCGTCTCATTCCAAATGTCCTATCGGCGAGGTTAGGCACCCGCCAATTTACAAGTTTAAAATAGTGTGGGGGATATTCACAAGAACGTGTGCTAAACATCTCCAAAAAATGTTAACGCAACATTACACATCGCAGCCTATCGCGGGAAAATAACCCCTTGTCAACCAGGAATTCACAACACGGCGGTACCATGCGATAGTCCGCCGAAAACGCGGCCAATGTCCGCGATACAACCACCTCGACAAAGATAAAAACACAAACCACAACACAAAAAAACGTGTGATGAGCCCATTCGCGATGAGGAAAGCTGCAAAAAGCACCTCCAGGCCCGCGACACACCCACGGCAGGCGAGAATAAGCACAACAAAAGCAGGAAAAAATAGACAAAGCAAACAGAAAACAACAGCCAAGCACAATGGAGGCAACCTGAGCCAGTATACAACCCCACAAGCCCCATTGGCAACAAAACATTGTACATGGCAGGCCATCATGGACAAGGTCAATGCAGCCGGAGAGCGGAGGAGGACAATGGAAGAAAACCAGAACAGCTGGATTGATGCGAAACGCACAAACAAGCAGAAATACGCCAACAACAAGAAGGCAGCAATGCACACCCGAGGTGGGAGTCCAGCGCCACACCAGGAGCTGGATGACATGGAGGAAATGGTGTCCACCACATCAGTCTGGAGATGGTGGCAGGACACGGGGACCTGAAACTGCCCAAAACAACAGACACCACAGCAACAGGGAGAGGAATGACCAGGGACTGGGAAGACGGGGGGAGATGGGCACAATGGCACACATGCACAATTAAGCACAGCACAACTGCAGACAAACCATGCTCAAGAGTAACAACACCAACCAAGAGCACACGTCACACAACCCGGCAATATCACACCACTGAACAAGCAAAGAAGTGAAAACCACACTGCCTGAAAGGGTGAAGGGTGAGCCAAAGCAGAGCCGAAGGGACATCTCACACACAATGCTGCACACACACATAGGAAGCAGAGCACCCCAACATCCAACACAATGTGGTACGACCAGCAACATTTGCACAACCCAACACAGGACACAAGTGCACCCGCCTGTGGCCGGTAAATGGCCATACGCATCTGGCAAAGCACGAAACAGGGACATGACAATGCACAAGTACAAACCCACAGCCCTGATGGGCTAGCAATGCACGTATGGCAGGGATCCAGAGAGTCCGTGACACACACATTGGCATACAAATCAAGACACAACACAGTTGGAGTCAAGTGAAAGTGCGGAAACTTTACCAACAAGTGCGTGTCAGTACGGCCAAGAGAAGTGCCATGAAATGCAGACCTATGCAGCCGCATGTCTGAATGAGGAATGTAGGAAAGCGCCCATGTCCACCCCGGGGGAGTCCATCACCAACACAAGTCAGTGCCAACCCGCGTTGGTTGTCCGCGCATGGATCAGGAGTCCAGGCCAATGCAGCCATGTCCACTGTCCTCTTGGGACATGTGACCACATTCCCAACATGCAACCAGGCGTCGGGACACGTGCAATGGGTCACATCCAGTTGTGGCTGCAGGTACCTTGTCACTCGTCCATGAACGCGAGTGCAGCAGCGTAGGCCAACATCTCCAATGAGAGATCGTTGTCCACCACATCTGACATGTCGTCGACGTAATCCATCAGCTGACCCGGACAGATGTGCTGACTCCAACCCCATGTGCACCAAAGCCCAATCGGGTAGCGGCTCAATGTGCTCACTGCACACAACGACTTGTGCAATCTCCCAGGTCCAGTGGCCATCATGCATGCCAAACATCCATGCATGCCATAAACGGGCATCACGGTGACACTCCTGGTCGTGGGCCAACAGGGGGCGCACACACATGTCGAAATCCAGGTCAGCCACAGTCACGTTGGAGAGGCAGACATCCATGGGCCACTCGAATATGCACGAGCGACAATGCAACACAGGCTGAACGCAGGTGACGTTCGCAAGGCGGAAGCTCAGTCGGTAACTTATCCGCAGCACTGCCAACGGCAGTGCCCCCAGTACATGCAGCAGACGTGCACGGTACAGGTTCACGTGACTGGAGTCGAGCATGTATCCGGGATGGTCTGCCATTGCGTCAGTGGCTCAGCTTGAAGCGGCACAGGCTTGTCCTGCGCCAGTCCTGTGGATGAAATGGCACAGCTCGGAGCAATGAGCAGTGTCTGTGTGCAACGGGTGCAGGCCTGGGGTGGGGTGGGAGTACGTGTGAAGGCCATCTCACGCATGCTAACTACGACCAAGGACTTCTGCGTGTGGGATGTGTACACGTTGGGCTCACGTCGGGCAGTGCGTAGTGTGGGAGTCGCAAGTAAATGCTATCGTATCTGTCAGGGGCTGCTGGCCACATGCAAGTCCCAGCTCGGAGCTGCAGATGTGCCATCCGCCTGGTAGTACAGACAAAGGACCCTTCATCCCTACAGTAACTTCACCATCTGCATGCATTCAGGAGATGTACAGAGGCCTGTCGTGGGTGTGGTGGGATGTCTGCGACCCTGGGAATCATGGATGATATGCCCAGCACGTGGCACATGAGTGGCCTCACTGTGTGTTACGTTGCCTCACAGCTGCTCCTCCCTCCCACGAGCCCCCACACTTGTGTGCGCTGCGTGGTTGTATCACGTGCACTCCTACGGCACACCATTGTTATGCCTGTCCGCGCATGTCCAGCGGCATGCCAACAACACCGTGACCCTGGCCTTTGAAGGTGTGCGGCCACGTGAGTGTAGGCCAATGGTCCGGACAGGGCGGACACAGGTGTACAGTCCATGGCTGGCTGTGATCGCGCTGCGAATGAGGCTAGGCAACTGACTCATGCAGACGCAGGACTAATACACATTACACCTGGCATGCATGTGCCAAGACCCCGAGCGGTCTTGCGCTCCTACATTTCCCCGTACGTGCAGGCCCGCCCTCCTGGTGCATGCTACATTGCAACATCGACTACTGTGGCCCTGGTGGCGACAACACCCCAACACAGAGACACACTTACCGCACATCCTGCCCAAGGCCAGTTCCGAGCCACACCCTGCTCCCCCTGCCGAATCAGCACACCCCTGCGCTGACCTGACGTACGCCGGACCAGCACATGCTGCTTGTGCATGCAGGGGGGGGACGGCCGAAGCTACATGTACAGGGTCACTGCCAACGCTGAGGTGACATGGTATCGTCCGCTGAAGACAGCACACTGTGATGTTGCAGGGCCCGTGCCCATCAGGCTGACACAATGACCACACGGACACACTTTCTCAGATGGTGTGAATGGCTACGGGCACGAGCGCCCCGCCACATTTATTAGCAGGCACACATATCGAGTGACACCTGTGTTGGATGTGTGTGGGGTGTGTGCACAACAGCCAGCAAGGGCTGCCTGGTGCAGTCAGAAATCAACAACAGTGTACATCGTAAAGGACACAACCATTCAACCGTAAAGGCCCCATGAATTGTGCTGCACGGAGTCAGTGGCCCCGGATGCACAGCATCCTGCACGGGCCTACCGCCACGGGCCGCTGATTTGCGGGGCACTGGGGCAGGGTCATGAGAGCAGGGCAGGTTCCCGTAGATGACAAACGGGCTTGTCGCAGAGTGTCTCGGTGGACAGTGGAAGGTGTACCCCGAGGGCATGAGGCAGAGGGCAGGACCACGCTGAGACAGTCACTATGGTGGAGATGAATGGAACAGACACATGTCGGACACCAAGTCCGGTCCAGCCAGGTGAAGATGCAGAAAACCACCAGGCCATGGACTCAGACGGCACCAAAGTCCAACCAGAAAGTGCCCATGAGTCATTGCACACAGAGTTAGTGGCACCAGTGCTGTTAGGTGATGCCGCCTGCGATGAGGCGTGTCCAATGGTGTGGACTCCTCCACTTCTTACCCAAGACACAGTTCCACATGTGTGACCTACTGGACCGCAGTGTAGGCCTGAGGCAGCGGTCAGCACGGGCCATTCACCGAGTGTCGCCAGCTCTGGTTGGATGGCCCCACCGGCCAGCGTAGTTCAGGTTCAGTGGCACCACGGGACGCAGACTGGCGGTGACAGGGTTGATGGCGCCAGTTCGGTTGTTGATGGTGTTCGATCACCTCCGTGACTCTGATCCGGCTTTCGTCTGGACTGAGCTGCATCTTCCTCTTACTCCTCTCCGTGCGTTCACTGGTGTGGACTCTGCCATTCATGATTCGCGACTACGTGCTGGATGTGGAACCTACTGGTCCGCAGGGTAGGCCTGAGCCCTCATCCACGTGTCGCCGGCTGGCATTGAACAGGGTTAGTGGCACCACGTGTCGCCGGCTGGCGTTGAACAGGGTTAGTGGCACCACGTGTCGCCGGCTGGCGTTGAACAAAGTTAGTGGCACCACGTGTCGCCGGCTAGCGTTGAACAGGGTTAGTGGCACCACGTATCACCGGCTGGCGTTGAACAGGGTTAGTGGCACCACGTGTCACCGGCTTGCGATATGGAATTATGCCTCACTGATCGAAGGGAGTCTGGTGCTGTGGCCACTGCCACGGACTTGGGGTCACTGCCATTCAAGACTCAGGACACAGTTCCACATGTTGGACCTACTGGGCCCAAGAGGACGCAGGTGGAGTATGCAAATGAGAAAGGAGTAATGTGGGCCAGCGTCGGGGGGCCAGCGATGGTCTGCGGAGGCTGCAGAGGTCGAGGGACTGGTGCTTGGAGCTTGCACCGGCACGTGGTGGGCCCTCATCGACACACGCCGGTGTAGGCAGGTGAGCGGAGCCTCGTTGGTGCGCTGTGGCCAGCATGACGGGTCGGGGGACCAGCGGCCCGGGGTGCAGCAGGCGCACAGGGACGTAGACCCGCGCGCTCGGCACAGGACTCGTGGCGGGCCGAGAGCCGCCGCACTGGCAGACGCGTTGTCCATTCCGAATGAGAACCACGCCCAGTGCGACGGGGCTTTTGTTCACACCCCTACGCAGGCCTGGCGTTCGCAGGTCCAACCCACTACACATGCGCATGCAGGGGGGGACGTAACGTGCGACATTTCCGCGTTCTGCCCCATAGCCTGTGGGGACATGGTAGCGTCCACTGGCCACTGCACTCCATGCACCAGCAGTTGATCTCCACATGGCCATTTCCGGGGTTTGCACTCTGTGGTCTGTCCGGCACCTCCACGCCACACCTGGCATTGGGTGGGTTCACATTCCTTGGTCACTTGCCGCTCTCGCACATGCCTGCTCCATGCCTCTCCTCGCATCCTGCTATTGTGTGTCTGTGGTGCCATGCCGTGGCTGGGTTGTGGGCATGGCAAGGCCAGCTTCACAATGGAGTCGTGTTGTCGTGTCTGGTCGGTTGGCATGTTGTGTGTCATGTTGAATGTAGTTGTGCTGCATGCCCATTGCCAGTGTCGTGAGTTGCATGACTGTGGGCTTGAGGTGTGTGGTGTGTTCATTTTGGACTTACCAACGGGCACTGCATTTCCATGGGTGCCCTCCTGGGAGCGCTGGGTGATGCTGGACTGTCGGGAGATGTGAGAATCATGCACTCTGCCTGGGGAGTTGGCCACGACATTGTTGAGGAGTCCCGGGCGGTCCACTATTTCCTGCACATTCATGATATGCGTGTGCTTTCTGTTGTGGTAGTTGTGTGCAATGTCGGCAGGGGGCACGAGGGGTACATGATTGGCCCTGACACATGAGGGAATCCAGCTATGGCGTAGGGGCCTTGCTTGGTCTCCAGCAGCTCCTGCGCAGTGTGGGTGAAGTGGAGGTGCAGGGGTACCAGGCTGTTGTTGGCATCCAGGACAGGTGTGATGACCTTGTATGGGGCTGGCTGTGTGACTCCTCCGACTCTGGCAGTTGTGGGTTGGATGGTACCAGAGGCCGACATGTGCTGCGCAGCCGGCAGCTTTGTCTGCGGAGGGATGTTGGTAGTCCGCTGGGTTGGTACCGTCAGCAGGTGGGGGATGTGGGTCAGGATGCGGGGGATGGTTGTCCTTTTGGGCCTGTAGTGGGCAATGTCCTCCTCTGGCGTTGGGTCTGGGTGGCAGGTGCGTTTCAGGTGGGTCCGCTGTCTTTGTGTATGCTGCCTCTGTTTTGTTCTGGGGGGGGCGGGACTGGTCCTGGGGGTGGTGGCGGGCATGGGGTGGGTGGGGGTGGGTGTTGTGTCCCTCATGGGTCTCGGAGCTGCATGGTCATTGTCTCCATGGCATCTGTGGGTCTTCCGATGTGGCTGTTGGCTGGGCTCCCTTTCATGCTGCAGGTAGTCGTCCTGCTCAACACCAGCAGAAGGCAGGTGTTAAATCCCTGCTGCTACCGCGGCTTATCGCCTCTTTTTTGTTCGCATCGCAGATCTGGCAGTTCGTTGTGAAAGTGGTGTTGTGGTTTTTTCCTGTGTTTTTGCACGGGAACGCCTACTCTGCATCTCATTAGGGTTAGTTGGTGGTGTCCGCCGTGGTGTTAAATTTTGGGGCAGTTGTCGCGGGAATACTGGCGATGTCTGCAGTTTGCACCCGCTTGTGAATGGGGTGTTGAATCTATCTCCACTTTTGATGGGTTAAGGTGGAGATAAATCGGCGGTAGGTCCTTGTGAATATGCCCCTGTGTTTGTGACTTTTAAGTGCATCACCACCACTCAAAATGGGGGCTAGTTTGTTCACATATTCAAACTTTGATGGACACTCATTCTTTTAAAAATAAACATTTATATGTAGTGTGTTACTATGCTGGAAAGAAATATTAGTGCAGTGTTGTTTACACCGCTGTTGACAGCATTTTTGGAGGAAAGGTTTTTTTAAAAATGTGTAAAAATGTGTAAATAATACATTTGAGATGTATTATTTACAATTGTTTTACATTTTATATTTTATATTAAGCTATGAATGTAATTTGTGAAGAATAAAGGACAAAAATCAAATGTTGGATTTAAATATGTGGTTAAACCATATACATTTTGTAGAACTACATGGCTTTAGTGTTACTTAGCAAATATGTGTCAAATGTTCAAATGTATTTTCTAATGCAAACATTTGAACCCTGAGATGACATCCTCAGGTGTACCGCCCATTTCCAGACCTTGTCACCATGGAAGAAAGGGATACAGGGCCATATGTATGAAGCTGTTTTGCGATCCCAAACACTGGGATCGTAAAACAGAGTGTTCCTATGTAAGAAGGGCATCCTGTGCGCAAAAACGGTAATCGCAAATTTTGCGATTACCAATTTGCGAGGCAGGGAATCTGCGAATAAACTTGCGAACTCGAAATCTGCGGCACGTTATTTGCGATATTCGCTAATAACCTGCTCGCAAATATCGAATGCGCAAAACGAAATGCAGGTAAAAATCGCAAATTGCGAATATGCGAAATTTGCAATTTTGCACATCGCAATTACCACCAACTCTGAGCAGGTGGTAACCAGGTGCAACCAATATAAACAGGCCCACAATGCTACAGGGGGTTTCACAATGGCTGGCCTGTATGTGATAGCCAGGAGGCTGCGAATCAGAGCTGCTGCACAGAGAAGGAGAAGCCAGGAAAGGATCTTCAGAGCGCGCATCACCCTGTTCCAGCAGACCGAGGAGGAGATCCATGTGAACCACAGGCTGGACGCAGACAGCATCCTGGACTTAATAGAGGAGCTCAAACCCATACTAGAACACCCCACACGCAGGGCACACACCATTCCCACCCATTTACAGGTCCTGTGCTCACAGCACTTTCTGGCATCAGGGAGTTTTCAGGGGGAGATAGCCACAGCAGGAGGGGTCTCTCAGAGTGCACTGTCGCGCTTCTTCCACGCCTTCCTTGATGCAATGGTACAGAGGCTGCATCACCACATCCAATTCCCCAGCACACAACAGGCACTAGATCAGACCAGGCATGATTTCTACCAGATCGCCCAATTCCCCCACGTAATTGGCTGCATAGATGGGACCCATGTCGCACTCTCCCCCCCTCACAGAATGAGTATGTGTTCAGGAACCGCAAGTCCTATCATTCCCTGAACATACAGGTAGTGTGCAATGCAAAACATGTCATCACTGATATTGTTGCTAAATACCCGGGCAGCACACACAACTCATTCATTTTTTGCCACAGTGGAATAAACCGCAGACTCACAGCTGGCGAGTTTGGTGAGGGCTACCTGCTAGGTAAATTCATGGCTTTCAAACACACATTCAGTAAAGGTCTGAAGTGGCTGGTCAGTGTTTAACCTAATTCTTGTCACCCTGCAGGTGACAGTGCGTATGCTGTACGTGACTACATCCTGACTCCGTACCTGAATCCAGCCACTGCAGGGGAGCGGAGGTATAACAGCGTCCACAGAGCCACACGCTGTGCCATTGAGAGAACATTTGGAATCCTTAAGAGCTGTTTCCACTGCCTTCATAAGAGTGGAGGAGCGCTACAGTACAGCCCCGAGACATGCTGCAAAATCGTGGCCACATGTGCCATGCTACACAACATCGCAACCAAGAAAGGCACCCCAGTGGAGCTCACTGATTCCGAGTCATCAGATGAGGAGGGCCCAGCTCCACGGTTCAGACCAGCAGGTGGTGTCGGTGCGGCTGCCGGGCGCCAGAGACGAGATGAGATCACACAGAACTATTTCTAGGTGAGTAATGAGGACACAATGCTACAGATTGGTGCACAACTGTGTTTTTTATTTCCTTAGGGGCAGGAACATATTTGTCACACAGCCTGACTTAATCACAATGCATGCACATGTTAGAGTCACAGTGCAAGGATGTCCTTCATACATGAGTCAAGAGGCAATGTGTTGCCTCACACATTGCCATGTGCCACTGATCACACTTCATCTCCTGCGGGCACGGCCTGTTGCCCCTCGCTCAGGGTGCCCACTGTCCTCCCTTGAGTCTTTGGCTGTTCTCCCCTGCCGCGCACTCCGCCGTCTGTCCTGGGGAATTGGTGGAGTGATGCTGCTCCTGCTGGACTGATTCTCACTCTCCAATGAGCTCAGGGGTCCTGTGCCACCTGTAGCAGCTGCCTGCAGCTGGTCCACGGCTTGTGTGACCTGCACCAGGCCCCTAGCAACATCCTGGCAGCAGTGAGCCATTTCATGCTGCATGCTAACACACCGACGTGCCAGCAGGGACGTGGCAGTCGACAGGCGGTTCACAGCTTTGGTGTACATGTCCAGCCGGTTGTGGAGACGTCTCTCCCTGCGCCTGTCTGCCCGGTCTCTCCTCATCTCTGTACACAGTCCTTCTAGAGCACCTGTCATGCCCATGAAATCATCCCTCATCTCGTCATGTTGTGATTGTGTGTGGCAAACTGGCGCTGGATTGACCTTAATGCTTTGGCTTGCAGGCGCTGGACTCTGACCATGGTGCCTTCAAGCCCGGAAAACACTGTGTCTTCACCTACAGCAGCAGCAGCGGTGGACGGCCGTGCCCTGCGTCTGGACCCACTCCCTTCATTAGGATGGACAGGGGACTGTGCTGTGTGCTGTCCTGCACGCTGGCTCTGGACTGGCTGGGCTTCACCGCTTGTGTCCTGCGGTCCTGCCTCCAGCAGTGGGAGAGGTGGCACTATTAGGCGCCATCTGCACGGCACAGGGATTGCTGGTCTGCCTTCATCCTGCTGCTCTTGCCCTGCCTGGTCTTCATTGGTGGATGCATCCTCACCTTCTGCAATTAATTCCTGTGTTTCAGGTGGTGCAGTGAATGTAAATGCACACATTAATTTGGTGTCCTGCCACGCATTGGTAATGCAATACAGTTGTCAGATTTTGAATTACATGAGTGCTGTCTGTCTGTTTTTAGCCTTTCCTGAATTACTCATCCTTATTCTACCTTGCTGTGTCTCACTGCTCCACTGTTTGGTGCATGTGCACTACATCTCCCAAAATGCATTGCTTGGTGTGCTTGTTAACATGTACTGGATTTGCATTCATGTTTGGTGTCTTGGTGTTTCCTGAGTGTGTGAGTGAGGTGGTGATGTATCAGGGGAGTAATGGCATGCATCTTACCTTGTCTGGTGTTCGGGGTGTCGGAGCTGTCCAGGTCAGCCACGCCACTGACGCTCTCGGGCTGAAGGGTGCCCTCCACCAACTCCTCAAGGGGTGTAGACTCAGTTGCTGTGGATGTCCCCCCACCGGTCTTCTTTGCCTCCGCCAACCTTGTCGCAACCTTTTCCTTTGATCTTTGGCGCATGTCGTACCACCTTTTGCGGAGGTCATCAACAGTGCAGTGGGTCACGCTGATGGCTTTCACCTTCTCTTGGATTTCAAGCCAAATTCTCCTTTTACGTGCCTCTGGCACACGTAAGGATTTCTTTCCAAACAGGAGCTCATGGCTAACTACCATTTCCTGGATGAGCACCTCCTGCTCCCTCTCACTAAATTTTTCCTTCCTTTTTCTTACATTCTCCTCCTGCTGCTTCTCTTGGGGATCCATTTCTCCTTCTCTCACTTGCAGTGCACAATTCTCTCCCTCTCCTCCCAGCCTCTCACTCAGCTTCTGGCAATCAGGTGCAGCATGGGCAGTCACACTTCCTGGTTGTGATGTCATCAGGCTGCACCTGAATTGCCGATTCTCTAAATTGCGATTCCTTATTTGCGATTTCGCAATTAAGGATTCGCAAAATAGGTATTCGCATTTTAATCTGCGAATTTCTGGGAATCGCTAATATTTTGCGATCTTTTATTTACATTGGGTTTTGCGATTCTCAAAATGTGATTCGCTAAGAATCGCATTTTGAGAATCGCAAAAAGCAATTTTCATACATGGGGCCCATTGTCAAGAAGTTCAGGTTGAATGGGCAAACTATACTTGATTTATGTCATCAGCTGGACCCAGATCTTTAGCCTCACAACAGAAATCCCACATCTATAACACCAATTGTCAAACTCATGGCAGTACTTCATTTTGTGACCACAGGATCCTTCCAAAACACTGTGGCAGTATCTGGTGAAATGTCACAACCAACTTTCAGTGGTGTGCTACAAGAAGTTATATCTTCAATTATGACACACAACAACAGCTTTATCCAGTTTCCATGGCAGCCGGATTTAGCCAATTTGAAGGGGGAGTTTATGATTTGGGCCCTTAAAGTCAAGATTTTGTTGTCTGGACAAAACTGGTGGAGCCCTCCTCTACTCACCCGATAAGGTGCAAAATCACAGTGGCCTGCTGCATGTTCCACAACATCACCCTATGACGGAACGTCCCTTGCATCACAGAGGATGGAGACCATGAGGAGCCACTGGATGAGGATTCTGAAATGCCAAATGACGATGATAGTGGTGAAGAGGAAGGAGTTGACTTACGTCAAGATGTCATTGACAACTTCTCATGAGTGTAAGTATATCTTTACATGTTATCACTTTCACTGTTACACCAAATATTGATGTGATGATGAGAGAAGTATGTTGTGGTAATTTGTTAGGAAGGGCAAGTTAATGTAAAAATAGGCCCAAACTATTTGTTAATCTTGACACATTGACTACTGTGTCCAGTTACATTGTTTATTTCTCATTGTTTTGTGAAACTGTGCCCTCCAAAAGTTGACTTTGTAATCTGTCTATCGTGTTATGTTTGATCGGCAATCTTTTTGTTTTGATTTGTTTTAGGTTCCTTCACCATGTCATCGTCATTTGGACATTTCAGAGTTGTGACATTTGGAGGTATATGGTGCTGTTTCAAAGATTAAAGGGAATATGGGTTGATCCTGGAAAAGAAAGACACAGACTTTGGGGGTACAAATCTTGTACCAAGGAAACTTGCACTATGATTGAATGTAAGATTTGAAGATTACATTGGACTTGTAGTCTGTCATGTGTTGGCACTAAGGCACTATGCGTGCCATCGTTAGCTCAAACCACATGTAGTAGTGGAGCCAAATCATGCTACTCTTCCTTCTCATTGGCAAAATCCTCAGTGTGTGTAAAGTGTATGTAGCTGTTGATGTGTCTCATCATTGTAGTACTTACTTCTTGTGGCACACCACTGTAACTTGGTTGTGACATTCCACCAGATACTGGAACAGTAGATTGGAACGATCCTGTGGCTACAAAATGTAGTACTGCCATGTTTTTGTCTATTGGTGTTATTGATGTGGGATTCCTTATGTGAGACAGAAGATCTTGCTCCAGCTAATGACACAAGTCAGTGGTCATTTGCCTAGTCAATCTGATTGTTTTGGATATATCCCCTAATTCCATATTGGCAAGGTCTGGGACTGGAAGTGTTAAACCTGGCACTGAGTATCAGTGACATGTATGGATTGTTATGTCAGTGCAAATGTTGACAGACTATTATTGCTCAAATGGAATAAACATAGTAGTAGATGATTTAATGGTATGACATTTTTGAGAGTCATGGTTGGGAACTTGAGATAAACTTGACCTACTTGCAAATTATCTATGTTTACACAATCTTTTGATTTTTATCACTGTAAAGTTATGATGGAAGAAAACAAATGCATTGATAGAGCTGAGATATACAACAGCAATCTGTGAGTTTTTGAGTTGTGAATTTATTGAACTAAACATGAAGAAATTAAACAGGGTGAAAATAAAAATGCAAATCAGAAAGTGGAGAAGTCAGTCATGGTGAATGAAACCATAGTTGGAGAGCCAAAATTGTTTGAAGTCCAATTTCCAAAATGCTACTTGCATAAGAAAGGCAAATGTGTCCAGAAATAGTCCACAGAGTGAATGCTAGGCACACACTAGAGGAAATTAGGGTTGGGGTTTTTTGCTGGTGATGGCAGAGGTCTTGCCATCCTCACCCCTGGCAATATGCGAGGACATCCCCTCCTGCGGGTGAGGGGGGATCCATAGTTGTATGGCCTGGAGTGGCTGCAGGTGATTCCTCCTGTGGCAGGGCCTCCCTTCCTGAGCTGTGGCAAATGTAGATGGGCCAGATGTTGTAGTGCCACAAGAAGGGGTAGATGGTGCTGGGAAAGCCCTGCACATATGGGTGTAAATGTCTTGCAGTACCCCAGTCACGGAGCCCATATTGGAGTTGTTAGCCTCAGTCTGATAATTTAGCTTCCTCCGCAACTGCTTCACTTCCCGGAGCTCGATGAGTACCTGGCCCATCATGCCTTGTGACTGATGATAGGCTCCGCGGACATGGTCAATGGTGGTCTGGGTGAGAGTGACCCCAGTGGCATCACCATGCTAGCCCACATTATTCCTCCCACAGC
Source organism: Calotriton arnoldi (assembly GCA_963921515.1). NCBI lineage: Eukaryota > Metazoa > Chordata > Amphibia > Caudata > Salamandridae > Calotriton > Calotriton arnoldi. The sequence goes on along the minus strand of CAWUFW010002687.1, from coordinate 1,637,977 downwards.
CCATAACCCCACTACCCTGTGACCTTGGCCCAGTGTGCCCCATCTGACTGGATTCTGGATGAACTGGTGGTGCTGTGGTGTCAACATTACCCAGGACTGGGGGGCACACGATTGGTGTTACAGTAGTAGGAACACAGGAAGTGGAGCCTTCGGTTAGCTGAGGTGTTACAGCTGGGTTGGGAGGTGTCGGTGTGAGCCCAGTGAGACTCACTGGAGCTGTCTGCCCATGCTGAGCAGATGGACCAGGATCCTCGTCATCATCCAGATTACTAGGAGTGATGTCACTGCAGGCTTGATCCTGGACTAGAGTGGAGGCCTCTTCAGTGGCAGATTCCTGGCCACGTGGTCTGGCAGTTGGACCTATTGAGAAATTAAGAACATGTTTATTAGTAAAAGTGTGTATTATACATCCAAATCTTTTGAGACAAACAATGTAAATACCTAGAAGTAAAAAGAGATCCTTATGATTAGTTTTTTTTGTTTTTGTTTTATATAGCGCAAACTCAACCCGAAGGTATCAGAGTGCTTTACATGAGCACCAGTTGCATTACAGACAAACACATTCATTTTGTTAGGCGCGGGCAGATTACGTGATTTGCCCAGAATCACAGGATGTTGAGCGTCCCTGCCGAGACTCGAACCTGGTTCCCCAGCTTCGAGGTCAACCGCTCTAGCTGTTATGCTACATCCTCAGTGGTAATGAACATATTACCTTGACTTTTAGCAATTTCAAACAGTACAACTTCAAATATGCAGGCAATAAGATGTCCTGTAATGTTTATGAAGTTTACTGGCAAGATGGCCACCAGGTGATAGAGCCTGTGAGAGGCTCCCAGGCTTGGGATCACTTTTTGTGTAAATTCCTGCACTAGCCTGTACCAGCCAGCCCCTTGGTGGTGGTAGCTAAAACTCACCTCTCCGAGTCTGGGCTCCGGTGATTTGGGCCGGGGGTTGCTCCTGGACCTGACTCCTCGGTCACCCATACTGGTTCCCCTTGAGCCAGCGCAAGGAGAGTGCCTGGAGTCCGTGGAGGCTGAGTCTTAGCTGTCGGCCCCAGAGGCTATTGAATCGGTAGGCCCGATTCGGAGAGCACCGGCTGCAATCCATAACAGCACCGGGAAAGAGAATAATGCACTATCAGCTGCTTTTTCAGCACAAACTGTGAAGTTGGGCCAAGCGCTGATGCGGGCGTGCTTCCGTGAGGTGAGGAGTGTGAAACCTGCATTTTGGGAGCTGTGGTACGGTTGAGACATTCTGTGAGCCTTCCTAGGGAGGACGGGAGGAGCGCCTACCTCCTACTTACCCCTCTACACCGGGATGGTTCACCTCTGGTAAGGGGTGTTTGGGCCTCCGCTCCCTCTGAGGCAGCCCAAAATCTACCAAAACCTACCAAGAGGCGCCCAAACAATCGACTTCACTGCTCCCTCCTGCCACTGTCCTATGCTTCCAAACTGAGCCAACTGAGGACTTTGCGGAATCCTTCTGGGAAAACCAGGAGTGGCACCTACCCTCTGCTTGCCCCTGTCTGTGCCGTGATGTACTGATGCTGGAGTGGGAGCTGAGGACACCGACTTCGTGAGGGTAGCCCAAATCCCACCAAAGCTACCATGTGGCCAGCCCACATCCTACCGAGGCAGCTATGAACCCAGCAACGTGTCACTAATGCTCCCTGCCTGCATTTGCAGCATTTTCAGTGAGCCCTCCTGGGGAGGCCAGGAGGAGCGCCTACACCTTACTTGCCCCCCCCCTACAACGGGACAGTTCTGCTCCAGTAGGGGATGCCTGAGCTCCCTCTGAAGAAGCCCAAAATCTACCAAAACCTACTGGAAGGCGTCCAAATTATCGAATCCAAAGCTCACACCTGCCACTGTCCTATACTTCCATCCTGAGCCCACTGGGCAGATTGCGGAATTCTTCTGGGGAGGCCGGGAGTGGCACCTACCCTCTGCTTGCCCCCGTCAGTGCCGTGATGTGCTGCTGCTGGAGCGGGAGCTGAGGACACCAACATCATCAGGGTAGCCCAAATCCCACCAAAACTACCATGTGGCTAGCCCAAATCCTACTGATACCACTATGAGCCCAGCAAAGTGACACTAACACTCCCTGCCTGCATTTGCCGACCATATGCTTCAGAATTATGAACTAACAAAGAGCTTTCGGACTCCCTCGATGTCGAATGGATCAATAGTGCAGATACAGCAAATTCTGTGATTGAGGGTCAGAGGCTGAGGTGCTGCCAAAAAGTTGGAGTCTGGCTAGGCTACTTCTCGCACTGCTCAGCCTGGCTTGCCCTCCCCCGACCTCCACTGTTCCTACACCTGCCTGCACAACCTGAGGGCCTCTCTTACACTCTCGTACCTATCTAGCGGCATCTCACTCACCCCGTGAATGTCCGCACTACAGGTCTGATGATCACATCTCACTCACCCCATGAATGTCCACGCTACGGGTCTGATGGTCACATCCCCCGTCCTATGAATCAACTTGGAACCAGATCGTTCCTGACCACAACCTGCGATTTTAAGCAATGCGTATCAGACACTCTTCGCAGCCTTGTTTTCATGCTGTCTCGTCCCATTCTTGACTGCTATCTGGGACCTCAAGCAATGCGTTATCGATGACTCTTAGACTTAGCATGAATAATTTTCAATGCAAATCATATTTAAATCTGATCCTGGCTTTAACGCCCATGTCTCTATCCGGAGCATCTAATGTATTCATATGTTCCTGCTGTGCATTGGTCCATAAGATGGTTCTGTCTACCCTAGGGTAATTTTGGTTCCAGGTGCACACACTTGTGATTTTATGTCGATACAGGTAGTCATTGCCTTACGGTAACTTTTGTCCTGCATTACTGTCCTGCGCATATACTGTGTTTATATGCATTTATGGATACATAGGCCTATAAGACGCTTCTGCTTACCGTACGCCAACACTGGCTCCTTATACACACAGCTGTGACCTCATATCCTACGCTGGTACCCAGTGCCTACACTGCAACCTTTGTCTATACAATCTCATGCATACACTGTGACTTGGTCGTGGTGAGCACCCACTGCCTCATCGGTGACCTCTGCCCATACTACCATTTGCCAGCAATAGGGACCGTGCTCCCACGACGTCTTTTAGCCCTTATCTACTCCGACTTCCTAGACTGATAATGCTGAGGCAGGACCACTCACTAATGCCCCATTGTAACACTGCCATGGAAAGTTACATCATCAACTCATACTGCATTAAATTTCCACAAAACCTCTCCAAACAAGCCACAAAAAAAATTTAAAAAGGGGGGGTGTCCTAGCCGTCACATTCAAATGCTGCTAAACCAATTTAACAGACCATAGGCCATCAATTCAACTGATATGGGCTTGAAGCATTTATTTGATACTTCGTTCTATACACTTTACTCCACATTTAATCATGGGTTAGGTAAGTGCGGATACGTTTCATTCAAGAGCAAATTAGAGCAAATTATACATATTAAGGCAACAAATAAAACAAAGACATACAGACTTTGTGATGAAGTAATTTGATGTAACAAACAATACATGAAGCATGCTACATAACAACAATTATCTAAACATTATATCACCAGTCTTAGTTCACAAACGGAGCAGCTACTGGGACAACCTTTAGCATCCACATTGTGTAACAAATTCAAGAAGCTGCTACCCATGGGGAAAAGAGACATTAGGCCCAGTCGTGAGACAATTCAAATAACATTTCTACTGGGGGAAACCTAATTATAAGCGAACGTCCCCGCGTTGTGTAATGCAGACGCGTTTCGATTCCCAAGGTGGTATGTGGGATTCTCTTCAGGGCATGGACTGGTTTATCTAAGAAACAAAAAGGGGGATGAATTATACACGAGGAGGGACTCTAAACTTCCCAATTACTCGAGTTATGTGGTGATTTCTCAAAAGTACCTCATTGAATAGAGAAATAAATGCGCACGTTGCAGGCGAGAAGAGGCAGGTTAAAATGTGGATGGCACGATCTAAAATGAGAACGGATCCACCATCAGTCATGCACATGGTTTGGTAAATGTAAATATTTTGTAACTGGAGGAACAAGAAAAGGCACTTACTTGCGCCAGACGGGCGGTGCTTTTACAAAAGGTATAAGAATGCTTGGTGTCGGTTAAATGGAAACCTAGTTGTACTTTGGTTTGACGACCTATAAACAGAAATGAGTGTTACATCAATAGAGTATCTAAATAGATACATTGTAGCTTTGTGGGTTAAAGGCAACACTTACTTTCGCCATGCCGGCGATGTTTTCTTTGTTGCTTCCTTTCAGCTCTCAGTCGGTTCAATAGCTGAACATTTAGCTTGAACAGCGCCACTCCGCTGCAAATTTCACAAAGCGGTAAAAAGAGTTGCTTCCTTTAAAGTTCGCACAGAAACAGACCGCATTGCGTCTCTCTGTGTAAACAGAAAAGGACATGTCAGCGTGTGTCTTATTCTATAAAGAGAATTTAGTGCGCCCGTGTAGTAAAAGTTTGAATAGTCTTACTTGCAATCGGCTGTTAAGGTCATCTAATGGTGTCTCATTCCCAGTTTCTCTCTCGAGAATGCTTCCAGGTCACAGGAAGTTAAAGAGTGACCTGATCCCATTGCTTTATGGTAAGTGAGTTTGTGAAGCTATTGAAAATGAGCTGTGCTCTAAGTAAATCATAATCTAAGGGAAAGATAGAACATATATCTTTTTAAAGGTTTGTGTGTACATTGGTATTAAAAAATATACATGGTTCCAAAGATTATTTGGTTCATGGTGCAAACTGGAAATGCAAAACCTGGACTGGAACTTTTTTAGCATTTACCCATTTCTGACATTTCATTCAGTCCTCTGGTGATGCTATTGAAGCGAGCTATCATGTAGGCTTCTTTTCTTAACAATGAAGCCTCAGCGTCACCCCCTCTTGGTGATGGTTTAATGACTGATTGCACAGTCCATTTAAACTCAAGTTCGTGGTGATTGGAGTCAATGAAGTGGTTCACCATAGGTGCTGATACAACTTTATTTTTTATCCTTGATCGGTGCTGCGCTACGCGTTGACAAATCTCTTGCCTAGTTTTGGCAATGTAAATTCTTGGGCAGGGACAAACAATTGCTTAAATGACGTTTTTTGTTTGCAGTTGGAAAATTGTTTCCTTGTCCACTGAGGGGCCGATTCCGATTCCGGCCGGAAATCTCTCCGACCGAGCCGGACCCGGAGAGAATTCCGACCGAATCGGACCCTAGCAGTCCGACCGAACGAGTACGATGCGCACGCATGCTATCGGACTCGAGTCGGTCGGACTCCCATTGAAGTCAATGGGAGCCGGTCGTACAACGCGTACGCGGGCTCCCATTGACTCAATGGGTGCGAGGCGGACAAGGGCGCCCCCTACAGCGTGTACGCGTCCATGCGCATCGCGGTGTACATGCACAGGTAGGGGGACCCATGGGTCCCCCTGTGTGCGACTCGCGCGCCTATGCGTACAGGGGGTCCGACGCGGACCCCCAAAGTCCGGCTCCGACAGCTTTTTCGAGCCGGACGGCGTGAGTCGGTCGGACTGCTCGCGGCACGCATCGCACTTACCCGGCCGGGAAACGTCTCCATAGCGCGGTGCGAGTCGTGTCCATGCGAGTCGGTCGGAGCGTGTTGAAGCCGCGTTCGAGTCGGTCGGCGATTTTGCGGGTGCTTGCATCATACTCGCTCGGCCGGACCCGCGTACGATTCGGTCGGGAAACAGGGCTCCGAATCGGATCCGGTGAATCCGAATCCGATTCGGAGCACTACCGGCCGAGATCGGCATCGGCCCCTTAGTGTCATCGTGTTTGAAGTCAATATCCACTATCGTGTTACTGCAATTCATACAGGTACCACATTTATGGTGGCCCGTCAACGGCTTCATATTGAACATTGTTCTGAGGTCTTTCTTTGTACTGGAAGGCGGTAAGTCCGCTCTTATAATTCTTTGTCCAATTCTCATATTCTTCTTCATAGCGAAGAGAGGGACATCAATCTCAAGTTCAGAATTCTGTATAAGGTGCCAATTTTTCCGTATAATTGACCGGAATGCATTCGTGTGTGGTCCATATGTCGAGACACACACCAACCTCTCTATCTTGGGTTTGACTTTTTTGATAAGTAAAGACTCTCTTGGTGTACACAATGCCCGTTTGAATGCATGTTTCAGCAGTTTTTTGGGGTACCCCCGTTCCTTCATCTGCTCACAGAACGCCTCTCCATGTATTTGGAAGTCATCATTACGGGAGCAGTTCCTTCGGATCCTAAGAAGTTGCCCATAAGGAAGGTTGTCTTTGAGGTTCTAAGGGTGGAAACTGCGATAATGCAGGATGGCATTCTTGTCTGTCACCTTTTTGTGAAGCGTAGTAGCATGTTTGTTCTGATGAGAAAAGACCTCTACGCCTAGAAAAGTTAGTGTTGTACGACTCTTAGTTAAGGTGAATTAGATGTCCGGATGTCGATGGTTGAGCCACTCGTGGAAGTTGTTTAATTCTGACTCAGTCCCACTCCAGAGACACCATACATATATATATGTTCTATCTTTCCCTTAGATTATGATTTACTTAGAGCACAGCTCATTTTCAATAGCTTCACAAACTCACTTAACCATAATGCAATGAGATCAGGTCACTCTTTAACTTCCTGTGACCTGGATGCATTCTCGAGAGAGAAACTGGGAATGAGACACCATTAGATGACCTTCACAGCGGATTGCAAGTAAGACTATGCAAACCTTTACTACACTGGCACGCTAAATTCTTTTTATAGAATAAGACACACGCTGACACGTCCTTTTCTGTTTACACAGAGAGACGCAATGCGGTCCATTTCTGTGCGAACTTTAAAGGAAGCAACTCTTTTTACCGCTTTGTGAAATTTGCAGCGGAGCGGCGATGTTCAAGCTATATGTTCAGCTATTGAACCGACTGAGAGCTGAAAGGAAGCATCAAAGAAAACATCACCGTCATGGCGATAGTAATTGTTGCCTATCGCCCACAAAGCTACAATGTATCTATTTAGATACTCTATTGATGTAGCACTCATTTCTGTTTATAGGTCGTCAAACCAAAGTACAACTAGGTTTCCATTTAACCGACACCAAGCATTCTTATACCTTTTGTAAAAGCACCGCCCGTCTGGCGCAAGTAAGTGCCTTTTCTTGTTCCTCCAGTTACAAAATATTTACATTTACCAAACCATGTGCATGACTGATAGTGGATCCGTTCTCATTTTAGATCGTGCCATCCACATTTTAACCTGCCTCTTCTCGCCTGCAACGTGCAAATTTATTTCTCTATTCAATCAGGTACTTTTGAGAAATCACCACACAACTTGAGTAATTGGTAAGTTTAGAGTCCCTCCTCGTGTACAATTCATGCCCCCTTTTTGTTTCTTAGATAAACCAGTCCACACCCTGAAGAGAATCCCACAAACCACCTTGGGAATCGAAACGCGTCGGCATTACACAACGCGGGGACTTTCGCTTATAATTAGGTTTCCCCCAGTAGAAATGTTATTTGAATTGTTTCACTTCTGGGCCTAATGTCACTTTTCCCCGTGGGTAGCAGTTTCTTGAATTTGTTACACAATGTGGATGCTAAAGGTTGTCCTTGTAGCTGCTCCGTTTGTGAACTAAGACTGGTAATATAATGTTTAGATAATTGTTGTTATGTATCACGCTATTGTTTGTTACATCACATTACTTCATCACAAACTCTGTATGTCTTTGTTTTATTTGTTGCCTTAATATGTATAATTTGCTCTAATTTGCTCTTGACTGAAACGTATCCGCACTTACCTGACCCATGACTAAATGTGGAGTAAAATGTACAGAACGAAGTAGCAAATAAATGCTTCAAGCCCATATCAATTGAATTGACGGCCTTTAGTCTGTTAAATTGGTTTAGCAGTATTTGAATGTGACGGGTAGGACTCTCCCCTTTTTTCTTAGTTCACTACGGCCCCGTCCAGCCACCTAGGGCCAAACCCCTTGTTGCTATTACAAAACATTTCAAGCATAAAATTCTCAGAGATCATCCAGAAACGCTAATAACAGACATCTACTACAGTCCAGCACATGGTGGCCGCAAAATTGACTTCATCTTCTACACACAAAAAATCTGTAAAATGGAGAGAGAACTTCTTACAACACCCTCACGTAACGAAAGATACCAATATCCCCCATGGAATTAAGCTCACTATATCCCCATCTCTGAACTTGTGCAGAGAACTGGCCATAACCGTCTACAGAAATGTGGACATCCTAGTCCAAGCCTCAGAACAAAACCTAACCATTTTTGACCGACACTTCACCACACTCTGCGCTTCCTTGTCCACTGGTCCCACCTCCACCCCTCTACCAGTAAACTAACCCCTCCACTATCGCCCAGTGAGCGGATCCATGCACCTACACCTCTGCCACCTAAACCCACATACTTTCAATTCCTTCATGCGGTCCCTGCCCATACACTCCTTTATCCCCCTCCACTGCCAAACGCCTGGACGCTACGGTTTCACCTCTAGAATCATCTTCACCTTCCCCATGGCTCACAGCCCAGCTTGAGTTACACTCCATTCCTATATCCCAGCAGTCCGCCACCCTCAATAGGCTGGCTCTTTCCTTAGCCCCCATCCCCGGCTCTGATGTGCCCCAGCTCAACCACCACCCCACCGCTGTCCCAGCCATCTCTCAACTGATCCCCATTATAGCCCTTCTAGAGCTCAAAATCAAGACTATTCTGGAGGACATCTCGTCACTTCGCATAGAGGCAAAGAATATCCATACCCTGCCCAAACCTCTCACACCACAGGTTAACTCCTACCCAGCCCCAAACACTCCACACCACCACAAATCCAAAAGCACCACAACAGGAATGTCGTAGCAAGAGGCGGAATTGATGAATAACACCTATGGAAATAACCCCAGCAAACCTCTGTCCAGAAGATCCCGGTTAAGGTAGAACATGAGCACAAACACCTCTCGCCCTCCTTGACCGCCCTCCCAACTAATTACCATCCAACCCAATCATCCTGAAGAGAGACCTCCACCCATGCTCCATTGCATGCTAATAAACCACCGATCAGCAATCAAGCTTGCCACTGATATAGCTGATACCATCTTACAACATAACACAGACATCTGCCCTCTAACTGAAACATGACTAAACGACCATTCATCACCTTACATCAACATCATCTTCCCACCGGGCTTCTCAATCATTCACAGCAACCACAAAAGTGGCACGGGTGGCGGAGTAGCCATTATACACGAAAGCAATCTCTGTTTAACTCCCTTCCACACTGCCAAACACCCTACCCTTTAATATCTAGGAGTTCAGCTCTCCACAAATGGAGCCAATCCCATCAAATTCCACGTCATCTATCACCCTCCTGGTAAAAATGTACAATTCCTTGAAGACCTAGCAGGTCTAAAATCGCAAATCTTCCTAAAAGACAGCATTGACATTATATTAGGAGACCTAAACCTGCACCTGAACAGCCCTCCTGGAAGCGAACGATCTCAACTAGCATTGAAACATGCAAATGCACAATAAGGCCTCTACCCTTGACGCAATCATCTCCAAGCACAACACACTATCTCTGCGCTCTATCCTACCATACGACTGGTCAGATCACTATCAAATTCTCTTCGATCTCAACTCCATCCATCATCGTTCACATCAATACAGCCGTCCCAAGAGCTGGGTAAGAAACATCCACCAAATCCCCCAAGAGGAGGTAGAAGCATTAGTCAGTACCCAAATCCTACCTCCAACCGACCTAATATCTGCAGAGGACCTCACCGCCCACTACAATGCAAACATTACAGTACTCGTGGAAACAAACGCCTCCCTAAAACTCAAGAAATCAAGAAATAGCCCATCCAGATCCTGGTTTAACAAAGATCTGAACAATGAAAGGTTATAACTTCGTTTAGCTGAAAGAAACTGGAGACAACAACCTTCGGAATCCAATCTCTCAATATTCCAGGCCGAAGGCCAAAATACAAAAAACACATTTTGAAAGAAAAATCTGCCTTTTTCCGTCATCAACTTGACAACCTAGGAATAGATCAAACGACCTATTCAACATCATCAAACAGCAAACCTCCTTCTTCCCTCAACATTCAAGTAACAATTCATCAAAGCGCTGTGAAGAATTAGCCACATTTTTCTCTGAAAAAATATCTAACATTGAACTATCTCTTGAGCCACCCACCTCCCCACCCTGCACTAAAGAAGCCACCTGCAAAAACGGTTTACCCATAACCCTACCTTCAATGATTGAATTCTTCCACCTCTCTCCAACATCCCTCGCCAACCTCCACCCCCTGCAATCTGTATTTACTCCAAATGTATCTCAAGTATTTGCTGCTAGTGCTAACTCTGTGAAGCGATCTGCTGCCCTCGAGTCAAGTTTGCACTATATAAAACTCAATAAATGAGTAAACAATAAATAGATTAGGAAGTATACCTTACATCAACCCAACACAGTGGAGAGGTGCAATGTGTAATTGACAATTCCAAGGCCTAGCTGACTTCAAAACAGACATGTACACAACTTGGATGGATGTTTGGCATTAGTCATCATGTGAAAAGTGCAGAGTCAATGTGTGCAATTAACACATATTCAGAATAGTAAGTTTCATACCTTTAAATTTTGTGGTCAACACAGTTTGTTTTGTGTAACTCATGACATCAATTCAATTGGTTGAAAAGAACAGTACAACTTTCAGAAAACAACACAAACCATTTTCAGAAAGGAGCATTGAATAGAGATTGATCACTACATGAGACCTTACCATATGTTGAAATCTGTTAAACAAGAGAGAATGAACAATATGACATAGCAATATTCTTTTGACAAAACAGAAACAGGGCATCATGGTAGCTGTAGTCATTTCAAAGACAACTTTCAAACACTTGCAAAATGGTTAGTGTAATATACCTGTGGAAATTATGTAGTTGAAATGGGACAGACACTTACAATATGACACAAATATGGGTAATGGGTTATTTGGTGTTGTAACACTTACAGGCACCATACTTTCATGTGACATGTAATGGAGATTGACATCTATAATCTTAGGTGCAAAACAATACATTCATACAAACAAAGCAAATTATCTGATACTGATATTTTTAGGTTTCTTTGTTATGAAAATGAGTTGAGATGAAACAGGACATTGAGGTTTAGTGAGACTTTGTAAAGTGTAACTTACCAGACTCCACTCCACCAGGGATTCTTGTAAAGCCTTCAGGATTGCAAGACCTTCTCTTCAAAGGGCATGGAGTTATAAGGGGGGGCCTAGGAGAACCACCACCAGTCCTCTGGGCCTCCATGTGACGCTTGGAGGCCAGGGAATGCACCTTCCCCCACAGGTCGTTCCACCTCTTCCTAATTTCCTCCTGTGTGCACAGGTTGTTATCTACAGCATTCACTCTGTCAACTATTTTGGCCCACATTTGAAAATCTGAGCTACAGTTGTATTTTGGACTTGGGCTCCAAACAATTGTGGCTCTACTCTTATGATCTCATCCACCATGACTGACAATTTTCCCTCAGTAAAAGGTGGATTTTTGGGGCCTAGCATTGTGCGAAGAAATATTATCAAATAAAAAATTAACCACAAGGTAATACATGAAAGAAGATAAAGGGACAAGAAACAGGAGAACGGGACAAAATAACCTCACTTAACTGGCAAAATCTCTTGTAGAAAATGTTGTGCTGCAGTGGAATGGGAGATGGTCTTAAAACTGTATCACTGACATAACATCGATTTATACTTTATAATGTGGTATGCAGGTATTTCCATTTGGCCAATGGACATCAGGTGTGTTCTATTAACATCCATGCAATGGCCACAGTGATGGTGCATTGCTGAGCATGTACCGCAATGGACTCCATCAGGAAACCGCCACTAGGAGATCGCCAGCACAACTATGAAGTCTAAATCTGCTTGGAAGGAACCTGCTGGACTGACGGCGATGAAGTGCTATTCGCCAGCATTGGAGTTCGCTGCGTCGGCAGCGGTGTGCCGCGACCTCAGCGGAAAGCACTCTGTCGACGCGGACGGTGAGTCAGCCTGTATGCATATAAATACTGTAGGCAAAAGACCGTCGACTTGGCAGAATTCTTGGGACCGCTGCCATGGTGGGACGGCGGTAAGACTGTAAAGATCTAAATCAGGCCCTAAAACATATTTGTAAATAAAAAATGTAATTTAAAACAGCAAATATTTAACAAAACACTCTCCGACTTCTACTTGTTTACATGTACTTCCTAAAAGAAGATAGTACGACTTTGAAATGTGATTACTTGCCAGAAAAAAATACCAATCACAAACCAGCAAACAAATATAACAAAGTATATATAAATTATTGAGCAATGTAAACTCACCCCATTAGCGAATCGACCTCGAGCCTATCGACCTCAATCTCTAAAAACTACCAACAAATGAACATTTAACAATGAATCTGACTCTTTTATTTAATCTTCCAACAGAAAAGAAAGTACCTTCTCCACATTACCACACCCCAACGGAAAAGTCACAGAGACAGTTTGTTTACACAAACATACTGAAAACTGGATCACAGAGATAATATCGATTTATACAATGTAAAAACCCATAAAATTCAGAAAATAAATATTGTTAACAAACATATTGCCTTACTATACTTAACTAATAAAACCACAATTATCGAGAACACAAATATCATTGTTAAAAATATTGATTTTTACTTATATCAAAAACACAAATATAGGAAAAAAAATCATCACATTTTTTAAATAAACATTTAGGGACCGATTATGATGTCGTCGGAAAGGCTCCGAACGGCATTCGGTTTGTCCGAATCCGATTCAGAACCTGCTTTTCCGACCGACTCGGAAACACATCCGACCGACCGATTACGATAGTCGGAAACCATTCGGTCATTCCGACTCTGTTCCGATCGTCATTCGGAGAAACCGATTAGCTCGGAGCCGATTCGTACAGGTCTGTGGACCGCGTTTCCGACCGACGCATTATGATGTCGGATTTGGACAGCCTTTCCGAATCGGTTTGTCCAACATGGATCGGCAAGGGGTGCCCACCACAGGGTGCAAGGTTTCCGCAACCACCCCTTTTTTCAATGGGAGCCTGTGTTGTCGGTCAGAACACAGGCTCCCATTGAAGTCAATGGGAGTCCGACCGAACGGTGTTCGGAAATATCGTAATCGATCGGTCAGACTCCCCGAATCCAATTCGGTTGGAAATGATTCCGAGACCGAGTCGGTCGGAATACTTTCCGACCGACATCGTAATGAGGCTCATAATATGTCAAAAATATTGATTCACACAATATCGACAACAATATTAGCAAGATTATTACATTATCATTGATAAATATAAAAAATCCCTTTTTATGTAAAACAATTATTTGGAGAGAAAAAATTGTATACACATGTTTGAATAAAAATAAATATATTACAACACCAAATATTTATCATTCACCCCAATAAAATATATAACTAAATTCATAACAATATAACCTAAAAAAGACTTTTGCATTAACTAAAAACATTTATACAACTTTCTAAATATTAATAAATATATGTATAAATAAAATTATATTCAGAACTATCAAATTGTATATTAAAGACTATAAATAAATCCTTAATTAGCATTTACGATAAGAGTGCATAACTGCTAAAAAAATTCAAACTAAAACTAAATTAACCAATAAAATCAAACTATTAATAACTTTAACAAATAAAATCAGACAATTAAATCTGCTATATAAAAGTCACACTCATTTTATCAACTAAATACTTCAAAAACGACACACCCTGCAAGACGAGGTTTCTCTGCAGGATTCTCTGACCAGATCATTAGAGAAGAAATATATACATCTCAACAACCAAGTAAGTAAAACTCATATTTAAACTAAAACGTATTTATAAATAAAATGTAAAATGTAAAATAGCAAATATTTAACAAAACATTCTCCAACTTCTATCTCTTTACATGTACTTTTTAAAAGAAGACACTGTGACTTTGAAAAGTGATAACCGTCCAGAGAAAAATACCACTCACAAACCAGCAAATATAACAAAGTATATATCAATTATTAAAAAATATAAACTCACCCCAGTAGCGAGTAAAAATAAGCCTAACAACCTCAATCTCTACAAACAACCAAAAACTAAACATTTTAAAATGAATCAGACACTTTGGGGTCGATTCCGATCTCGGTCGATAGGGCTCCGAATCGGATTCGGCTTTACCGGATCCGAGTCGGAGGCTTTGTTTCCGACCGATTCGTGCAGTCGTCCGAGCGAGCAAGAACGATGCGATTGAACGTGAAATCGCCGACCGACTCGTTTCCGGGTCCGAACCGCTCCGTCCGACTCGTTCGCACTCGATTCGTGGCGCGCAATGGAGACGTTTTACGACCGAGCCAGTACGATGCACGATCCGGACAGCCGGATCGAGTCGGAGCCTCCGACACAGAAAAGCTCTCGGACGCGGACTTCGGGGGTCCGTGTCGGACCCCCCTTCACCCGTAGCCGTACGAGTCGGACACAGGGGGGACCCATGGGTCCCCCCTATACATGCGTGTACGGTGCGGATGGCACCAACGCGTACCCACTACAGGGGGCCCCCTTGTGCGCAACGTACCCATTGAGTCAATGGGAGCCCATGTACACGTCGTACGACCGGCTCCCATTGACTTCAATGGGAGTCCGACCGAACCGAGTCCGGCAGCATACGGCCGCATCGTACTCGTTCGGTCGGACTGCAGGGGTCCGGCTCGGTCGGAAAACAATCCGGATCGGTCGGAGAGCTTTCCGACCCAGATCGGAATCGGCCCTTTTTTAAAGATCTTCCAACAGAAAAGAAAGCACCTTCTCCACATTACACTACCCCAACGCAAAAGCTGCAAAACCTTGTGAAACATCTAAAAAGAATATACATGCAAGTATAAAATATAGAAGTAGTTGCGTAATTTTATATGTAGATAACAAACCTATAAACTTTATAAAGTTGTACTTATTTATACTATTACACTACTTTCAGATACAATGAAAGAGAGAGATAAATATATAACATACCAGAAAGGAAAGTCACACTTGGGCTACACCTACAACCAAGAAAGTGCATCGACAGATAATGTGAATTGGAAATTTTCCAAATATTTTAATGTATGTTATGGGAGGGCCACTTCAAAAGATAATGTTGTGATTAATGTAAGAGAATATAACCACCCCCCAAATTTAACAGAAAGTGACAGAAATTTAAGTACTGGAGGTAATGCAGAGGCAAGCAATAACTCCCAGGAAACCACAACCAAAATCCTAAAAGAACACATCACAGGCCAACTACCACCTATACCACTTTAAAACTTTTAATTGCACAAACTAAAAGAGGCACCAGTGATACTCCACCTGCCCATAGAAATACCAAGACATAGAAATACCTAAACATTTAACAATGACACATAATGAGAACATTTCATTTTATATGACAACCTAAACAATTATAAATTAATCCTAATTATCTCTACAGCAGATAACTTATTAAAACTAAGCCATTGTCAAACCTGGGTGATGGATGGGACCTTCAAAATGTGTCTCAAACCATTCACTCAGATATACATAGTGCACAGTGAACATCAAAACACAAGTATCCCTTTTATACATGCCTTACTACCAAATAAACAAAGCAGCACTTACTACGAACTCTTAAACCACATTAAACATAAAACATATAACTACTACCGAAAAAAATAAATCATAGACTTTGAGCAAGACATGATTCAAACCATTTTCAAATTTTACCCTCACACAGCCATACAAGGCTGTTACTACCAGTTCAATCAAAGCATATGGAGACATCTCTGACAATCTGCACTAAGGGCCTTTTTACAAGTATGGCGGTCCCAAGATCACTGTACCCGTGGTGGCGGTCTGACAGCTGCAACCTCGGCGATCTGACCGCCCGATTACGAGTTTAGCGGCCAGACCGCTATCAGCCCGACACAAGGCTGCCGCCTGGATCCCGATGGGGCAGCGGTGGGGAAAGCGTTTGTTTGCGGCGACAGTGCTGATGCCGGCACCGCTGTGCAGATTACGACCTGCCTTTCTGATGAGCTTTTCATGGTGGGGACCCCGCCATTGAAAGGTCAGCAGAAGCAGGGAAAGGGGCCCCAGGGCATTTTAGCCTATGGGAGGTGCATGGGGGCACATGTTGTGCCCCCCTCTGCTTGCACAGTCATGTGTGCACTGTGTGCCATGCACAACATGGTGCATGGTACAGAGAGCACCGACGTGCAAGCGGTGGTGCCACAGCAGCAGCATATGCTACAGGCTGTCTATGAGCCGAAGCATCCTGCCACCGTGGCACTGCCAACACAACAACGCCAGCCCGGCGGTGTTCTCGTAATATGGTTGTCGGGATGCCACCGGCTTGGCAGCGTACTTCCGATTTCCATAATGGCGGTCCGGCGGTGGGACCTCCAAACTTGTAATCGGGCCCTAAGTGTAGAATATGCTACAAACAGTCAATTTGCCTTTGTAATTAAAAAATAAGTGATCACACAAGCCTATGTCCCTGTCACAGAGGTAGCTAACCACTACAATTTACTAATAGAAAGCCCTTTCAACCAACAAATCGAAGACAAACTAAGCCCCCTAATGGATTATTTCAAGAACACTTGGGTTGGCAGACTGCATCACTCCAGACACAGACGCCAGCCCAAATTCCAAATACCATGATGAAATGTCTATGACAGCACCTTGGCACAGGAAGCCAGAACAAGCAACGCAGTGGAAGGATGGCACAATGCCTTCCAATCCACACTAGGCAGGCACCAACCCACACTCTATAAATTTATAGCAGCATTACAAAAAGAGAAAAGCTACCAACAAAGATGACTGGAGCAATCTGTTACCCAATTCTAACCTATACTGAGCAAACATACCAAGAGAATGTACGATATGCGACAATTTAAAGTCAAACTCTTCATAAAAAACAAAGGAGTAGATAACATAGAAATAATAGCTAAAAGCAAATTATAAAGTAAAAAGTAACCTACAAAAATCCCAAAAAACTGTCACAAAATTTAAACCAACATGACAAATAATTTTTTATATAAATAATAATAATAATGTTTTATTACATTAGACTAAACATTACTACAACTCCAATGTTAAATTAGACTGAGATAATAAAATAATACATACATTATTTACATGAAAAATGTAAACCTCACCAACCAAAAAGCTTAAAACACAAACTCAGTCCATCACGTAAAAATAAATACAACACATAAACCATACATTTCCAAATAACAAACAAATAATATTTACACCAGCAATAAATTATAACATTTCTCACCCAAAACAAATAAAATAAATATGACTTACAGTTTTGTAGCTGCAGATCTTCCTCTGTATCCACATAGTTAAAAATAATAAACCACTAAAAACAGGAAAAAGATTTTACAAAAAGCCCCCCCCAAAAAAATACAAAGATAAAATGAATCCAATTATGTTCCCTCAAAACAATCCAAAATATCTAGGAACCATAAAAAACTGAAAAAATATTTTACAAAATAAACGCTCCTAGAAACCTGAAAAAAGGAAATCAAATTTAAAAATATTGGTTTATTATAAACTTTAAAGTGGCTTCCTTAAAAAACTAAAAATGGTAACTCCCAATGCCCATAGGACATGTTAGTAGACAAAAACGTGTAAACAAGAAAACCCATCCGCAAAATACATTACATTCCCAAAAAAGAAAATACATTACACTTAATCATCATAAAATAAGTAACATAACACAATATAACATAGCATAACAATACATTACTAAACAGTGTACAAAAACCCAAAACTACACTCTAGTGAAAAACACTTCTATTAATACAACAAAATGTACAAAAACTACACAAACAACACTATAACTAACCTCTACACCCCGCCTACCCTCAAAAACCTTAAAACAAACCTTTGAAAAAGGCTTACCTGTTCAGCGAACAGCAGCGCCTCACTGCGAACCGGATCCCGGAAAATAGACTAAAAATGACACAAATAGACTGCAAAATAGAAGGTACCTGTAAAAACAAAATAGACGCTAAATGAAACTACAAAAAAGACTATCTAGAAATAATTTACAAATGTTGAATAAATATATTAAAAAATGTACAAAATTATTAAACATGTCAAACATGTCAAAAATTAAAAATGTAAAGTATAAATCAAATAATAGTATAAAATATATAGTTATTTAATATACATTGAAAAAACTTATGTTGAAATGATGTTGGATATATGTATATAACACACTTTAAAAAAATTATAAAAAATGTTAAACAATGGAAAAAAGTGGAAATGTACAAAATGCAATACTATTTATATATAATTTAAAAAAATTATGGAACACATTTATATACAAAATGCTTTATTTATCTATATATAAACATTTATTTTTAATTTGAAATATATATGTTCAAGAATGTAAGAATATACATTAAATCAACTTTGAAAACATAAATAGAAATAGAAAAATGTGGAGGGGGTGGCCAACAGTCGGCGGTGATGGCCGCTTAGTGAAGCGGGTCTGAGGCCCGACACCGCATATCCCCAGGATATCCGCAACTAATCCAAGCGCCTATCACCCCAGGTGGTGGTAGAATGCAGTCTGAGGTGGCGGCATAAGCGCTACCTGTCTGCGGCCAGTCAGACTTTCCGGCAGGTTGAAGGACGTGACAGCCCGGGGGCCCTGTGAAGCCACGGCCTCGATTTGGCTCGGTCGGCGAGAGTCCTGCAGCGTGGGGCTCCCCCCCCTGAAATAAATCTCCCAAAACTGGGCACCGGCTGCGAGGAGGATCGGGGATTGACTCGCTGACCCCCCCTCCGCGGTAATGGAGAGAGGCGACTGAGCCCCCGCTGCACGAGGAGCTCTTTGTAGCTGCGTCCCGATTCGAGGAGGGCCTCCCGGGCCACACAAGTAATTATTGCTTGCGGTCGGGGGGAGGTGCACGGCAGTTCAGGGGCCTTGTGAGGACTTGGTCTCAATCTCACCCCCCTCTCTGGAACTATCGTTTATTACTGGCAACTGCTGCGGGGAGGACCAAATATTGATTGCCAGCCCCCCTCCTGTTTTGAGGGAGGGGCGTGGCTGGGCCCCTGCTGCTGGGGGGGCCATCTGGGATTATGCAGCCGTGTGAAGAAGGCCTCGCAAGTGTGTAGGACCCAGGGTGGTGGTGTCGGGAGGCTGAAAGGGACAACCATCAACCGGGACCCGACCTGCCGGGTCCCTCCGGCCCTTTTCCTCCCCCCCCCCGACAGGCATACTCCGTGCCGAGTGCACCCGTGGGGGTGCCTTGAGTTACAATCAAACTACAGACCCTAATTGATGGACGGAGGAAGATACTCACCACATCTCTGGAGCCTTAGACACACCCGGGCACTCCAGAAGTGAGCGAAGGGTTCAGACATCATACAGCTAACAACACTACTTGAGACACTCAGATATCGTAGCAAGGACTTAAGCAGCGAAGGCACAACAGTGCAACCGGCTAGGAGGTGCTGTGACGGTGCGGCCTTGACTTCTCTCCCTCACCAGCCACACACTGCCTTGGCGTAACCAATAAAACCACGGGTGCGGGCGGAGCAGCATACTTAGCCACCTTACATAATGACAGGTGTAAAAGCCATGAAAGGGTCCCATCAAACAAAGATAGACAAATTCGCCCAGGCCAGGGGACTGAATACATGCATGTCCCTCAGGAACACGCACTAGCCGACACTCATCGGAAGCCAGAAGAGACCTCGGTCTCCTTACAGGGTATCATGGCCACAACACAGGGAGTGCAAACAGCACTGGAAGTCTGTATAGATACAGTCACTACTGATGTCTCTCTGATCCGTGCAGATCTGCTCAACCCGGGGTCTCGTGTTAAAGAAGTGGCGGACTCAACATCCACACTCTTGCAAGACACACGCAGTCTTAAAACACAGGTGAGGGACCTAGAGGCCTCCAATAGACTCCTGGAGGAATGACTGGAGGACTATGAAGGGAGATCCCGGCGCAACAATGTTCGAATTTTGGGGGTCCTGGAGCGCGCCGAGGAATCAGCAGCAGACCTGTTTGTGGAGGAGCTCGTCCTCAAGCACCTCCGGCCCTCCGGGCTTTCCAAATCCTTTTCCGTGGAGAGGGCGCACAGGGTGCCGGGAGGTCGCCCCCGTCCCAGAGCTCCGCCGCGCCCATTGCTTGCCCGACTCTTCCACTTCAGGGACCGCGATACAATTCTGCAAATGGCAAGAACAGCACTGCCAGTCCTATACAAAAACGCACGTATAACCTTCTTCCCAGATTTCACGCAGAAGGTACAGAGACAAAGACACAGTTTTCTTGAAGTCAAAAAGGCATTGCGAGAAAAGGAAGTGAAATACTCAATGCTCTTCCCGGCGAGACTTCGCATTGAAGCTGAGGGCAATGTTTGGTTCTTTACCACCCCAGAGGAAACCTGGGAATGGCTGAAGGCTGGCGATCCATAGGTGGTACAAAAGGAGGAACCCACCTTGGGAACCGTGCAAGGGTCAAGGGCATACAAGGACCACGAACGGAGAGGAAACCTCCAACCCAAGATGCAGAAGCAGAGCAAAGGCACAAAGACTGATGAAAGTAGTGAACAAGACCAAGAAGAAACACATCCTCTGCTGGAGAGTCTACTACTTAATTTTCACAAAGAGACACTAAGGTCTTACGGACTGACCTAAGGGGTGCAGAGGGGCCTGGGGGATCCTGCGGCGGATCAACACAGAACTTTAAGGTCAGACTTTTAACCATTGTCTTAGATGGCGCTACAAACTACATAGGATATGGGGAGGGGTGGCGGGCTGAGGGGATGGCCAACGACTCCTAAATTAATGATGTTGGGTTGGGGCGACAGGCACTCTGCAGAGTTTGGGGGGCGGGCAGTTCGAAGTCCGTCACTCAGGGAAGCAGGGAGGGGGATTCGGGGAGGCCTTTTTCCTTAATTACTGTTTTTCTTTCTTTATCTTCTTGGGGAATGTTGCTGTATGACATTGTTGCCGACATGCTTGTTCTGTGCCACCAGTTCTCTGTTTGGGTTCTGGCTGACAGGTTCACTGCAGGGACGAAACAACAGTAGGGGTACTTCAGAGATGGGAACAAGGGCTGGAGGGGTAAGAATCCTACACAAGTGAATGACGACGGGAATTGATACAAAGCTACCGGAGCTGTGTGTTTTGTCATGGAACGTAAACGAATTGGGGGACAAAATCAAAAGGGGGATAGTGTCACAGTACATCAAACAACACTCCCCAGACATCGTCCTGTTGCAGGAGACACACCTTATGGGTAATGCATGCAGGGCCCTTGATCGCTGGGGCTACAAAATGACAGTACATGCAGGGTATACCTCCAGCTCCCGTGGGGTGGGTATCCTCCTCAGGAGGAACTTCCCACTCTCAGTTCAAAAGACAGACAGGCAGGGTAGATATGCTGCACTTACAGGCACTTGGGAGGGGGAACAGATTAATATTATATCGGCATACATACCGCCAGGCCTTCATTCCGTCACTTTTCCAGATCTAGGAGCGCTCATGCTCCAAGCACCAGAGGGATAGTTTATAAAAGGAGGAGCCTTCAATATAACATTGGGTGATAATGTGGACCGACGCCTCCCGAGAAGGACACTTCCTTTTAATACTTAACTAGCAAACTTCCTAAGGGCACTGGGGATGGTGGATGTCTGGAGGACCCTCAACCCGACTATACAACACTTCACTTTCCACTCTAGGGCCCATGGTAGCATGTTCTGTATTGACCTCATCTCAACTGCCTCTTCTCTCTCAAAATTTAGAGATGTGAAACACCTGACGAGAGGAATATCTGATCACTACCTCACATGGGCGAGATACGGTAGGGGTACTCCAAGGGTAGGAGACACACTTCCCATAAATCCATGGTTTTTAAAGCTCCCAGTAATAAGGGAGGGACTACTAAAACATACAACCCTTTACTTACAGGAAAATGAGCATTCAGTTACCTCCACCCTGACACTCTGGGAAGCCTACAAGGCGGTGATAAGAGGGCAGGCCCTCTCACTGATGGTAGGACACAAAAGATACAGGAATGCTATGGTTGAGAAGCTTGAACAAGAGATCTTACAGCTCGAGAAACAATTAGCACAAGATACACAAATAGATATACAACATCGCCTGCGACTGAAACAACAGGAATATAGGGACTTAGTGACAGAGGCGGCCAGGATCAAATATAAAGCTACACAACACAAGATTTATGAGCTAGGAGACTGATCAGGGAAATTGCTTGCCTGGCTGGATAGGCGAGAACGTACTAATAGATGGGTGGCGGAAGTAAAGTCTCCAGACGGAGAACGTTGGAAAGACCCACAAGCTATCGCCGATACTTTCGCAGCCTACTACGCACAAATATCTCATCTGATGAGTCGACTTCGGAGCAGGACTCCCTGAATTTCCTAGTGGATAGACCCCTCACCGGATGAGGTATCACTTCTAGAAAGTGACCTCATGGAAGAGGAAGTTAAACAAGCCATTCGATCACTACAGTCTGGCAAAGCTGTTGGACCGAACGGAATGCCTATAGAATTGTATAAACTTACTGCACCCACGATAGTACCTTATCTCCTGAAAATGTTTGAGGAAAATAAACAAATAGGCACACTCCTGGAGGAACAGCGACTCGCCTCAGTAGTAGTAATTCATAAAGAGGGTAGGCAACCTGGCCAATGTGCCTCTTATAGGCCCTTATCCTTGCTCAACGCAGAGCTGAAAATACTAGCCAAAACCCTTGCACTCCGTCTGACACCACTTATGACGAAACTGGTTCATCCTGATCAATCGGGGTTCATTCCGGGCCAAAACATGGCACTAAATCTGCGACAGCTCCACATAGTTCTGGTACAAGCACATAGAATCAAGGAGGACGTGATGATTCTGTCAGTCGACGCACGCATGGCCTTTGACACTGTTAAATGGCCATATCTCTTTGCTGTTATCCGTCATATGGGCTTCGACCCAAATTTCCTATCCTGGTTGCGACTACTAAATTCGCAACCCCTGGCGAGAGTGGTAGTCAATGGTAGGGTCTCAGAGGTTTTTCCCCTCCACAGAGGAACACGTCAGGGCTGCCCTCTCTCTCCCCTGATCTTTGCCTTGATCCTGGAGCCGCTGGCGGCATGGGTCAGTGAAGACCCCCTAATCCAGGGTCTGTGTTAGACGGAGGACTGGGAGGATAGAATATCATTGTATGCAGATGACATTCTTCTCTACATTGCGTCTCCCAGGTCCACAGTCCCCAGGCTAATGAATATTCTCTTGATTTTTGGGGAATACTCTGGATACTTAATTAACTGGCCCAAATCGGTGATGTTCATCCTCCACGGTCTGGCACCGCGCCTCCCAACTGGCTGTGAAACCCGAGTGGCCGAGGAGAGTTTTGGTTACCTAGGTATTCATGCGACCACTGACCCTAAGATATTTATAGCCAAAAATTTGACGGGCCTTCTGACACGCCTCAAAAGCGATGTTCAACACTGGAGATCTCTCCCTCTCTCCCTATTGGGCAGGGCGGCACTCTTTAAGATGATGGCGCTGCCCCGTTTCCATTATGTCCTGCAGCATTCCCCCTTTCCATGCCAGATACTTATTTCAAAGTGTTTAATAGAGAAATTAGGACCCTGCACTGGGACGGAGGATCCCCTCGTATAGCTTTGACAAAACCGACTCGAGGATGGTATGAAGGGCGGATAGCACTTCCTGATCTTAAAATGTACTATACAGCGGCCCAACTGACAACTGTCAACCATTGGGCTCACCAACGCAGAGAAGAACCCGCCTACCTCATGCATCATCGGGTCCTCCAGAGAGGGGGCTACCGTCGTGCGTTATACACCAATCCACGCCATTTATTCCTGGAGGGACCGACAGCCCTGACAGTCGCCCTCTGGCACTCAACCCTACGGAAATTAGGATGGGAGAAGAGAATCACACGCGCTACCCCTTTACGGGATACAGAACTCTTGGGCACGATGACAAATAGACAGGGCTTCGACAAGTGGGATTTGATAGGGATCTCCACAGTGGGAGACATCTGCACAACCAGAGGGGTGATTCCATTTACTGACCTACAAGAAACATACAAATTGGCCCCCACAGAGGCCTTCCGATATCTACAAATCAGACACGCTATCCTGGCAGTGTTTCCCCCTGATGAGGCCCTGCCGGAATCGTCTCCTCTGGAGGACAGACTGTTGGAGGAGCGCCTCTCCACCAAGGCGACTTCACTCACGTACCGTAAACTCATAAATAATTCCCCTGACACTCTCGCCCAGCTCCAGCAACGCTGGCAAGCAGACTTAGAAGACTTGCAGGAGGAGGACTGGGTTGAGGCCCTCGCCTCACCACGAGAGGTCGCTGTTAGACTATGATTTCGATTAGTACAGTTAAAAATTCTGCACAGAGTATACACCTCCTGCACTACACGGGCGAAAATGGGTAGACAGACAGACACAGGGTGCCTTAGGAAATGCGGACAAGTAGGTTCCTTTTTTCACATTCTGTGGGAATGCCCAAACGTCCAATCATACTGGAGCAGGTTGTTAGCATGCATCAGTGAAGTCACCTATACTACCATAAGACCATTGACCAAACTATGCCTGCTTAATATCTGGAAAGCCATAGACCTGAATCGAACAGACCAAATGTGGGCCACGTTGGGCATGATGGTGACTAAGCGTAACATAGCGATACAAAAGGGGATGATGGACGGAACGTTTGAGCCAATCAAACACTCACCCCCAGTCAACTGATCTGGGTTTAATCCATCATCATTCTTTAGCTCACTCCACCACCCCAGTTCAGACATGGCCATATGCAAATCAGTCTGACCCTGTGCCTCATGGGAACAGTCCAGCACGAACTGCCAAGCCATGTCTTCCCTGGACCGGAAACAAGCATCCTAGGACCGGTTTCTGGCATTCCAGCCGTCATCAGCCAGGCTTGCTTGAATCCAGTGGCAAAGTGAGCAAGGGACCCACGTCTGGGCATACCCCCGCCAACTTAGGGCGAACAAAGCGATACAAAAAGGGGATGATGGACGGAACGTTTGAGCCAATCAAACACTCACCCCCAGTCAACTGATCTGGGTTTAATCCATCATCATTCTTTAGCTCACTCCACCACCCCAGTTCAGACATGGCCATATGCAAATCAGTCTGACCCTGTGCCTCATGGGAACAGTCCAGCACGAACTGCCAAGCCATGTCTTCCCTGGACCGGAAACAAGCATCCTAGGACCGGTTTCTGGCATTCCAGCCGTCATCAGCCAGGCTTGCTTGAATCCAGTGGCAAAGTGAGCAAGGGACCCACGTCTGGGCATACCCCCGCCAACTTAGGGCGAACAAAGCGATACAAAAGGGGATGATGGACGGAACGTTTGAGCCAATCAAACACTCACCCCCAGTCAACTGATCTGGGTTTAATCCATCATCATTCTTTAGCTCACTCCACCACCCCAGTTCAGACATGGCCATATGCAAATCAGTCTGACCCTGTGCCTCATGGGAACAGTCCAGCACGAACTGCCAAGCCATGTCTTCCCTGGACCGGAAACAAGCATCCTAGGACCGGTTTCTGGCATTCCAGCCGTCATCAGCCAGGCTTGCTTGAATCCAGTGGCAAAGTGAGCAAGGGACCCACGTCTGGGCATACCCCCGCCAACTTAGGGCGAACAAAGCGATACAAAAGGGGATGATGGACGGAACGTTTGAGCCAATCAAACACTCACCCCCAGTCAACTGATCTGGGTTTAATCCATCATCATTCTTTAGCTCACTCCACCACCCCAGTTCAGACATGGCCATATGCAAATCAGTCTGACCCTGTGCCTCATGGGAACAGTCCAGCACGAACTGCCAAGCCATGTCTTCCCTGGACCGGAAACAAGCATCCTAGGACCGGTTTCTGGCATTCCAGCCGTCATCAGCCAGGCTTGCTTGAATCCAGTGGCAAAGTGAGCAAGGGACCCACGTCTGGGCATACCCCCGCCAACTTAGGGCGAACAAAGCGATACAAAAGGGGATGATGGACGGAACGTTTGAGCCAATCAAACACTCACCCCCAGTCAACTGATCTGGGTTTAATCCATCATCATTCTTTAGCTCACTCCACCACCCCAGTTCAGACATGGCCATATGCAAATCAGTCTGACCCTGTGCCTCATGGGAACAGTCCAGCACGAACTGCCAAGCCATGTCTTCCCTGGACCGGAAACAAGCATCCTAGGACCGGTTTCTGGCATTCCAGCCGTCATCAGCCAGGCTTGCTTGAATCCAGTGGCAAAGTGAGCAAGGGACCCACGTCTGGGCATACCCCCGCCAACTTAGGGCAAACAAAGCGATACAAAAGGGGATGATGGACGGAACGCTTGAGCCAATCAAACACTCACCCCCAGTCAACTGATCTGGGTTTAATCCATCATCATTCTTTAGCTCACTCCACCACCCCAGTTCAGACATGGCCATATGCAAATCAGTCTGACCCTGTGCCTCATGGGAACAGTCCAGCACGAACTGCCAAGCCATGTCTTCCCTGGACCGGAAACAAGCATCCTAGGACCGGTTTCTGGCATTCCAGCCGTCATCAGCCAGGCTTGCTTGAATCCAGTGGCAAAGTGAGCAAGGGACCCACGTCTGGGCATACCCCCGCCAACTTAGGGCGAACAAAGCGATACAAAGGGGATGATGGACGGAACGCTTGAGCCAATCAAACACTCACCCCCAGTCAACTGATCTGGGTTTAATCCATCATCATTCTTTAGCTCACTCCACCACCCCAGTTCAGACATGGCCATATGCAAATCAGTCTGACCCTGTGCCTCATGGGAACAGTCCAGCACGAACTGCCAAGCCATGTCTTCCCTGGACCGGAAACAAGCATCCTAGGACCGGTTTCTGGCATTCCAGCCGTCATCAGCCAGGCTTGCTTGAATCCAGTGGCAAAGTGAGCAAGGGACCCACGTCTGGGCATACCCCCGCCAACTTAGGGCGAACAAAGCGATACAAAAGGGGATGATGGACGGAACGTTTGAGCCAATCAAACACTCACCCCCAGTCAACTGATCTGGGTTTAATCCATCATCATTCTTTAGCTCACTCCACCACCCCAGTTCAGACATGGCCATATGCAAATCAGTCTGACCCTGTGCCTCATGGGAACAGTCCAGCACGAACTGCCAAGCCATGTCTTCCCTGGACCGGAAACAAGCATCCTAGGACCGGTTTCTGGCATTCCAGCCGTCATCAGCCAGGCTTGCTTGAATCCAGTGGCAAAGTGAGCAAGGGACCCACGTCTGGGCATACCCCCGCCAACTTAGGGCGAACAAAGCGATACAAAAGGGGATGATGGACGGAACGTTTGAGCCAATCAAACACTCACCCCCAGTCAACTGATCTGGGTTTAATCCATCATCATTCTTTAGCTCACTCCACCACCCCAGTTCAGACATGGCCATATGCAAATCAGTCTGACCCTGTGCCTCATGGGAACAGTCCAGCACGAACTGCCAAGCCATGTCTTCCCTGGACCGGAAACAAGCATCCTAGGACCGGTTTCTGGCATTCCAGCCGTCATCAGCCAGGCTTGCTTGAATCCAGTGGCAAAGTGAGCAAGGGACCCACGTCTGGGCATACCCCCGCCAACTTAGGGCGAACAAAGCGATACAAAAGGGGATGATGGACGGAACGTTTGAGCCAATCAAACACTCACCCCCAGTCAACTGATCTGGGTTTAATCCATCATCATTCTTTAGCTCACTCCACCACCCCAGTTCAGACATGGCCATATGCAAATCAGTCTGACCCTGTGCCTCATGGGAACAGTCCAGCACGAACTGCCAAGCCATGTCTTCCCTGGACCGGAAACAAGCATCCTAGGACCGGTTTCTGGCATTCCAGCCGTCATCAGCCAGGCTTGCTTGAATCCAGTGGCAAAGTGAGCAAGGGACCCACGTCTGGGCATACCCCCGCCAACTTAGGGCGAACAAAGCGATACAAAAGGGGATGATGGACGGAACGTTTGAGCCAATCAAACACTCACCCCCAGTCAACTGATCTGGGTTTAATCCATCATCATTCTTTAGCTCACTCCACCACCCCAGTTCAGACATGGCCATATGCAAATCAGTCTGACCCTGTGCCTCATGGGAACAGTCCAGCACGAACTGCCAAGCCATGTCTTCCTGGACCGGAAACAAGCATCCTAGGACCGGTTTCTGGCATTCCAGCCGTCATCAGCCAGGCTTGCTTGAATCCAGTGGCAAAGTGAGCAAGGGACCCACGTCTGGGCATACCCCCGCCAACTTAGGGCGAACAAAGCGATACAAAAGGGGATGATGGACGGAACGTTTGAGCCAATCAAACACTCACCCCCAGTCAACTGATCTGGGTTTAATCCATCATCATTCTTTAGCTCACTCCACCACCCCAGTTCAGACATGGCCATATGCAAATCAGTCTGACCCTGTGCCTCATGGGAACAGTCCAGCACGAACTGCCAAGCCATGTCTTCCCTGGACCGGAAACAAGCATCCTAGGACCGGTTTCTGGCATTTCAGCCGTCATCAGCCAGGCTTGCTTGAATCCAGTGGCAAAGTGAGCAAGGGACCCACGTCTGGGCATACCCGCGCCAACTTAGGGCGAACAAAGCGATACAAAAGGGGATGATGGACGGAACGTTTGAGCCAATCAAACACTCACCCCCAGTCAACTGATCTGGGTTTAATCCATCATCATTCTTTAGCTCACTCCACCACCCCAGTTCAGACATGGCCATATGCAAATCAGTCTGACCCTGTGCCTCATGGGAACAGTCCAGCACGAACTGCCAAGCCATGTCTTCCCTGGACCGGAAACAAGCATCCTAGGACCGGTTTCTGGCATTCCAGCCGTCATCAGCCAGGCTTGCTTGAATCCAGTGGCAAAGTGAGCAAGGGACCCACGTCTGGGCATACCCCCGCCAACTTAGGGCGAACAAAGCGATACAAAGGGGATGATGGACGGAACGCTTGAGCCAATCAAACACTCACCCCCAGTCAACTGATCTGGGTTTAATCCATCATCATTCTTTAGCTCACTCCACCACCCCAGTTCAGACATGGCCATATGCAAATCAGTCTGACCCTGTGCCTCATGGGAACAGTCCAGCACGAACTGCCAAGCCATGTCTTCCCTGGACCGGAAACAAGCATCCTAGGACCGGTTTCTGGCATTCCAGCCGTCATCAGCCAGGCTTGCTTGAATCCAGTGGCAAAGTGAGCAAGGGACCCACGTCTGGGCATACCCCCGCCAACTTAGGGCGAACAAAGCGATACAAAAGGGGATGATGGACGGAACGTTTGAGCCAATCAAACACTCACCCCCAGTCAACTGATCTGGGTTTAATCCATCATCATTCTTTAGCTCACTCCACCACCCCAGTTCAGACATGGCCATATGCAAATCAGTCTGACCCTGTGCCTCATGGGAACAGTCCAGCACGAACTGCCAAGCCATGTCTTCCCTGGACCGGAAACAAGCATCCTAGGACCGGTTTCTGGCATTCCAGCCGTCATCAGCCAGGCTTGCTTGAATCCAGTGGCAAAGTGAGCAAGGGACCCACGTCTGGGCATACCCCCGCCAACTTAGGGCGAACAAAGCGATACTAAAAGGGGATGATGGACGGAACGCTTGAGCCAATCAAACACTCACCCCAGTCAACTGATCTGGGTTTAATCCATCATCATTCTTTAGCTCACTCCACCACCCCAGTTCAGACATGGCCATATGCAAATCAGTCTGACCCTGTGCCTCATGGGAACAGTCCAGCACGAACTGCCAAGCCATGTCTTCCCTGGACGGAAACAAGCATCCTAGGACCGGTTTCTGGCATTCCAGCCGTCATCAGCCAGGCTTGCTTGAATCCAGTGGCAAAGTGAGCAAGGGACCCACGTCTGGGCATACCCCCGCCAACTTAGGGCGAACAAGCGATACAAAAGGGATGATGGACGGAACGCTTGAGCCAATCAAACACTCACTCCCAGTCAACTGATCTGGGTTTAATCCATCATCATTCTTTAGCTCACTCCACCACCCCAGTTCAGACATGGCCATATGCAAATCAGTCTGACCCTGTGCCTCATGGGAACAGTCCAGCACGAACTGCCAAGCCATGTCTTCCTGGACCGGAAACAAGCATCCTAGGACCGGTTTCTGGCATTCCAGCCGTCATCAGCCAGGCTTGCTTGAATCCAGTGGCAAAGTGAGCAAGGGACCCACGTCTGGGCATACCCCCGCCAACTTAGGGCGAACAAGCGATACAAAAGGGGATGATGGACGGAACGTTTGAGCCAATCAAACACTCACCCCCAGTCAACTGATCTGGGTTTAATCCATCATCATTCTTTAGCTCACTCCACCACCCCAGTTCAGACATGGCCATATGCAAATCAGTCTGACCCTGTGCCTCATGGGAACAGTCCAGCACGAACTGCCAAGCCATGTCTTCCCTGGACCGGAAACAAGCATCCTAGGACCGGTTTCTGGCATTCCAGCCGTCATCAGCCAGGCTTGCTTGAATCCAGTGGCAAAGTGAGCAGGGACCCACGTCTGGGCATACCCCGCCAACTTAGGGCGAACAAGCGATACAAAGGGGATGATGGACGGAACGTTTGAGCCAATCAAACACTCACCCCAGTCAACTGATCTGGGTTTAATCCATCATCATTCTTTAGCTCACTCCACCACCCCAGTTCAGACATGGCCATATGCAAATCAGTCTGACCCTGTGCCTCATGGGAACAGTCCAGCACGAACTGCCAAGCCATGTCTTCCCTGGACCGGAAACAAGCATCCTAGGACCGGTTTCTGGCATTCCAGCCGTCATCAGCCAGGCTTGCTTGAATCCAGTGGCAAAGTGAGCAAGGGACCCACGTCTGGGCATACCCCGCCAACTTAGGGCGAACAAGCGATACAAAGGGGATGATGGACGGAGCGTTTGAGCCAATCAAACACTCACCCCCAGTCAACTGATCTGGGTTTAATCCATCATCATTCTTTAGCTCACTCCACCACCCCAGTTCAGACATGGCCATATGCAAATCAGTCTGACCCTGTGCCTCATGGGAACAGTCCAGCACGAACTGCCAAGCCATATCTTCCCAGACGTGGGTCCCTTGCTCACTTTGCCACTGGATTCAAGCAAGCCTGGCTGATGACGGCTGGAATGCCAGAAACCGGTCCTAGGATGCTTGTTTCCGGTCCAGGGAAGACATGGCTTGGCAGGTTCGGGCTGGACTGTTCCCATGAGGCACAGGGTCAGACTGATTTGCATATGGCCATGTCTGAACTGGGGTGGTGGAGTGAGCTAAAGAATGATGATGGATTAAACCCAGATCAGTTGACTGGGGGTGAGTGTTTGATTGGCTCAAACGTTCCGTCCATCATCCCCTTTTGTATCGCTTTGTTCGCCCTAAGTTGGCGGGGTATACCCAGACGTGGGTCCCTTGCTCACTTTGCCACTGGATTCAAGCAAGCCTGGCTGATGACGGCTGGAATGCCAGAAACCGGTCCTAGGATGCTTGTTTCCGGTCCAGGGAAGACATGGCTTGGCAGTTCGGGCTGGACTGTTCCCATGAGGCACAGGGTCAGACTGATTTGCATATGGCCATGTCTGAACTGGGGTGGTGGAGTGAGCTAAAGAATGATGATGGATTAAACCCAGATCAGTTGACTGGGGGTGAGTGTTTGATTGGCTCAAACGTTCCGTCCATCATCCCCTTTGTATCGCTTGTTCGCCCTAGAGTTGGCGGGGGTATACCCAGACGTGGGTCCCTTGCTCACTTTGCCACTGGATTCAAGCAAGCCTGGCTGATGACGGCTGGAATGCCAGAAACCGGTCCTAGGATGCTTGTTTCCGGTCCAGGGAAGACATGGCTTGGCAGTTCGGGCTGGACTGTTCCCATGAGGCACAGGGTCAGACTGATTTGCATATGGCCATGTCTGAACTGGGGTGGTGGAGTGAGCTAAAGAATGATGATGGATTAAACCCAGATCAGTTGACTGGGGGTGAGTGTTTGATTGGCTCAAACGTTCCGTCCATCATCCCCTTTTGTATCGCTTGTTCGCCCTAAGTTGGCGGGGTATACCCAGACGTGGGTCCCTTGCTCACTTTGCCACTGGATTCAAGCAAGCCTGGCTGATGACGGCTGGAATGCCAGAAACCGGTCCTAGGATGCTTGTTTCCGGTCCAGGGAAGACATGGCTTGGCAGTTCGGGCTGGACTGTTCCCATGAGGCACAGGGTCAGACTGATTTGCATATGGCCATGTCTGAACTGGGGTGGTGGAGTGAGCTAAAGAATGATGATGGATTAAACCCAGATCAGTTGACTGGGGGTGAGTGTTTGATTGGCTCAAACGTTCCGTCCATCATCCCTTTGTATCGCTTTGTTCGCCCTAAGTTGGCGGGGGTATACCCAGACGTGGGTCCCTTGCTCACTTTGCCACTGGATTCAAGCAAGCCTGGCTGATGACGGCTGGAATGCCAGAAACCGGTCCTAGGATGCTTGTTTCCGGTCCAGGGAAGACATGGCTTGGCAGTTCGGGCTGGACTGTTCCCATGAGGCACAGGGTCAGACTGATTTGCATATGGCCATGTCTGAACTGGGGTGGTGGAGTGAGCTAAAGAATGATGATGGATTAAACCCAGATCAGTTGACTGGGGGTGAGTGTTTGATTGGCTCAAACGTTCCGTCCATCATCCCCTTTTGTATGACTAAGCGTAACATTGCACAAATGTGGGGGGCAGGGACAACTCCATCCCTTCACGACTGGAAGAGGGACTTGGACTGGTGTATGGTAGCAGAGAGGTCTGTGTACGAGAGCAGGGGGTGCCCGGAGAAATGGGAGAAGTTCTGGGGCAGATGGAACACATACAGAGTGAGCCCATGTACAGTCCCGAGATCAAGGGCCTCAGATAGGGCATCACCAAGATTAACAATATGATAAAAGTGGGGGCGAAGTATGTATGGCCTTGCATAATGGGCCACTGTCACTTTTATGTATAATGTAATGTTACCCTGTAAACCCGTTCATATCAACTGTCAGATGCAGAACGGCAGCAGAACTGTGATACCATTTACGAACAATTGTACACTAGCTAATGTCTGTGGCACAACCAACATATGTCATGTGTTGTTTAACCCCTTTGTTAATAAAAAAGAATTTACAAAAAGAAAAATAGAAAAATGTGGTTTATGTTTTATTCTATAAACATTTGTAATTAATAATATGGTTTATTACAAACATACAACTATTTTTATCATATCTTGAAACACCAACAATACTAATTAAATAAACAAAGGATTCCACACTAAATTTATAAAATTAAATAATCACACTCCAACGTAAACAATTTTTAAGAAGTGTTGAAAATTAAAGGAGTGACATTTACTATACCCACTCCATCTAAACCAATTTGGGGAAGGTGTTGGACACTAAAAGGGTGACATTTGCTATTCGCACTCCAATCTAAACCAATTTGTGGTAGGTGTTGGTCAGTAAAGGGTGATATTTACTACTGCCCCTCCAATCTAAACCAATTTACAGAAGGTGCTGGACACTAAAAAGGTGACATTTACTATTCCCACTCCAAAGAAAACTATTTATAAGGAAGTGTTGGACACTAAAGAGGTGACATTTACTATTCCCACTCCAATCTATACCAATTTGGGAAAGGTGTTGGAAACTAAAAAGGGTGACATTTACTATTCCCACTCCAATCTAACCCAATTTGGAGAAGGTATTGAACACTAAAGGGGTGACATTTACTATTCCCATTCCCATCTGACCCAATTGGGGAAAAGTCTTCGACACTAAAGCGGTAACAGTTACTATTCACACTCCAATCTATACCAATTTGGGGAAGATGTTGGACACTAATGGGGTGACATTTAATACCCCCACTCCAATCAAAACCAAATTGGGGAAGGTGTCGGACACTAAACGGCAGAAGTTCAATATTCTCACTCCAATTTAAGCTAATTTGGGGAAGGTGTTGGACATTAAAGGGGTGAAATTTCATATTTCCACTGAAATCTAAAACATTTATTGCAATCTGCTAAACACTAAAAATGTTATATACAAACACAGTTCTCCATACTCACACATCATTTTTGATCTATAAAATAAACTAACATGTACTTAAAAACACACTAACCAAAACTAAAAACTTATGTATTCAAAATTAAACATTAACATTTAAAAAATATTTTTATCACTATTAAAATTTATATATATTTTTAAAATTTGAACTACCATTCCTAAATTTTAAACCATAAAATAAAAAATAAAATCATAATCCAAAATTAACAATCATAAAATTATAAAACCAATGTTTTAAATAGATATTTAAAATGTATATTTATACAATTACACTACAATTTTCAAATGAAAGAAATATTTTAATTGTCATGTTTTTTAATACAAATTATAAAATGAATTTAAAAAGAAAATAATTTTACTGTATTAAATTTAATTTTAATATATGTCTAATGGTTACAAATTTTTGTAATTGAAATATTTATTTGAATATTTACAATAAAATATTCTTTTAATTTTATATAATTAATATATACTCTAATGGCCCCCACGGTTTGTCAAACTGCGGCAATGTGCTGTTTAGTGCTGTTGTTATTTTCTCCATTCCCAAGAGTTCCCATATTTTATATAGCCAGGTCCAATCGTTTTAGCATGGCATCTGTGCACCACGGGCTAGGAGAACCTGCTTGGCTGCACCAAGTGCTAGTGCGATGGCCTGTCCTCTCATCAATTTCAGTGGGTAGGTGAGGGGATTCAGAAGAACCAGTAGGAAGTATCTAGGAAATTTGGGGAGCCCTGTGTCATACATTTCATTTACATCTGCTAGGACCTGCCCCCAAAATTGTTGTATCTTGGGGCAGTGCCAAAGGATGTGTGTTAGTTTGACCTTTTGTCCACAGTGCCTCCAACAGGCAGCATCCCCGCCTGCTTCCATTTAGCTACTCCAGCCGGCGTATAATACTAATAATGCACAATTTTAAGGAGCATTTCTTTGCCCGAGGCCCTACATGTGGAGGCACTGGCTCTATACAAGATATCACCCCACTTTTTTGTGGTGAAAGTACATTTGCACTCCACTTCCCAGCTGCTCTGCACAGGTAATTTAAAGGGTGCCACTGGGGCATTGAGGAATGCTTAAATGTCAGAAAGAATATCTTTGTCTGAGGAGAGCGTGATAAGCCATTTTTCAAATGGTGTAAGGGGTCGGCTAGCGAATGGGTCAATATGGGGTTTCATAACCCAGTGTCGAATGGCAACGTATGGCCAATAGGTAATATAATAGCCTCCGGAGCATCACAGTCTTGGACAGTGATACCCAGCCCTGTACCGTGAAAGGGAGCAAATTCCAAAAAGCAATTAGCGGCCAAAGATCATGGATAGCTCTTATCAAGTTGCCCTTTAAGAGATCGGGAGTAGTGTGGCATATAATAATGCCTAGGTAGCGGAACATCTGAAGTTCCTACTGAATCCGACGTCCCTCAACCATGATAGGTTGAACCAGGCACCCTTGACGCAGTGGGAACAAGCAGGTTTTTGACCAATTAACTCTCAGGCTTGAGGCAGCCCTAAAGGTACCCAGCTCCTGAGCTATGGCAACCACGCCATTTCTGATATCACAAATAAATATGAGTAGGTCCTCAGCATAAAATTATACTGCGTGGGTTGCACCTCTTAACGGAATTCCCAACGCCCTTCCTGAGTGACAAAGCCACTGAGCCAGGGGCTTCACAGTTAAGGCGAAGAGCAACAGGGACAGTGGCTACCCCTGGCGCATTCCTTGGCCTCCTGGGAATGGTGCAGAGATCAACTGACCAATCAGCACCTGATTCCATGTAGAGAAGTTTGACCAACCGCTGCATGTTATCTCCCATGCCCATGCGCTGGAGAACTGCAAACATATATAATCCCCATCAAGCATATCAAATACCATCTAGAGATCTAAGACCAGGTAAGCAGAGTAAGGCCACTGCTGCGGAGCCTCCTCTAGGATCTGATGTAAGCACCTCAGGTTTGCCCGGTATGAACCCGTTCTGGTCGGCATGGGCCAGATGTGGCATACATTCAAACTGCAAGCGTGCAAGAATTTTTCTGAGTATTTTATAGTTGAATCCCAACAAGGCCAATGGGCAATACAAGGCAACTTCCAATGGGTCTGTTCCCGTCTTTGGGAGGGAAACCAGCAGGGCGTCTCGCATAGAGCCCAGCAGGATCCCCACATCAAGTTGGAGTATAGTTCAGCCAGTTTGGGGATCAGTAAATCAGTGTATGTCTTATAGAATTCGATGGGCAGTCCATCAAGTCCAGGAGTCTTGCACATGGGAGAGTCCCGGATGGTGCACCTAATTTCCTGCTCTGATATCAGGGCATTTAAGGTCAACCCCTGCCATGCTGTCACAATCAAAAGCTTGATATCGGACAAGTAGTCGTCAGGCCCTAGACCTTGAGGATCGTACCTGGGGTTATAGAAAGAATGATAAGGAGTGACAAAACTTTATGGATGTCTGCCTGTGTGTATACTACAGTAAAGGGGCCCGCAGGTATAGCGGTCACAGGAACGTGCGCAGTCAATCGTTTGAGGAGACAGGTGAACAATCAGCCCAGTTTATCACCCTCCTCATGCATTTTTGTTTGGTATGCCTTATATTCCAGACATTGTAAGGACTCAAGCAGGCCAGCATGGCGGTCAAGCACCTCTCTTAGCATGGCATGGGCCACAACATCTGCAATGGTGTTAGATTTTAGACCTTGCAGGTCCCTCTTCAGGCAATCTAGTTTCTGACATAATGCACCTGTGCACCAATGAGCATATGTATATAATCCCCACCTGATTACTGTTTTCATCAGATCCCATTCTACCAGCCGTGTACTAGCAGTGTGTGTGTTTTCAGTAAAGCAAGTTGTAAGCACATTGTGCATGGTGATGCAAAACTATGGATCCTCTAATGTTGCAGGCTGAAGACGACAAGTGGGGATTGGTGGAGTGTACCCCCCAGTTAAGTCATAAAAGGAAAGGGTTGTGATCAAAGAGGGTCTGACCCAAATACTCGGAATCTGATGCAAGTAGTTGCATAGCCGGATGGCATAGGAAAAGATCTAGATGGACATGTAAATCATGTGGGCAGAGGGGTTTAAGGATTACTCTCTAACATCCAGATGCAACACCCCACCCTCCAGTTGTCAACCAATGACCATTGATCAATCCATTACGTGAAATATGTTGTAGTGCGAACCGTGGGAGCGGACAGGAGGAGGGGTGCAACCAATCTAACTCAGTATCCAGGACACA
This sequence comes from Calotriton arnoldi, assembly GCA_963921515.1. Lineage (NCBI taxonomy): Eukaryota > Metazoa > Chordata > Amphibia > Caudata > Salamandridae > Calotriton > Calotriton arnoldi. The sequence continues at coordinate 1,600,484 of CAWUFW010002687.1, read as the reverse complement.
GTTAAAGTCCTCGCCTAATATCCAGGGTAGGTGCGACCATCGCAAAAAACGTATATTGTCCCATATTCGGCAAGTAAACATTACCCAACAATAGTGCAGCTCTGTCCAATACTCCCTCAACCAGAATATACTTTCCCTTCGGGTCTCCACTGCAACCTGGTGAAAGGGCACCCCTGGTTGAATCCATATAAGCACTCCATGTGCATATGTCAGTAGAATAACACTGCCTTCTCTGATGTTTTTGGAGTTTTGCATCTTTTCACCCTGGCAAGTTTCTTGCTAAAAAGTGTTGTGCGCACCTCGTCTCTTAAGATACTGATTCACAAAGTAACGCCTCCGTACAGTGTTCATACCACAGATGTCCCAGGTCAGCAGTGTTACTTTACCCTTCACGTATCATCTAATGGCAGTTCCTCAGTGCGGGACACCTGAGGCACCCCAGCCAAAACGGTACACAATAGTCTCGACAACATGAACTTCCCAGCTCCCAAATCCCATGGCAGTAGAGCAACATCTGACTGCCCAAACAAGGTAAATAAACATAATTACATAGCAATAACAACCCTTCCGGGCATAGCCCACTGGCTCGCGGTCCATACGGTTGTAATGGGGGTGGGTCCAGCTGACGCCCGAGAAGATAAAGGAAGGACTGAAAAAAAATACAAATGCAAGGGGCCATTTCAAAGGTAGAGGACTTCAAAAGCAAGCTGTCTAACAATACATTTATGTATTCATGCACTCGTCAAATGCTAAGGCGGGCTCAGCCGCAATGGGCGGTGGCAGGCTACGGAAAGGTGTCACATCTCCTAAGGCGAGAATAAACTCCCCCCATTCTGCCAGTAGGACATCATCTCAACTTCACAGGATACCAATCTGGAGGGAGAGGGTGGGAGAGAAGGGGGGGGTGACATCTGCCTGTGCCAATTGTAGTTAGATCATTTTGTCGGATGTCTGGGGTGTTACAGAAGGGAGTACCATGGAGGATGTACTGTCCTGGGAGTCTGTAAACCTCTTTTCCGAGGTTAAATCCTCATCCAAGCCCTCTGCATAGTCTGTCATTACAGGTGTAGGCAGATGAGCTGCCGTGGCCAGGGTCAGGTTCCTCCCCTGGCGTGCCTGTGTCGGAGATTGGACGCTTGATGTTCCAGGGGGAATATATACTTTTACTACACAGTTTTTACACCACAATACAATCACAACGCGGTCGTTACAATGACCGCGTTGTTACCACGCAGTGCCATTACAACGCAAGTCGTTACAACGACTTGAGCTAGATGGCGCGCTGAACTTAGGAATAGTATGATTTACTATTCCAACTCCAGTGTGTGCAGCACTAGGGAAGATGTTGGAATAGTAAATCATACTATTCCTTAGTTTAGAGCGCCATCTAGCGCAAGTCGTTGTAACGACTTGCGTTGTAATGGCACTGCGTGGTAACAACGCGGTCGTTGTAACGACCACGTTGTGATTGTATTGCGATGTACAAACCGCGTAGTAAAGATTGTTTCCCTTCCAGGGGCGGCCAGAGCATGGAAGGGCGATCTACGCCGCGTCCAACGATGGGGTCGAAAGGGCCTCTGATTATGCCTTCCTGCAGGGGAGTCCCCTGTCCCTGGTGAGTGGTACCTGCGGTGCTCAATCCAGTCCCACACGTTGCCAGGCTCTGTGAAAAAGTAGGACTTCTCATTAGCTAGCACTTTCAGTCTTGCAGGGAACAGTAATGTGCATTTAAGGCCAGCCTCTCGCAAATTAAATTTGATCCCCATTAAAGAGGCTCTCTGATGCTGCACAGCGATAGTGTGACCCGGGAAGAGAAGAATCTGCACATTCTCAAAGATGATCTTTCCCAGTCATCTGGCTTCCTGCAGCAGTTCAGTTTTGTCCCTGAAATTCAGAATTCTGGCCACCGCTGGCCTTGGCAGATAGCCAGGTGGTGGACGCCTGGCTGTAACTCTATGGGCCCGCTCCATTGTGAAATGAGGGGATAGTCCTTTTTGTGCAACATGCACGGAGAGCCAATTTTCGAAGAAGGCACTGGGGTTGTTGCCCTTTGCGCCCTCTGAGAAGCCTATGATTTGAACATTGTTGCATCTAGATCAGCCCTCCAGATCCTCAAACTTTCCCTCCAGGTGTTTGACTGTCATCGTTAGTGTTCTGATCAGAGTGCTGAGAGCTTGAGTGTGGGGTTGCAGATCATGTAGAACAGACTTAGCGTTCACCCTGTCCGAAGGTTTATGCTAATCTTCCCTTAGGAGCCCCACCTCTATGGCCACTGCGTCTACACTGCCCCAGAGATCCATCCTGGTGCTCGTAGTGGCTTGCAGAATGGTGTCAAATTTGGTGGCCATGGGGGTCAGACCCCGCTCAAGGTAGAACCAGGGGTGCCATGGGAGGAACAGAAGCAGCTACCATCTTGAGCAGGCCCCCTATAGTGTCCGTGCTGCATCCAGAGTCTTTACACCTTTTTGCCGAACCATTCCTGGTAATGTCGGGAATTGCAATAGAAGCACAGCCTAAACCTAAGGCTTGCAGATTGTGTCAATTACTGAGGCCCGGCATTCCCTAGCTCTACCCCCTGGGCCTGTATGAGCTGGGGTGGCACAAGCAGCCCCACGATGTTTGTTAAGCTCCACAGAACTCCAGCGCCAAAGGGCACAGAGGGTGCACAAAGGGGGTATTTGATGAGCGTGGGGTCTCGCTAGAGTCTCAACCTCGTGCCTCGGTTCCCACTTTCCAACGACGGGGTAGGGGAATGTTTTTTGCGCCCCTGAGCCTGCCAAGTGCGCACAGTCTTATCCACAGCAACAATGACCACAGTAGGCCTGCCGTCCCTAGCATCATCCATTACGCCCAACGGAGGGCCGGGGAGACATGAGCAGCCTTGTGGCGTGTCCAGGTATGCCCTTCCGCATACTAATTGTCCAAATGGAGACGAAAGGGTAATGCAGGTGAGGTTCTCCCAGGTCGCAGTATCCATTTTTCTCCCCTTTATAGCTGCGGGGAGCTAGGGATCTGTGTAGCTTCAGTGCCCCCGCCCTGTCGGCCCATGGGCTCCTTCACCGTTCTGCCTCTGCCACCTCGGCCCCAGCAAACACTCTGCCCCTGGTCATCCCCAGTGTTCCTGTCTGAGCCACGACCAGAGACCTCACCCCTGACGAGTGCACGAGGAAGAGCGAGAGGCATTCGTAAGGCCGTATTGCCCTCTACGAGTCTTCCAGTAGCAAGGTGGTCCTTCTCTCCTATCCCCTTGCCGCAGTCGTTGTCCGATCTCGTCGGTCCGCACACTCACGCGGTTACAAGAGCCGGTTACAGCCAGCACAGCCCCCTCTGCCATTTTGACCTCACTGGCAGACCTCCCTTCACAGTCATCCATGCAATGTCTTTGTGTCTGTTGGTCAAAATTGGCAGCCCCCTCTGCCAAGCAATGCCTTTATCTTCAGCCTGTGGATGGCGCCCGTAGCCGCATAAATTAAATGGATTATGGCCCGAGTTGCAAAGCTCTAAGCGACTGCGATTGCCAACTTGCCACCTAGTAGCTCCATGTAGAGGCTGAAGATGACAGGAGGCAGTATGGAACCCTGGGCGATCTTTAGTGACCTGGAGGTGCCCATATAAACAAACTAGTATTGGTTGGGAAGATAGGAGGAAAACCAGTGAAAGACACTGTCAGTGAATTCCATTCGAGACTCTAGGGTGTGGATGAGGGTGTGATGATGAACTGTGTTGACAGCAGCTGAGAGGTCCAGCAATATTAGGTGGCAAGGGGTATCTTCATCAGTGGTTAAGAGGGGGCCTGCCTGATGAAGACATAAGGAGTAGAGAAATCCCCCCAGACAGATTTGTGTATTGCTGCATTCCTGTGAGCTAGGTGGGGCACACTGGAGAGGGGAGAGAGAAACTCCCACATTACACTTCAAAAGTTGCTCTTTGATTCAGTGAGAGATCACAAGGAAGAGGCCTGGACACATCTCAGGAAGGAGATGAGGGGATAAAGCAATCATAAAGAGTAGAGCTGGGTCCCTGGGATTAACCTTTTGAAGCACATATCACTGTGGCTGTCATCCAGGTGTGAACTCTAGTCACGTCTATGGCCTGTGTTGTGGGACTATCAGCTTCAGAGTCGCTCCTGCTGTGAGAGGCAGCTTTTCGAGAGGAAGAGTGAGAAGAGAAGGGTGCACTTTAAAAGAGGCAGGACCCCAACATAAAACTTCAAAGACCCAGACCCTAAATCACATTTGGTGTCTGGAAATATACTATGAAAAGGGAAGGCTGAGAACCCACAAATTTGTCATCTGCCAAGCAGCCTGACGGATTGTGTAAGGAGGGAAAGTTCTGCAAGTCTTCTGCCTGTGACCAGGGCTGGCAGCCAAGGCCTGCTAGTCTCCCTCCTGGGCGAGGGGACCTCACCCTTGGAAACTAAGAGCACCTGCTCTGGAGCCTGGAGCACTAGTGTCTGCCTGCTTGCCAAGACCAGTGTGCCCTGAGAGGAAGAGGAGAAATTGGAGAGAGTGAGGTCCAGTGGGAAACACTGACTAGATGATTCTAGATGTGAGGTGTGAGGAGACAGCTGTGCTTTGAACAGGTTGTTGCCTGTGCGCAGGATCAGATTGTCAACCCTGGTATGCCAGGAGAGGGCTGCTATGAACTGAGTGCCGTAAGGGGAGCATGAAACCCATACTGCCTCATTGCGGTGACCCCGTATGCCATGAGGGGCCGCTGTGGAAGTTATAGCTAATGACAATGCGCCAAGACCTGTCCGGGCCTTAGCGCTGACCCCATATGCCAGGAGGGGTCGTCTTGGTATAGGTTGTTGTGCAGTGAAGAATAACGCCTTGCCAGTGGATCTTGTCGCAACAAACCCATATCCCAGAAGGGAATGCTGGTATCAGGTACCAAGAACTAAAATTTGTGACCTGCGGGTCAAACCCAGCATTGAGACCTGCTCCCGATCTGTCCCAAGGACTGAGAAGGATGTCGAGAGGACATTACCACAATGCTGGGACCAGATCAGGAGCACCAGGATCAGCCCTCCTCCCCTGTTTGGGGAGTGCTAAACTTACTGTGCCGACGGAAGGCCAGGAGCACCTTTGCTCGCTGTTGAAGCTGGCTGTGCAGCTCAGGGACAACCTGTGCCTGCCAGGTGCTGCCGTGTGACCCATGTGCAGATCGACTCGACTGAGCAGGATTAGAGCATTGTGAGTGCCTGCAGTCGGGGCACAAGCTGAGACACTGAATGCGTCCTCACTGCTGGAGCCGGTAAGACTTGTTATGAGACTACCGGCCTTCGGGTACTCGCTGCTAAAGGTGCTGCAGCACCATAGACACTTTTGACTGTTTTCTAAGAGTAAGAGTGGACTCTTGAGTAAGGCCTACTTATGAACATTCCCTGGATGCAGCCACCAGTAAATGGGGAATAAACCTGACTACATTATGAAGAGCAGGTGGGACAGGGATTTGCCAGTGAAACACTAGAGCCCCGAGCTCAAGGGTATTGTCTTATTGATTATGAATGTTGTAATACTACTTTGAATGCGTAGAGTTAGAAATAAAATACTTCTTTTTAATATAAAAATAATATAAAATATTATAGTAATAATGTTTAATATAAAAATAAGTATTAGTGATAGAAATAGGGTTTCTGGTGTCAGAGTATGCACCCTGTGCAAGCAGGAACCACCAATCTAGTCAGCTTAAGGTAGATACACGCTAAAAGATAACCTGTGCTCACCCTCTGGTAACTTGGCACAGAGCAGTCAGGCTTATCTAAAGAGACAATGTGTAAAGTATTTGTGCAACACACCCACACAGTAACAGAATAAAAAAAATACAAAAATACTCCACACAGGGTTAGAAAAACAGGCAATAATTTTATGAGCAAAACAAGACCAAAAAAACAAAACTCCAAAAGGTAGAACCAGAGTTATGAATTTTTAAAGATTACTCAAATTACAGTGCTTAGAGTCATAAAGCTCCAACCGTGAACATCTGGTCGCGCTAGACCAGGGTAAATTCAAAGTTCAGACTGACCACAATGGAGGTCAGGCCAACTACAGGACTCACGCAGTTCCTGCTAAAAAAGTAGCTTGGATGGAGGAAGCTTCTACGTCAAAGACTCGATGCAAGTAGCAGAGGGGGCGAGGCATCGTCATCAATCCTGTGGGTGCAGACGAGGCGTCAGTTCCAATCTGTGCAATTGATGAGGCCTTCATCGAAGAACCCCTTCACCATGCAGACAATGCGTCGTTGTCGAGCCGTGCAGTCTGTCGCATCGAGCTATGCAGTCTGCGTCAAAGGGCGATGCATCAGTTCCGATCAGCGCAAAGTCACTGATGCATTCGTTTTGATGGATCCGCACAGCAGAAATCACCTTTTAAAGGCCCAGGACTGGAGTGGCACCATTTGGCATGGCAGGACTCACTGATGGCAGCGCCATGTGCTGTTGCAGGGTTGAAGGAAGTCTTTGATGGGCCTGAGACTTCAGACCAGGGGACAAGCCAGCAAGCCCTTGGAGTCACTTTGAGTTCAAGTGAGATGGGTCCAGTCGTTGTCCTCAGCAGAGCAGAGTTCAGCAGGCAGTAGGGCAGCACAGCAAAGCAGCTTATTCCAGAGCAGCAGTAAATCCAAGTGGCAAGCTTTGTAGCATAGCAGGCTTTACTCCTGGCAGAGTTCTTCACAGGTCCAGTAGTGTACTGTGTTGGTTGGGTCGGAGACCCAGTACATATGGCCAGTAGTGCCTCTGAAGTGGGGGTGACTTAAAAGCAGGATCGTTGAAGTGCACACAGGTCCTTTCTTCCCAGCCCTGGCTCCAGACTATCAGTAGGGGGTAATCAGCCCTTTGTGTGGGAAACAGGACACGGCCTATTCAGGTGTAAGTGTCAGCAAGAGCCATCAGAATGCAGATGAGTAGGCAGACACACCTAACCTTCCTGTGTTTGTAGCTATCTAGAGGGAATGCACATAGTGTAGCTGTCACCCACCCCACACTTGTATTGGAGACAGGCTTCAGGCACACAGAGCAGTAAGAGCAGAGAAATGCCCACTTTCTAAAAGACGCATTTCTAATATAGTAATATTAAATCCAACTTTACCAGTAAAGAGGATTTATCCGTACCATTTCAAAGATAGAAAATATGAAGCAGCTACTCTTTTCTAATCAGGAACTACAGTTTAAAAGTGTATTAAGGAATTCCCAATGTTAACCTATGAGAGACAAAGACCTCACAGTAGTGAAAGTTTTATTTGGGTGTTTGTCACTACCAGGACATGCAAAACTTAACAGTACATGTCCTACCTTTTACTTACACAGCACCATGCACTATGGGATAACGAGGGCCTACCTTAGGGGCAGACATAGGGGTGACTTATGGAAAATAAAAGTAGAGTTTAATGCTTGGCAAGTAGTTTTAAATGCCAAGTTGAAGTGGCAGTAAATTGCACACACAGGCCCTGCAATGGCTGGCCTGAGACAGGTTTAACAGGCTACTTGTGTGGGTGGCATAATCAGTGCTGCAGGCCAACTAGTAGCATTTAGGTTACAGGCACTGGATATATGGTATACCACTTTACAAGGGACTTACAAGTAAACTAAATATGCCAATTGTGTATACACCAATATTACCATTTTTAGGGGAGAACTGGTCAGCAGTGGTAAAATGCTCGGAGTTCTAAAGCCAACAAAAAGGTCTGAAAAAGAGGACGAAGGCAAAACGTTTGGGGTGACCCTTCAGAGAGGGCCATTTTCCAACAATTGGACTTTCATTTATTGACATAGCTCTGCACATTTTGAGTTGTGAGTCTTGTTAACTAACCTGTGTTTACACTCTCCATCCCCGAGACATCAGGAGTAAAAGGCCTCAACCACCACGGTTCGACCCAGTAACCCCTGCGTGCCCCATGGCCCCCTGAAAGGGGTTCTGAGACAAGCAATGTCACTTCCTGTGCAAATGGATGATGGAAACTGCAGTGGTGTCACTTCCTGTTCAGGTGGAAGAGGAGGCCTTTTATTCCCTGCCTCCTTCTCTTGTCTCCTGCTGCTGAAACCATCTGTGCTGTAGTACTATTTTATAGAATTTTCTGGTCAGGCAATTAGCGCAGCTGACCAGTGGTCAGACAATTTACTTTGACAATAGGGTGGCCAAGAGTACTGATTGTCCTGCATTTTAAGTGTATGAGCTGAGTCCCCCATTTTGCTCGGAATGGAAGCATTGCAGGCTATGAGATGTGGGCGGTACAGAGGAGGACAGACTAATCTAATGAGAAGCGTGGAGCGGCCCAGCAAGATGCCACTGTCATGAAACTGAGGATAAGCATTGTACTGAGGTGCATGTGAGGGAGCTAACATTTGTTGACATGGTAACTGGGATTGAGGGGCTACTGCACAGATGTCCTGCACAAGTAGCCATTAAATTCCTATCTGTACACACAACTCTCCAAGAGTAGCAATAGCTAACAAACAAGGCTAACTCCAGAAGTTAGCCCTTAACACCCCCAGTGGTGAGGCCTTTTTTGCTATTTGGGGTACTTTGCACTTACGGCTTCATAATTTTTATTCCATATTAGGTATCCACGCCAAATTTGAGTATTTTTTCCCAACATCCTAGGGATTCTGAAGGCGCCCATGGTTTGTAAAATTCCCCTCGAAGGAACCAATAAAAATTCAAAATATTGCTTAATTTGTTTTTGTTTTTTTAAATGAGAAAAAGAGCATTTCGAGTGCGCTTTATAGATGACATTGTTTGCATCTGGAGGGGCTGCACAGAGGAAGACTATGAATTTGTCAATGTACTCAATGACAATTCTTTAAATTTAACATTCACCAGTCATATACATCAGAGTAGAATAGATTTCCTAGATCTGCAACTGGATCTGCAAACTAGAAAGTAGTTTCTTTCGAAAGGAAACAGCAAGCAATAGCCTGCTTCATGCAGGGAGTTGACATCCTAGGAATTTGATACATAGTATACCATATGGTGAATTGCTCAAGCCAAAAGGAACTGTAGTTCTGAGTTGGCCTACCAGAAAGAAATGTCTACTATGAAAGACAAATTCTTTGAACAAGAATATTCCCCCAAGACGATAGAACAGTCTTGTTTGAAGACGGGACAGGTTGGGAAAGAAGAATTTACTGACCTCAAGAATTAGAAATACCCAAGACTCACAACCATTAAGATTTATCACCTACTTTCTTAGCTAGGCATGGGAAGTTAAATGCAGCCATATCAAATTCTAGCAGGTTTTGAAAACTGATGAACATCTAGTTAAATACATTGGTGATAATCCAGAAGTCACCTTACAGGAGAGCTATGTCTCCTACAGACACTTTAAGTCAAAGTCTGGTAAAGTTCAATGGTAATGCAACCAATATACAAGATTTTTTTTACATGTGGAACTTGTAAAACATGCAAATATAGTGGTAATTGCAAACAGGTTAAACTCTCAGCAGGTCACCGACCATACAAAATAACTACATTTCTTACATGTAGTTCAGACTATTGTGTCTACGTTATGTACTGCCCATGTAAAAAGTATTACATTGGGAGCACTATTCATAAAGCTAAGACGACAGTATAAGAACATATATGACCAATGAAGACAAACAGTACCCTATTACAAGGCACTTCAAGCTGAAACATGGAAACAACATTAGCCACCTACAGTTTTGTGTATTAAACAGAATCCCAATACGAAAAAGAGGGGGCAACAGAGTACAGGAACTAAGGAGACTTGAATCAAGGCTCATTATTGGATATGGTACTCGCCATCCGGGAGGACTGAATCTGGACGAGGAGTTGGCAGTCCACCTAGGTTGACTTAGGATACCCCACTAAGGTCGATACTATTAGTGAAATGGTCTGTAGGTCCCTTTGGTTTTATAAGAGCTGTAATAGACTGTTAATCTCTTTATCTCCTGTTCCCTAGCATGTTAGGTTTGCTTATTGATTTTAATTAGGCTGTAATATATGTTTTTCATTGTATTCTTTGTCTTTTGTATTTTGTAGGAGTTATTGATGCCTGTTAAATCTGGATAAGGAGCGCAAAAGAGCCAATTATATCTAGCCCAGTGTTGGGCATTTCCCATCTTCCTCTTTTGAAAATGGAACTTTGTACAGTAAAATATTCCTTTTTTATATGTGTTGGAGACACTTCAGGAATTGGGTAACACTTGCATTAACCCACTAGCGCTCAATTGAATAATTATTTCATGATATGTGCATGGTAACCCACTGTATGGATAAGCATTTATGTGTCCCATGAAGTGGTAAGAGAATTACAATGCCTTTAAATATATGCAAAGTATAACAAGGGAAGCCCTCAGGCAATTTATTTAGGATCAGTGATATTGTTCCTTCATGTTTAGGGCTGTTTAATAATGTGAGCAGGTTTCTCGCTTGACGATCCATTAAATGTTTTAAAAAAGGCACCAGCAGTAGTATTTGAACACTCCCAACAAAATGCAGCAGAAGGGGCATTGTTCCACACATAAATTGTTGTGGATGTAAAAGACACCGTTAGTAAAGGTCAGAAATTGATTTGGATTTACGATGGAGATCATAGTGCCAAGCGTATACATTTATATGCTGTGTTATGTGATACAAACCACAGTTTTGAAATGGCCAAAATGCTTTGCTAAGATCAGGCGTTGGCAGGAAAGTCTGACACTTATTTTTGATGTATAATGAATCACATGGTGTATTTAACGTATGTGGGAGCAAACGTAACCTGACCCGTGACCAAGAAGCCGATTGCTCCAAAATGCATTGGGCTGTTTTGCTGCATTTGGTATTGAATAAACACGCTGGAATTACATTTGTGCGGTGAATGAATGAAGTAATTTTATAGAGCGCGCAATACCCGAAGGTGTCTTAGCACTATACGGATCAAAAACCCAGGAGACTGCCGCCTGGGGGCCTACCTCAAGCATAGCTAATGAGCTATTGAGAAAACAACCAGGTCTTCAACTGTTTTCTGAACAGCTGCAAGACGGGTTGCGAGCGTAGGGCTAGAGGCAAGGAGTTACATAGTTTCCCTCCGCGGTACAAGAGCATTCTTCCACCCCACTGTGCTTTGCTTATTCTTGGGACAGTCATCATATGCGCTTAGCGCGATCTCAGGTTCCTACAAGGAGTATACCAGGAAAAACCGATCCTGAAAAAAGGTTGGCCCGCTCTGTGAGGGGCCTTGTGGATAATGCAGAGGGCCTTAAAGGAAATCCTCTTTTCCCCTGGCAACCAGTGGAGGCGGTGCATTAAGTGAGAGATTTGTCCAAACTTGGGGACCTTCAGTAGTGTTCTTGCTGCTGCATTTTGCAGAGACTGGAGCTTTATCAGATATTTAGAGGTCCCAAAATATAGGGCATTGCAATAATCTATCTTCGATAAGATGAGTGCCATCATCACTGTCTTCTGTAGATCAAACAGAATGAACGGCAAGATTTTCTTGTGTACCCTCAGCATAAAAAACCCTGCTGAAGTCACAGCATTGGTTTGTTCTGAAAAACATAGTTTGGAATCAAAGATGACACCCAAATTTCTTGCCTTCTGCACTGGCCTCGGTAAGGCACCCAGCTCCGCGGGGCACCAGGATGCATCCCAGAAGAAGGTGTCCTTTCCAAAAAGCAAAACCTCAGTTTTATCCAAGTTTAGCCTGAGACAGTTTCTCTGCATCCAGTCTGCAACCTGGGCCATGCATCTGCAAAAGTTATCTGCATCCTTTTCCACCTCCAATGAGATTGATACCACAATCTGTGTATCATCAGCGTAGGAAAATACCGCCAGGCCAAAACTATGAATGAGATTGATAAGGGGAGTCACATATACATTAAATAAGGTGGGGCTAAGAGCCAATCCCTGAGGCACCCCACAGGGGAGAGAGAAAGGTCTGGAACTAGCGTCTCCCATCTCTTCCCACTGTTGTCTCCCGTTAAGGAACGAGCTCAATAATGCTAGTGCAGAATTCCTGAAGCCTAGAGAATGCAGTCGTTTAATGAGAAGTGTATGATGAACCGTGTCAAAGGCGGCAGAGAGATCCAGCAAAATCAATGCCGCTCTGCCACCTTTGTCGACTACTCCTTTTAATTCCTCGGATGCTGCCACCAGCGCTGACTCAGTACAATGGTTTGCTCTGAAACCGTATTGAGAAGAATCCAGCAGCTGGTTGGTGTCTGAGAAGGAAAGTATTTCCTCATTCATCGCCTTCTCCAGAATCTTGGCCAGAAACGGAAGACGGCAAATGGGTCTGTCATTTTCCACCTGCCTAGGGTCCAAAGAGGGTTTTTTCACCAAAGGAAGATTGGAAGCTCTCTTCCAGATGATTGTGTATTGTCCGGAACTAAGAATCACATTTAATAGATTCATGAGTGGTCCTGCCACCATACTGGCCACTAAATTAATGACCATAGGAGAACAAGGGTCTGACGGGGCTCCGGATTTGATGGAGCTTATGAGATCAATTATTTTTTCCCAAGTAAGGGGTGAAAAACTATCAAATGTGGGTGCTTCCAAAGGCCCAAGAGTTAGTCCGCAGTTCAAAAGCTCGACCTGATCTGAAGCTGCAACTGCATTTGATATATTCGAGGCAAAAGAAAAAGCCTGAAATATAGAATTAACTTTAAGCTGAAAGAAATCGGCCAACTGGTTACAAAAGGATACATCCAGGACGAAACTGTTAATATAATTCCATTTGGACAGGGATTTAACTGTGTAAAAAAGTTCCCTGGTAGAGTTTGTTGCTAATCTAATTTTACCAGAGAAATATCTAGTCTTTTCAGCTTTAATTAACTCCTTATACTCCGAGAGTAATTTTTTGTACTTGATTTTTTCTTCAGGACAGTATTCTTTCCTCCAATTACGCTCCTGAAGTCTGCATTTCAGTTGTACGGTGTTTAATTCTTGCGAAAACCATGGGACTGATGGGTTTTTTCTAAAGCTCTTAAATACTTTTTCCGGTACCAGCCCTCGGCATGCTGCATCTAACCAGTGTGTATAGGTGATTGCTGCATTATTGACATTGTTGTCTGGAACAGGGACTGACTTAAAGAGTGCATCCTGCAGTGCCTCCACATTAAGATTTTTCCATGGCCTATATTTAACAGCTCTAACTGTATTGTTCACTGATGCTCCATTACAGGGAGTCGTTATTAAAAAGAAGATTGCCTTATGGTCTGACCAAAAAAGTGGCAGAATTTTGTCTATTTCCAGTTCTTGATTATTGGTAAAAACTCCATCCAGCGTATGATTAGCCATATGGGTAGGTTCTTCAATTAACTGGTGTAGGTTAAAGCATTTTAGAGTATCCACTAAGTGGTCCATATCCGAGCTGGTGGAATGCTCAAGATGGAAATTGAAATTCCCTACTATGGTAAAACTCGAATAATCTATACAGGATTCCATAAAGGCCTGAATTTTATGGATAAAACTGGCCCTTGGGCCGGGTGGTCGATACACTAATAGTCTCTGAAACGTGTATGACTTATTTATTTTTAAACTGAAGCTGAATGCTTCACAATCCAAATGGAGTATTGGCAGAAAACTGGCCTCAATTGAGCTGCGGTACACAATCACTACCCCCCCCCCCCACCTCTCTTGTCTACTCTGTCCAGTCTTTCAATATTAAAGCCATCGGGGATGGCGATCTTAATATCTGGATCAGACAAGCCGTCTGTTCAGGTCTCAGTGAGGAAGGTAATGTATGGATCGTGTTGAGACATACAATCTGCAAATTCGTATTTGTTTTTAATGAGGTCCCTTGAATTCAACAACAAACAGGTGTACATACCCCCCGCCATATGCTTGTTTGTCTTGTCTCAATTAGATGTTGCAGAGGCACCAGGCCTCTGCTGATTGTTAGTATCTATCTGAAAAATAGACTTTCTCATTAACATTCATACTTATCTGTGCTAAGGCTCCAGTCCTGAGGGTGGCAATAACTGTTTACTCCATTATGGGGTAGCTCTACAAGCTCTCTCCTAGAAAACCTAGTTACAGGAGCAGGGATTCTGGTGCCTGGCGCCTTTTAGGCGCGGACGGGTGAAGACGGGCTTCCTTTTGGTGCCCCTTCGGCATGCCAGCGACGTGCCCACTGCACGCCTGGTCCCTCCCTGCCATTTATTGGCTGGGAGTCGGAAGGCTAGAGCGCTAACCTTGCAAAATGGTGTCCAGCCCGGAAGTGAGTTGGCCCCAATGTGTGGAAACCTCCCCTTGGCTCTCTCCACTCAAACGGAGGTGTTCCGGCAGTGGACCAGAGAGTCAAGGAAGCCCAAGCAAGGTAGGAGGCGCTTGCTAACTTTAAAACAAACGGGTGACTAGTAGTTAAAAGAGTCTTACAAAAAGGTTAAAACACGCGTTGCCACCAAAGTTAATGCTTACTGAGCGCGAAGAATATCGCTAATAACATCAGCCTCCTCCTCAGGTTTCAATCCCGGTGGCCTCTCTCCTTTTATTTCGTCGGATGGACAGGAGATAAGGGAAAATCTGAAGTTTCTGTGTGTATATATATAGAGACGTTCTTCCGTGTGATCAACAAACTGCATGATGGGACTTGCAGTCTTTCAAAATGGACTGCGGGAATGTTTCTACAAGCGAATAATGGTCAGGTGTGCTTCCGGCAAGTGGAAGGGAGGAGCACATTTAAAGTGAGCCAGCAGAAGAAACCCGTAACACCAGAGGCATAGGAGGAAGGCAAAATCGCCGAAACGCGTCATGCCAGAGTGAAATAAACAGCTTCTTGGAACCCCGCTGAGTCCCCTTGTCTGCTTGTGAAGAAGGAGATGGTGAGAAATATGTAGCGTGTAGCCAGTGACACGCAGGGGACCCTTTCAACAAGCGTTCATGGTTAACAGTGGCAAAAGCTAGTGGAAGTATTTCTGAGGGATCAGAAACCGTGAACCGCCACAAAACCAAAAGGAAGGAGAGGTAATGCTGTCAGTGTACAGTCCATGACTGCATGGAGAGACGTGATCACTGCATCGTCGTCTCCAGATTTGCTGCCATTTGGAAATTGAGGCTGGAAGTAGGGGCTAAGAGACTGTTTATATGCCAACAACAACGTTGTGGTTTTGCAATATGACCACGCTTTTAATACAGCCAGTACTCACTTTGAGCAAGTTTTAAAATCGGAGCTGAAGGAGACGTTCTTCCGTGTGATCAACAAACTGCATGATGGGACTTGCAGTCTTTCAAAATGGACTGCGGGAATGTTTCTCCAAGCGAATAATGGTCAGGTGTGCTTCCGGCAAGTGGAAGGGAGGAGCACATTTAAAGTGAGCCAGCAGAAGAAACCCATAACACCAGAGGCATTAGAGGAAGGCAAAATCGCCGAAACGCGTCATGCCAGAGTGAAATAAACAGCTTCTCTGAACCCCGCTGTGTCCCCTTGTCTGCTTGTGAAGAAGGAGATGGTGAGAAATATATACATATATATGTATTCCAGTCGGATTGCTAAAACATTATTGTTTTGATTTTCTATTTAGACCATAATGACCATAATGCATCATTGGCAACTCCGATTGGTTGGTGTATCAGAAGTGCCATTGGTATAAAGGACAACAGTCACATGACAAGTTGATTTGCCTGTTACTCCCATGAATAAGGTCAGGAGACTGGAATGCGTCGGGGAGGCACTCTTTGTGTTATGTCCTGGCGAAAATAAATAGATTGGATGCTTACAGTCGTGTGCCTCCCTCTTTCTCTGTGGGTGTTGGGGAAGGGAAATATATATATATATATATACATATATTCGCTCATTTGCTTGCATAATGCACACCAACGGCTCGGAGCAGTGTAGTCCTTGTATGGACTTTGATGCTCCCCGATGGACCAGTCTCTACTTAGTAAATTCTATACATTTGCATGAAGCAGCAAACATTCTCAATAAGAATGACAGACACGACCTAAAGTTTAAAGATTTACTTAAGGAATATAGGTACAGAAATACATAGCTGGATCATCAAACAGATTAGCATATGAGCATTCAATTAACAGACCGGTTCGAACCACCATAGATTCACCTTCAGAGAAAGGGAAAATGGGCCGCACAAACAGGAAAAGTGTAAGGATGACAACTGTATGTTGAAGGTAAGAATTCTTTTGTTGAAGAGCAAGCAGGCAGCGTGTCAACGCCATCTAACCAACATCCAACTGACAACCTCTTATCATTCCACACCCCCACATTCAAGAACTTGTGGCATCCTGTTACCTAGGTTCAGGTAACCAAGATACCACATCTCCCCTTCTTAACCATAATCACATTATTATACTAAATGTATATTAAACTTTAAAACATTTCCTAATACAACATGAGACATACCCACCGCAAAGTGAGGATTATCCCGCTTAGGTAATATATAAGTTACTACTATACACAATGAAAATTCAACAGCAGGGCAGTATAGAAGAAAATAGTGTGCGCAAAGTGGCTACATGTAAAGATGCCCCTAATCCCCTTTTTTCCTTATAACCTTACATTATATAATCCTTGAATTTTTGTGGCAACACAATAGACCTACCCCCATGTGTTGCTGCAGTGCATCTACCCAAATCTTGGGCATTGGTGATAGGAACCCGGACATTCTCACAAACAGCCCCTCTTGTCTTTTCAGTGGCATACCCAATTTCATCCCACAACCATTCCATGGATGATGAAGAATGCCTTTGTCCACTATTTGTAACTTGCCAATCTAGCACCTTATTGCATCTGGCCATTCTACTAAAGTGCCATATCTTTTTATCATTCAATAGGGCTGATTTGTCATAAACTTCCACCACTTGTAATGGTTCAGAAGACTTGCTGTTCCCTTTCCTAGTTTTATGGCCTAACTTCACTCTCACCCAGTCACCTGGTAATAAATACACCTCCTTTGCACCATTTGTCCTGTCATAGTACATCTTGTACAATTGATGCATTTTCATTAAATTGTTTTTCACTACTGAAGGAGACCATTTACTGCAAATTTTCATATTTTCCAAGCCCTGTTATCCTTCATAAATGGTTCTCTCCCCCTGAGTATTCGAAATGGACTGTTCCCTGTGCCTGTGGGAGTTATTCTATATGCCCAAATTGTGCTATCCAATTCTGTTACCCTGTGTTTGCCCATATTGATAGCTGCCTGTACACTGCCCATCAACACTCTGTTAAAACATTCCACAACATAATTTCTAGCTGGATGGTACACTGGAGTCTTTTTTCCAATAATCCCATTCCTATTCAGGAAATTCCCATACTTTACAGAAACGAATTGTGGACTGTTGTCACTGAGGATAGATTTAGGAATACCCTCTCTCAAGAATAGCTTCTCCAAGAATGAAATTATGGCATTGGCATCTACCTTATCCAAAACTTAAATTTCTAACCATTTAGAGTATTGATCAATAACTACAATGACATACTTGGAAGCAATTCAATCATCCAAAATAGGACCCAAAATATATATGCTCAATTCCTCCCATGGGTATTCAGGACATTTCCTCTCACCCAGGGATGGTCGGAACATGGATAGTGTTTTGTCAGAATTGGCCCAGGTTTGGCAGTTCCTCACAAATTGTTCTATCTCAACATCCATGCCTGGCCACCAATAGGATGATTTCACTCCTCTTTTAAGTTTGACAATACCCAGGTGTCACTCATGGTTTATGGCTAAAATTCTCACCCGCAACTCTTTAGGAGGTATTAACCTGTCACCCCTCATAATGTACCCCTCTTTACTGAAAGACAACTCAGCCTTAACTTCCCACATCTATTTACACTCCTCTTGTAAAGTGCTTTTGTTAGACGACCAACCATTGACAATGAATGGTTTGACCAAACCCAGAGTTTTATCTTCTCCATATTTTGTTTCCCAATCTTCCTTCTGTATAGCAGCATGGCCATCCTCAATCATTGCTACATTGTAGTCTTCCCTGGTTTCTTCATGATCTGGTAAGGGGAAACTGCTTAAATAATCTGCCAGTCTATTTTTTTTTCCTGGTATGTATTCAACATCATATACAAAATCCAGTAACCACAAGTTTATTCTAGCTATTCTTGGAGCAGCTCTGATTATACCCTCGAAAGTAAGAACCTTCACTAGCAGTTTATGATCAGTGTGAAGTTTAAATTGAGAACCCCACACATATTGCCTGAACTTTTCCACTGCGCACACCGCCGCTAACATCTCCTTTTCAATAACTGAAAATTTCTCTTCAGAAGGAGGCAAAGAACGGGAGGTAAATGCCACGGTGCATCCGTCTCCTGTTCCTGATCGCTGAGTTAAAACTGCCCCTAGGCCCTTTCCACTGCCATCTGTGGTGATGGTACTGCATGCTCCTACCTCAAACCTCTGTAAAGGCATAGCCGATATTATATCCTTTTTGATTCTTTCACAATCAGATTGTAAGTCTTCACTCCAAATGAACTCTTGTTTTGTCTTTAACAACTGCCTTAAGCCATATGTCTTCATGGCAAAATTCCAGACAAACTTGGAATAGAATTCTGCAAGAGCAAGGAAAGATCTAACATCTTCCTTAGATATAGGAGTAGATGCATTCCTAATCACCTCAATAATGTCTTTTTTAGGTGACATGCCATTGCAACCTAGCAACCCGAGTATGTCACGGAATTCACTGCAAACTTGCATTTCTTGAGTTCTGCGTAAAACCTTTGTCAACTAATCTCCCTAATACTAATTTAAGCCTGGAGTCGTGTTCCTGCCTATCCCAGCCCATCACTAGTATGTTGTCTTGGAAGAACATCACTCCTTTGATGCCTTTGAAAAGTTTATGCACCAGATGCTGGAAGACCGCCGCCGCAAGGTCAAACGGCATGCGTATAAATCTATAGCACCCAAAGGGAGTGACAAACGCTGTGAGATTCCTACTATAAGGGTGCAACTCGATCCGGTGGTAGGCCAACGTAAAATCAATAGTCGAGAACCATTTTATGTCTTTGGTCTGTGACAAAAGTTCATCGATCATTGGTAAAGGAAATTTATCTATGACGATAATACTATTTAAGTCTCTATGGTCAATGCATAGACGTAACCGGCCATCCGGTTTATGTGATACGACCAAAGGAGCTAACCACTCAGCACTCTCAACAGGCTCAATAATTCCTTTGCCCTTCAAAGCATCCAATTCTGTTATAACACCTTCTCGGATACTTATAGGTATATACCTGAATTTATGTGCAACAGGTGTCGCTCTTTCCTTCAACAAGCTCATGTGGGCAAATCCACATAGCTTTACAACTTTTCCAGAAAAAACATTGGGAAATTGTTTAGTGAGTTCTTCCTTAATATTCCCATCTGGTTCACTCAGTAACATTACCTGGTCTCCACTATTGGGGTTAAGGGTAATACTCAATTCACCCTGATCGACCCAACCAAGTACTGATGGTCCCTTCTCTGCTACGTACAATTTCCCACAGGCTGTTCTGTTTTTAAATTAAAATACCAGTTCCCTAAACCCAATCCTGGGAATGTTTTCTCCTGCAAAGGTAACTGGGTGTAGATCTGTAGGATTCAATTGGTCCCCCAACACCGTATCAAACTTGTTTTCCCACACAGAACGTTGTACGATGGTATAAGGAGAACCAGAGTCTGCCACAATTTGCATATGTACCCCCAATGTTAATCTCACATATTGGTTTCTTCCATGAGTTAATATTTATATCTAATACTGCTTCTTCTATATTAAGGACCCCTTCGTCCCTCAATGACTCATTTTCTTTCTCTGCTTCTTCTTCATTCTCCATCACACACTTGACAGCGCTCCTGACCCCTTTGTTGTTCTTTTTCCTACAAACTTTCACGAAATGACCCATGATTCTGCAATATGCACATTTGGATGTGACCACAGTACAACTCTTGTCCCTGGCCATATGGCATTTATTACCACATCTGAAACACACTGGACACTTGTCGTCCCACTTTCGTTTACTTTTAACTGACTTCCTCCCTCCAAAAGTGTTAGAGCCTGATTACGAGTCTGGCGGGCCGAGGACCGTCAGATTCGTGGTGGCGCAGCGGTGGCGGTCCAGCCACCGCCGCACCGGCGATCCGACCGGCCCATTACGAGTTGGGCGGTTGGACCACCCTGGGACCACTGACACTGCCAGGGAACTGCCGTTCCCTGGAGTTGGCGCGGGGGTCAGAGGCCACAATATGCTTGGTGGGAATGCCACAGTCCTGTTAAGCATATTAAGAGTTTCCTCTCCCCCGCCGGTGACATGGAAGTTCCCCCTCCATATCAACCCTGGCAGAGAGGAAGCAAAGGGGGCCCCAGAGGGCCCCCTGTGCCTCTTCAGCTTGTGCATGAACACAGGGGGGCATAACATGTGCCTACCCCTGTGTGCGTGCACAAGAGTTCCTGCACGGCATGGACTTTTCAGTCCATGCCGTGCAGGAACCTTGTGAGGTGTTCCCATTGCGGTGCCTTTTTCAAAGGCACAGTGGCCTTTGAAAGAGACACCCCCCTGGGAATGCCTTGCCACCTGCCCGCCAGACTACAATTAATCTGGCAGGCAGGCAGCGGCGAGTCTCAGCCCGGCGCGGCGGTGGAATACCGCATGCCTTCGCACAGCCAAAACTTGTAATCGGGCCCTTAGTGTTTCGCCTCTCCCCTTCTTATCATTGTTCTTGGAATTCATCACTTTATACACTGACTCCCCTTCACCATTACTTTTCAATGAAGCTTTTGCACACCTCCTAGACATTTCAGCCTTTTTCACTATGGCCACAATCTCTTTCAATGGGGAATCACCACAAACCCATAATTTCTCTTGAATGCTCACATTATTGGAATGTATCCAAACTTGATCTCTTATGAGATCATCGTGAAGCTCCCCATATTTACACGTAATACCTAGTTTTTTAGTGCCTCAACATAATCCTCTATTGACTCACTCTTTGCTTGTTTCTGTTGGAAAAATGTGTACCTGTCAATGGCCGCACATACAGTAGGATGATAATGTATGTCCAAGTCTTCCAAAGCATCCTTAAATGCGTCAGCCCCTTCTGCAGGTCTTGCCTTTTCTCCATTTGACTGTTCACGCTTAACCCCTCAGGACCTAAAATGTGCAACAAAATCTTTTTCTTTCTAGGAGAAAATTCCTCATCATTTTCTTCTTCCAGAGCTGGTAAATAATTTAAAAAGTATTCTTTCCAGTCTGGCCATTTTAATGAAGGGTCACCTGGTCCTGGCAAAAATGACACTGGGGGAGTAAGACCACAATTCTGAGAACTCATTTCTAAATCGTGTGTGTACTATCCAATCCCGTTAAACCGGATGAGGATACAATGAGTAGTGAACTCACCTACACAAGGTAAACCTCTAATTAATGTTGAAGATATGCATATTCTCACAATTTCCAATACTGTGGCTTTCTGGTAATAATGTTCCTAAAACACACAATTTGACCAAAGTACTGAATAGGGAAAAAAAAAAATGAGGAGTGTTTCAATTAGTCAGTAAATGGTGTGTGTATCACCGTGATGCGCATTAGTTTCCTTATAACTCGGTGTCTTCCTGTGACTGGAGCTGTAGGTGTGCGCGTCACAGTGCTCCTTTGCTTCTTGAATAAAGCCCCCTTATATACCAGTACTCACTGTGAAGTACCGCTACTTCTAGAAATGAAGGGTGTGCGTGCCACCGTGGGGACACACACTGCGCAGCACGCTTTCTCTCTGGTGCTAAATAGCCATATGCATGGTGCTGGTTTCCTTCCTGATGGTGCCACACGCTTTGCTGAGTGAAGGGTGTGCGTGTCACTGTGATGACACACACTGCACGGCTCGGCACACAACGCAGCTCCCAAGCCGTGTGCGTGGTGCTGCAGATTTTTTTTAAGATGGCGCCTACGCAGTGTGTAGCCGTAAAGTGCCAAAATCAAAGCGCGTCCTCCCTTGTCGCCTAGGCGCTGACACTGCTTGCCTCGTTCCACCAGCCCTCGCGGTCACTGTCACACCTGCTCGCGCAGTTTCTGCCTCCTCATGTCACTCAACTCGTGTGCTCCACCAACTGCCCACTATATGAGCGTTATACACCAAAATTGCCTCCGCATTTACCAGGATGTGCCGTAACTTGCCTGGAGCACTCCAGCAAGATGCCAGGAATTTTAACCTGCTCAAATGTCTCTAATGTCGAGCACCGCCAGATAGCGCCTACAATATCTCTTTCTTCTCCTTGGTCTACACCCTGCAGGTGCTGGCAAACCGGTCCATGTAGCAGATCAATCCCAGATCGTCGCCAATTGTAAGGATGACAACTTCATGTTGAAGGTAAGAAGTCCTTTATTGAAGAACAAGCAGGCAGCATGTCAACGCTACCTAACCACCAATCAACTGACAACCTCTTATCATTCCACACCCCCACATTTCAGAGCTTGTGGCATCCTGTTACCTAGGTACAGGTAACCAGGATACCACAAAAAGCATGTCTTTTTATTGGGCTTTAGACAAAGCATTTCAGGCATTCACTACACAACTACATGTTTCTCAGGGTATGCACCAATGGGGAACAAGCAAGAAGAAACAACTCGATCCGGTGGTAGGCCAACGTAAAATCAATAGTCGAGAACCATTTTATGTCTTTGGTCTGTGACAAAAGTTCATCGATCATTGGTAAAGGAAATTTATCTATGACGATAATACTATTTAAGTCTCTATGGTCAATGCATAGACGTAACCGGCCATCCGGTTTATGTGATACGACCAAAGGAGCTAACCACTCAGCACTCTCAACAGGCTCAATAATTCCTTTGCCCTTCAAAGCATCCAATTCTGTTATAACACCTTCTCGGATACTTATAGGTATATACCTGAATTTATGTGCAACAGGTGTCGCTCTTTCCTTCAACAAGCTCATGTGGGCAAATCCACATAGCTTTACAACTTTTCCAGAAAAAACATTGGGAAATTGTTTAGTGAGTTCTTCCTTAATATTCCCATCTGGTTCACTCAGTAACATTACCTGGTCTCCACTATTGGGGTTAAGGGTAATACTCAATTCACCCTGATCGACCCAACCAAGTACTGATGGTCCCTTCTCTGCTACGTACAATTTCCCACAGGCTGTTCTGTTTTTAAATTAAAATACCAGTTCCCTAAACCCAATCCTGGGAATGTTTTCTCCTGCAAAGGTAACTGGGTGTAGATCTGTAGGATTCAATTGGTCCCCCAACACCGTATCAAACTTGTTTTCCCACACAGAACGTTGTACGATGGTATAAGGAGAACCAGAGTCTGCCACAATTTGCATATGTACCCCCCAATGTTAATCTCACATATTGGTTTCTTCCATGAGTTAATATTTATATCTAATACTGCATCTTCTATATTAAGGACCCCTTCGTCCCTCAATGACTCATTTTCTTTCTCTGCTTCTTCTTCATTCTCCATCACACACTTGACAGCGCTCCTGACCCCTTTGTTGTTCTTTTTCCTACAAACTTTCACGAAATGACCCATGATTCTGCAATATGCACATTTGGATGTGACCACAGTACAACTCTTGTCCCTGGCCATATGGCATTTATTACCACATCTGAAACACACTGGACACTTGTCGTCCCACTTTCGTTTACTTTTAACTGACTTCCTCCCTCTAAAAGTGTTAGAGCCTGATTACGAGTCTGGCGGGCCGAGGACCGTCAGATTCGTGGTGGCGCAGCGGTGGCGGTCCAGCCACCGCCGCACCAGCGATCCGACCGGCCCATTACGAGTTGGGCGGTTGGACCACCCTGGGACCACTGACACTGCCAGGGAACTGCCGTTCCCTGGAGTTGGCGCGGGGTCAGAGGCCACAATATGCTTGGTGGGAATGCCACAGTCCTGTTAAGCATATTAAGAGTTTCCTCTCCCCGCCGGTGACATGGAAGTTCCCCCTCCATATCAACCCTGGCAGAGAGGAAGCAAAGGGGGCCCCAGAGGGCCCCCTGTGCCTCTTCAGCTTGTGCATGAACACAGGGGGCATAACATGTGCCTACCCCTGTGTGCAGTGCACAAGAGTTCCTGCACGGCATGGACTTTTCAGTCCATGCCGTGCAGGAACTTCATGAGGTGTTCCCATTGCGGTGCCTTTTTCAAAGGCACAGTGGCCTTTGAAAGAGACACCCCCTGGGAATGCCTTGCCACCTGCCCGCCAGACTACAATTAATCTGGCAGGCAGGCAGCGGCGAGTCTCAGCCCGGCGCGGCGGTGGAATACCGCATGCCTTCGCACAGCCAAAACTTGTAATCGGGCCCTTAGTGTTTCGCCTCTCCCCCTTCTTATCATTGTTCTTGGAATTCATCACTTTATACACTGACTCCCCTTCACCATTACTTTTCAATGAAGCTTTTGCACACCTCCTAGACATTTCAGCCTTTTTCACTATGGCCACAATCTCTTTCAATGGGGAATCACCACAAACCCATAATTTCTCTTGAATGCTCACATTATTGGAATGTATCCAAACTTGATCTCTTATGAGATCATCGTGAAGCTCCCCATATTTACACGTAATACCTAGTTTTTTTAGTGCCTCAACATAATCCTCTATTGACTCACTCTTTGCTTGTTTCTGTTGGAAAAATGTGTACCTGTCAATGGCCGCACATACAGTAGGATGATAATGTATGTCCAAGTCTTCCAAAGCATCCTTAAATGCGTCAGCCCCTTCTGCAGGTCTTGCCTTTTCTCCATTTGACTGTTCACGCTTAACCCCTCAGGACCTAAAATGTGCAACAAAATCTTTTTCTTTCTAGGAGAAAATTCCTCATCATTTTCTTCTTCCAGAGCTGGTAAATAATTTAAAAAGTATTCTTTCCAGTCTGGCCATTTTAATGAAGGGTCACCTGGTCCTGGCAAAAATGACACTGGGAGAGTAAGACCACAATTCTGAGAACTCATTTCTAAATCGTGTGTGTACTATCCAATCCCGTTAAACCGGATGAGGATACAATGAGTAGTGAACTCACCTACACAAGGTAAACCTCTAATTAATGTTGAAGATATGCATATTCTCACAATTTCCAATACTGTGGCTTTCTGGTAATAATGTTCCTAAAACACACAATTTGACCAAAGTACTGAATAGGGGAAAAAAAAAATGAGGAGTGTTTCAATTAGTCAGTAAATGGTGTGTGTATCACCGTGATGCGCACTAGTTTCCTTATAACTCGGTGTCTTCCTGTGACTGGAGCTGTAGGTGTGCGCGTCACAGTGCTCCTTTGCTTCTTGAATAAAGCCCCCTTATATACCAGTACTCACTGTGAAGTACCGCTACTTCTAGAAATGAAGGGTGTGCGTGCCACCGTGGGGACACACACTGCGCAGCACGCTTTCTCTCTGGTGCTAAATAGCCATATGCATGGTGCTGGTTTCCTTCCTGATGGTGCCACACGCTTTGCTGAGTGAAGGGTGTGCGTGTCACTGTGATGACACACACTGCACGGCTCGGCACACAACGCAGCTCCCAAGCCGTGTGCGTGGTGCTGCAGATTTTTTTTAAGATGGCGCCTACGCAGTGTGTAGCCGTAATGTGCCAAAATCAAAGCGGGTCCTCCCTTGTCGCCTAGGCGCTGACACTGCTTGCCTCGTTCCACCAGCCCTCGCGGTCACTGTCACACCTGCTCGCGCAGTTTCTGCCTCCTCATGTCACTCAACTCGTGTGCTCCACCAACTGCCCACTATATGAGCGTTATACACCAAAATTGCCTCCGCATTTACCAGGATGTGCCGTAACTTGCCTGGAGCACTCCAGCAAGATGCCAGGAATTTTAACCTGCTCAAATGTCTCTAATGTCGAGCACCGCCAGATAGCGCCTACAATATCTCTTTCTTCTCCTTGGTCTACACCCTGCAGGTGCTGGCAAACCGGTCCATGTAGCAGATCAATCCCAGATCGTCGCCAATTGTAAGGATGACAACTTCATGTTGAAGGTAAGAAGTCCTTTATTGAAGAACAAGCAGGCAGCATGTCAACGCTACCTAACCACCAATCAACTGACAACCTCTTATCATTCCACACCCCCACATTTCAGAGCTTGTGGCATCCTGTTACCTAGGTACAGGTAACCAGGATAACACAAAAAGCATGTCTTTTTATTGGGCTTTAGACAAAGCATTTCAGGCATTCACTACACAACTACATGTTTCTCAGGGTATGCACCAATGGGGAACAAGCAAGAAGAAACAATTTGCTTCAGAATACATTGGACAATTCTCCCATAACACTACTACATTGCATTCAGATGTTCTCCGAGCCTATTCAGGTAACATAATTTGATACATAGTATGTGACAGCCTGGGACAGCAGGCTGTCCTTTATGGGGTACATCGAGCAGTGTGACTGGGAAATTCTCAAGGCCTCATTTACAATATTTTGATTTTGATGCACGACAGCGCAGCAAGCCTTCCTGCTGTGATGTCATCCATCAAAAGAAAAGGGCAGGAATGTACCGTATCTACAAGATATGGCGCGTTCCTGTCCTTTTCCAATGCACTAGGAAACAATGTGCTGCCATGCGCCAACGCAGGCACCCTTGCGCCATGGTGCAAGGGTGTCTGCGTTGTAGGGGTGATTGTTTTTGTGCAGGAAGTCCTGCACAAAAACAATCAGGAGAGGTGTTTTCCTCTTTCTATGTGTGCTGCAGAATGCAACACACATAGAAAAAGGAATAACAAGGAGAAATAAAGGTATCAGAAGAATATCAAACACATCTGGCACGGAGGTGTTCCACTACCGCCACATCACCTTGCTGTAACACCATAGTGCCGAGGACAGGCCAAAAGGCAGCACTTAGAAGTGGAACCATTGATTGTCCCAATGGAATTGTAGAAACTTGCAGTGAGGACTGAAAATGGGAATCGAAAGATATGCGTCCTTCAGGTCAAGACGGACCATCCAATCTCCGTCCTGAAGGAGGTCCCTGAGGAGATGAATCCCCTCTATTTTGAAGTGACTGTATAAGGTCCAAAAATTAAATTCTTTCAGATTGATAACCAGGCGGCCTTTTTTAGGAGCCATGAAAATATTGCTGCAGAACCCCTCCGAGTAGGGGTGGCATGGATCGATCGCCCCTTTCTGCAAAAGCTTTGACAGTTTGTGTCGAATAAAAGTCTTGGAAGTTTCTAGAAGGGCTTGGACTGTATGGACAGCCGGTCAAACACCCTCTGTATTGGTCGGTTCGCCGAAAAAGGTGCTAGTTGCGAAAGACCTTATTAAACGATGCTTGTGCTTTATCAAGAGCTGTGAAGGTTTGTACAAATTTCCCGATGTCCTTCACGAACAAACAGTTAGCTTTAGGTTTAAATCTTTTTATTAGTTTAACAACAAGGAGGACAGTTGTGCTGAGTAGGAGATATCCATTCGTGGGCTACGCAGAGCCCGAGCTAGCGACCTGTCTCGGGATTCAATCTGAAGATGTGAACAACAAAGGAAGTAACGAAAAAGGAGAAGCAAGAAGGACATAAAACAATCCCCCCCCCTCCCTCTCACCCACCCCCCTGTCCACTGCTAGCTAGGGGTCATGCTTGGGTACAAAGCGTTTCACTGTTGTTTCACGTCTTGTTGAGCAGACGCGTCAGGTGCGGTGAGACGTAAGAGCCGGAGATATCTGGGGCACGTGAGCTCACGGAACTCTTGGGCGAGGATATCTAAAAGTGGTTGACAGAGTTCCCCAAAGGTCGGGCCTTTCCCTGCCAATGTAAGTGATATCTTTTCCATCCCCAGTACATGCCACAAACGTTGGAGCCAACCCGCGTGAGAGGGCGTTCGTGGGGTCCGCCAATTAAGCAAAATATTTTCAGTGGCCGGTCCTAAAGCGATTGCTATCTGGCGCCCTCTTCTGGACTTGAGGGGGTATGTCAGTGAGTTCTGCACTCCCAGCAAGGTTAAGCTGGGAATCTGGGGAGTTCCGTGTCAAAATATTTATCAATTTCATCTAGTATCTGAGACCAATATTGTTGTATGTGCTCACATTCCCACAGGAGGTGTACCAGCGTCCGGGTTTCCCCGCAGCCTCTCCAGCACTCTGGGCTTTGTGTGGAATCAACTCGGTGAATGCGTTCTGGAGTGTAATACCAATAGGTGACTATCTTGGTTAATGTCTCTGTCAGCCCCATGTTGCTTTCCGTGTGCCTAGCTCTGTAGTACACTCCCTCCCATTCCTTGCTACTAAGTTTACGCCCTAGGTCTCTCTCCCAGCGTGTGCGGCTTGCTTTATATGTGTGCGTGTGTCACGTGAGCAGCATCTTGTAGAGGTCTGAGATTAGTTTCTTATCTGGTGAGAAGCCAGGGTTTGTAAGAAGTAAGGTGTCTCTGTGCGTGCGGATTATTGTCAGGGTGGACTGCCCAGTGCCTGAGCTGCAGATAGTGCAGCCATTCAGACTCGGGAAGGCCATAATCGGATCTAAGCTGTGGAAAAGAGATTACCCCCTGTACATCAAACAGATGCCCCAAAGCGCGGCATTCCATAGCACGCCAGTGTGTTTAAGTGGCCTCGCCCATCCTAGGGGTAAATTCTGGGTTGTCGAAAAGCGTAGTGAGAGGAGAGGGGAAGGAAGTCAGCTCGTGTCTCCGGTTAGTCTGATCCCACGTTGTTAGGGTAGTTCGTGTTATGTGAGAGGCATATAAGTTAGGGGGTCTATGCGGCTTCTTTAGAAAGGGTACCTTCCTGAGGGACGTGCCCACTACTGCCCGGTCCTGGAATAGCCAATGTTTCTCTGACTCAGTGCGGTTCCCTTCGACTAGATGCCGTAGCTGTGCGGCTTTGTAATAGAGTTGGATATCAGGGATCCCTAGACCGTCTTCACCAGGTGGGAGGGTACTAATGAGTTTCTTCATTCGTGGTTTACGACCTTGCCAAATAAAGAGGGAGAGTTCCGACTGCACTCGACTTAGCCAACCAGTTGGAGGTCGTAGGGGGAGCATTTGAAAGAGGTATAAGATTTTGGGTAAGATAGTCAGTTTGACAGCCGCTATCCTCTCTAGCCAAGATATGGGGTAGTGCTTTCACCGCTGCAAGTCGCAGCGGATTTGAGTGTGTAGTTTGGCGTAATTGACTGACGCCGTGGTTTGCAGAGTGGTCGCCAAGTGGATTCCCAGGAACGGGACTGTGTCCCCAGACCACTGTATTGGATGCTGTTTTTGGAGGCATGCCTGCGCGTGTGGTGATTAGGACAGGTTGAGAGCAACCGACTTCTCGATATTGACCTTGAACCCGGAAGACTTCGCGAAGGAGTCAAGCTCCATCAGAAAAGCCCCCAGAGCAACCGCCGGATCCGCTAGGGTCACTAGGACATCGTCCGCGTATAAACTTATAGTATGGACATCCCCCCCGAATCGGATGCCGGTGATATGCGGGTGGTCCTGGACTCTCTGACCTAATGGCTCCATATATAGTGCAAAGAGCAGGGGTGACAAAGGGCACCCCTGTCTTGTACCTCTGCCTATGGGAAACGGTGCTGAGGTATGTCCGTTAATTCTAACCGTGGCCGTAGGGGAGTGGTAGCAGTTTAAAACTTGCGTCCTCATTTTCTCTCCTAGGCCGACACGAATCAAAGCCTGTTCCAAGTAGGGCCAGTGGACCCTGTCAAAGGCCTTTTCCGCGTCGATGGTGAGAAGCATGAAGTCCCCGGGAATCCGTGATGCCTTCTCAATAAGATGCAAAATCCGTTTGGTATTATTGCTGGTCTGTCATTGGGGGATAAATCCCGCCTGATCAGCGTCGATTAATCCAGGCATATAAGTGGCCAACCGACGCGCCAAGACCCCGGTATATAGTTTCAAGTCTATGTTCAGGAGAGAAATGGGGCGGTGTGCTCCACAGCTAGTTTTCTCTTTCCCGGACTTAGGAATAACCACAATTGCAGCCTCAAGCATGGACCTAGGAATCCCCCCGGGGATGCAAAGGTATTAAAAAGCCTAGTTAACAATGGCGCCAGCGTGGGGCAGAATTGTTGGTAGAAGGCAGCGGTGTAACCATCAGGTCCGGGGGATTTAGCTAATTTGAGGCGAGATAAAGCTGCAATAACTTCTTCTACCCGGATGTCCCCCTCCAAGTGTTCCGCTTGTTCGGGAGTCAATGTAGTGAGGTGTGCCTCTGATAGGTAAGTGTCGATGTCTGACTCTACCAACCTCTGTCCTGTGTAAAGCTGGGCATAAAAGTCCCGGAATGTCTCGGCTATAGCCGCATCGTCTGTGACTGATTTCCCTGTTTGGTCTCGGATCTCCTGAACCCCCTGTACCTGTCTAGTCTCGCGCAGTTTGTGAGCTAACAGTCGCCCGCACCTGTCCCCCCCACATAAAATGAGTGGCGCAGGCGCAGCGCTGCATATTCCGCTCTGTCTTGGTCTATGGCCTCTAATTGTGCCCGATCTGCTTTCAATTGCCGCCAGATTCTAGGTGCCCCTGTGCGTTGGTGGATTTGTTCTAATTCCCTTGTTTTCTGCGTAAGGTCGTCCCTCTTCCGCCTGCGCTCAGCATTGTCTGCCGTTGAGATGGCAATGAATTCGCCCCTGAGCACCGCTTTAAGTGCTTCCCACAGTGTGGACATAGGCGTGTCACGGTTATTGTTGTGGGATAGGTAGTCATCAATAGCACGCTGTACCTGTGTGACTACGTCTGTGCGGTGCAAAAGGGTATCTCTAAGACGCCACTGATGGGTGGGTCGTAGGGTAGGTGGTAGGGTTAGTGTGACCATAACAGGTGCATGATCAGACTGTGATGCTACTAAAATCTCGGCATCTGACATTATGTCGCGGAGAGCCCCAGAGCCCAGCATGTAATCGAGTCTTGCGTAGGTTTTGTGGGCGTTAGAATAGAAGGAATATTCTCTAAGGTGAGGATGGTGGCATCTCCAGAGGTCCACTAAGCCGAGCTCCTCTAATCTGGTCATCCCTGCCGAGGAGAGCGTGCCAACCTGGCTGGTGCGTTGTGCCGACCTGTCGAGAGCATTATCAAGTACTAAATTAAGATCGCCCCCCAGGAGTATCTTGCGCTCAACCGTGGCAGTGGACTCTGTCAGTGCCTCGTGGAGAAATCTTTCCTGGCCTTCGTTAGGTGCATACAGAGACCCAATGACAAACATGTGCCCCCCAATTGTGAACTGATAAGATAGTAGCCTACCTCTAATTTCGGCCACTTTCTGAACTACCTTCCCTTGAAAGGCCCGGGAAACCAAGATAGCCACCCCCGCCGTTTTAGAAGGACCAGACGAGTAAAATTGAGTCGGGAACTTACGGGATTTGAGCCTATGACAATCTTTCGAGAGCAGATGCGTCTCCTGTAACAAGCAGATGTCTGCTTTGGTGCTCTCCAGGTATGAGAGGATCGCCCTGTGCTTAATTGGGTTATTGAGACCCCTCAAATTTAACGTGAGGATCTTGAAGTTAGTGGGGGGCATCTGAGGATCTGGGAACAATGAGCGTGGGTGAGGACCCAAAACCGGGCCTGTGCGTCTGGACTAGCCTCCAAGTGCGGAGAGGGCCTAAGATGGTATCGCCAAACCCATGTGTGCGGGGAAGCAGTGAACGGGGAGCCCCAATAACAAAAAACCCTTTAAAAGTTAACATAACAAACTTGTATCTTAAGAGCGAGAGTTCAGAATACAGTCCATCATCCAGGGACGATCGGTGGGAAGTCTTTACCAGGACCGTCGTGTGGCCAAGGTCGTCCCCCTGACCCGCCCACCGCCCTCCTCAAAACACAGAAAGAAAGCCACCGGCATGCCCCAGTATGCTCACGAAGTTTGTGTCTTTGCCAGCGCCTCTGGAAGAGCTTCTAATACCGCCTGCTGCCCCTTCGAGATCTCTGCCGGATCTGGTCGTTTCGGTCGGCGTCTGCGTTCCTGCTGCCGCCATCTCGGTTGCGTGTCCCCTGCCCCAGGGGTGGGGCTGCGGCTACCGTCGTCCTCTTCAGGGATGACAACGCCCAGCAGCTGGCTTGCTTCAGAGAGGGAACGAAGCTGGTACAGTTTGCCATCTAACCGGAAGATGAGGCAAAACGGGTGACTCCATGAGTATGAGATGTCGCGTTGACGGAGGTGCGTAGTGATGGGGCGGAAGGTTTTGTGTTTCTGCAGGGTAAGCGCAGCAAGGTCCTGATACAAGATCGGGGTCTGATCCTGGAAAGAGATCGGGTGCATGGATCTGGCATTGTGGAGAATCTCCTCCTTCGTGCGAAAGTCTTGTACACAGACCAATATGTCCGCCGGTGGTGCTTTATCGGATCGGGGCGGGCCCACTCTGTGTGCTCTGTCTATTTTGAGGTCTGTGCTGGGAGGGTTGCCCAGGATATGATTGAAGAGATCTTTCGTGTAGCTGAAGACATCTCCAGCTTCCTCGTTGATTCGCACCCCCCCTGATCCGTATGTTATGTCTGCGGGAACGGTTTTCCAGGTCTTCGAGGTGAGTTTGTAAGTCCACCTGTTGGTCGTGGATGCGGATGACCTCCTGCTGCAAAGCTGCCATTCTTGTGTCACTGTTGTCGCTTTAGTCTTCCAAGGCGGTGACGCGTTCCCCCATTTCATCCACATCTTAGCGGATGTCTTTGATTTCGGACGTGAGGTCACGTTTAACTGTTTGCAGATCCTCGCTTAGAGCCGTGAAGAGGGATTCGAGGAAGGCCCGGGTCACTGGTTCCTCCTTGTTGCCGTCCGCCTGCGAGTTGGCGGGCTCGCCCAGGGGTGGGCGATCCATTATGGCTTCACTCTGGGGTCGTGCGAACAATTCCTTCAGTGTCTTGTCCTCCACGAGGGGTAAGAAGGACATGTCCTTGTTGTGTGTGGTGTGGAACGGGTGCTAGTGTGACAGGGGTCCCTCAGATACCAGAATTATACCACTCCAGTGGAGGCCGGAGCATGAGGCTACCCCCAGTAGGCCGTTGGGGGAATCCGACGCGTGGCAGACAGACCCCTATTTTGCTAGTCTAGGGCCTCTGGTTCCCCCACACAGCCTGCAATGGTCCCAGCACCCGGTGGGCAGTGTTGAAGTGAGTGCCCTACTTGCATGGTTTAAAGGCAGCCGCTGGGGGACCCTTGCCGTCTTCCTATGGGGCCACCGTGAGAATGCCCCCGCACCGCCAGAGACTCTGCAGCCGGGCAATGTCAGGTCGGTCCACTAGTCAGCCCCCTCTCCTCTGCTGTGGCATGCGACTCCAACGTGCCTTCCCTCCAGAAACAGAGCTTCTACTCCTCACCTCAGGCTGCAGGGATAAGCAGTCCTGTATCTGCCAGCGATAGCAACAGCGAGGGTCCTGACAAATCCGCAGTGCAAGGCCTTACTTCTCCATGCCCCACAGAGAGGCCCAATCATTGAGGAGGAGCGTGGGCTAATGGCAAGACAGTGGTGGAGCTCCTCTTGTAGTCCCAAACTAAGCCAGGGGTCAAGCGGGGAACCGTGCGACGCACCCACAAGCCACACCCGGACCTAGTCGGCCGCTTCCGTGGGCAGCCGGGCTCCGCTCTTAGCAGCCTTCTAATGGCGGCCGCGCTCATTCCCATCTGGGATCCTCTCCTCACCGGCCGTGGAGGTCGTTCAATCTCACGGGCGAGCCCGTGACCAGGCCGCCACACGCCTGCTGCTGCCAGGCTCCTTGCCGTGGGCCTCCCGTTCAGTCCTGCTGCCACGGGGCTGTGTGTCTCTTGGCTCCTTTTCGTACTCAGTGCTGCAGCGCTTCGCCGCTCTCGCCCAGGCCACGCTTCAATGCTCCACCAAACCCGGGATCGTCTCGCACCTCGCCTTGGCTCCGTGAGCGAGCCGGGGGCCGTCCCAGCGGGGTCCGTGCCTGCTCAACCGGCCCCGGGAGGCGCCGCCACTCAGTCCTCACTGCAGCGTCTCCCTCCACCGGACATGGGGGTCGTACAGTTTCAAGGAGCGGGCCCGGGTCCAGGCCGCCACATGTTCGCTGCCACCAGGCGCCCCGCCGTGGGCCTCTCGCTTAGTCCTGCCGCCACGCGGCCATGTCTCTTGGCGCTCGGAATGGGGGACTCCAGATCACCGCCCCCAGGGGGGCCGAAGCCGTTACAGGTATGCTGCCCTTCTTGTGCTCCGCACTGCAGCGCTTCGCCGCTAGCACCCAGGCCTGGCTTCAATGCTCCACCAGGCCCGGGATCATCACGCACCTTGCCTGGGCTCCGTAAGCGAGCCGGAGGCCGTCCCAGCGGGGTCCGCGCCTGCTTAACCGGTCTCGGGAGACACCACCACTCCGTCCCCACCCGGCGTCTCTCTCTGCCTCGCCACAGGGGAGCGCTCAGGGCCGCTGCCACGAGATCTCGTAACAACCATCAAACAGGCCTCCCGCAGCTACGTCTGGCCTCTCCTCTGAGTCAGCCTGTGCCGCCGGCCGCTCCCGGCCCCGATCCTCGGCGATTGTGCCAATATCACGGGGTCTCGGGTCTCCCAATGATGCCCAGCGTTTCTCCAGGCAGAACCGTGGCAGAATCCACTCTCGGAGCCTTGGCAGGGCTCCGGGAGGTGCTGTTTCGGGCGACGACGGGCAGGAGCGGAGAAACACCATCTTCTCACTCCGCCATCTTGGCCACGCCCCCCCAAACAGTTAGCTTTAGGGCCTGATTCAGCATTGGCTAGCTCCGCTAGCTTAGGGTTCATGTGGATTAAAATAGACCTGCAGCGCTCCGCAGATAAAGTGCAATTGGTGTTTCCCACCATACATAACGCTCTTTGGGCCCAACCAGCTACGGTGTCGGAGTCACTGGGAACACCGAAATCCTTTGCGGAGGCTGCCATCTCAAAAATTTTGCACAAGGGTCCGGTCAGGTCAAGGACTTTATCGTGACAGGCCTTCCACAACCTGTCGATCCATTTTTTTGGGGTCTTTAGAAGAGCGTTTGAGGAAGGTAGCCAGGTTTGGGTCTATTTCTGGTGTGTCAGCCACCCTGTCTGCAATGACAGGCCGGGGGCACTCGGAACGCAATCAAATGCGTGCCTCATAGTCAAAACCCTTCCTGACGCACTTGTGGGCATAGTCTGCGACAGGAGGAAGGGGAACCCAGGCTGAGGAACAAGGATGGACTATCTTGTCTGGGTCAATGGATTCGAAGGAGGGGGATGTGAGTAAGTGGAGGGGCGGGAACAGTTGCATTGGGCTTTCGGGCGTTTCTGGGGTGGAGGAGTCGCTCTTTCAGAGTCTGAGGGAGAGGAAGAGGAAGGGTCAGAATCCTGGTCATAAGGCATAGAAGGGGAAGGAAAAGAGGCCTCAGGAGACCTGTCACGCACCGTGTAGGCGAGATCTGATGAGAAGGTGCGAGAAATAAGTGTCATGATCGCATTATGGGGCCATACAGAAGACGATGCGTCATTGTCTACTGGAACCTGGGTAGAAGGGGCAGTGGTGCTGAAAACGTAACGCAACAGATGGCTAGTGAAGTGCTAAAGGGCGGCTGCTAGTTCTCTATTAACCAAATGTGTCACTGAGGCATCAAGGGCCTCAACCTCGTTTTCCTCAAACAGAAGTAAATCCTCTTGCATGTCCTGATGATAGCTGTCATCACCAAACTGACTCCCTGCCACCTTATGCAGATATTATGGGAAGGCGCAATAGAGAGGATACTAGCATAAACCAGGGCGGGATGCCAACCCCAAACCAAGATAAGCCGACCGCAAAGGAGGCAAATAAAATGACACTGGCCCCTTCGGCGAAGCCTGTATAACGTTTACACTTGCACTCGAGAGCGTGGGAAGCGTTTGCTATGCACACCAAAATGCAGAAGTGCCGGCTCTCTACTTGCGAGGCAGCATGGCTTGTTAATCCCAATACAGTAGGGCTTCTTGCGGTGCATGTCAGGCGCGCACTGCGAGCAACGCGCTAAAAAGAGGATAAAGTCAGAGCGTTGGAACGCTCCGCTTCCTGCCTCCCACGCACCCCTGTAGGGTGCTAAATAAGCAGTAACACACCCATGGCACTGCGTACAAGAGCAAAACACAGCCGATAAGCGCTCACGGCGCCAATACCTAAAATGCACACAACAAACAGCACATTAGAAATACAATGAAGAATAGTGAAAAGGCACTTAACTCTGGTGCAGAGCAGCAAAGAAAGAGGATGTAATATGGCATCCTAGGATTATATCGTCGTGGGCATGGCCTGATTGGATGTCTGTAGATGACGTCATGAACAGTGTTTGAGAATTGTAGTTTTCTATTTTTAACACTAAACTTGATTGGCTTCTGTGTAAAATTGATAATAAACAGTGATGAAAGATGATAATCTGAAGCCTCTGTTCCTTACATAGAATTGTAAATAAGCCCCTAAGTCTTTCCCTGCAAAGCTTACAATTGTTTATTACAGCAAGAAAACTAAAGTAGCAGTGATCACATAGTACATTACTGTAGCGGGGGCCCAGGGAGGGGCTATAGGGATACAGAGGCCTAATACACCGGACAGGAATAACGGGCTGACCACTCAGTGACTCGGTTCGTGCCGTCAGCCACGAGCGCTGACGTCACCCTTTATTTATACCTCCTGGTCCGCGCCCGGCCCAGGAGGGTGAAAGTGCAACAAAGTATGGAGCAGGCCACGTGGCTCACTACATCCCTCCTTATCCATCAGGTTCAAAACAATAAATTAAAACAACAAATCAACACAACAAAATGAAAAGCAATAAACAACGAATGTTCACCAGAGTCTCTCTTCGTTAGGTATGGAGAATTCTTCAACACAGAAAGTCTCTCAGTTTCTGACTTGGCCTTGGGTTGTTTCTCAGTCTATACAGTCCTCCTCTTTGGGAGTTGCTTGCTCCGGATGTCGAGACATTGTCCCTCTCCGGTGGGGTACTCTCATTTTCAGTTTTACTACCTCCAGCCGGGGTTTCCCTGAAACTGTGATCACGCTCCTCTGTTTCTCTCTGCTCACTCTCTTGTTGCTCCTGTCCCAAGGCCTCCCGACCATCTCGGGTAGGTGACACCAGCTTCTTAAACCACAACATATTCCTGGCTATTCGCCTCTCTCCTTTTCGCGCTGTCATCATCGTTCCTTGCACCTCCTCTACTTCCCAGGGTTCCGATTCAAACGACGTTCTGAATTTCCATCCCGGGTGTCTATCTTTTACAATCACCTGGTCTCCCCTCCTAAACTCAACGTTCCGAGCTCTTCGCCTTTTGCTGGCCTGGTCATTGGTCGCCATTCTCTTGGCTTGGGCTGCCTTTCCATCTATCGTCCCGGGCACCCACTCTTCGCTCACAGGTATCACATCCCGTACTGCTCTCTTCATGATCAGGTCACTCGGAGCGCACCCTGTGGTACTATGGGGTGTCTGACGGTATGCTCTCAAGAACCGATACAGACATGCCTCCAGGTCTTCTCGTTGATCCACTCCGATTCTGAGAGCCTTGTTAATCGTCCTCATGAGCCGTTCAACCTCGCCATTGGCTTGAGGCCATTGTGGAGTTACTTTCCGATGATGGATATTGTGGAGCTCCAAGTATTCCTTGACCGTGGAAGGGTGGTCCGTTGTCTGTCCGTAGTTCCTCAGGTGTCCCCAGCAGTGCAAATGTTTTCTCTAAGATTGGCTTGACGTTTTCAAATGCAGACGACCTCACTACCTCTACAACGGGAAATTTAGAATAACTGTCGAGCATAACGAGGGTTAGTCTTCCATCGGGAAAACTTCCAAAGTCCATGCTGACGGAGGTCCACGGTTTCGTCGACGGTGGTTGCGTGATGACGGGTGGAACTGGTGCGTCACTACCGGTGATTTGACATTCGTGACAGCTTCTCACTTTCTCCTCCACCATGCGATCCATCCCTGGAAACCATACTTTGGTACGCAGGCGGGCTTTAGTCTTCTCAATGCCTTGATGCCCTTGGTGAGCAAGGTCGATTGTTCTCCTCCACAGCCTTGCCGGTATCACAATTTTTGTTCCCCGGAGTATGATCCCATCGGTGCTCTCACTGAGTTCATCGGGGCACCTCCATACCCACATCCGTGCCTCCCGTTCCTCTTCCGTCCGCCTGTTCACTCTGTCCAGGAAGTTCTTCCACGCATGATTTCGTAGTGTGTCTTTCACTGCCATTAGACAGTCATCTTCTTTGGTGGCTGCTCGGATTTCTTCTAGAGACAAGGCTCGGGGACAGGAGATCCCTGTGATGTGCTTAACAAACGACTCCACCCCCTCGTCGACCTCCTTTTCCTGTCTCGGGTCAATGGCCACAGGATGTTGCGACAAATAGTCCACCGGATTGTTGGTCCCAGGGCGATATGTTATCTCAAAATTGCAATGTTGGATCTGTACCGCCCACCTCTTGATCCTCGGGGGCGCGCTTCTCGCCGTCCCGGTAAATAGTGGAACCAACGGTTTGTGGTCTGGCACGACTTTGAATTTATACCCACACAGATAGATGTCGAAGTGCTGGCACTCCCACCTTATCGCCAGCGCCTCTCTCTCGATCTGTGCGTACCGGGTCTCCACCGCCGTTAACGCTCTACTGGCGTATGCAATGGGCATCCACTCATCCCTGCCGTCCTGCTGAAGGAGTACTGCCCCCAAGCCGACTGGGCTTGCGTCTACTACCAGTTTCGTGGGGTGACCTGGTTTGCAACGGTTGCTCCCTGCAGTAAGGCTCCTTTGATGTCCTGAAACGCCTTCACCGCTTCGCTTGTCCACTGCCACTTCACCTCCTATTTGGTGAGTGTCCTCAACGGTTCTGAAAGCGTAGCCAGATGGGGGGTGAAACGGCTGCAGTAGTTCGCCATTCCTAGAAACCTTCCCATCTCCGTCTGATTTTGGGGGATCGTTGCAGCTTTAATCGCCTCCACTTTTGCAGGGTCCACCTGCAGCCCGTTCTTCGAGAACCGGTATCCGAAAAACTCTACTTCATTGGCATAAAATTGGCACCTTTCTCTGTGTAGCGTTAGTCCTTGGTCAACCAACCGTTGAAGCGTAGCTCGCAAGCGCTCATGGTGCTCCTCGAGGGACTTTCAAAATATTAGCACATCATCACTTACATTTAACCATACCATACCATACCAGGACATTTATAAAGCGCTCGGCTACCACCAACACCCCCATAAGACCAGGGCCCCACGAATAGCGTCCTGAAATACTTCAGCCGCTGACGACACCCCGAAGCTGAGCCTCTTGAATCTTCTCAATACTACATGGGTGGAAAATGTAGTTATGTAACGGCTAGCCTCGTCAAGCATTAACTGGTGATAGCCAGAGTTCAGGTCCACTTTGGAGAACCACTGTGCTCCATTAATGTCTGCCACTATCTCGTCTATGGCAGGGGTAATGTGCCTCTCTCTCTTAATTGCGGTGCTCGGTAGACGCATATCCACACACAACCGTATCGCACCCGGTTGTTTTGGCTCGGAGAGATGACTAACAGAGAGACCCATGGGGTGGGACCTGACACCTTCTCGATTACTCCCGCCTTTTCCAATTTCTCCAACTCCGCCTCTACCAGGGGCCGCAGGTGAAATGGCACCGAACGGTGTCTCAGTGCCACTGGTTTGATAGTCTTGTCGATGTGCAGCTTCACTTTTACTCCTTTTAGGCACCCTAAACCCTCAAAGAGACTCGGAAACTCGCCCATGATCTTGTCGGCGTGAGATTGATGTATCTGCCTGGCAAACATCACCAGTCCCAAGTCTTCCGCTGAGTGGCAGCCCAACAATGTCCCAGCACTGTCCTTGGTCACATGAAATCGGGTCATGGCTGATCTGCCACCATGAGTTACTTCTACCTCGATCATGCCTTGCAATGGAAGAGGGGTGTCTCCCCATAGGTGAAGATTTTCGCCTTTGTGCCTTGGAGCGGTGGTTTAGGATTGAGTCGTTCATATTGTTCCGCATCTAGAATGTTTACAGAGGCGCCCGTGTCTATCAATGCTGTGATGTCGTTGTCCCCGATGCGTATTTGACACATAGGCGGTGGTCTCTTGCGGGAGGTGTTCCTTTCTGTGTAGGAAATTACGAATACATCGTCCTCTTCATCATCCTCTGTTATTCTCATGTTTTGGAGTCGGCTTTCTCCTTCTTCATCGGCCTCCGCCGCATGTACCGCTTGCCTGTGAGTTCCAAACTTCTTTGTCTTGCCGCCTTGGGCCGTCCCCCTCATTGCACCCATGCACACTTTTGCGTAATGTCTGAACTTTCCACACTTCAGGCACGCCTTGCCTTGTGCAAGACATCCTCGAGGCGGGTGACTGTCCAGGCCACAGCTTCCACATCCTCGAACACCTGGGCGACTCACAGTGCCTCCTCTCCCTCTGTTGGGCCCTTTCCGAATGGCGTCCACTCTTTCCTCTTTGACTGCCGCCGTGATCCCATGAGCACTTCATCCCGATCTTCTTGCCAATGCCGATTCCATTTCCCCTGCACGTGCATCTGCTAATTCATGAGATCTTCCTAGGATGAGTATGTCATCTAGGGATAGTCCAGGCTGTCGCAGGATAAGTTTCCGCAGGTCCGATGACTTACAGCCCTGAATGAGTTGAGCTCTGATTTCCAGCTGTTTGTCTATGCCCGTGCAGGAACTGGCGAGCTTGCGCAGCCGCACATGGAACATATCAACCGATTCCTCTTCTCTTTGCTTTGCTTGGCGCAATTTAAAGTGCTCGAAATCGGGATTAACTTGCGGGTCGAAGTAACGGTCCAACGCCCTCACTGCTCTGTCTTAGTCGTTCCTATCGCCGGTATGTGGTAAGTCAAGCAACAGTTCGTATAGTTGGTCTCCCCCCATGTGCTGCATGGTGGACCTCTTGACGGCACTGTTCGTTTCTCTGACCGCTATAAAGTAGTTCTCTAATTGACCAATCCACTTGCGCCACTGCGGCGCTGCTGTAGCCGGATCCGCCAACTGGCTGAAAGGCGGTAGTGCGTTTAAGGTGGTGCGCGGACTTTGTTCTGCCGCCGCTTGGCCACCTCCCTCCGACTGTTGTGACATTGCGCCTGGTGTCCCTGTATTGTTTGCAGCGTTGCCCCCAGGTCCTGCTGGCACCTTGCTTGTATGGTGTGGGTGTGTCTTATTGCCTCTCTTTGCTGTTTTCCACACGTTATATGTACTTCCACTTTTACTGTGTCTAGTGTCTTTTTACACTGTGTGTTCAGCCCACACACAATCTGCTCTTGATGTGCTTCTCTTCCCTCCAGTCCTCCTTGAATGCCTACCACCAGCTCTCCTGCAGGCCTCCTGCGGCCTCTGGGGAATCCCTGCACTCCCTTACAGC
Source organism: Calotriton arnoldi (assembly GCA_963921515.1). Classification (NCBI taxonomy): domain Eukaryota; kingdom Metazoa; phylum Chordata; class Amphibia; order Caudata; family Salamandridae; genus Calotriton; species Calotriton arnoldi. Next base: position 1,559,346 of record CAWUFW010002687.1, on the reverse strand, counting down.
TGTCCTGGATATCAGTCTCTCCCGCCGCAGGCAGCAGGGCTCCCTGCTGTGCTCTCGGGCTGGGCACTGACTTTCCAATTTGCCTCATTTCCTTTCCCCTACGCGTGCTTTCAAACTTGCAGCCATACCTTCCTGACGTTCACGCGGGCCGCTGGGGTCGGCTGTGCCACGCCTGCCATCTCTCCTCCGCGCTCCCAGCCGCTCCCGCCCTGCACTAGACTGCCAGCGGAACTGCGCACTCACCCGCTGCACATGTGCACGTTCCGCTTCTCCGCGGCAACGGCCGCCTGCTCGAGCCGACGCACTGCGCACAGGCAGACGCCTCGGTGCGACGCAGTCAACAGCACCGCTCCACGTGCTCCTCCGCAGCCCTGGACAGCCGCGATACCCTCCAGCCGGATACCCCACACCATGCACCAGGTGCGCTTCAGTGTCTCGCACGGTGGTGGTCTTTCCGCCTCGTCGCCAATGTAGTGGGGGCCCAGGAGGGGGGCTATAGGGATACTGAGGCCTAATACACCGGACAGGAATAACGGGACGACCACTCAGTGACTCGGTTCGTGCCGTCAGCCACGAGCGCTGACGTCACCCTTTATTTATACCTCCTGGTCCGCGCCCGGCCCAGGAGGGTGAAAGTGCAACAAAGTATGGAGCAGGCCGGGTGGCTCACTACATCTACAATGTCATATTCAAAATGCAAGAAAGCAAGAAATTGGTTATTGTTGGCAAGAGTTTGGTTTCCAATACATTAAAACACTACAAAAACATAGTTGCCAACATTTGAAAAAAAATACCAGGGACGCTTTGCAGCGCAGCTAAAATAAAAACAGATTCCACAGTTGTCCTAGTATTGCCTGGCCAATTAAATGGCATAAACTATGTTCATACTCTTGAATGAGATTATCTGTGTTACATTATAAGGATCCGGCTTCCACCACAATACGAATTATTTCTATGTGTCATATTGAAAATCCAACAAAAATAAGAACTGACTACTTACAGTCAATCCTTCCGTGGTGAACTCTTGCGATATAGCTAGCTTATAAACTCAAAAACTCTCGCGATATTCCCGACAACTCTCGCAATACCTTACTTTTTTTTGGTTTTTGCAGATTTATATACCCGAAGGTATTGGAGCGCTTTACATGCGCACCAGTTACGTTACACAAGGACACATTCATTTTTAGGTCTCGCCTAGCGTTGCAGCACATGCGCTGCTCGCTCGGCGAGATTTATTGTTAAGGAGGACTTTCAGAAGAGGGCTTGAAGCCCCGCCCCTCATTTCCATTGGCTGGCGTCACCGTTTATGCTAAACGGTGGCCTGCCATTGGAAATTAGTGTTTTTGGTTCACGCCCTTTGGCCTCCGATCCGGACTCGGTCGCCTGCTTTGCTGCTGTCGCAAAGCACTTTCTTATCTTTATGGGGCCATGTGTTTCTAATTAGAAACACATGGCCCCATAAAGACAAGAGATCGATGCTTGTTCACCATGTGGGTGGGACTGGTGAAGGTGTGTGTGAACTGCTGTTTCCAAAGAGACGTACAAATCCACGGAGAGGGAGAACCGAGCCAGATCACAAGATTTGGCATGTAAATCACACAACTATTGCCACGGGCATATTAAGATAGCATTTTAAAATTTAAAAAAGTGTATATCTTTAACATTTGTGTTTAAGTTTAATGCGGTGCATGAGTGACGCAGACTCTTCTATTGCAAATGCGCACGAGGTATACTTCTGAGTCGTACTCAAACTTGAGAAAATCTTACTATATACAAATCCCAAAAGAATAATCGTGGTTGGTTCATCTGTTTAACGCGTGCAATGTTAAGAAAGGCTTGGACGTTCCAATGGCATGGAGGGGGGTCCAGGTAAGCTTAGTTCAAACTACATCGTTTGGTCACAGCTCGCAGATCACCTACATGATTTCTACGACCGACCCCGGCATGTCTCCAGCACCAATGTTTAATGCGAACTTAAATCCACTTGTAACTGTGCCCCCCTCCCCCTACTTCCGCCAGCCCCCCTCACTGCAGCTGTCCCGCACCAATTAGCTCCAGTCAAAACAAAACCGAAGACCCCCGGGAAAAATGTGCTTCATGGCAGTCACTTAAACTTCAAAGAGTTGGCTTATGAGCCGACAGTGGGTGGCTGGGCACCATCCGGGGCACTCTCCCCCACCCCCCAACAAAACAACACAAACAACAACATGCTGGTCACGGGCGCTCCTGACGTTCTCTATCGAGACGGGATCAATACACAGACATCCACTTTGTGAACAGTGGCTCGTGCAACATGCTAGCGGCTGGGCTAGAATCTGCGTGATAAGTTTAAATAAAGTGGTCTCGCCTCATCCACGCTAACCTAACATGGCGCTCGTGTGAAAGAGCACCAGCTAAAAGTATAAAGCGCACATGACTTCGCCTGCGGTGCAGAGTGCCTCGTGACTTGGGTGGGCGTGTGTTTAGGGCTATAACATTCAATCGGCATGAGGGCTCGGGCCGCCCAGTTTCAGGAGTCGGCTCTGGTCAGGCCGAGCACCAGGAAGGCTCACACTAGAACAGAGGACAGTGCAAAGGGGTCCATGGGCCGGAAACCTTGGGCTCTTTACCTCGGTGATGGAAAGGCGCACACATTTTGTGCTCCCACATAAGATTATGGAAAACAGGGAGGCCGCGCGTTTACTAGTTTATTAAGTTTCTGTTTTCTCTTGTGCAAATGTATGCATTCATAAGAATGACTAAATATAATAGCAAGTATGAGTATAGCACGAAGAATAATATTGTTAATAATGCTAATAATTGTACTAATGATTTTTTAAAAATGGTTAAGATACCACCAAAAATAGATACATTGATAGTGATGATGACAGCACCAATAACTCTTTTTTTCCCGGAGTTTTATATAGCGTCCACTTGACAAGAAGGTATCGGAGCGCTTTACATCAGCACCAGTTGCGTTACAGACGGACACATTCATTTTTGTTAGGCACGGGGAGATTAAGTGATTTCCCTTGAATCACAGGATGTTGAGCGTCATTGCCGCAACTCGAACCCGGTTCCCCAGCTTCGAGGTCGACCTTCTAGCCGTTAGGCCACATCCGTTTTAATAAGTCTCACTATTTGGAATGAATAACGAAGATGATAAGGTGGGAACTGCTACACCCAATCCACGCGATGTCCTCACGCGATGACATTATTGGCTAAGTCCGTGCTACGTCATCATGTAGATTCAGATGTAAATAACGATGGCTCATAAATCATAACCTATGAGAGGGCCGGCTGAAATTCGAAGGTGAACGTTGCTCCTCTCGTCCATGGGAAAATATAGAAGCTCAGTCTAACTTCGTGAGCCGGTAAAAGAGACCACTATTTCGTAAACCGTGAGGGGTGTCATTTCACCCATCAATACATCGTCTTTTGAGAACCAACACTTGATAAAAGGAATATAATTTTTTTTTTTAAATGACGTCTGTTCGACTCCGAAACTATTTTCGGTGGGAATTAGAACAGCAAATCTTAATAACCCATTTTTATTTATGGGGCTTCTTCCTTCGTTACTCGCCAGGCACACCTATAAAGGAACCCACAGACTACCGGAGACCAGTCACAGGGGACGCAGAGAGCTTCTAAATCTAAAGACACAAGCAGCAGCTCTGGCGCGGAAACTGGGAATAAGCGGGAGAAAGTAAGAAGACCCAGCAGGAAAGGAAGGGCAGAATGGAAGAAAAGAGAGAGGACAGAAAGAAAAAGAGGATGACAGAAAATAAAGGAAAGAAAAAAAACAGACGCGAGAAGGGAAAGAATAGAAACGTAATTTTATTGGATGGGAGAGAAAGAAGGAAAATAAATGAATTCACCTTTGCTATTTTGAATTTTACATTGAATGCTGGAAAGATGGCTCCGCTACTCAAAGTCGATCAGTTGTGCTTATTTATAAGTGAAATTTTAGCTGTTGAATCCTTTTTGGAAAATGTATTTTTGGATTTTGAAAGTACAACTCTGAGGCTACCATCAGATCTGCGGTTATAAAGTCCTCAGGTAAACACTTGATCGACAACTTAGAAGCCATTGTAACCGAAGGCAGTAAGGAAGGAAGGTCTGCTTCTGACAACAAGAAAGCAGACATTTTAAAGGCAAAACAAGTGTAGGTTTCTTTTGCAGTGGAAATGTGTGCGGGCTAATCAGCAGGGAGTTGGGATAGTTATTTAAGAGCATGTCACAGAGGCAAGGATCGGATGGGCACGGAATCTACCATCACCCTTTCCCTTCCTGCTGTGCAATTACATGACGGCTCGGTACTTCGGGTGAAGCTGCTGTCATGTCACGTGCTGGTACAAACACATCTGATCACAGCTGCTGCACTTGTAGCAGCACCAGCCCTTCTCACATTCTAAACAGGCTTCCCACCTCCTCCCTCGGAACCGGAAACGCAGCCCCACTTCGCCGAGGTCACCCTGCTTTCACTACCCAGAGGGCGGCAGACACTCCCTGTATCCACCGCCCCCCAGCACCAAAGGCCAGTGTGCCTTCACACAGGGTTAACCTACTGTGCTCTGAACTTGTTCTCTGTGACCTTCCCCCAGTGACCTCTGGTAGGTGCCGGTTCGAGATGGTCCCTACGCAGAGCGGGAGGGAGGGGCACACGTCATTTGCAGAGGAAACGGAGCCGGTGTTCTTTCAATGAACCTCTCAGGGGGGGTCTGCTAAAGTGTTCAGAGCCAGCGTTTCTCATCTTCTATTTTAAACTTCTCCTGGGACAGCGCCAGCACTTTTCAGATTATATTCCACACTTTTAATGGGACAGTTCCACCACTATGCATATAGTCCACACTTTTAGTGGGACAGTGCCAGCACTTCTCAGATTATAGTCTACACTTTTAGTGAGACAGTATCAGCACTTCTCAGCAGGAATTCTGTACTTTGAATGGGGGAAGTACCAGAACTTTTCAGGATGCATTGTATAATTGTATGTACACAGTACTAGCACGTGTGAGCATGTATTCTATACTTATAAAGAGACATTACCTGAACTTTTCAGGATATGTTTTTATTGGGATAATGCTAGGACTTCTCAGCATGTATTCCATACTTATAATGGGACAGTATCAGAACTTCGGAGCATGAGTTCCATATTTTAATGGAACTGTAGCTGCATTCTAAGCAAGGCTACTGTCCTGTTAGGCTCGCAGGCTCATCGCTTCCCAGAGGGGCTGCTGCCACTGTAATGGCGCCCCCTGAAAGATTGCTATATTGTCAAAGGGTCGGGCCAGCATGTCCCCAGAAGGCTGCCATACATTTAGCAGGGCAGTACCTCTCTCTTATAGTGATAATAACTTATAATGCGTATATTGCGCGTCTTGTCACGCTCTTGCTGTTTCTAAGCACTGTACATAAGGGGCGCTATCACCAAATGTAATCCTGCTTGATTAACAGACTGGGCCTTTTCGCCTTCCATCATTGCTCGTACTGTGTTCCTCCTCATTCCTTAAAGTGTAAAACAAAAAAACCACAGTTCCTTCAGCCTGACTTACTGACAATTTAGCCCATTTTGTGGTAGGAATATTTGGTGTTTAGCCAAACGACACGCATTTCGAACAACAAAGATGACTCGAACTCATTTGGTTTTGAACGCTTTTTGGGATGTGTTTTGAGTAGGGTTAAGTTTTTGTTTTTTCCTTGCCAAATGGAAAAGAGCAAAGTCAGATGTTAGCTGAAAGCATTTAAAATATAAATAAAAATCTCTAATGTATGCCATGTACTGTGTATGAAGTGTTACTCTAAAAGAGAGGCTTGCTGTGGTTTCATGCAAATGTACAAATCTGTACGTCTTTAGCATCCGCACCCCGCCCCTCACATTGATTGGGGGGGAAAATAACAAGCATTAAAAATGCAATAGGTCTCGCCTTTCATTAAGTTAAAGCCATTTGCTTTGCGATACAATACCATTAGCAAAGCAAATGGCTTTAACTTAATCAAAGGCGAGACCTATTGCATTTTCATGGCTTGTTTTTAGGTCTCACAGACCTGCGTTGCAGCGCGCATGCGCTAGCTCGCGTCTGCGAGACATATTGTGGGTGAGTATATTTCAGAAGGGGCTTGAAGCCCCGCCCTCATTTTCATTGGGTAGCGTCACCATTTATGGTAAACGGTGGCTTCCCATTGAAAATGAGGCTTCTGTGTTACCGCCCTTTGTCCTTTTGGGACGGCCCATCCGGACTGGGTCTCCTGCTTCACAGCTGTCGTGAAGCAATTTCTTATCTCAGAGGCGTGTTATGTAAACAAGCCTCTGAGATCCAGTCCTGATGGGCCTCCCAAAAGGAGACAGGGCGCTGCGTGTTTATTTTTGCATCGCGCTTTCACTGAAAGTGAAAGCGCGATGCAAATATAAACAGCGCTATGGCGAGCGCTTGTTAGCATTGAAAGTGGGAACTCCAAAATCCTAGCAAAGTGTTGATGGCTAGACCCCAGATCCGGGAGAAGGTGTGGTACCACATAGGCCCGTTCAGCGGACATGCTGTCTGGTGTCAGGTGAGGAGAGGCATCCAACCCACTCCTGGTTTGGGCATTCTAGCCGTAGGACGAAAGGACCGGAAGTACTCTCTTTTGACATTGAACATCTGGACACCTCTGGGGGGCGGGGGTGGGGAGGGATGCTCCGCCATCTGACCGGAGGGCTGGGTGTCCGCTGCCTCACGCTTGGCTGCTGGCCCAGGCCAGGTTGTGGTTACCAGCTTCGCCTCTTTGTCCTGAAGTTCCTCTGGTCAGCCACACCACAGCTGGGGTGTCCCCACGCGACCTGCTAATGGCTCTCAGATGGCGGAGGGCACGCCAGCTCTGTGAGGAGAGCGTCTGAGCATGTGAGATGTGGTAGGGAAATCTATTTTCTGCAAACAGCTTTCCGCTGCCTGCTAGAGGAGTGTGTGTTTATTCTTGTGAACCTCGGCAGCACCTCCGAGAGCGTGCATTGGTGCGTCGGGAGCTCTGCTGAATTTTCTGCACAGGGCCCCATAGGTGACAGGCTCTTGTGAACTGCCGGTTTCTTGTGGGTGAATATTTCGCCAGAGCTCCATAGGTGACAGGATCGTGTGAGCTTACACTTCTGCGAGTGTGCACTGGGCCGTGGGCCGTTGGCTCTGTTGGGCTGGATTTCGCTGCACCGGGCCCCTGAGGTGACTGGCTCTCGTGAACTACTTCAGCACCAGTAGGAGTGCGTACTATGAGTCGTGGGCTCCGTTGTGGTGGATTTCACTGCATAGATCCCCGTAGGTCACTGACTTGTGAAGAGAATGTGGCGTAACGGCAGAACTTCCGACTTTGTCGCTGGGGAACCAGGTTCGAGGTTCGAGCCTCGGCTCAGCTTACTGTGATTCTGGGCACATAACTTAATCTCCCCATGCCTGCCATAAAATGTATGTGTCCTTGTGTAATGTAACTGGTGCTCATGTAAAGCAACTCCAATACCTCCGGGTCGAGTTCGTGCTACATAAAACTGGAAAACAAAAAATACATTAACCTTACCTCGTGGGTGACTGAATCTTGTGAACTACACCGGCACCGTCTTCCACCTCTGGGATTGTGCATGGACAGTGCCTCGTAGATGACTAGTTCTTGATAACTTTCTTGGCACCTCTGGCAGTGTGCATGGGAAGTCCTGGGCTCTACCGTGGTGGATTTCGTTGCACAGGGCCCTGTAGGTGACTGACTTTTGTGAACTACCCCTGCACCAAAGTGCATCATGAGAGACATAACAATCAGGTTTGTGATGGGTTCTGAGAGATTGGAATGTAGTCCCATGCCTGGAAGATTGAACGAGAATTCAGGTATTATGGTGTGAGGTTTTCCCCTCTTCCTCTCTCTCTTCTTTTCTATGTTCCTCTCTCTTCTCACTCTACTCTCTCCTTTATGCTTTCCTTACAACTTTTTCATTTAAATACATTCTTTACAGTCGAGGACTAACTTCAATAGTTGTATCTACATTCTCGATATTAGTACACACACACATCTCTCTCTCTCTATATATATTTATATACACATATAGTGTATATATATATATATATATATATATATATATATATATATATATATATATATATATATATATATTCATCCAAACTCCTGCTCCACACTGGAAGAAGGCACGCACTCAGGACTGCAGGTATAAGGCTTCTTTATTACCCTGGGTCACCCTCGACCCCACGACTGGAGAGACGCGTTTCGGCTGTCAAGCAGCCTTTCTCAATCTGGTTAGCGCCATGGTAATACAGGTTTTTATAGCCCTTCCCACACATAGGCAAACATAGACATAGAAGAACGTTGTTCCATCATGCCTAATCACATTGTAAATACACCACAGCCCTCCAACAGCACCACAACTTAAATGGCAAATGAAGTATGTCATCACTAAAAGAACATATAAACAGCAGAATGCAACTAAATAGTAAACATATAAATACATAATGCATATGTTACCACACAATGCCATAAATGATGCTTGCGAGTTGCAAGTGAAGCTCATAAAAAATAAATATTTTTATAGTCTGCCAGAGTTGGGTGCGAAAAAATGTTGAAAAAACCAAAGTATGTTCATATATATATTATTGGAATATGGCGCCAGTCCCCTCAGGGAAAAATGACCCCGATATGATAAAACACAATATACATGCCATATTTAAAACAAGCATTAAAAATGTTATAGGTCTCGCCTTTCATTAAGTTAGAGCCATTTGCTTTGCTATACAATACCATTAGCAAAGCAAATGGCTTTAACTTAATCAAAGGCGAGACCTATTGCATTTTCAATGCTTGTTTTTTTGGTAGGCACGGGGAGATTAAGTGATTTGCCCAAAATCACAGCATATGGAGTCGACCCCGAGGTTCGAGTCTTGGTTTTCCAGTTCCAAGGTCGGCAGTCTAGCCGTGAGACCACATACTCTTCCCCCATCCTTACTCCCTCAGGACTCGAGCTAGCTGTAGGAATTTTTTAATTAAACACACAGACTACGAGCAGCTTGCACTGAACAGATTATGCTGGAGAAAGAATTGAGCTACAAATAATATTGCGCACCGATGCACGTCAAAAAAATGTACAGACGAAACAATATGTTTCCAACTATGAAAGATTTAAAATATACACTGTAATCACTTAAAAAAATGTAACATTCTCAATTTGAAATATCTGCTTGTTAGGGGAAAAAAGCGTCATATTGTAGATGCTTGATGTTGATTATTGTAAAATATACTCTCATTTAAAATGGCCGCCCTGTTCGTTTGTTCGTTATTAGTTCCTGACTGTTACTTCCGTCCACTTTCTTTTTAACACTAGAGCGCTAGTTGATTCATTTTTATTGGGGCAGCAGCATTTGTATTTCTGTAAACAAATCAACGAGGAATGGATATGTTTGTGTTTAATCCGATTTTCTTTTCCTGACTGCCGCCCTACGCTATACCATTATATCTTTCACTTTCAACGTGAGTCGCCTCCATTGCCAATGAGTAATTATGGCCCGGAATCAGGAAAAGCAGCTGGGGAGGCTGAATCGTTTGTGGCTGGAGAAGGAGAGACAAGGTATGTTTATTTAAAGCTCCTTCATCTTCAGAATTATATAGACTCTTTAATTTATCGAGTTAACTCCCACGTTGCCTTTCTGTACGTAGTTAGCACGACTAAACAACCTTTAACCATACGAGTTAACCTCACCACTCTTTATCGTGTGTCAATCTGGAAGTTGTTTTTTGAATTGTGTATTTATTTGTTAAATACCCATAGCTGTCAAGGTTTCAGATTGCTACGTGTGACATTTTCAAAATGTCAGTGTAATTATGAGTGACATTTCAACGACTAGGAGTGGCACTTTCTCAAAAGCAAAATCAAGCAATGAAGATGAGGGAAACATATAAATATCAGATATTACACCCATTTGAGCAACAAGAAACTCCAAGAACATCTTAAAAGTGCTGCAAAGCACCAGAAATGGTCTCTGTCCACATGGGACCTGGCCCAACAGGAAGGATGTGTGAGGCACCAACATGAACAAGTTACCCACGAAGCCATCTCAGTTATCTAAGTGTCACACTGTCTCAGCTGACACGTGCAAGGACAGACTGCCTAGCACCATGCTGCATTATCTTCTCAGGCTGCGGCCGGTGCAATAATCGCCCATACAACATAGATGATAGCTTATTGCTGTCAGAAACCTGTTTTAAATTACCCCCGGCAGTTTCGAGAAATAAACCGCAAACTTAAAGGAAGGCACAGAAATACACACTTGGTCACAGCTATTCTCATTCTTTTAGCACTAAAGTGACAGTGGAAGTGCATACCATACTGCATACATGCTGTTTTGAACATGTCCGGTTTTTAACATGCTGTAGAATACAGGCTGTTCATTAAGACATCACATGACATTCACTGCAGACTATGTATGTAAACATTTCTAAAAGGTGGATGTAAAGGGATGAGAAGGAAAAAGAGACGGAAGAAGAGAAAAAACTGAAGGGAGGAGAGAGAGAGAAGGAGGGAGACAATGGGAGTAGGGAGAGGGGTGAGAGGGGAGGAGGTAGACAAAAGGAGGAGAGAGGGAAAGAGATTAAAAAAAAGAAGGGGTATAGGTGAGATTGGAGGAGAGAGAGAGAGATGGCCAAAAGCAGAAATGGAAGGGGAAATGCAAATGTGAGGCACTTGACTTGGCTATTGCAGCAAGTAAATATAGACAGACATGCGCTGGCCAGCTCAGTTGAATTAGAGATAAGATCTCAGTTATGGAATGGAAAACTGATGTGCTCTGCTGTGAATTACTGTACTGTTCCCTGGAAGCTGGCGAGCTCCCTGCACCTTCCGAGTACAGTGTTAAGTAGTGTCAGTGGGCCCCCAAATGTGATTCAACACGTGTTCCATCTTTGCTGAGGGTCCCCGTCTTTATGTGCCCCACAGGTTCCACTGAGCATGCTAAACTAGTACACGCATGCTAGGATAAACGAAATGCTTCTGGACATTGAGGTTGCCAGGGAGTGGTGAGCAGTAATGGTTCAGGTGCGAGAAGTAATCCTTTATATGTTTGCTTTGTGCTCTACATTTAAAGAGACAGTGGGCATTCTGAGTTTCAGACTCTTCTCCTTCGAGCCTGTGGAAATTGCTCTCGTACTGAGCTCTTTCCCAGCTTCTGAGAGACAAATCCAAGGTACCAGACCACAGAATGCCGATTCTTTTGAAAAGCATGCTGCATGCATTAAAATAAAAAACCTTTCATATCCCTGTAGGGGTTGCAGGAGGCAGTAGCAGGGTGACAGGTGAGCATCGTGCAGGCATCAGTTGGAACGCCTTTGCAGACACACACCCTCAGACTCAACCCTGAGTCTCTGCTTCGGTTATTATATTTTTTAACAGAAGGCAAACGGCCGGGAGGCTTCCAGGGCAGCTGCTGGCAATTCTAGGCCTGTGACAGGCAGCCCCGGGACCAGAGTGCAGCCTGATCGGCTCTGTGCCTGCGAAGCAGAACTGGAGGGGCGTGAAGCACAGGAGAGCTCGGGGACAGGTCGGAAGGTACAGGTCTTCTCACTGAGCCTCCCCCTGGGCATGGGAATACTAGTGATTAGGGAAAGTCTTCAGGGGAGAATGGAGCGGGCGGGTGTGAATACACAGTGGGACATTTTCAGTCATGGAGCAGAGTAAAATTAGGTTATTTACATAGTGAAGGGTTTCAACATCATTGCCACAACATCAACGCATTTCATTTTTCACTCCTACGTTTGTAATCGAAAGAGGCCCACTTCGCCTTTCATCCCAATTAGGCAGACAAAAGAACAGTTTCAAACATGGTAAATATATGCAAAATAAATTAGCAATAGTGGAACATGCAGCCATGTCAGGACACTACAAAACTTCTGTGAGTTACAGTGAGTTTTGTACATGACCGGCACCCACTGACTGTGGCAGCTGCCGATCGCGCGCTGTCTGAAGGAATTAATTAATCACACACGCACACAGTCGGGTGGCTGCATTGCAGCACCGCGCTCTCACTTACTTCTCTTGCAGTAACTCGAGCTCGAGCCACGCCCGCAGCAATTACCGATTGCGGCGTGCCTCCTCAGAGAGTCCTCTGGGCCAGGCCTGGACTCTGGTCCAGTGAAAGTCCTGGCCACTGCTGCTGCAACGGTCTGCCTCTCCGTGCAATTCAAATTGCCACGGGTCTGACGTGAGGCAGAGCTCCGGTGATGAAAAATGTAATTCACCGTGGTACAGCACGCGATGGCGGCCTGGGCAGGTGCAAGCAGCAGGCAGTGCTGCGAGCGCTAAGATTGCAGCGGCGCCTGCACACCTTTAGCCAGCCAAAACCGTTTCCTCCCATAACAAACTCCCCGCCTCGCAAGCAGGACTTGACATACCCCATCCCCCGCGGCGCCAGACTAATACTGGACACTACCATGACGTCAGGTTGCGTGAAAGTTGCGCCGCGGAAATCACCATGAAACATTGTTGCATTGTGCAGTGAGCATTACAGCAGCCTCAACACTGCTACAAGACCCAAGCCTGAAGCGGGAACAGCGCGCGCTCGCCAGGTACGGCGCGCTGCCAGCTGCCACACTTTCACTGACTCCATGATATTTAGGCAGCGCCAGGGATGCTGAGATACTATCCAAATGCGTGACAATGCATTTCAGTGCGGTGATGCGGATCACCACACTGAAATGCGTTAGTCTAACGCCTGATGCGTGATACTTGGCAGGACTGAATACCCTTTACATGAGCGTAGCTGCTCGCTGGCCCCATGCAATTCACATGACTTTTAGCTAGTCTTGTGTTTTTTTTTCTCCTAACAGCATTAAGCATGCTGGTACGTAGTTTCAATTCCTATTATCAATATGGACATGCAAGTTAGTGGTTTTGTCATACCTCAGCTATCCATTCAGAGTATCAACATCTTAACTCATCAGTATGTTTAAATAACTTCATAATCTGGATAATTGCAAAATGTTGTAGTATGTATCCTGCAGTCATTCCCAATTTTGCGAAATCCTCCTTCCTACATTGTTATGCGGATTTGTAAAAGCACACTATCACCTGGTAGTGGAACTACTCAAACAGCCAGCTCTTCAGCTTCTTGTGGAATTCAAGAAGTGAGGAGGAGGCTCTTATGTGTACTCTCAAGACGTTCCACTCTGTAGAACTGATGTGGGAGAAAGCTCTACCACTGAATCTGGTTTTTCATGTGTGGGAGGTGGCAAATCTGAGTTTGGACAAGTGGAAGTGTCTGGGAGTTTTGTGAAAGCAGATGCGATTGTTGAGGTATGCTGGGTCAGTGTTATGTAGTGCCTTGAAAGTGTGGGTGAGGGGTTTGAATTGTGCTCATTTGTGTATGGGTAGCTAGTGGAGGTCCTTCAGGTGTGGTGGAATGTGAGTGTAGTGTGGGAGGTTGAGAATGATTATGACTGCTGAGTTCTGAATGGTCTGCTGCCTTTAAGTGACAAGCATAGAGAGAGTTCCCATAGTCCAGCTTGTTTGCGACAAGGGCATGCATGAAGGTTTTCCAGGTGCTTATTGGGAGCCCTTTGAATGTCTTCCTCAGCATCTTCATGATATGGAAGCATGAGACGGTGATATCGTTGATTTAAGCAGTCATGTCGAATTTGCTGTTGATGATCCCAAAGTTCTTGGCTTGCATGGTGGGGGTAGGTGTTGGTCCGAAATCTGTTGTCCACCAGGCGGTGTCCCATGGTGAAGTGTTCTTTCCGAAAATACCAATTGTGGTCTTGTCAGTGTTCAACTTCAGACAGTTGGTTGTCATATATTGGGCAATTTCAGTCATGCAGGCATTGCACTTGATCTGGGTACTGGGCTTCTTCTCCATGAGAGTGAATAAGTTGTGTGTCATCGCCAATAGAGAGGACATTGATATCATGAAAGCAGATGATGTTGGCTAGAGGGATCATGTATGTATTGAAGAGGGTCAGACTCTGGGATGATCCTTGCGGATCTTAACAAGCTGAGGTCGCAGGTGTCCTAGGTGTACGAAGCCAGGCTGACTGACTGAGTCCTTCCAGTCAGGAAGGAGCAGATCTGTTGGAATGCCTGTCCTTGGATTACCATGTCTTGTAGGCACTGGATGAGGAAAGGATGGGATACCATGTCAAATGCTGCAGAGAGGTCCAGAAGGATGAGGGATGCTGTGTCTTCTCCATCCAGAGTGACATATATGTCATCCATGGCTGTGATGATGGCACTTTCCATACTGTGGTTGGGTCTGAAACCAGACTGAGTGGTATCGAGGAGATTGTGGAAACTGAGGTATTTGGTGAGGTGTCTGTGAATGATTTTTGTCTGAGACCTTGGCTGGGAATGGTAAGAGGGAGATCCAACTGTAGTTGGCGAGCGTTGAAGGGTCCCCAGAGGATTTCTTCAGCAATGCAAGGACTGTTGATTGTTTCTCAGCATCTGGGAAGGTCACAGAAAGGGGGGCCGTTCAGAATGGATGTGAGCATGGCACTGATGGGTTGCACCCCTCTGGAATAGGTGTGGTGGGGCAGGGGTCCAATGGGGTCCTTCAGTGTATGTACTTCATGGTGATGGCAGTTTCTTCTGGTGTGATGACGGGCCATGTACTTAACATTGGTTCTTTAGATAAGGTAGGGAGGCATATGGCGAGACCTGTTTGATCTGGTGGCAGGTTTAAGTTACTGTAAATGGCTATGATTTTGTTGCTGAAGAATTGAGAGAGATTGCTGCGGAGATCCTGTGAGGGGATAACTAAGTTTGAACCGACCACTTCTAAGGTGAAATCCTGCATGATAGCGAAGATTTCTTTGCTTCTGTTGGTGCTGTCATTGATGCGATTCAGATGTTGTTGAAGGATGTGAAAATAGGGACCAGGAAGGAGTTGTGTGGCGAGGAGGGTAGGTCCCTTTACTCGTTCAGTGAGGCCCTGGCTTCCAATGTCTTCGATAAGTGCTTTTGAGTTGGGATCAGCATGGCACTTCAGGCAGAAATTCAGGTCTCTGAGTAGGATGTAATTGCTAGCGTCGAGGACAAGTGTTACGACGCAGTCCATGATGGTGTCGGTGAAGTTGGTGCCTGGTCCCTGTGGTCTGTAGATGAGTGTGAAGTTGGCTGTGATGTAGAGTTTCAATGACATTTGGAGGATCACATGTCCATGGACGTGCCGCAGCTGATGGCGTTGTTGTGAATTATGGCGATTCCTCCTCCAGGCTTGTTAAGTCTGTCATGCCTGGCAATTTTGCAGCCGACAAGGATGGTTGTGGCGAAGTCAAGGGCCGATGTGAGTTCAGCCAGGATTCCATAACAAAAAGTAGGTCCGGGATGTTGTTGTGTAGCAGGTCAGAGATCTCTGTGTTGTGTATTTGGTGAGTGAGTAGGTGTTGAGGAGCACGCATGCGAATGCGAAGAATTGTGTTAGTGGTTGCAGGACTTTGAGTGAGAGAGCAGGGTGGTGGGTGCTGTCGGCACTGGTGTGGTCAGTGTTGGGTGTGGGTAAATGCCTTAGAAATAGCAGGAAGCGCAAGAGAACACTCCCTCCGTGTTTTGTGGTGCAGTGAGGCAGTAGCGTGGGAAGTGGCAGCTGGGGTTGAGGGCGTAGATGGTCGCAGTGGGTTCCTGGTTCTAAGTGTGGTCCTAGCGTGGATGGGAGCAGACTGGCTTGCCTTTGGCCCACCTGCTGCGCAGGTCCACTGTGTTTCCACACTTTGGTCACCATTAAGTAAGTCCTGGGAGGGGGTAGGAGTGATGTCACTCCCTGTGTAGATGGATGATGCAAAATCCAGTGATGTAATTTCCCGTGCAGATGGATGGTGAGAAATCCTATTATGTCACTTTCTCTGAAGATGGATGATGGAAATGAGTCCTCTTGCTTGGCTTCTTCTTTTAAAGACAGTTTTGGCTAGAAACCTGAGGAAACAGTGTTCCAGCGGCTCATGGGCTTTTATTAAACAACTGAAACCTTTAATTACACCACACCAATTGCATTAATTAGTGAAATTACCAAATTGCAGTGGCTGATAAGAAAGCGTAAAAGGACTGAAATTGAGCACCCTGTATCTTAGAGCTTTAAGGAAAGCACATTGTTGATGAAATGTCCAGTGTCATTAGAAGTGTGCACCAAATTGGTTATCGAACAGCCCTGCATGGTAAATTAACCATTCAAATCTACCCATATGACTTCTCTCTCTACTGCGTTTCTTTACTCAGCTCGGGGGATTACTCATATGGCTTTTCTAGACCCTGTGGGACAGCTTTGAAGATGTATCTTCGGCAGCCCTTGTGGCTAGCTGCAAATCAGTGATCCGATGTAGCAGTTGCAGCCTCCAGGCCAAACTGCCCCCTAACGTAAAATCTTGCCCATTGCAGCATATAGTCACTTTAATAATGAAGGCTTCCACATCACCTACCTCTCGACTCGCTCCTTTGTCCCCCCTCCCTGAACTGGACTCGTCACGACTCATTATGTTTACTATTGTTATACTGTGTGTTCGATTGTTATACTGTATGTTCGATTTCCTCACTATAAATGTTGTAAAGTGCTCTGATACCTTCGGGTCTGGCCAACGCTATATAAAACTCTTAAATAAATAAATAAATAAATAAATAAAACTCTGGCATCCTGCTTTGAAGGCGACACAGCTTTCATTTTCTCATTTGGCTGCAGCTTTACCAATAACTCCAACCCACAGCAGACTGTTGGGCAAGACAGGAATCTTCGATGTGGTCTAACAGTTCACTCAGAAACAGCACAGCGAGACAAAGGGAACCTTTTTCCAGCAAAGGTCATATACACATTCATTATGCACACGGGATCTCAGCACAAGATTCTGGCATTGATATAGCAGCTAAACTTTACATGACAGGTGTGAGTAGACTGCACTGTCACTAACACAGAGAAGTACAGCTGGTAAAACAACAAATCCACGAAATATGGTAATTTGCCACCACAGCTCCACATGATGTCCCAAGGGCAGGGGCAGTAGTCCGCTGCCTAATATGACGGCATGCTTGGTGCACCCCGCCAGGTGACAGAACCGGTTCTGGCCCACATATTGTCAGGGACAGATATAGGCCTCTGCTAGATTAGAGTGACACCAAGGCCGTAATAAAGTCAGGATACCAGTTTCATATGTAGTTGGGTACTAAGGGAAGGGGTACGTACCTATTTCACATGTAGGAGACATTCCCATCCTGACAGACATAAACCAGGTACCATAACTTAATCAAACTTTATTTTTTAACTAATTTATACTTCTCATAATAGTTTACAAATATTTCATAGCTTTTCACCCCACCAACTCTTCTTTTTCAAATTCGTAAAATAAAGAAGCCTAACCGTTTAAAACAAAAATAATTTTTAAAGCTTTATTTATCGTTTTCAATACAATATGCATACTACATTGTAAGAAAGTGCCCTCTTTTTGCATGGTTGCCCCCACTTTTTGCTAAACTGCTGATGTGCTTTGACTGAGTGTGCCCTGGGTTCCTGCCAAACGGGTACCCAGGGCCTATGTTCTTTCCCTAAACAGCATTGAAAACAAAACCCAATTGGCACTCTTTGGCCACAGGTCAGTCCCTTGTAAATGGTACCACAAGTACCAAGGGCACTGTGGTCAGGGAAGGCCTCTAAGGGCTGCAGCACTTACTGTGCCACCCTTAGAGGCCCTGTACCTTTTCACACACACACTGCCTTTGCAGGCTGCGTGTTTTGGTGCAGAACAAAGTGAAGAGTCGACATGGCACACATCCCTGTGTGCCATTCCTCCAACCCACTGTCCTGGCCTAGGTCGGCCCCCCTCTAACTTGGTGCACTTTACCAGTGGTGAGGGTACAGGTGCATGAGCCCTGTACCCCTACAGTGTCTAAGTCAATTCTTAGACATTGTGAGTGCAGTAATGCCATTAAGAGTATATGGTGCTGGGAGTTTGTCATTACGAACTCCACAGTACCATAATGGCTTTACTGAAAACTGGGAAGTTTGGTATCAAACTTCTCAGCACATTAAACCCACACTGATGCCAGTGTGGGATTTAATGAAAAATGCACACAGGGGGCATCTTAGAGATGCCCCTTGAATAACAACCTAACACTAGTGTCCAGGCTGAGTGGCTGCTCACTAGCTGCCACCACCAGACATGTTTCTGGACCCTTGGGTCGAGAGCCTGCTCCTCTCGGGGGTCTGAAACAATGCACATCCTGGGACGAGGTTCCAAGCCTCCTACCCCAGGATGGGCAGGGTCCACGAAGGGGAAGCTTAAAAGGCTTGTCACTTTGTGAGCTTCCCCAGGCCTTTTGCTGCTTCCAGCAACTGGCCCCCACTGGTTCTGACCCCCACTTAGGGCGGGAGAATCGGCGGGAAAACCAAGTGAGGAAGGGAAGTGTGCCCACCTTTGCCAGCCCACCCCTCAGGTGGGGGAGGTGAGGTGAAGCACAACTCTCAGTCCCTGCCATCTTGCAGATGGGGGGAACACGGCCAACTAGAGTGAGGCATATGCCCCTCCCACTGGAGGGTGGCATATTAGGGGGTGTACCCAGCCCAAGGAAGGGACCCATTGGTCCCAACATTTACCTACCTGTAACGCCCCTAAATCTAGTATTTAGGGGCCACCCCAAACCTTGCCTCCTCAGACAAGAACCGGCCAAGAAGAAAAGAAGAAGAAGGACCGAAGAGCCATGCCGAAGCTAAGAAGAGGAAGACGCCCACTGACTTGGCCCCAGTCCTACCGGCCTGTCCCCACCTTGAACCTGCAGAAGCACAATCCCGGTGTGTCCTGCAGCCAGGAACCTCAAGTACCCCGAGGATCTGCCCTGCCTTCCACAAGAAAGACACTGTCTCCCGTGAGCACCTGATTTGCTCACCCACAGACTCTGGCTCCAGCCAAATCCGCGAGTCTGCACCACGCTGCACCCGATACCCATGGCCCGAGTTCGAGTGGTCCAACACCACGAAGAGGTCTCCCCGGCGCTCCTGACCTGAGATCTGGTGATCTCTAACCTGCTTTGAATCTCCCAGCGAAGCCTGCAGCCTCTTTCTGGAGGATCCCCCGATTGCGACCGGAGCTGGTAAGAAAACCCGACGCCTGAAGACACACCTGCACCCGAAGTCCCACAGCCTTGGGTGGCCCAACCGATGGTGTCCTAGCATCCCCAGGCATCCCAACTTACCTCTCCAACTGGTGGTCATCTCCAAAAGATTTTCGTCCCCGAGCCTGCAGTCTATGTTGAAACCAGAGAATCCCCTTTGAAATCAACAGGGCACCCGACGCCAAAACAGCACCCTGCACCCAGCCGCCCTTGTGCCGCTGCGGGTGTACTTTGAGTGCTAACTTGGGTCCCCCTTTGCCCTGAGCTAAACCCCAGGAGCTTTGCTTCCACAACCTTGTGGGCTGCTCGTGAGCCCCCTATCCCCGATTGGATAACATTGGGCCTCAGCACTCTGCACTCGGCCGCCCTAGTGCCGCTGAAGGTGTTTTGAGAGTGCATCCTGACCCTGGGGGAACCCTTGTTCTAACCTCAGAAACTCAACCCCAAAGACCGAGTACTTACCTGTTAACCGATAACTTCATTTCTCTCCATAGGAATACATCGACTGTTTTCCCTTGAAAAATGTTCCAAGTGTGGAGTTGATTTGTATGAAAACCTGAAAAACTACAACTGTGCAAAACTGATTTTACTTACCTTTTCTCTAGGAAATGTCCCAGTGTGATATCTAGGCATATCACACTGAGTAGATAAAGTAACTTAAAAAGTAATCTGAAAAGTAATTGAAAAGTAATCTGTACAGTAATTTCAACATATTGACTTACCTGTATTTCAATCCACTGCATTTGAACTTACATTCAATTGTAAAACATTGCATAAGATTTTGCAAAGCATTTATTTCACTTACCTGTGCCAGGCTTGGCTTGGTTCTAGAAGTAAAATAACTTAATAATATTTTTAAACAAACAAAATTGGTCTGAGTTCAGTCTTTGAATGTGTGACATCATTTGCTGATTATGTGTGTACAACAAATGCTTAACACTACCCTCTGATAAAGCCTTACTGCTCGCCAACACTACCACAAATGGAGAGTAAGGTGCTGTCTACTTTTACCTCTGCCTACCTTTGGGGTTCCACTGGACTCTGTGTACACCATACCTCATTTTGGTATAGCACATACAGAGCCAGCTTCCTACATTGGTGGATCAGCGGTGGGATATACAACTTTGCATTTGTTGGACTAACTTGGTTACCACCTGACCACACAACAGAACTCTTAAATTGTCTTTAGAATTCTGATTTTTTTTAATTGACAAAATTTTTCCAAATTACTAAAAGTCTTTTTAGGGCCTTGGTTAAGTCCCTTTAGAATTTTAGAAAAATAAAAGTTCACTTTAGTTAGGGAAAAGAGGGGTTAGAATAACCCAGCTTTTAGTGAAGAAAACCACAATGGCATAGAGAGCCAGGTTGAGGAGCTCAACCTCACCCCTTATCTCCGCTTAGGATTTAGGGAGTTAAGGTCTCTATGCAAGCTAAAAAATATAATCATGGGGTCCCATCCCTCCAAACAAAAGCTCCAGGAGCTGTTAGCAGGGTATGCTAAGGACCATCCTTCTGAGAATGGTGAAGATCTCTCAGATGAAGACGTAGAGAGAGGGGTTGAGGATAACTACCCCCCCTCCCCCACTTCACAGGGAGAGAAGGGCCCAAGTGCCCTTGACTCCAAGAGCAAACCTCTCAGTACCTAGAGCCCACACCGGTGGATCAGGTGCTACTGAGGACATTGAGGACAGCCTCAATGAGGAGGACAACCTTTTAGTAAGATTGACCAAAAGGTTGGATCTAGAGACCAGACTCCTGGCTCTAGAGAAAGAGAGAGCAGAGATGGGCTTAGCTCCCATCAATGGTGGCAGAAATATACCAAATAAGGATAAAGAGCAATCTTATGATCCTAAAATCCCTAAAGGGATTGTCCCTAAATATGAAGAGGGTGATGATATCACAAAATGGTTCACAGCCTTTGAGAGGGCTTGTGAAATGAGAAAAGTGAAGAAGTCACACCAGGGGCACTCCTCTGGGAACTGTTCACTGGTAACTGCAGGGACAGACTCCTGACCCTTACAGGGGCAGATGCTGGGTCTTATGACCTCATGAAGAGTACTCTGATTGATGGCTTTGGACTCACAACTGAGGAATATAGAATTAGATTCAGAGGGGCTCACAAAACCCAAAATCAGTCCTGGATTGACTTCGTTGACTGCTCAATTAAGACACTAGATGGTTGGTTAACTGGAAATAATGTGCATGATTTCAATGGACTTTACAATTTGTTTATGAAAGAACATATTTTAAGTAATTGCACTAATGAAAAGTTACATCAGCATTTGGTAGACCTAGGTCAAATTTCTCCCCAAGAATTGGGAAAGAAGGCAGACCACTGGGTCAAGACAAGGGTGACAAAAACAGCCACTGGGGGTGACCAAAAGAAAGGGGTTACAAAACCTCCCCAGGGGAAAGGTGGTGAGAATTCCCAAGATAAAAAAAGCCTGAGTCTTCAAAAGGCCCCAAAAACCTGCACGGGGGTGGGTCCCAAAACTCTTCCAAGTCCAATAATAGGTACTGGGGAAAGAACTTTGATCCTTTAAAGGCCTGGTGTCACAACTGTAAGAAGTTGGGACACTTAACTGGCGATGCTACTTGTCCTAACAAGAAGCCCTTTAGTCCTTCTGCAGCTACTCCTGGTGTAGTCAGTCTCCAGATGGGATCAACAGTGTCCCTAGAGCAAATCAGGTTGCACACTGAAGCAGTTCTAGTCACAGAGGGTGAAGTTGAGTTTGCCACTTTAGCTGTGTGGCCACCCAACTTAAAGAAGTATTTGCAATACCCCTGGATCAATGGGGCTAGAATAGAAGCCCTGAGGGATACAGGTGCCAGTGTCACTATGGTGAGAGATACACTGGTTTCCCCAGAGCAATACCTGATTGGGAAAACTTACCCAGTCACCAATACTGACAGTGATACTACTAACCATGGCATGGCTATGGTGACATTAGACTGAAGGTGGGGGTGGGCTGGGGAGAGGGCAGAGGTGGGGGGGGGGGTTACTGGCCTGAAACAGGTAGTGGTCTCTCCAAAGCTTCCAGCTGCATGTCTGCTTGGTAATGACCTGGAAACCTCAGCATGGGCTGAGGTAGAATTAAAAACCCATGCAGCAATGCTGAATATCCCTGAGAGTCTGTGTGTCAAGACTAGAGCACAGAGCCGAAAGCAGGGTGAACAAGAAGTGTTGGAGCCTGAAAGAATGTCCCAACCTTCCAAGAGGAAAGGTAAGAAGACTGGGAAATCAGCTTCTCTACAGCAAAAGGATCAGGACCCCTCTCCTCAGGGAGATGACTTGGAATCCCCAGAGGGAACTGATCCAATGGAGCTTGATTCTTACCAGGTTGAACTCTTAGACATAGGGGGACCCTCTAGGGAAGAGCTATGCCTTGGACAGCAGGACTATCCAACTCTTGAAAGCCTGAGGCAGCAAGCTGCTACCCAGGAAAAGGGAGTTGTCAGTGGTACCCACAGAGTCAATTGGGAGGAGGGACTACTGTACACAGAGCCTAGAGACCCCAACCCTGGAGCCACTAGGAGAGTGGTAGTGCCTCAGAAGTACAGGGAGTTCTTACTAACTCTAGCTCATGACATCCCCCTAGCTGGAAATCTGGGCCAAACCAAAACGTGGGAATGGCTAGTCAGCCACTTTTACTGGCCCCAGATGTCTCAGAAAGTAAAGGAGTTTGTCAGCTCCTGTGTCACCTGTCAAGCCAGTGGCAAAACAGGTGGACACCCAAAGGCCCCCTTAATTCCACTACCAGTGGTTGGGGTTCCCTTTGAAAGGGTAGGTGTGGACATAGTGGGTCCACTTGAACCTCCCACAGCATCAGGAAACAAATTTATACTAGTGGTAGTGGATCATGCCACTAGGTTTCCTGAGGCAATTCCCCTTAGGACTACTACAGCTCATGCAGTAGCCAAGGCCCTCATTGGTGTCTTCACCAGGGTAGGGTTTCCTAAGGAGGTGGTTTCAGACAGAGGATCAAACATCATGTCTGCTTACCTAAAACACATGTGGAAAGAGTGTGGAGTGAAGTACAAGTTTACTACACCCTATCACCCACAAACCAATGGTCTTGTTGAGAGGTTTAACAATACATTGAAAGGCATGATTATGGGGCTCCCTGAAAAGCTCAAAAGGAGATGGGATGTCCTATAACCATGCTTGCTTTTCGCCTACAGAGAGGTGCCTCAGAAGGGAGAAGGGTTTCCCCCCTTTGAACTTCTGTTTGGCCACCCTGTTTGGGGACCACGCTGTCTTGTAAAAGAGGGTTGGGAGAAGCCTCTCCAAGAACCCAAACAAGATATTGTGGACTATGTACTAGGCCTAAGGTCCAGAATGGCAGAGTACATGGAAAAGGCATCCAAAAATCTTGAGGCCAGCCAGGAGCTCCAGAAGCACTGGTATGACCGAAAAGCTGCACTGGTAGAATTTCAACCAGGGCAAAGGGTGTGGGTTTGGAGCCAGTGGCACCAAGGACTCTCCAGGACAAGTGAAGTGGCCCTTACCCCATCTTAGAAAAGAAAAGTGAGGTCACCTACTTGGTTGACCTGGGCACTAGCAGGACCCCCAAGAGGGTGAGCCATGTGAACCGCCTTAAGGTTTTCCATGACAGGGCTGACATCACCATGCTGATGGTGACTGATGAGGATCAGGAGACAGAGAGTGAACCGCTCCCTGACCTCCTCTCTTACAGCCCCAAAGATGGATCAGTGGATGGAGTTGTCTACTCAGACACCCTCTCTGCCCAACAGCAGGCTGATTGCAAGCAAGTCTTGCAACAGTATGCTAAGCTCTTTTCCTTGACCCCTGGTCAGACAAACTAGTGTACCAATGATGTGGACACTGGTGACAGTGTACCTGTCAAGAACAAAATCTATCGACAGTCTGATCAAGTCAAGGAAAGTATCAGAGCTGAAGTCAGCAAGATGCTGGAGTTAGGAGTTATTGAACCCTCTGAGAGCCTCTGGGCCAGCTCATTGGTTCTAGTCCCCAAACCTCATCCACAGGGTGGAAAGAGAGAAATGAGGTTCTGTGTGGACTATAGAGGGCTCAACTCTGTCACCAAGACAGATGCTCACCCTATCCCAAGAGCAGATGAGTTGATAGACAAATTGGGTGCAGCCAAATTTCTAAGTACCGTTGACTTAACTGCAGGGTACTGGCAGATTGACATGGCACCAGGAGCAAAAGAAAAGACAGCGTTCTCCACACCTGATGGACATTATCAGTTTACTGTTATGCCCTTTGGTTTAAAGAATGCCCCTGCCACCTTCCAAAGGTTGGTGAATCAAGTCCTTGCTGGATTGGAGTACTGTAGTGCAGCATATCTGGATGATATTGCTGTCTTTAGTTCCACCTGGCAGGATCACCTGATTCACTTTGGGAAGGTTATAACAGCCCTGCAAATTGCAGGCCTAACTATCAAGGCATCCAAATGCCAGATAGGGCAGGGAACTGTGGTATACTTGGGCCACCTTGTTGGTGGAGGCCAAGTGCAACCCTTACAGCCCAAGATCGAGGCCATCCTGGACTGGGCAGCTCCAACAACCCAGGCCCAAGTCAGGGCATTCCTTGACTTGACTGGGTATTACAGGAGGTTTGTGAAGGGATATGGGTCCATTGTGACTCCCCTCACAGAACTTACCTCCAAGAAGTTGCCCAAAAAGGTAAACTGGACAGTTAGCTGTCAAAAGGCTTTTGACACCCTGAAAGAGGCAATGTGCTCAGCACCAGTTCTCAAGGCTCCAGACTATACCAAGCAGTTTATTGTGCAGACTGATGCCTCTGAGCTAGGGATAGGAGCGATCCTATCCCAGACCAATGATGAAGGCCAAGACCAACCTGTTGCTTTTATAAGCAGAAGAATTCTCCCCAGGGAGCAGCGTTGGAGTGCCATTGAGAGGGAGGCCTTTGCTGCAGTTTGGTCCCTGAAGAAGCTGAGACCATACTTGTTTGGTACTCACTTCCTAGTTAACAAGCATTGGCATAGCCAATAGGTCTCGCCTTTGGAACCTTATAAGTGTTTAGTTATCCAGCACAATATCCTTGGTGCAACAACATCAACTGTTGCATGGCTAAACACTTATAAGGTCCCAAAGGCGAGACCAATTGGCTATGCCAATGCTTGTTACATATGTGTTTTTGAGTGGAGTGGATGTACTTGATGGCAATTGTATGTTTTTGCAATGAATGTAAAATGAAGAGCGTTGATGGCTGGATCTGGTGTATGGGAAATGTCAGCTGCTATGTGCGCCATGTTCAAAACCGAGATTGATAAAGTATTTATAGAACTGGGTGGGAATAGCGCAATGTATTATTTAGAAAGAGGCCATTAAACGCGGCAATGATGAACGCAACTGTAAACTATACAAATGGGGCAAACATGACCAAAAGAATTCAGCCTGAAAAGTCCGGCCTATTACTTCTCACATCACTGAATCGTAGCAACATATCACTCTAAAATAGACCATGGTATACAGGTTTCAAAATCATACCCCAAACACACTATGGCTACACTGCCAAAAAAATAAACGTTCATACACAGGATTTACTTTTCTAAAGTCACTCAGCACCTTGCAGCTTTTAATACACAAAAACCATAAAAAAAACTATTGATCCTATAATATAACAGCAATAAACAAAAGCAGCAGCTTTTGCCGTTCATGTGTTATGGGTGAGCCAGCTGCGCATTAAAA
The DNA here is from genome assembly GCA_963921515.1 of Calotriton arnoldi. Lineage (NCBI taxonomy): Eukaryota > Metazoa > Chordata > Amphibia > Caudata > Salamandridae > Calotriton > Calotriton arnoldi. The sequence continues at coordinate 1,533,575 of CAWUFW010002687.1, read as the reverse complement.
AAAAAGGTGCGCCCGAAGCGCACGCAGTGATGAAAATAAAAGCGAGTCTTAAAACGTAAGAGAAAGGCAGAAGTGTCGCGCTGCTTTAAAAACATATATTTGGGCATGTGCAGCGTTATTGAAGCGGCCGCCATTGTTGAAGCCCTGCTTAAAAAAACCTAGAAGTGGCCCCAAGACAAGCAGTGGAAAGAAAAACATCTGCTGGCATGCCCCATCACTCCCACCTTCCCCATGCTGCTTTGGTGTGCTCCCACACTCATCTGTGTTGCTTCCGCATTCCCCTGTCCTCCCCTTGTTGCTTCCCCCCCCCTATTGCATACATCCCCCAACATCGCTTAAAAAAAAAAAACTTTATCGTTTTATTTGTCCTTTAGTTACCAATAAAATTCGGATCAGGAACTAAAATAAAGAGAAAAAAAACACCAATGTCCTTTAGTAGGCGTGCCCATGCCTGGTGGGCACGCCTTCAAAATGACATGGGTGGGTGTGTCAAAGGCTTTAAAAAAAAAAAAAAACTTTCACCATGCTGCAAAGCATTACAGAAGCTGTGTAGCATGGATGAAAAATGAAAAACATTGTCAATGGTTTTAGGTCACAAAGTTGAGACCTATTCGCTATGCCAATGCTTTTTTTTTTTTTTTAACTACATATCGTGCTTGAAAGCCTTAAGGTCTCCAATAGCTCGGTGGCTACCAGGATCAACTCTCTTCAGTAATTGCAGAGTCATAGCTCCCCTCTCACCTCCAAACATGGCAGATTAAAATAACCCGCACAGCTGTAATGGAAGTGCTGGAAAGGTGGGCCCTGCATCCCTACAGAGTGCTTGCGTGAACGGAATGGTGTGCTGACTGCTATAGATGTGAAACGAGGTGTCGGGGACTGAAAGCAGTCAAACAATATTTTTGTTTTAAATATGGTATTCTAAAGTACTTACGCCAGGAAGTCATAAATGCGTAAGAACTACCACAAGAAGCTCAATTTGAGATTATTAAATTGCAAATCTCGCTTCAGAAGAAGAATAAGCAAAAGCTAAACCCAGCAAGGTGCAATGATTTTCTCAGGCCCTCTGAGAGGTTCCAACTATAAGGGCGCCCGCCCCCCTACCAAAAACAATTGTCGAATTGTTAAATTGGAGGTCACCTTTAAGCTTGGCAACCAGGTGAAATGGCTCATCCAAGAGGTGGCTGCTGGATTAAGTACCCCAAGATGCACAGACTAATTGCTTTGAGGACTAGCATAGTAGACTTGGAAAGTCAGGCAAGTCATCCCTACTGTAAACATGACCATAGCCAAGAACTTGATATCCTCAATATTTTGCACCAGGTCCGAAGATATCAGCTGTAGCTGTATAATTTTACACTGTAGCCCTTCGACTCACTACAGTAAAGCACAGGAGGCTTATCTTCAGCAGGCACAGCACACAGTTCATTTTACAGATCTGTGGTGTCCAACTTCGGCCCAGAGCAGACAGATCTAGGCCAGGTTTTCATTTATCCACATAACAAATTTATATAAATTTAATGTTGGTGAAACCTGTTTACAAATTAAATTGATATTCATTCAATCTTGCCTAGACATAAGTGTTTAAACGGAGATAATAAAAACAACAAGATTTTAGTTAATTTAAGGCGAACTGTCCGCTAAAAAAGGATGGTTACAAGGTGGTAAAGAATCAGTACAAATTACCATGATAGCCAGGTTTTGGTGGATGAAAAAGAGCGAGGTTTCAAACTTAAAATCTGACCATCAAGATCACCGGTCAGCACACTCCAGCATACCTTATAACGTTGAGCAGCTTGTTGAGATCTTACAAGCTCCCCAAGACATGGACCACTTGACAAGCACAAGCAGAAAGAATCACTTCACTTCATCTTGCACACTTTCGTTCAACACTACTTCCTCCTTTCATAAACCTTTCACTTTACTTACCCCTCCGCGATCACCCACTTCCACAATCAAACAGAAACATAAGGAGGGACACACATAAACCAACGGGAAAACAAATTTATTTTCAAGTGCACAGCTCAGATCCTGTGGATTTTCCAAGGATTCCACACCAGCACTTTTGTTTAATGTGTTCATGTGCACTAGGGAAGTAAATAATGCTATTATATTTTAAGTACATATCTGTCTTTATTTTGGAGTCCATTTTGTAAGGTTCTCATATATTAATCTGGGTTCTAACAAACCTTACAAATTCCATGACAAAAAATTTCAGTTGTGAAGGGGAGGTATATTGACCCACAATAAAAGATAATTAGTTTTTTTTTTTTTAGCTCTGCATTTATATTTCTGAACTGGTCATTTCAAATGACCTCATAAATGGCGTTATATTGTTTTGGAAGTTCACTAGGTCCAATTTTGGAAACAATGAATTTAAGTCCAAATGGACTTTGCGTATGCGATAGTGTAAAGTGAGGTAAGAGGGTCCAATGTATTCAAAACTCATGATCTGTGTGTAGGTAGAAGTGGCATGCATAGGGTAATTATTCTGCCGGAGAAAACAAAATTGAAGATGAATCCATGCCTTTATAGCAGTCACGAGTACATTTCACGTGAACAGAATTACAGAAAAAGGCACATGCCTACACTCTATTTGGAAACAAAACAGTCCTGTGGGTATTTAAACAATGCGTAATGTATGCATGCTTATGTTGGGTGCTAAGGAAGTGGTTTACAAGTTAAAAAAAAAAATTCCCACTGAAGTGAAAGAAAATGATGCACTGAGTACATTATGATTCAGTAAACACTTTTATAAATCAGTTCTTTCGGGACTAAAAAGACTGCACATTCAGTGGAAGCTGCGACGCCTGGATTATCACGGATTATTCGTGGCAAATTCGATATTTGGACCAGTTGAAAAACCGTGTAGAAGTAAGCAAATGACGTAAGCAATTGCAGCACACAAGCAGACAGCAGAGTCAATAAAAATGATAGCTTGTTAACTTGCCCAAAGAATACATGGGCCTGCCTGCTGATTGATTTCGTTAAAAAAGCATATGTGGTATTTCACGTTCAGTGATGCACTTTATTCCAAGTTTAGCATCCCAACGTGCTGGTAATAAGCACCAGAGGTGAGGGGGCAGCTTCGCTCCTGAATTTCGTATTTGTGGGACATAAAAGGGGAAACACTGTTCTAATAGTACACCGCACACATTGGTGTTATCACTCCCCAGCCTAAGAAAAATAATGGCTTCCAGAGGAAGTTTAAAGGACTTAGCGGAAGTGTGCCCGAAATCCATTTCTTACATCCCTCCCAGCTCCTGAGCCCCTTTCTCGTCAAAACATGCTGCCATAAAAATCTGGACTTCGTGTCCTTCGGGAGCAAGATGGGGGAGAAATGCCTTCATCCGTGCCTTTCCCCGGGGCGGACGTCATGCGCAGTTGGGCCTCTCAGGCCTCCGCGGCTCAAATGCACCTCCGCCGTTTTTCTCCGAAGATAAATTAAAGGGCTGCCCGCTGCGGACAGCCAAAGTGGTTGTGTTTCTGTTAATGGGCAGTGGAAGTGGCTTTGATAAATGGCGGCCCTAATCTTCGGCTGTTCGCCAGCTCTGCTTCCGACAGGGCGCAGGAGATAGATAGCTGCAGACAGACTAGACAGAAGAAGGACGTGTCTCGGTCTGTGACTCCATGAACAAGTGGGAGGGGTGGGGGGAGTGCACGCGGGCTTGAGGCTTGAAGAAGGAAACAAGTGGGGGGAGTGCGACAAGACCTGCGGCCACGAGACGCGCTCTGTGGTGGGTGAGGGGCATTGAAGCACGAGCGCGCACTTGGGAGAGCGAGAGGAAAGCCAGATGGCACCCTGCTCGTAACTGTGCGCGTAACCGCACGCTCTATGCCACTCAAAAAGCTGTGGTCGGCTTTTTAAAGCCCACTCACTAAATGTCTCGCCAGAGCAGCGCATGCGCTGGCTCAGGGGAGACCTAAAAATGACCACAGACCTTTCAAATGGCTAATGCAGATGAAAGGTGAAAATCCTAAACTTTTGAGGTGGTCCATCTCCCTACAGGGAATGGACTTTGTAGTGGAACACAGACCTGGGACTGCCCATGCCAATGCAGATGGACATTCCAGGTTCTTCCACTTAGACAATGAAGACTCTCTAGGGAAAGGTTAGTCTCATCCTCTTTCGTTTGGGGGGGGGGGGGTTGTGTAAGAAAGTGCCCCCTTTTTGCATGGTTGCCTCCACTTTTTGCTAAACTGCTGATGTGCTTTGACTGAGTGTGCCCTGGGTTCCTGCCAAACAGGTCCCCAGGGCCTATGTTCTTTCCCTAAACTGCATTGAAAACAAAATCCGATTGGCACTCTTTGGCCACAGGTCAGCCCCTTGTAAATGGTACCACAAGTACCAAGGGCACTGTGGCCAGGAAGGCCTCTAAGGGCTGCAGCCCTTATTAAGCCACCCTTAGAGGCCCTGTACCTTTACACACACACACACACACACACTGCCTTTGCAGGCTGCTTATTTTGGGGCAGAACAAAGTGAAGAGTGGACATGGCACACATCCCTGTGTTTCAACATGAATTTTCAAAAATAGGAATGCACACCTGTAATGTTCATTTATACAATTCATCCATATTTCAAACAGAATGCGTGCTATTTGGTTTGATGCCATGCCCAAGCGGCACCAGGTGAATAACAAACTCTGAACTGGGGCGAAAATTCGCCCCAACTAAATGCACAGCTAAGGTCGCCGAATAGGCTGTCTTCTCTTTCAAACAATTATATCCATGTAATCCAATGTAATCCATGTTTTCAACGCTGTAGTTCAACTTATTTTCCACATTTTTATTCTCTCCACACGCGGAATGATGCTTCCAATTTTCAAGTTTCTAATGCTTAAGCTGGGCCATCCGAACCTCTAGCAAAAAACACGAATGATGCAAATTCGTCTGGAGGCAGTGTTATTTATTTTTAAAAAAACAATGCATTTCGGGCAACTGGGTGCCCTTCGTCAGGGGTCACTACAATGACAAATGAAAAAGAACCAGTATTACCATTTAAACCTCAAATTTCGTCAATATTAATAAGTTGATATACAATTGATTTCAATGCTCAACATAATTTCACATACTTATACACAATTATTACAGTATACATCCACAAACTAAAAACCAACAGCTGACGGGAATCTGAACCATTCTCCTATTGCGTTCTCTCTTTCAAACATACGGCACCTACACCCAACTGTCTCCGTTCGGCTTATCATTCATTCACTGTGTAATTCCATTCTACTTGATCCATCTATCACTCTGTGCTGTAACCTTCATTCGCCTGCATCCCCACACAATCGGCTTCGGCAGGTATGGAGTATTGTTGCAGTTGACCAAAGATTGGAGTGTTGTTAATTCATAGTCGGGCGTGAGTGATTGAAAGAGTCAGGGCAGTTGTTGGAAATGTATGGGTTGAATGATGATGTGTTAGTGTGTATGAAAGAATTAGAGAGTGAGTATGGTACAGCACCGTGCGAGCTATGTTGTGAATTCGGTTGGACAGGTGACTGAGAGGGAGTGGATGAGAGTATTTAGAAGGAGGAGCGCTTTAAGTGGGTGATTGCAAATGAGGTTGGGAGTTGTGAGATTGTGTGGGGATGCAGGCGAATGAAGGTTACAGCACAGAGTGATAGGTGGATCAAGTAGAATGGAATTACACAGTGAATGAATGATAAGCCGAACGGAGACAGTTGGGTGTAGGTGCCGTATGTTTGAAAGAGAGAACGCAATAGGAGAATGGTTCAGATTCCCGTCAGCTGTTGGTTTTTAGTTTGTGGATGTATACTGTTACTGTAATAATTATGTACAAGTATGTGAAATTATGTTGAGCATTGAAATCAATTGTATATCAACTTATTAATATTGACGAAATTTGAGGTTTAAATGGTAATACTGGTTCTTTTTCATTTGTCATTGTAGTGACCCCTGACGAAGGGCACCCAGTTGCCCGAAATGCATTGTTTTTAAAAAAAAAAAAATAACACTGCTTCCAGACGAATTTGCATCATTCTTGTTTTTTGCTAGAGGTTCGGATGGCCCAGCTTAAGCATTAGAAACTTGAAAATTGGCAAGCATCATTCCGCGTGTGGAGAGAGTAAAAATGTGGAAAATAAGTTGAACTACAGCGTTGAAAATATGGATTACGTTGGATTACATGGATATAATTGATTGAAAGAGAAGACAGCCTATTCAGCGACCTTAGCTGTGCATTTGGTTGGGACGAATTTTCGCCCCAGTTCAGAGTTTGTTACACATCCCTGTGTGCCATGCCTACAACCCACTGCCCTGGCCTAGGTCAGCCACCCCTCTAGTTGGGTGCACTATACCAGTGGTGAGGGTACAGGTGCATGAGCCCTGTACCCCTACAGTGTCTAAGTCTATTCTTAGACATTGTAAGTGCAGTAATGCCATTAAGAGTATATGGTGCTGGAAGTTTGTCATTACGAACTCCACAGTACCATAATGGCTTTACTGAAAACTGGGAAGTTTGGTATCAAACTTCTCAGCACAATAAACCCACACTGATTCCAGTGTGGGATTTAATGAAAAATGCACACAGAGGGCATCTTAGAGATGCCCCCTGAATAACGACCTAACACTAGTGTCCAGGCTGAGTGGCTGCTTACCAGCTGCCACCACCAGACATGTTTCTGGACCCCTGGGTCGAGAGCCTGCTGCACTCGGGGGTCTGAAACAATGCACATCCTAGGACGAGGTGCCAAGCCTCCTCCCCCAGGATGGGCGGGGCCCACGAAGGGGAAGCTTCAAAGGCTTGCCACCTTTGTGAGCTTCCCCAGGCCTTTTGCTGCTTCCAGCAACTGGCCCCCACCGGTTCTGACCCCCACTTTGGGCGGGAGAATCAGCGGGAAAACCAAGTGAGGAAGGGAGGTGTGCCCACCTTTGCCAACCCCACCCCTCAGGTGGGGGAGGCGACGTGAAGCACAACGCTCAGTCCCCGCCATCTTGTAGATGGGGGACACAGCCAACCAGAGTGAGGCATATGCCCCCCTCCCACTGGAGGGTGGCATATTAGGGGGTGTACCCACCCCAAGTAAGAGACCCATTGGTCCCATAAATGTGTGTTTTTTCACTGTAGTGCTGTAATGCTTTTTGCTCGATTTCTGCTGATTGGTGATAAACCGTACTCCACAAAAGCTGGGGTCCCTCAAGGCTCTATTATCTCGCCCATGCTTTTCAACATCTACATGAAGTCATTACCGGTACTGATCAATCAATTTCACCTCACGTGCTACAACTATGCAGATGACACGCAAATACTCCTTCACCTGGAATGCCCCAAAGACGAAACGGGCCAATTTTCAGTTGTCTCAGAGCCGTGGATCAATGGATGACGGGAAACCATCTCAAATTGAATGCTTCCAAAACGGAAATACTCACGTGTGGCGATTGGAAACATTATGACCCGCTTGCCGCCTGGCCTGATGAACTGGGATCACCGCCTAAAGTATCGAAGGAAGTAAGAAACCTCGGAATGACCATGGACTCCAAGCTGTCGATGAATGCCCAAGTGGACAAACTAGCAAGATAAAGCTTTGTTACTATAAAAACTCTGCGACGAATCTTCCCCCATTTGGGATTTCCACACAAGGTCCAAGCTACCACCCCCCTTGTTCTGTCCAAACTCGATTACGCCAATAGCCTCTACCACGGATCACCTTTAACGACTATGAAAAGACTACAACGGATTCAGAACTCGGCTGCCAGAGTACTCTTGCATATCAAACCGCGAGACCACATCTCCCCTGCCTTGAAATCCCTGCATTGGTTACCGGTTGCCAGAAGATCCACGTTCAAGCTGCTTTGTATCACCCACAAAGCGATGCATGAAATGGGACCGTTCTTCATCAGTAATAAAATCACCAAACACATTCATCATATGAACCTCCGCTCTAGAGTGGCACCTCGCCTCAAAATCCCAAGATACAAGAAAAAAACCATGGGTGGCACATCCTTCTCTGTTCAAGCAGCCAAAATATGGAACTCTTTACCCCCCAACATAAGATCCACCGACAACCACCTTATCTTCAGAAAACTGCTCAAGAATTGGCTCTTCCCCACATAGGCACCATAAGCAAACAGAAATAAACAGCATTTCCCTCTGTATATAAGCATTTATTTGTACTATAGTAAGGTACCTATATATGTGTATTGCTTTGTATAATCATGTCGAATAACTATGTTTTAAAAAAATAATAATAATAAATAAATACATTTTTAAGTACAACACTTGAAAACCAGAGTTTATCAAATGCATCTTTAATCTACTTAAACTTACTTCCTTTATGCATCTATATACCTTCCATGTACTTGGATCTATGTATTTATTACTTTCCTCCAAAAAAAGCATATTCAATGCACTACCCTATTTCTCACCCTAAACCTCTATCAATATCTTTACTCTACATCTACTTACTTTCTTTATGCATCTATAAACTTTCCATGTACTTATGGATCTATATATTACTTTCTTCTAATTCAGCATATCCAATGCACTACCCTATTTCTCACCCTACCCTCTCTCAATATATCTTCTACCTCAACTCTCTGACTCATCTCAAACTTCTTTCTACTGCTCTTTCCAATGCACTACCCTATTTCTCACCCAATACCTCTATCAATATATCCTCTACATTCACTCTCTCATTCATCTCAAACCCCATACCACTACTATGACCCCCAAAATAGCCCTTTCTAGACTCTCCCCTACTCTACCCCTCCTTGCACCATCTGACACCTCTTTTTACTATGCTGATCCCCCAAAACAAGCCTTTCTAAACTCTTCCCTCTGACTCTTCCCCTCCACATCCCTTTTCACTCATCCCAAGCCTCCCACTACTGCTATGACGTCCCAAAAAAATCTACTGTGACCGGCAAAATCAATCTCTGCAACAGCCCCCTCAAGGTGGCAAAGAAGGCATTGATAAGAGGGATGGGTATGTTGAGAAACAAATAAAGAAATCTAGGCAGGACAACCATTTTAATTATTGCGATCTGTCCCGCTATTGACAGCGGAAGGCTGATCCATCATTCAATTTGCAGTGTTAATTTGTCCACAGCCGGGCCGTAGTTGAGGCGGAGAACTTGCTCCTTGTCACGGTGGACGAGGATGCCCAAATATTTAACCATGTCAGCACACTAACACAGCGGGAAGTCGCTGTGGAATCACTGGGCAGCCTCCATCAGTGGGAATAATTCGGACTTGTTCCACTTGATCTGGAACCCCGAGAAATTCCAAATCTCTGAATCTCTCGCAACACTGGGCTAACATTTGTGGCAGGGTGACGGAGGAAAAGCAGGATGTCATCTGCGTAAAGCGATAGTAACAGCGGGCCTGTGTTGGACTGCAACCCGCACCAGATGTGCTTCTCCTGCAGGTGGCGGATCAAGGGATCCATCGCCATAATAAATAAGAGCGGGGAGAGTGGTCATCCCTGTCTCGTGCCCCTAACCAGCACAATTAGAGCAGTTAGTGAGCCACTGGCGCAGATGCGGGCAGTTGGGTGAGAATAGAGGAGCTGAATTAGAGATGTAAAGCAGCGCAGGAGACCGAGTTTCCAAAGCTGCCCTTCAGAAAAGGCCACTCGAGGGAGTCAAAGGCCTTCTCCGCATCAAACAGGGCCACGGCTACCGTCACGTCAGGGGAAATTCTGTTGACCACGGAGAACAGCGTGTGCAAGTTTATAGAGGTAGAGCGGTGGGGCACATACCCCGACTGGAGTGAGGAGATTATGGTCTTGAGAAGAAGCGACAATCTACGTGATAGTACCTTCGCCAGGATTTTAGTGTCAAAGTTCAGTAAAGGCACTGGTCTGTAAGACTGACAATATTGTGGGTTCTTGCCGGGTTTTAATAGCAGGCCCACGATTGCCTAACACAGCATTGGGGGGGGGGGGCACGCCTGTTTCCAGGGACTCGGCCTAAAGCTCCAGCAGGCGTGGAGCAAGCAAGTGTTTCTGAGTCTTATAGAATGTGCCCGTAAGCTCCTCCGAGCCAGGAGCCTTTGACCTATCCATAGAGTCAATTGCGGCTACAATCTCCTCTACTGAGATCGGCTCACTGAGGAACTGTTGCTGTGGGTTGGACAGCCAGACCATGGCGATTTCAGACAGATAGTCCGCCAGACCACCACCCTCCTCGACGTATGTAGTGGTGTAAAGCTGAGTGTAGTATTGGAAAAGCTCCACCAGAATTTCCCCCCCCCCATCTGTGGACCTAGCTCTGATATGTCATCACTTCCCCGTTGCGGGTGCAGCAATCTCACCAAGGTGCGGCCTGGGCACTCGCCCTCCCCGTACCGATGTGCCCTCGCGTACTTCCCCAGGAACTGCCCCTCGCGGTCCGCAAGGTCACGAAACTCCACCATTGCTTCCGCACGGAGAAGTAACCCATCCTCCACCATCCCCTCCGAGGCGCCGGATTCCAGCCCCCGAAGGGTCGCCTCCACGCGCTCCAAGGAGCGCCGTATATCATGTAGTATACCACCATGTTTCGCGATCGCCATTCCCCGGATATACGCCTTAAAGGCCTCCGAAAGGTGGCCTGTGTCTTTCCTTTTTAAATGACTAAATCATAACCCTTTTAGAATTATTGAAACCATTCCAGATTTTATGAAAAAAACCTCTTAAGAATCCCTTTTAACCAAGTTAAGCTTTTTAAATGGTTTTACTTTAGAACCTGAAATGTTTATAATTTAATTGGCAAACTATGTAACCATAAGTGAAACATTTATTACCAAATGTTATCAGTTGTTCTGTCAAAAAACTGGAATTCACACAAAGCTTTTGATTTTTTTTTTTTAAATGGTATGTCAGTAGAACTGAATTTGACTTTTCACTGGCATGTATTTTGGAAGTGGGTTCAGTTGATTTTATTGTAGTTTTATTCTGGTTGTCCTTTATGTTGTGTGTAACTTTTGATTTTTGTCTTGGCAGATGGTCATATAAAGGATTCACATCGCAACAGACCTAAACTGGTAAGGTCTGTTTTCTGAAAATAACCTGACGACAGTCCTCTTGTGTGTATCATCTCACCTGCTGCAGTTCATTTCTCTTTTAGTTTAAAGGTGACGTCTGGCCGACAATAGTTAAAAAAAACTTAGTAGCTCTTATAGGACACCAACGGATTTATTTGGAGCACAACAGTTCCCGATAATTGTGCCTGTGGGTGGGAAACTCTTGATAAATCAACTTCTATAATCGAATGTGTGAATATTGCAAAGTTATTTACCCTTGCTCAAATCGCCAAGCCCAGGATAGATTTAACATTTACTACACAAAGCCCTTTACCAACAAAAATATTTATATCAGCTTGACTAGACAAAATGACTTATTTAAATGATAATGCAAGTTACCTCGCTGAGCAGCTTTGACCAAGGACAATGTTCCCTTCTAAAGTGTGTAGAAATAGCCATAAAGATAGGCCAAGCCGAAAAACCTAACAGATAATAGGTACTTTGAAAATAATATGTAAATTAGTTAGAGGAAAGCTCTTAGGAAAACTCAAAAACTCATTCACTTTCTGGGAAGTAGCATGAGAGGATGGCTGCAACGAGAGGTTTAAAATTGTAAACGTGTCAAAGTATCTAGTTCGGCCTATAAGCATTGTTGTTTCTTACATAAACTACTGAAGTATTCACAGTAACCTCTGAAATGAGGACATACTTGTAAATGATGTTCATTGGATTATTTCTTGTATGTATCGCATTGTCAGATGCACATATTTGTAATTAGACCTGGATTCACACACAATACTGCTTTTTCATGTCTGCAAAAATTACAAAACAGAAAAAGGCAAACCAAGAAATATATATTTCCATGTGTTTTGGAGGATTTGTTACACATGCACAAATTCTTGGGCAGTTAGTTAAATGTCATATTCAGAGTATTGTGCAAACATTTGAATTAGAAATTCTGAAATTTTGCATCAACGTATTGTGTCATGTTTTTCAGAGAACCCCCTACTGGTAGACCTGAGCACTTGATCAGTGGGAAGGTTTGGTAACTTTTGTGGTGTGTAATGGCATTGTTAATGTTCTCTCCTGATATGTACACTTAAGAGCATCTCTAACAGGAAGTGAATAATTAGGAAACCTTTTTCCTATGTACTGGCCATTTTATTTTATGGACCGATATGACTGGCATCGTAGACCTATGGGCAGTGACAGAAAGCTAACCACCCTCTCAAAGCATACATTTTCTCGTAAACATGGCAGCTGATTGGAAAATGCTGATTGGCATATTTCACTTTTATGTGTGTTCAAGGTAAAACTGCAGAAATCCTGTGCAGGTGGCATCAATGTCAAATATCAAATGTGGAAAGAAGGCCCCAAGATTAAAGTGCACTATGCTGCATAGAATTAGAATTTTGTCTGTGCTCCTGAAGAAAGTGTTTGAGAAGCCTTTCTCCCCTGACATCTATGGCTTGGTATCCCAAGATCAGTTTCTAAAATGTTGAGGACATTCGGGGTACCCAGAAAGAAGTTATTTGCTTTTTGATAAAGTTGGGGCCTACCCATATACAACTTCTAAAGCACTGTTACTAGGTGCCAAGCCAACCAAAAAAAGAACGGCCCTGGACGGGCATTTTTTGTAGCTCTGTTGTGCTTGGAGCTTTTGACTGCAAAGATCGAGGCTACTGCAGGAGCACAATAAGATGGTATCTGCCCTTTTTAACCATCTTCAGCAACAGCATACAACCATGCCCTGTTGAAGGATTTTGAACTTCTAAAAAGTTTCTAAGCCTTAAAGTAAAACTGTTGATCAGAACAAACTGCTATGCCTTACCCGACCCTCGATCCATCACAGTCGGCCACTAAAGGTGCATGTGTCCTAGTCGCATGGCCCATATAGTAGAATTGATTTTAAAGTTTCCTAGTCTTTTCTACATTTTACTTTGACTTTTTCTTTAAAAATTAATACCTCCTTAGCCACGTAACTAATTGTGTGTCAATAAATTATTAAACTGTATTTTCTGTTACTAAGTGTCTATATTTTCTGTTTTTGTTATGGATTCAAATGTTTTTTGGCCCTATTCAGTGCTACATGGTTTTTCTTCTTGGGGATCTCTGTCCACTTGCTCAAGGATACCAAGGGTGTTAAAGCCCTGTTGTTTCTGTGAGATAGGAAGATACAAAGGACTATATTGAAAGGATTCTTCTCACCTGGCTTCATTTCAGGTAGAAACAAAAAGAAGACTGAAATGAAGGCAAGGGAGCCTTCAGTGCAGGCTGCCTTTTATTTGTGTGGGAAACAGACATTGGCAAAACAGGATGCTCATTCACAGCTCTCTGCATATCACTGTAGGTGTGGAGTTCTGGCAAGGTCTGTGGGGAGAGAACGGGCATAAAGGCAAAAGTGATGGCAGGGGGAACAAGCATTTACAATGCAATAGGTCTCGCAATGACATTGTTTTGAGCTATTGGCATTGAAAATGTTATTGTTTTTTTTTTTCCCTTCGTGAAGCAGCCAGCAGTGGGAGTGTTGTGTTGTGGTTTATAGATGTCACAACCAGGGGAGATGGTGCCTGCGCCGCACTTTTACGCACCGGATCCGACGGGAGAGGAGTTGTTGTGTATGTTTTTTTTCACCTGCTCTATTTTCAAGCTATGTTCAGTTCCCGAGGACAGGGCCATTGTAGGGTTTAAACTCCCCGTGATGACACTGCCAGGGGTGCAGGGGGCGTGTGTTGTGTGCAGGAGCACACTCGAACTTTCTCCTCCACATGGATAAAAAGTACAGTCACCCAGACTCTCCTGCAAACAAATAAAAGGTGCAGCCAGTCACCCAGACTCTACCCTTCATAAGGATAAAAGGTGTAGTCACCTTGGCGCTCTCATCCACACGGATAAAACGTGAAGTCACCGTGGCCCTCTCCTCCATAGGGAAAAAGGTGGAGTCACCTTGACTCTCCTCCACACGGATAAAAGGTGGAGTCACCCTGACTCTCCTCCACACGGATGAAAGGTGGAGTCACCCTGGCTCTCTTCTCCAAGGGGAAAATGGTGGATCTCTTTGGCAACTTACTTAACTATGTCTTGTTTCCAGCCATGGTTTGAAGTAAGGCTAGGGCCATAGGTGACGTATGTAGGGGCACCAAGGGTTAAAGTCCAAGGGTAATGGGACAGAAGAGGGGCATATGCCCAAGTGGTCCCACGTCACGAACTCGCCCCCTCAGCTGGCCCTGGCTTTAGATAACTCTGTCAGGGCGGGCGCGTCCAGTCCGCGGGTCTTACAGACAGAAACTACAAGACCCAGAATGCAACGGGGTTATAGTGACAAAAGAGAGTTAATCCTGGCAGCGGCAAGGGGTGCTTCGTGGACGCCTCACCCCCCTAACTCCTAATGGAAACTACAGAAACAGAGCAGAGGAGGGACTGGAGGCCGAGGGTTGAGGGTGGGGAGAGGGGAGGAGAGACAGGAGGGCTGGGGCCAGAGGGTGGGGAGGGCTGGTGTGTGTGTGGTGAGGGAGGGAGGGAGGTGACAGGATGGCTGGGGCCGGAGGGTAGGAGGGCCGGGGGTGTGTGTGGTGAGAGAGGGAGGGGACAGGAATAAGGAAGTGCTCTCCCTGCCCAGGTGTCACCTGCGGGAGGAAGGTAGGAGGACCGGGGAGCACCTGGTGCCCGAGGGTTTGGGGGAGTCTGGAGAAGACCCGGGGGAGGGGGAATCTGAGGGTGTTTCGAGTACTTTAGGGGGGGCTGAGGATGTTGGCAGAAGTCTGAGTTTACAGCGGATCTGGGAAACTTTGGAGGAATCCAAAAAATCCATATTTCACAGAGTCCTGAAATCAGGGAAACTTTTCACCTTTTGTGGCAAATACAGTTTTATCATCATGATCACAAGATTGCAGTGGTTTACAGCTGTCAGCGCCACTATATTCTTTTTTTAATTATGCAGCAAAAAGATGCATATTAAAGCAGATTTTCTGGCAGTGTTATTTTCATCTGTCTGAAAACAGCTTTTGTAAAATATTATGTGGCATAATTATCTAGTGAAGGTTGGAGCCGCAGAACTGCGTAAATCTTCTGGCCCTCGCCATTGGTCAGTTCTTTATCTATATAATTTATTGATGAAAGTTGCACCCAAACATCCTAGTTCCAATCTCTGCCCATTGTTGGATGCACTCTGAAGAAAACAGATTTTTCAAGCAAATGTCTCCAAAGTAAACGTGTAATATAAAACAACTTGCCCCAGTAACATGGTTTAGTATTACCACCTCCACGATCTAGTGACATTTTCAATACTTCTGTTTACCAGAACCATCGATGGCAACATCGGGCCTTATTTCACGGTTATGGTTCTGTATCCTCTCTGTCTGGGGCGGGTGGGGGGGACGTGCGTGGGTGTGTGTGTGCATGATCTCGGTCCGCTAGTGGCCTTGAAAGGCTGTGCAAACACTCTGGCGAGAGCATGCTAGTTTTCTCACAGACATTAATCTTAAAAAGTCTATGTTGGGGTTCTCCTTTTTCTCTGTTACTTACCGAAGGGTCACATTCATTTTTTAGACACGGGGAGATTAGGTGATTTGTCTAGAATCACAGGATGTTGTGACGGCGCAGAGACTCGAACCTCGTTCCCCTGTTCCAAAGTCGGGAGCTCTGGCCCTAAAGTCGCATCCTCTCTTTAATCACCCCCTTTCCGTCCATTTAAAAATAATAATAATAATAACCAATAAAGCCCCCTGGGGTGCAGGTCTCCGGGATCTCTGCATTGTAATTTTTTGTTGTTATGTGCAAGGTTCGTTCCAGGCTTAGGGGCGCCGGCTTGTACCCTTTGCAGCCTTTATTGCCCCCTCCCCTACTTGTCAACCCCCCCCCCCCAATAGTCTAATAATCAATTTTGTGCGTGTAATTCGGTCTGAAAGGGACAGGCTGCGCAACAGCCGGGATCCCGAGTTGCGGTCGGGGCAATGAACCCCCTGACTGCGGGTGAAGGGTGGACACGGGGGTGGGGGAGGGGGTGGTGGTCAGTGGGATAGAAGGGTGAGCTGACATCAAGGGGCCCGGGACCATGTGGCATCTCGCAACCGTGTTCCTACCATTATATTTGTTGATAGTGTTATTATTCTTTTTACTTAGCGCCCACTCGGTCCGAAGGCATCGGAGCGCTCTACATAAGCACTAGGTACATTACACAAGTATTATTAGTATTAATACTGCTGCGCTTCTTGATATCGTTTTCGATAGCAGAATAAATATTGTTAATATAACTGTTGCGATGATGACAATGTTCATATCGAAAACAGAAAGAGGAATATTCCAGACCCGAACAAGAAGGAAAAGGAAAGAAAACAACAGAAAGAAAGAGGTAAGGAATGAGTGAGGGGAATTTAACAAAAGAGGGCGGGGTGAGAGAGATGTAAAGAAAGGGCCTGCGAAGAAAGAAAAAAAGAAAGCGAAGGGCGAAAGCGAAAATATTTGAGGCAAATAAAAAAGAAAAAAACAAAGAATCAGAAAGAAGGAAATCTGAGAAAAGGACACTAGCTCGCAGGGACACTAGAGACGCAGCGCGCATGACGAGCAACAGACGACGGGTGGGCGGGGCCTAAGGGAGACAGGGCGTGCACCATCCCCACTTCCAAAGAAGCCCAACAGAAAACCAACGACTATAGATCTCGCAAGCGAGCAGCGCATGCGCTGCAACGCAGGCAAGACCTAACAAGCGAGCAGCGCATGCGCTGCAACGCAGGCGAGACCTAAAAAAGGATGGGAAGCAATGTGTGGTGGATGTTTGGGGAAGAAGAGGAGGGAGAGGTGGAAGTGATGGCAGAATGGATGGGAGCAGTGACACACATGCCAAAGAGGTGGAGGGAGACACAAGGAGCGACACATGGTAGGGCAGGCCTGGATAACACGGGGCAGCACACGGGTGGGAGAACGAGGAGCATGACACAGGAGCAGATGGAGAAATAAACGGCAACAAGCAGGAGTAAGTTGGGAGGAAGCAAGCAGAGCAGACTCTATGGGTAAAAGAGTCACTAATGCTGTTCAATGTAAGTACTCGATTGGAGGTAGGTGGATACAGCCAAAAGCATTAAGTGAGATAGAATTTCTCCAAAAAGCCAACGGTTGAATGAGGCGCACTCAAAGCCCTCTGTTAACTATATTGGAGACAATAGGTCTGTTTGACAGCTGCAATGTCAAAACCCAGGAGTAAAAATGTGAACTACATTATCATTTTTATACTGATTCAGTAAAGCATTTTTATACTTAACCTTTATGAGCCAAACCGATGTTCACCTTATTCTTATTAACTGAATGTTGACACTTTTTGCAGTTTGGTTTTGGCCTTAGCATGAGCTTCATCACAACTTTATGTTGTGTGTGATACTAAATTGTACACTTGAAGAGTGACCCTAAGATGTCTGTAGCAACCTGCCACATTCATACTGAAATAATGTAACAGTCTAAACTGGAATGCTGTCACCTCCTTTGGGTTTTTCTGAAACGTCTGGCACAAAGTTCTCAAAATATTTGTTCCAGGATATTTTTATGTTCTCTACTCAACACAGATTTAGGCCTTAGCTTGTGCTGTTTATATGTGACACTTGCGAAAGAACTGTCTAGCTTCGCACGGGACCTTGGGTCCTATTGCCTCGTTTTTGGGGAATGGAGGGGGATGGGGTGGGCTATGGTTGGGGGGGCAGGGAGGGAGGGTGGAAGAGGGCACAGGGTTGGGTCAGGGCTGGTGGGGGTGGTGTGTTTTTGGGGAGAAAAAATCAATCTATGGCAAGAGCAAGCTGGACTGCTTTAGGTCTGTTAATACTAATAGAAGAGACATATGCCTGGTAAAGACTGCAGATAGGTATGGGGGGGTAGGATGACACCCTCAGGGATACACATATGTTCTTTTAATGTGTGTGGCCTGAACAGTAGTGGAAAAAGGCAGCGGGTAGCGTCGGATTCACGGTTAATGAAGCCTGATATTCTATGCTTACAGGAAACACACATTCCGTGGGGTAAACGCAGGGTTTTGAATGAGCTTGGCCATACACTGATTGCTGGGTCATCACAGGCTACCACAAATAGGGGAGTGGCTATCTTGGCACGACAGGGGATTCAGGGTATGGGGAGGATTCTGGCTGATAACTATGGCAGATGGGTTATCACGGAATGTGTGGTAGGGGCTGCCAAGGTTGTAGTGTGTACGGTTTATGGATCGAATCAAGATGAGGCAACAGCATTGGAAGGGCTGAATCTTGAATTGGCATCATGGTCTACTCCCCTGATGTTATGTGTGGATTTTAACATTCACCTGGGTTGCCAGGAATCGGAGTTAAATAATAACAATTACAGGGGTAGAAAACCCAACGTGTTCAAAGCATTACAGCAGTTAGTGGCGTGGTCGACGTATGGCATACTCTGAATTATCCGGATCCAGGATATATTTTTTATTCATATCCACATCACAAATTGGTCCGACTAGACTATGTTTTTATGTCAAGGGCACTCCCATCCGGGGCTAAGATGCAGGTGTGGCTGAGGATTACGGCGGATCATGGCCCGCTGCTGTTGGATATCCCCACCATTATTAAAATCATCCCGGCAAGATCCTTTTCTTTTGATCGGAAGCTTCTATTGGACACTTTGTTTCTTAACCATATGAAAGTCTGATTGGGGAAATTCTTGGATATTAACAGGGACTCCACCTCTAGGGCTATAGTATGGGATGCCTTAAAGGCTGGACTAAGAGGGGAAGCGCTCAGCTATGGACTCTTTACACAGAAACAACTCCAAATTACTATGCAGGGTCTCCTGGATGATCTCAGAACTGCGGGAGAGAAGCTTGTCCAAGTAATATCTACAGGTGCTGCTATCAAGCCATTACAAACTATGATAGCATGCTGTAAAGCCAAGATTAATTTAATGTGGAGCAAGGAAATTGCTAGTAAATACAAGCTATATAGAGAGGAGATCTACGAATATGGGGAAGCTACAGGGCATTGTTTGGCACAAAGGCTACGAGCTAAGGAAGCGGCACAAAGAATTGGCACCATGACTGCCTCTGGGGGGAGGATAGTGGAAACGAGTGATGGGATACTCAACGTATTTCATTCATTTTATAAAGAGTTGTACACTGAGAGCAACTGTGATGATCAAACTAGTGAAGCCTTTTTACAAAAACTAGATACGGTATTGTTAGGGCAGGAAGAACAGACAATGCTGGATACCCCGATTACTATGGATGAATTGGAAGAGGCAATATACTCATTAGCTAGGGGTAAGGCGGCGGGTCCAGATAAACTTCCGCTTGAGGTCTATAGTACTTTGCTTCAGGAGCTCAAGGGTGATATGTTGGCTACTTTTCAAGATGCACAGCTTGCTTGGGATGGCCCCACCGTCTTGGGACGAAGCCAATATTATTGTTTTAAAAAAAAAAAGATAAGCCCCCGGCCTTGCCATGCTCCTCTAGACCGATCTCCCTCGTAAACTGCGACTTGAAAATCTATGCCAAAATTTTAGCAACACGATTTGCTCGGATAATTACCCCTTTGGTCTCTATCCACCAACATGGTTTTATTCCAGGCAGGGGCACGGTCAACCACATAAACAGGGTAGTGACTCTGCTAGACCTAGCTAATGTACAACATACTACGCTGGGTCTAATACTTCTAGATGCCGAAAAGGCGTTTGACTGTGTCTCTAGAGATTTTTATGGGCGGTATTGCGTAGGGTGGGGTGTGGCTCAGGTTTTATCAAGGCCATCCAAGTTATGTATAAGTCCCCGACTGCTAGGATTTGTATAATGGGCAAGGAATCTAACCCAGTTTGTATAACTAGGGGGACAAGGCAAGGGTGCCCGTGCTCCCTGCTACTATTTGCCCTTTATATTAACCCCTTCTTGACAATGCTGGAAGAAAGTAACAAGATCAGTTCGGTAGGATGTGGGCGGTATCAGTTCCGGGTACTGGCTTATGCAGATGACGTTGCGGTAGTGACCCCGGATCCGGCTGCAGCCATTCCGGAGATAGAACGACTCACCAATATGTTTGGTGTGGTATCAGGCTATAAACTCAATCCAACTAAAACACAGAATATCTGTACCAAGCGGCCTGTCCAGGTGACGCCCGGGTAACTGATGAAGCCACATATTTGGGGATTAAAATCAGGATGTGTCTGCAGGAATTAGTTGAGATCAACTGGAGGGTTATTCTTGCCGGAATCAAGCATGAATTAGACCGTATGGAATGTTTTCACCTCTCACTGGTGGGGAGGTGTAATGTTCTCAAAATGAACGTCCTACCCAAAGTTTTATATTTCTTTAGAGCAGTACTAGAATTATCGCGGCTGCAGCTGCAAAAACTACAGTCAATATATGATAGGTTTTTGTGGGGGCAAGGTAAATCCCGTAGAGCATTTAAATATATGATATTACCTCGCAAGTGCGGTGGGGTGGGCAGTCCCCAACTTTACATTCTACTATTACGCTTGTATTCTACAAAATATGCGGATTATGTTAACCGGGGAGGAAGTGGGGAATGATGCGGAAGTACCATCAATGAATGTGACTCGTTATATCGCATGCAATTAGTTCACACTACCCTGCACGACCCCGACACTACTCTACACTACACAAACACAGGTACACAACCCTGCATGACCCTACACAGCCCCCACACGACCCTACACAGCCCCTCTTACCTCTCTCTCCTCGTGGTTCCTCTCTTCACCTCCACGCTTGCTTCCAATCTTCTCCCCCTTCCTGCTTCCTCCATCGTGGGCAGGCAGAATAAGGAGTCCCGAGGGCAGGCGCGGAGATGGGCATGACCAACGGCCAGCCGGAAAAGCAGCAGCAGACCCTCTTCCTGAAAGTTGACGCCCCCTCACCGACTTGCGCACGCAGCAGACCCTCTTCCTGAAAGTGGACGCCCCCTCACCTACTACGCATGCGTTGTAACAACGCATGCGATGTAACAACTTGCGTACTAAACGCTACGCGTTGTTACATCGCATGCGTTGTAACGCTTGCGTAGTAATGGTACGCGGACTAATGTCCGCGTACTAATGGGTGCTTACCCCATCAATATATCAGATGTTGCTTGGCTCGGCAGCTAAGAATTGCTTATTTAGGATTTTGGAGCCAAGCTATTTTAAAAAAAACATTTTAAGGTTATGGTGGCAGCACTTAAGGTTTGGAAGGCGGTGCGGAGCATTTTTCAGATCAAGGGGATATGCTTTTATACCCCTACGAATGCTACAGCACTGCTACCCTCTGTTTTTGGGGATGTTAGAATGGATAGATGGAGAGCGAAGGGTATAATGCAAATAGGGGTCCTGTATGATGATGAAGGACTCCTCTTTTTCAGGCCTGGTGGATAGATATGCATTATTAAAAACGGATTTTTTTAAATATCTGCAGGTTCGAGACTTTTTATATCGAAACCAGAAACAGAGTGGGATAAAGCCTAATACTCTGGTTGAGGCTATAAAACGGGTAGCTAAGGTGGGTGTATTGTGTAACAGTTTGCTGGATACACAGCCGGACGATTTGGCTGCCCAAAATCTTAAATGGAGCACGCGGCGGGGGCAGCAAGGGGTATATATGGAGCACGCTATAGATATGGCTGAGAAAATTCTGGTCTCAGCCAAACTAAAAGCACAACACTATAAGACGATATTTAGCCTGTATCATACCTCTGCAAAGATGTTGAAATGGGGTGGCACGAATGACTGGAAATGTTTTCGGTGTGGAGCGGAGAATGGGGACATTGTACATATCTTTTATACGTGCACCTATCTAGCACAATTGGTGAGACGCATTGAACGGGTTTTGGCTGATGTCACGGGTGTAGACATTCAAATATCACCAGAAGTAATGTTATTAGGTGTTGGGGACAGCTCTACACAGGGACAAGGGGTGTATAAGTTTCGCTATTTAATTTTTATGGCCACAGCTGTCGCTAGGCTATGTATTGCATCAGTGTGGTTACAGAAGGATGCTCCTTCCTTTGAGATGTGGAGCGCTAAATTTTACGCTATTTACAATCTGGAATTTAGTCTTTATTCCCTCAAAACGGCAAGAAGACGGAAATTGGGTATACAGATATGGGGGCCCATGATTGAGCACATGAAGTAACAAAATGAATTTGTACTGTATCCCTTTGCTGGCTTTATTTTCTTTCTCTCCCACATTGTTGTGTTTTTCTTTTTTCCTCTCTCGCTTTTTGTCTCCTATTGCAGTGTTTAATTATTAACTGTTGGTCATTATTTTTTGTTTAAAACTATATCTGCAAATGGTATATACTGATGCTTGTTATGGATTGAAAACTTTAATAAAAAAGAAAAAAAGAACTGTCTAGCTTTGAATATATCTTATATTTTTTATTTTTAAAAAGAACTGTCTAGCTTTGAATATTTCTTACATTTTTTTTCTAACAGTCGACCTTGAACTCTGCTACAGAAGTGAAAAAGTGGATACCAAGCATTAAAAAGGAAATTGAATATTTCTTGGAGGTAAAGCTTTATATCTTCATATCCTTCTACAGCTTTTGTATTTAAAAATCCAGATTTTGCTGCTTATTACCCATCTATCTATCTGTTTTTTGTCTACATATGACGTAATGGGATAGGATATGCATATGGACAACAAGAGACATAGTTTAAAAGCATAGAATAAGATATCATCATAACATTGAGAAATGAAAATTAAGAGGTAGGTATTTTATTCTCTCCCCAGCTAAAATTCCCTTAGTGCTCGTCAGACAATTCCCACTCTTTCTATCTCAAAATGTGTCTTAGGTGCATTCAAGTGATGAAATATGGGACAGTTGGCACACCATGTACACATTCATACACAAACACAGCCATACACACTGAACATGCATGTATTGACACCTACACAGGCACGTGAAAAACACAAACGGATGCTTTGATACACAGATGCTGCACACACACTCACATAACCACAAATGTTCATGCACACATAGACACACACACACGCACACAAAAATAAACATAACACATACACGTGCACAAAAACAACAACAGTGCATATACTTAGGCCTGTTGTGTTGCTCTCTCGAATAGAGTGAGGCCTTTCCCAAAAGTTGTAGTGGGGTTCTCAGGAGCAGGTGCCACACGCAGGGGTGTGGATGTTGTCATATCTGCCATTGCGTGCCTTTTAGAATGGTTTAAGTTGTTCATCAAGACAGTTTGATGGAGAAAAAGGTGCACTAGGTCTCCGAATCCCTTCACTTGCGAAAGCCCTTGGGTTGGCATAGTACATGCTGGCTTTCCCAGAGTCAGCTCCTAATGGAGGGGGTAGGCAAAGAGGTGCCGGAACGGAAAGGAGTGCGTAGCATGAGAGGGTGTTATCACCCCAAATTGGTGACTATAGTGAAACAATCCCAAGGAGATGGGTCAAACATGTCACATATTGGCTAACTAATAGACTTTTAACACAACATCTCAAGTACCAGTAGGAACATATTTAACTAGTACCAACGTTCAGTGACCAGGGAATAGGTTGTCTTTTGCATGGCACAGAGCATAGAGGACCATTCACTGCAAAAGTACATTTAATCTAGACAAGCTAGAAGAGGAGGTTAAAGTCGACAGTATATGTCTCACATCATTCATTGATTAGAACTTTTGGGAAAGGTCTCCATCTGCTCCTGAGTGTCACACAACAGGCCTAAATATATGCACTATTATAGTATGTGCGTCACATCATTCATTCACTACCATGCATTTTACATTTTAGGGAAGGTCCAGAACCATTGTCTCTCTAGTTTTTCTCAACCTGTGGTTATGTGCTACAGCCTTCTTATAATCTAAGTACCATGCATAATATAAATTGATATCAAATTGTATGGTTTATGTTATTTATATTGCTAAAATAGCAAATTTAGAGTTTGGCTGACAGCGTACTCTGTTGTAAACGTTACAGTGTGCCCTGTCCACCAAACTCTTGTTCTACCCACTTCATTTAGTAAAGGCAGACTTAAAAATGACTTGGTTTTAGACCTCATTGGCTATGTTGATGGAATACTTCCTCCGACAGCCCTTAATGAAGAGGGGCTGTCAGAGAAGGACATTACACTGTCCATCCTATTTCGAGTTGACGGTGTGATGCATTTCTTTTCCTGTCCGTCGCAGCCAGGTGAGGAACAGGAAAAAAATAATAATGTCCCCCCAACCTCCCCTGGGTTTGGGGAGCATTTGTTTTTTGGATAATGAAAGACTGGGGAGAAAAACATAATTTTCTAACCTATACCATGCAGTTTGCATGCAGCTTTTTGATGACCGTTCCTAACTCACTGTGCTATTTTAGGATTGTACGAAAAGCAAGTAACAAAAGGATCTCTTTGAGAAAAGCAGTAACCTACTTAGCGAGCTACATAAAAAACAGTTTGGTGATTTGTGTGGTTCATGTTCTTTGACGCAGACATATTAACCCTGAACCACTAGACAAAACTCCATCTCTCTCCAGCAAGAACATTAATAACCACAATTATCTTGCATTTTTATTGTTGCCTGGAAACTGCTAGACAGACATGGATCTCTGCAGCAGGTACTTTTTAAACCTGTGTTATTTCTAAACATGGTGCCCCCCATCCCCACTCCTCCCAACCCCCCTCCCCAAGGTCAGTTGCAGGTGTGGCTGCACCATTCGCACTTCTCTAGAGCCGGCCCCTCTCAAGAACTTCATCAATGGTGAAATTGAAATCTCCTCCAACTGCTAGTCTCGAATCACAAGGTATAAAGAGTAATTCTATTTCTGTCAAAAAAGCAGTGAATTTGTGTTGGGGTCTTAGGTATTCTCTATCCAGAGCTCCTCCTTTCCTTATGAGAAATGGCCGGTCACCTACTGGCCCTCAGAATCTGATTCCGAAGAGATAAGTGAAAGAAATGCAGATGTGTCCACAATTCTAATAATACCATTGTTTTTCTTCATCGCCTCGGAAGATAATGTATAATCAACCCAATTCGCTTTCAAAGATTTCATTTCTTTCTTAGTAATTCTCATTTCTTTGAGTAAGATAACCTTATCTCATAACTAGGTGCAATAGTTTATGACGCTTGACTAATTGACCCCGTTGACATTAAGCGATAAGAATTGTGTTGTCTGCATGATATTAAATAAAATGAGTAAGTATGACATTCTATTACCATCTTTTTGGACAAAAATATATGGAAGGCCCCAGAATACAATAGCATGGTGTCAGCCTCCCATTTCTTACTAACCAAATAGCACGTGTATTTTGTCTTGAAGAAAACAGGGAGGGGCAGTTGTTGGAGGAGAAAGAAGGGAAGAGATAGCAAAGAACAAGCATCTCTGCTGCTATATTGATGAGAAAAACAGGAATAATCCTGGAATATTAAAATCATGCTAGTCTTTCTTCCAACTCACCCCCATCAAGGGAACAGAGGCGGATACCCAAGCTTGGATGTAGGACAGGCCTCCATACCCTACTCCAACCATGGCCAAAGAGAAAAAAGAAAGGTATCTGTGTTTATACACTGTTCCTGTATTCAGTGTTGTAAACAAATAGTAAAAAAACAAATAATGCAAATGTGATAGCTTTTAAATTAGAGGTATGCTGGAATAAACATGAAAAGAAATGGTCATTGGATATCAAACTGTAAACAGTGTATGATTAAGCTACAGATGCATTCATACTACCGAAACGATTTGTAATAGGATTGGATTGGATTGCTCAACACAATAGATAGATATATCCATAGAGGGGAAAACAGTTCCTTGCAGTAAAAGCCAAATACCAAAACTAGCAAGGCATCAAATGGTACAAAGGACGAACCCCCACCCACCTCCCATTCATTAATCTTTATTTGATTCTGTACGGCTAGACGGAAACCATTTCAGTTCAACCCTAATGTATCATGGTAAATGTTGTGCATGATAACACTTCAGTAGTAGTGTTATTGTTAGATTAATTCAAATCTTTACAATATACATTACTTGACATAATGATCAATTTGTAAAAAGATAATAAGCCTCTTTGAGGCGTTACATACACAGAATAGTGATCCAGTCCATGAATAAAGTACTGGTGCGCAAATGTGACCGTGACTTCTAGAAATCAGACTAGAGCTAGACTGAAGTGGTGCAAGTGCAATGTGAGAGTTGCCAATGTGCTTAATCCCTCTGTCCAAGGGTCCGTTTTGAAAGGTCCAGCAGCTCAGTTTTAATGCCCTTCCAACTTCTTGGAAGCATAAGTGAGGAACCTCACTGCCTTGCAGGATAATTGTACTGGATTCCTGCTTAGTAGAGCAATTACTGCTGGGTGACATGACATAAGTTAAAAGGCTCTTAGAGCTGGTCGTAAGTGTTTTTGCCTACGAGTTAAGAGGGCCAGACATAGCAGACGGAGCAGGGTTTTGTGAGTATATCCACATAAGCGACATTGGTTGTTGGACAAGACTGCTTCCAAGAGGGGACGAGATCCTTTGATGGGAAAACACCAAGTTGGATGAGCAGCAAAGCATGTTTCCTGACTGCAGAGAAATGAGAAGCCAGGTATTGCTGTGGGCCCTAGGCCACATACGATAGCAAGACTGCCCACACATGGCTTTTGCGAGCAAATGCAGCCTTGTCTAAGGTTCATGATAAAAGCTTGAATGCTCTTTTGGTCATCCGCTTGAAGGCGGCGTTTTCCATGGTGGTTTTCCATGCATCCTCTAATTGCAGGGCTTAAATTGAGTGTTGGATGGCAAAGAGCCATGCCATCTTGTCATGGGCCTGTTTTTCAATTTCCAGCCAACACTGATGGGAGAGCGTGTCCGATGCGGCCAATCTCAGCCTCCAATACAGTCTTTAATTTTTCACCCTTGTTGGTGCCGCTTGTGCTGTGTAACTCCTCCTTCTGTTTGAAAAGGCTCTCTTGAGCTACTGAGTTGATGAGTTTGTGTTGATGCGCCTGTGCCCACTGAGTGGTACAGAGACCTGAGAAGACTTTGGGCAGCATTTCCAGCACCCCGTCGCTCTCTATGATGAAGGAATTAATTCAGATACACATGTTTAGAGTTACACAGCACAGTCTGCCCCATGCACTGCATTTACCATGATGCATTTGGGCAAATTGAGTGCTGGGATGTCAGGCAGTGTGTTCCCACCCTCCTTCAATCCTTGCTTTGAAGGGATGTCTGCCTGAATAATAGAAGTTGGAAAGACACAGGGTGGGGTATGACCCTGAGTAGCACTTGATTTTTATTTAGAAGGTACATTGGCATTTAGGGCCCCTCAAAAAAGCCAAAGCAGGAAAGATTAAAGGTCAATTCTGGAACAAGGGGCGGAAAAAGTAGGGATGGAGCACCTGCACAGGAAGTCAAGGACTTTGGTTTTTGCTCTCCGTGAACCAGAACATTATATTAATGTTTATAATTTTTTCGGAAATTACTACTACTTTTGAGTTAGAAACTACAATCAAATGCAACCTGGAAAAAGTATAAGCAACCCCTGATAGGTACATGTTCAATAAGCAAGGTGACTACCCTCTAAAAGAAATAGCACATCTGAGTACTTTTTAGGTCTCACCTCTTTTATCTATCTGTTGTTGAAGACCTATTGTTAACAATCCCAAAACTGAGGGGGTCTTTGGATCAGCACATTGTCTATTATTTGATTTCCTGTCAGTCTTGTATGTTTCTTGTGGATGGCCTTCCTTCCTCCTCTGTTATTCATCGTTGCAATCCTTTTGAGTGGATGACCTCTATCCTTCCAAGGCTCACAAGAGGGAACTACACTTTCTCTTTTTTCTTTTTAGCACTCCATGGCATGCATGGTTTTTTGTACTCTTTTCCATGTGCTGCTTCCCCCTTAAATCCTTACTCTCACCATGATGCACCCCATTCCTCCCAGCCAGTCCGTAAAAGCACCTCAACAAGTCTATTTTTTTCCAGATTTCACTAAAGGGCTGACTTTATCGTGTTGAATTTATTTTATCTTCTGCTTTCCACATGTTGCATGGAAGCCTAAGCCACTGGGGAGGGGGCAGGGCTCTGCACTCAGCCTGTATTTGAGGCAAAAGAGTGACTGACTGGATAGATGTGTTCTCCATAAATCTGGTGCAGGTCTGCTGCAGAGCACCTAAATCTGGAGCATTTGTTCCAGTTCATAGTCATGTGGAAAGTAAATGGCAGTTCTTTTAAGTATGTGCAACTAATTCAATGTTGTATTATTAAGCTGAATATCATGCAATAAGCCTTTTAAATTGTGTTCCAGAGTTTCCTGGGTAAAAGTTGAAAAATAAGCTGTGCCGTTCTTAAAGCTTGAATATGTTGAATTCAGTGTTCAGTTTTGAGGTACCTGTGTTGGCGTTACCGCCAGCACTTTAGTTTTTTTAACAATGCTTTACAAACCAGCATTGGCAAAGCCTGCAGAAATAAGAGCTTGCTGAGAAGCTATTGCCAGATGGCAGAGACTCCAGGTGCGGTTGCTGAGCTTTGGATGGTACAGGTTGCCTGATGGTGCACCATTAAATACCTTTCAAAGGCCAACATGCAGCACTGATGTATTTAAATGTGAAAATCTAGTGGTGGAGGGTTCGTGCAGCATCTACAGATTTGGCAGGTTTAGATTTGTTGATTTCAAATCTGGACAGGGCAACACCTTTCTGTGCTAGAGTAATTTTGGGGGATTTTCATAACACAATTGAGTGGATGCTGGTACTGTCCTGGAAAGCTGGTAACATGCAACTGTTTGACTGACTTTGATAAATAAATTGTTACCACCTTAGTAGTCTGGAATTGTTACATTTTGATGGTGACATTTTGTAGGAGATGACTTATTTGACAATGACTGCAGAGCCCCTAGAATGTGAAATATGACTACAATACCCATTGGTGTTTCCAAGATGGGACAGTGACACAGAAGGCTTATCATCTTGGAAATAATACTCCAACCCAGTGAAAACCTGACTTCCCTGTGATGAGAAGAGAGTTATCTCTCCTAGTCGAGTTAAGGCTCCCCCAGAATAAGAGGTAATAGGAGAATCATTAAGACTTACTCCCAAGTTTTGTGCACGAGCCTACTTTCCTGATAATAATTGACTACATACTGTCCACCCTAGACCTAAAAGAAGGTTTTAGGAAACTGATTAAAGAATGAATCCGAACCTCCCAGACTTACCTAATAGCAGCAGTAAATGAGACTACAAAAGACATACATACAATGGTTGTAAATGAGTGATCAAGGGATAGTGCAATCAAAAGTGGTAATATCGACAAATGAACAAATGTAAGGGCCAAAAAAATTAGTCCTTAGAGAAAGAATAAGAATCACATATTTAGAAGAATGCTAAGACGGGACTTGTAGTTATGACCTTCACCACAAAATACAGAAAGATAATGAGAAAAGTAAATAAAAAATACTGAGGTCCGAGTTGGATGAACAAAAGCAGACTACTTAATATTGCCATCCAGAGATCTTAAATTGATTGATTATGAAACAAAATACATGATGAAATCAGCCAAAAAAGCACAAACTGTGCTCCATTTAGATATATTATGAGTTGCCTTAAGCCATACTCCTTAAGCAATGGCATATTTTGCCAGTTTTAGAAAACCTTTCTGACGTAGAGATGAGATATGGGCTTTAGCGTTTTGAGGTTAATTTAAACTGCGAGGTAAGGAGTACTTATAACCACGACTTGTGAACTTCCTCATTCACAAACATTCGGGAGCACCACTGAGCAAGAGTCCCAGAATTTGAAAGTAATGCAGGTTGGTGCCATAGAAAAGGAAATGTTCTAAGATTAGGTGAACCAGTGCCCCTGGCCAAACGTGCCAAGTTTAGACTGGTGGAAACAAATTATTTGGGGCCAGGCATGTTTCCAATCAAAGCAACAATGAGCAGTTTGTTCTCCCAATCTCCCTTTGTGGAGTAGCAAGCTCCTTACCTGTTGATAGTGGAGCTGCGAGAGCCACTGTAGCTGCATTTAGTTGAACTCCCGAATTGGGCAAGATGTAAAATGAATTACAGGCCGTCAAACGTGTGAGAGGTCAAAGGTCGAAATACCTGGACAGGGGACCGTGCTTGCACTAAATGTTGTGGCACCTCAGACAATTATCTTAGATTGTTGTCATTCCATGAAGGAATTTGAAAATGTTGATAGTGGAGTTTGCAGGGGTTGTGCTGCGGGAGCCAGTATTGCCAAAAAGGGAAAAGTGCTTTTTTTTTTTTTTTTTAAGTAACTTTTGACATGTTCTAAAATATTTGTAGCAGCAGCAATAATAATTCTCTCCAATATTGTGTTGCACAACTATTTTTACCTTACAATAATGTCTACGCTACTTGATAAGAACACAGTCCATTGAACCTCAACCCTGCCGATCTTGCATCATAAAAAGTACTTGTATAACACTGGTTTGTGAAGCGTGCTCCATTTAAAATTAAAAACATACAAAAATGTGAATTCTGAAACGGTGTAATCTGCATGTGTTTCCTAGCAGTCCCAGCTGCCTCACTACTCTGAAAGAAAAATCCAGGAGTTTGAGGAACACATAGAAAAACTAAGAAAGGACTACCAGAGTCACCTGTGGAAACTGAGGCGTTTGGATCCCTCCTGTAAAGAACATCCATGGAAACCACGTGGCTACACAAGAAAAAGACCTACAGGTAGCTTGACTGCTGGAAGTGATCAAGGTACTTATTTCAAAGGCTAATAAGAGACTCCTAAACACATAATATAATAATAACAATAACTTGCATCTGGCCAGTTTTACAGGACCTGGGCGAATCTTTGTGTCAAGCATTGACTTTTAACTGGGGATCCCAGGGAGCGGCTGCTAATGCACAGCTCACTAAAATGCTAATATCCTCATTGTTGTGCTGCTGTCCTCGGGGCATATGGTCAAGATGTCAAGGGTTACTTTAGTTGTTCTTAACCTAAGGTCCACGGACCCCTGGTGGTCTGCTATGCTCACTCAGAGGGTTCACGTCTTTTTTGAAAATTAAATATTAGATTAATAAACTACATAAAAAGCAAAATTGAATGTTCCAAAATGCGCTGCAAATGTTTAGGAATTTGAAATTGGACGCTAGACAATAAATTGGCATCCTTATCTTAACTTGTGGGAGCAGCGCAAGTAGAGCAAACGGGATCTAGTATGCAGAATTAGTGTACTCAATTGAAGCACAGTGTTATGTGCTGACAAAACAAAAGCATACATTTGGTGCAAAAAAGATAGGGTGATATGCTAGATTCTAGTATTTTGGTTCATCTTTTAGAAATAAAACTACGTTTTGAAAAAGTCCAACCTTCCCATTAAAATTTTGAAGTTTGCATTTGATTGTTTATGAATTCAATGAAATAGTTAATAATTTGTTTATTTGTTTGATGTATCCTTTGTTTTTTTTAGTATTTTTGTGTATGGGTTTGGGGTTCAATTTATAGAAATTTCTTAGACGGGGGTCGGCGGCTTCCACTTATGATTAATAACCGCGAGCGAGGTGGTTTAAAAATGTAGGTGTTCAATTTAATAATCTGCAGTACCTTGACTGTGCACTCAGCACTGTTCCTATCAAAATGAAATTGGACTTTGTGTAAGGATTCAGTAAAATGAAATCTTTTGTAAGTAAATTGATTTGCTCAAATTGTCTCTATAAGATAAATCTACGCCATCTTAAAGGTGTACATTCTGAGGCAAGAGGGAGTAACATCTGTATTCCTCTTACTAATGCCAATGGGTGTTGCGTGCCTAGTTGAGAAAGAGCAGATCAAGAATTTCTCACTGTTGTTTCTCAGTTCACTCATTCTTTGCCCCTCGGCGGACTTGCATGTGGAGTTGCACCGGATGCAGGAATCTGTGTGACATGGATGGCTGAACTAAAGAGCATCAGGTGTGTTGTTTGAGAGCGACTCAAAGCTGCCAGGTATTTTAGTAGTGCAAAATCAAACATGAAGGTTCGAGCCTCCGGGAGCATCGACAAGGGCCAAGAGGGTGTATAAAGTCAGCCTTTCACCTCTGCATGTGATATTTACCTCTTCATGCCAGTGTTCTCACCATACTTTCGAGCAACTCAGATGGTACAAGCAGATGAAGCTCAGGAAGACCTTCCGGGTCCAGCATGGCTATGGTAACAGATGAAAATATGATAACAGTTGACGAGGAATACCGTGGCCAAGCTGCAGAAATGTCGTGGTTCACCTAAGAGTTTAGATATTTTTCATTATCAGATGAATCATGGGCACAATGGACGAAATATGTCATTGTAAGTGAAACTGAAAGCAACCGGAGCCTAATGGCTTCTGCTCCTTTTGTGGTGATTGGTGTTTGTCACATTCCAGCGCCTAAGCACTGATCTCGATGGGAGAAGTACCATTGGAAAGCAGAGATTTTTACCTTCCAGTGGTGCCCATCCCTATTGGATACTTCATTTGGACAGATGTAGGCGGGCAATTCCTGAGCAGGAATCCATTTCACTAGACCACTGGGACATTATCCCAGAAGGAGGCTCCTTTTGACTCCCCAGACATGGGTCAATACTCCATCACTACCTAGCACCCACACAGTCCTTTTGACCCCAAACCCAAATCCACTAGATAGAAGAAAAACATTTAGAAAAAGGAAAGGGCGGGGGCTGGCCAACATCCGGTGGGTGGCTGGCTGGCCAGTTTTGGCATCGGCCATATCCCCTCCAAGCCTCGGTCAGTCTTTCTAGCCCCTTTTGGAGAAAATTGGTGGTTTAGCCTATATTCGGCTAACCAGCGTGGAAGATAGCCCACTAGATACCATGGCAAAAAATTTTGAGATGTTGGGTGGCCTGTCTTGTCGGGCTGCACAGTCACACCTGGGAAGCAGATAGTCTTTTATGCTCTCAAAGGTTGGCAGATGGGAATTTACCCAAATCCGCCCTCTCTTAGAGAGGCTGAAAGCCCAGTAGACACATAGGAAATGTTTTCCTTTTTTTGAATAAATGGGTTGGGGGCCAGCCTGTCCTGATATCGGATCGTTACCCCCCAATCCAACCCATGCACCAGAAAGTCTCTGCATTGGGAGAGTGTGAGGTTTACCCCTAGATACTAGGGCTTGGTGTCAAAAAAGGAATGAGGTGGGAGGCAGCCCAACCTGTAACTAGGCTGCTCCCCACTGACTCCAGGGCACCAAACAGTCTTTCTGCCTCTCTGGGAACGTTGGTGGTGCAGATGAACATGATCACATAGGCTCAAACTGTCTATCTGCAACCCTAATAAGGGAGGAGAAAATTGGGGTACTTCACTAGACCCCAGATATTTTTTTAATGAAATATGTGGAGGGAGTTGCCCCTTACAGGCATCAGTCTGCACCACCTCTACCCTGAGTCAGTCTGTTTTGTTTGCCTCCCTGGGGGGCAGATTTGTGGGGGTTAACTACAATCTGGGTTTCTTCAGTGAGAAGAAGGCCCACTACACATGTGGAAATTATTGCTTTAATGGAGCAGGGGGCCTCCAGCAGGGGTAATTCTTCCTGTATCACACAGGCCTCAAGCTGTCTTTCAGCTCCCCTTGGGGGCAGATTGGTTGAATTTACTCCTTTACGGCCTGATTCAGTGGGGAAAGAAAGCTCAGTAGACCCTATAAGACATGTTTTCAATTAATGAGCTTGGGAGCTAGCCTGTCCTGGCATAAGGTTACACCTCCCCCACCACCTTGGCACACTGTCATTCTGCTCCCATTAGAGGCAGATTGGTGGAATGCCTAACAACTAACAAAAATGCACCTACAATTTTAATTTTATCTCTGTTTCGATGTGCAAAGATCAGACTAGGGGAATGCCATTCAGACCTCAAAAATTGGTCTGAAACTACCACATTTGTACTCTTTCCATGTGGGGTGGTTGCAGTATTCAGACCAGAGGTTGGGCAGCACCTATGGAATTTACCCATCTTGGGTAGCTCTGAAAACCTGAGGCCTAGGTTAATCCAGGGTAATGTGGCTTGTATGGACCCTTGTATATTTTCTTAGCCAGAATGCCTTGAAACGTGCAATTCGTCCTGAAAACAACTGTAACTATACACCTGGAAAGGTGAGAGGAAATGTTTTAATTTTTTTATTTTTATGCATTTTCAGAAATACCTACGGTTGGTAGGTATTTATGGGTGCTGGACAGCCTCATAGACAAACACTGTAAAATAGATGCATTTCCAAAGCAAATATCAGGACTTTTCCACTGTACTTTTCTGGGCAACAGGCATAGGTGTTAGGCTCATCTACACAAGTGGGGTGCCTTTTTATCAGCTGTGTGGAATGTTTGCTTGTGGGACTTTCCCAGCTGATTCCAGAACCTTTTCTCACAAAATTAGGTTGAAATTATGTGATTTCGCCCAATGTCTGACAATAGCAGGGTCCCTTTACTTACCCACACCATCTTCAAAAATCTGCTGCGCCCAAACTGAGGTGGCTTGGTTTGTAAAATAACGATGCATTGGGATGCGGTCCTGAGTAATTACCAGTGCCTGAGATTAATTCATACATTCCATCCTTCACTTTTTGTATACTTTAATATGTTGCCCTAAGTGGGACGGGTATGCCCAGACCTGGGTCCCGTGCACACTGTGTCATGGGAACCAAGCTATACCCGGCTGATGAGCCCATAACCAGGGCGAAGCCAGTGCTGGGTTGCTTGTGTTCCAGTTCAGGGAGGACCTGGCTTGGCAGTTCAGGCTGGACTGTTCCCATTGGAGCAGGGTCAAGACTGATTTGCATATAGTTGGGTCCAAACTGAGGTGGCATGGTGTGCAAAATAACCATGGACTGGGATGCGGCCCTGAGTAATTACCAGTGGCTGAGATTAATTCAAGCATTCCATTCCTCACTTTTTGTATACTTTAATGCATCATTTATAAAGCCATCACAATTAGCATTCCCACTTATATTGCAGAGAAGCTCACCATTTCTGGTGGCTGTCAGCACACTCGCAGCCAGGACACCATCAGATTGCAGACTAAGAAGTGTAAAAAAGAAAAAACACTAGGCCGCAGGCCTTTTTTATCTATGCACCTGTGACCTGGAACAACAACCCGATATGCATCATAACAACTCCAACACTGCTGTAATTTAGGAAAGAGTTGAAGATGCACCTCTTTAAAGAACACTACATCACAATGAAGTAACAGGCCACAAACCAGTTAACACTTCTATCGCTCATTGACTTTATGCTTGTCTCTTACAGCGATTTGCTACTTTTGTGCTGTAGAAATACCACATTAATACATGCATATTGCATTAAATTTACATTAATTCTTGGGATGTGGGTAGCTGTGGTATTTGGGTCTAGGCAACCTACATCCAGGCAACCTCCCCACCCCAGACATTTCCGAAAAGAAGGCACCGAGATAAGATCCGGATTGGGTAGCTGACATAGCATTTTATTTGAATCTCTTGATGTGTTTCCCCCTCCAAAATGTATTTCAGGATCATGCTTCTTATGATGAATAATACATTTTCCAAAAGTCTAATAGGGAGGGTCTGCAATAGATATAATATTTTTGGGAGGCTATTCATTTTAATGGCATTAATTCTGCCTATTTACAACACTGGCAAAGTCGTCCACCTTCACAGGTCCTCGCCCACTTTGAATAGAAGGAGGATCCTATTGGTTTTATTTAAGTCAGCTACATTTGACGTTATCATGACTCCCAAGTAAGTAACACCTCCTGTGGCATTGCT
The DNA here is from genome assembly GCA_963921515.1 of Calotriton arnoldi. NCBI lineage: Eukaryota > Metazoa > Chordata > Amphibia > Caudata > Salamandridae > Calotriton > Calotriton arnoldi. The sequence goes on along the minus strand of CAWUFW010002687.1, from coordinate 1,497,956 downwards.
TATAGTTCATGGAATTTCTGACCTGGTCTAGCTTAGTTTATTATTGAGTCTGATTACAAAAGATCTCTGTTATAGATGCATTTACTTTGAAGCCCAAGACTCTTTTGAATTCAGTTGGCTGTTCTTGTAACTGGGGAGAGATAATGTTGGCTCTTTTAATGTTAGGAATATGTCCTCTGTGAATACATTATCTTGGGTGTGTGTAGGCCAAAATGTAAGCTTTTTATCTCTTCATCAGCCTGTATTCTGCTAGCCTGATTAGGGCAAATAGCAGGGTAGATAGTGGGCGCCCAGACTGAGTCCCCCTCCATAGTCCAAACTACCAGAAAGTTCACACATTTAGTACTATCCTCACCAGTAAATATCCTGCCAACTTCATTGCCACAAAGTTTGGGCCAAATCACCTTTCAGAAGCATCTTCGCTAGGAAGTGCCAGCCCACACGTTGGACGATGTTTTCTGCTTCTCGAGCAACCAGTATGGCTTTTCAGTTACTTTCAGCCATGCTGAACAGCAGATGTGCTGCTAGACAACATGGCTAAAAGACATTCACATTGACTAGGTCTAAGAATGTGGTTCAGTTTAATGTACAAATATGATATCTAGCTTGGCAAATATAATTTTAGTACAGTACTAACGTTGGAAGGGTCTAGAAGAATTCGCTATTGCTATAATACAGAAGGTCCCCTATAAATTTAAAACATGTCAGTTTAGAGTGTTGCTGGTTTGTGCGGTATGCTAGAATGTTAATTTGATGATGTCAACTTGGGTTTTAGGATCTGTTGCGACATCGTTAGCCCGATGGCCCTTTAAGCAAGTCTGTGTATGTAAAATAAGATTGGCACGAGAAAGACACAAGCTATGTAAAATAAGTAAGACATAAGCATAACTCACGGCCAAGCAGTTTGTCAGGATTATACCTGCCTACATAGTGAGTATGAGAGTTTTCTGCATGGCATTTTCACAGGCCTAGTTGTGGTAACCAGATTTGACAATTCTGCAGCCAGGATGGTGAACAGTTTCAGGCACACTAAACTCAGTGAGTTTAATTGGTGTCCCTAACCTTTCCTGAAAACTTTGTAATCACTTGTTAGATTATTGTGGCCTTGTAATAGGTTCTAGTGGAACTTAAGGTAAATGACCCTTGATTTTTACCTTGAAAGCGGAGAGTCATCTACAAGTAAGACAGTACCATGTGTGATACCACTCTGCTTGAAGGGTTTTTCTCTTGGTCCCCCTGCTCCTGAAAGACAGCTGCCTTGTTCTGCTCAGCTGCCCGCTTTATATCTGAGTCTCTGAAATTAAACCAAATCTCTTCAGTATCAATTAACTTCCATTAACTTGGCCTCTACATGTATTTTTGATTCTGACTGAGAATGACTTGGTTGTATATTCTATAACTACCCTCTCACCTTTCACAGACTCTCCCCATGATGATGCCTCATTTATTTCAAGCCTTGCAAATGGTGACTACAGATGAATATAACATCTTAGACTGGGGCACGCTTCCCCCATGGACATTCATCTGGCTTGTTCTCTTATTTCTTTCTTCCTGCTGCATGCTAAAAACTAATTTCTTCTCCCACCACTTTATTAGGAAACGTATTTAGCAGCTTTTTCCATACATCTACACTTGCTGTTAAGGTGCTTCCTTCTGTGGTGATGCTTTCCCATCAAATATCTGAGTTCATTTTCCCAGCTGTTCCTTAAGTCTTTTATTTTATATCTTTCTGTTGGCTTGTTTCGGCACGAGCTCTACAGATATTTAATTTTTTTTTTTTTATCAAATTCTAGTGCAGGAGTTTTTACCTGTGATCATTCTTGTTTCCATCATGTCTCTCACTGGCCTTCGCTTTTCACAGATAGGATAGAAAAAAGAAGCGGTGCTGCTACGATGTTCCAAACCTTTTGTTGTACAGCAAACTTAACCTTATCTTGCATATTTAAAATGATGCTGTGCCTGCAAATCCAAAGTAGTGAAGAGATTGTTTTTCTTGGACCATGCAAGCAACTCCAAATATCATGACATTTACCCCTATAAGACCCATTTCATAGAGCCATGTGTGGATTTAAGTTAAAATTAGGTGAACAAATGGCTTGATTTAGTTGTGTAAATTTAAGTTTGGTATTAGGAAAATGTGAATTTATCCTCGTAAAAGTATGTGCTTGTGTATTGTGTCATTGTACATATGACTAAATCGCCTCACAGGGCCAGTTTTTAGCCGTATCTGGGTGGGAGCACCTTTAAAATTAGGCAAACACCCCCACCAAACGTGTAAATGAGGAGAAGAAGTTTCTCACCAAGAAAATACTCCTATCTTGACTCTTGCCAGTGGCAGCAGTAATTTCATATTTAGGTTAGGATGGTGGAGGTAACATACCCACAATGTGTTGGGGTAAAGGGGAATGGTATGACTACTTTTTGTTAACTGGGCCTTTAGGTAGGCGGAAGGAGGTATTCAGAAATCAGGACAAGTGAACCAAAGCTCATTAGCAATCGTACTTCACAGGTCACAACATAGAAATCATCATACGAAGTTATTTTGAATACTACTTTTTAATAATGTATTTCCCTTCTCTCTACTAGATCCAAAATCTACAAAGTTGTTGCATACACCTGTGCTCCTCAGTGAAGTCAAACATGATGCAGGTTCAGATCAACGATATAATCAGAACGAAGTTGACATAAACTATAGCTTACCAGAAGCAAGCAACAGCTCTGCGCTGATCAGCTGTTCAAGTGTTGACCATGATGCACAGGACAAGCCTTTGAATTTCAGCAAGAAAATGAATCCAAAGTATCTATGGGCAAACTCTCCTTACAGTACTTTGGGAGAGGATGTACTGAAAATGAAGGATATTCTTTTATCTCCTCATCAGCCCCTACCACAGAAAATAGCTACTGACACTTCTCAAAGCCAAGAAGTGCAAATTGCAGAAGCCACTGAAAATGTGAAAAACCTTCCAGGATTAGACTGTTATTCGGCCTCTTCCTCAGAAGATGATGAGGCCTGATTGGTCCAAAGCCAAATTGACATATCATGGAGAATAAATTTGTATTGCGCCTTTATGAGAGATCATCTTCTGTAGACTGAGAATGCAATTTCAACTCTTCATTAAAACCGTTTTTCCTCATGCCAAAGTCTCTCCTTATTTTTAGTGAGCTGTAGGTAGAGTGAAATGAAGTACAGATTGGGTTTGCAGCAACATCAGTAATCTGTCCAAGTGAAATTCTGTAACATAAGTGTTATTCAGATGATACGTTTCTTGCTGCTTTTTATGTGTTTATTAGTTTTCACGTCCCTATTTAAACAATGTAGAAATATGACTGAAGTCTTTATTTAAGGCATTTCATTTCTTAAATTGTTGATTGCCTGTTTTGGCTTATCTATTGAGTGCACACCTTTGGCATCTTGTGTTCTGTGGTTTGCCAGAGGATAATGTACATTCTTATTCTTATTCAGATTTAGACGCATGCCATTTGGTTTGTCATCAGCCTCGTCTGTATTTCAACGTGTCATTGAGACTATGTTCCAGGGTGTAGAGAATGTCAGATGTTTTCAAGATGACATCTTAGTGTATGGTGCAAATGAAAGAGCGCATGATGAAACTTTAGCACAAGTATTGACTATCCTCAAAGAGAAAGGAGCCACCCTCCAATCTTCCAAATGCAAGTTTGGTGTGTCAAGCGTAGAATATTTAGGGCATAAATTATCAGCCAGGGGTGTTGAACCAAAGGAATCCTTAGTCAAAGCCATCGAAAATTTTCCAGCTCCTAAAAGTAAAGAACAATTAAGATCTTTTTTTGGCATGTTGGAATTTTATGCTCGCTTTGTACCCTTGTGTGCAGAAAGAACCAAAGCTTTAAGGTTGCTTCTCAAAAATAATGTCAGATTTGAGTGGTCTGATGATGTGAACAAAGAGTTTCAAGACATGAAGTGCGCTGTAGCAGATGCCATTCCCCTCAAGACGTTTGACACACATGATCCATGTGTGGTTGTTACTGATGCTAGTCAGCACGGTTTGGGGGCTGTACTCATGCAAACCAGGAATGGCAAAGACGATATTGTAGCTTTCGCGTCACGTGCTTTGCGTGGAGCCGAAAGTACCTACTCTGTCATCGAAGGAGAGGTATTGGCATGTTGGTGGGGTATTGATCATTTTAGACAATACTTGTGGGGTACAGAGTTCACTCTGCGTATGAATCATATGCCATTACTCCATTTGTTTACCACGAAAGGGGCTGGTAAAGCCACTCCAAGGATCGCAAAATGGTATTATCGCATGCAAGATTTTCAGTTCAAGTTAGAGTATGTTGCAGGTGTGAAAAATATTTTTGCAGACTGTTTATCACGTTTGCCTGTTGCAACTAGTGGAACGGTTGATCAGGAGGATGACTGGAAGATTGTAGCCTGTACCATGGCTGATGAAAAGGAATACTGCATCGAAGAAGAAGAATAGAGAGAGGCTGTCAAACAAGACGATGTGTTTCAGGAGTTAATATCGTATCTGGATGTAGGATGGCCGAAAGGGAATGTGAAAGATGCATGCAAGGCATATAAAGACATTTTTGAGGAGTTGAGTGTATCCGATGGCATCGTGAGGAGGGCGAATGTGTTATTGGTTAACCAAGTTATTCGTAAGAAAATTTTAAAGTTAGCCCATGAGGGACATGTAGGTATGAGGGCCATGAAAAGGAGGTTTAGAGATACCTTTTGGTGGCCTGCCTGAGACAGGGATGTTGAGCATTGGGTGAGAGAATGTGTAGCTTGTTCTCTCAGTGATAAGTCTCAAGTTACTGTTCCCAGTCCTATTGAGGCTGTTCCCATTCCTGAGAAGCCATGGGTCAAGCTGGGTATGGATATCATTGGACCTATGAATATATTGACTGAAGGTCAGAGATATGGTATTGTCCTTGTAGATTATTGTTCTCGTTGGCCTGAGGTGAAGTTTGTAAGAAATGCTAACACTGCGGAAGTGATCAAATGTGTACATGAGTTATTCATGCATGAAGGAGCTCCCATGGAGATTATCACTGACAATGGGGTTTAGTTTAAATCTGATGAATTTGCCAAATTCATGAAGAAGTGGGGTGTGGTACATATTACCACCTCGCTCTATCATCCCAGGAGTAATGGCCTGGTGGAAAGGTGTGATCAAGGAAAACATACAATTATCCTTTGCCAGTAGTTTGGAGTGGCGTAAAGAATTGGAAGATCTCATCTGGGCTTTGCGCACTACTCCATGTGCTTCCACTGGTTTGTCTCCTTTTGTTGTATTGAAAGGGAGAGCAGCTGCTAACAGGCTGGTGCGTCCCTGGATGTGTGACACAATGGATTTGATTGACAAGTTAAAATCGGTGATTTGGTGCGTGTTAAACTGCCGGGGATCATCGCCAAGGGTCATTTAAAATACTCAGAACCCAAAAGAGTTGTGTGTAAAAAGATGTGTGGTTCAATTGGATGATAGCAAGTGGTGGAATAAGGAAAAGTTAGCTGTACAAAAGAAGCTCGAGGACAGCAGTATTAATTTTGGGTTATGTGAACCTTCATCGTCTAAACAGGTGCCTGTTAAGTCTTGCAGAGTTGGCCTAACGGCTAGGGCGGTCGACCTTGAATCTGGGGAACTGGGTTCGAGTCTCGGCAATGACGCTGAACATCCTGTGATTCTGGGCAAATCACTTAATCTCCCCGTGCCTAACAAAAAATGAATGTGTCCTCATGTAACGCAACTGGTGCTATGTAAAGCGCTCTGATACCCGATACCTTCGGGTCAAGTTCGCGCTATATAAAACTCTGTAAAAAGATTTAATTTTTTTTTTTTAAAAAGACACGGCCGCAATGGTTACGTGATTATGTGTCTTAGTTCTCTGTTTATGTGATCATTATTCACACTGGATTAGTTATTTATGTTATTTATGTTCTCTTTACACTGGATTAGCTATTTATGTTCCTTTTACAAAACTCTGTATTCTAGTTGTCTTTCTTATGATATTTTGTTTGTGAAAAGAAAAAGGGGGAAGATGTGTTGGGTCCTTACTGGAATGATTATGTGGAATATGGAGTGTTCTTGTGGAACCTGCTTCGTGCCCGGTGTTCTGATCGTCGCAGTTGCTGGCTTCCCTGTTTCCCTGCTGGTTCTGTACTATCGTACTTGGAAATAAAAGGTATTTTCCTTACCTCATCGTTGTTCCTGTTTCCTCGTTTCTTCAACCTTACATATCTATTCCTTATGGATGTAATTTGCATGGGACGTGAAAACTTAGAATGACCCTTTGCAATGAAACCAGGAAGTCTCACTTTGACCCAGTCACCCTCTTTGAAAACAACTTGTTTCCTTCCTTTAGTAGGTTCATTAGTAACATACTTGCTCTGGGCTTTGAGACAATCAGCCTTCGCTGAGTCGCGATCAACGTTGGGAAGACTCAGATCACGCATCCAAGGTCTAACCAACTTAGAGGAGGCTGACCTACCCTTTAATAATGTAAAGGGAGGAGGGCGTGGCCTGGTGAGCCAAGATGGTGGACGCACTTTAAGAGTGCTCCCGGACCCCTCCACCATCCGCCCGTAATCCTACCTATAACCGAGCCAGCTGGGTCTGAATGCAGCAGTCCACTTACAGCTGCATCTCCGGCGATACTGTGGATGTCCAGATCCTCAAGTTTTGTCTCCCCGCTGCTGTGATCCGGCCGGCCGTTGCCTCGCGGCCAAGATGGCGACTCCTTCCCCTTGATTGCAGCCCGGACTGCCATCGGGGTGCTCCGCCCGGCTTAACATCGGCTGCTGCGGTGCCCGGCGGGAGTCTACTGGCCTGGGGAGGCGTTCGCCCCCTCCTCCGTGCCTCCTGGTCTCCCGGCTGACGCAGGGAGAGGCGGACCTGATGCGAGGTGTCCCTTCGGCCTGCTCCGAGGAAGGTGTTCCCTGCCTGTGTTTCCGGCCTTTACCCTGCGGACTCGCTGTGGCTTCGGCTGTTGTATCGGACAGCGGAGGGGGCTGGAGGAGGGCGGCCGCCGCCTCATTTGCACCGTGCGGCCTTTGAGTATCCGGAGGCCTGGCCTGCGACGGTGCTATTCCCCTTTACCCTCGCCCCACTGGTCCCCCCCTGTCGGAGCTGGGAGGTGCGGGCCCCGTCTATCTTGGGGCCGTGGCCCTCTCCCGGGTCGAGTTCCCGTTTGTGCCTTTGGCTGCCGCATCGGGCAGCAGGGAAGCTGTTGGGCGGTGCTTGCTGCCCCCTGAGCGACGAGCAACCTGTGATCGGCAAGGTGCCTGATACCCGAACGCCGGGGCGGTGGAGGGGGTCTTCCGGCTGAGGGTCTGCCCCGGGATTGCCGGCCTGTGGGGATCTCTGTTCCTTCTCCTCCCGCCTCCTGGCTCCTTTGGCGGCCAACCCTCCGGCCTGGTCTCCGTTGATGCCCTGAATTCTCCTGGCGGTGCGGCCGCGAAATCGGCTGTCGTTTCGGGCAGTAGGGCCCGACGGACAGCGGCTGCCGCCTACACGAGGAGCGCTGGATCTGCAGGTGGGTGAGTCCCGGCGACGGAGGGGGTCCGGGCACATTTGCTGTGGGCCCCCTCCCCGCGGGCGTGGGAGGCCGGCTGAAGTTGGGACCAGTTAGGAGCGGCCCTGCTTGCTGTACGACCAGTCTGGATTCTTGCCGCCCCCCCCCCCTCTGGACCGCGCTTTACCTAAATCGGTTCCCCCAGGCCTTATAGACAATCTGCAGGGGCGCATCGTGCCACGCGGCGTTCCCTGGGCTGGGGGCAGTTCTGGGACGGCATCGGCCGCATAACTCGAGCGGTGGAGGGCCCGTGACTGCGACTATCAGCTGCTTGCCTGGCCCCCCGGCCTACTGCCGCTTCCTTGCCAGAGGAGGGGGGAGAACCACTCCTGGTCTCGCCACAAATCTGGACGCTGCTCCACCTCTGCCTGAGACCGCAACTCTGTTCTTTATGTGGCCACGACCTTGACATCGGGGGCCCTCGGCCACGACCATCGAGCGGCGCCCGGCAGAGAGCGTGGGCCTCTAACCGGGGGCCCCCATCCTGTGTGACCTGGGTCTCCTGGTTGTCGTTCTGGGACTGGGGCTCGGTATCAGCCTCCCTCCATACATTGTTGCTCACTGGAGCTGCGATCCGCAGGGGTTGGGTCGGACGTTGGCTTCTCTGCGCTTGGCTTGTCCCGGCAGTCTGGGGCCGAATTGAGTGGCGGCGGGCCTGATCGTGCCTTTCCTTTGTTCTGGCTATTTCCTCCACCTGACTTTGGCCTCCCTGAAAGGGACCACCGCCCTCTACTGCGGGGACTACCGGCGAGGAGGCTGAGAACCTGCAGCTCCAGGAGGTGTCAACATGGGCAGGACTGACAGGTCGGCGAAGACCCCTGCCACCCAAACCAAGATGGACCGCTTTACCACCTCGGAGGTGGGGGCGACTGGAGGCCCCACTGAACAAGTGCCTCCACAGTCCGCAGATTTATCCACTATCCTACAGGCCATCCACGCTTCACAAACATCGGTGGAGGGCAAGATCGCGGAGGTGCGAGTGGACATGACCCTCATCAGACAGGACCTCCGAAATGCCACAGAACGGATCAATGAGACCGAGACCCGAATCTCCACTGTAGAGGACGACGTCCAGCAACTGAAGAGACAAGTGGCTCGTCTCCAATCGCATACCCAGGAGTTACATCGCCGTGCGGAGGACGCGGAAAATAGGTCCCGGCGCAATAACCTCCGCCTGGTGGGCTTTCCGGAGGGGGTGGAGCATGGCCTTGCGGCGGACTTCCTGGACAAGTGGATTCGATCATGGGTCCCTGAGGGCTCCCTCTCCCCTTGGTTCGCGATCGAGCGGGCCCATAGATCCCTTGCCCCTAAACCACCGCCGGGCGCTCCTCCCCGACCAGTCATAATGCGGATTCTTAATTTCAAAGATCGCGATACCATCCTGGCTGAAGCTCACAAGCAGCGGCGGCTCCACTACGAAAACCATGCAATCATGATCTTCCCGGATTATACCCGTGAGGTCCAGGGTCACCGCCGGTCCTTTAGTGAGGTTAAGCAGAAACTGAGGGCGCTCAACATCCAATATCGGCTCCTCTTTCCGGCACGCCTGAGAGTGGTGTTCGCTAACAAAACCTTGTTTTTTGATTCTCCTACCGAGGCCTGGGCCTGGGCAACAGAGGAGCGCCCCCTGCGGACCGATGGTCAGACTTCACCTCTAGGGGGAGCAAGCGGTGGACCCACCCATCCCACGCCATTCGCCCCTCAGCCACAACGCCAACGCCCCCGCAGGCGCCGCGGGCTGAGACGGGCCCGGTCGGACTCCCCGCCTGGCCGTTCCCGTCAACAAATATTACTCTCCGGGGAGTCTTCGGCCGGGAGGCGCTCTGGCTCTTCCGGCCGCCTGGAGTGTGGAGGTGCTTCGCCCCGGCCTTCTCTTACTGATCTTTCAGATATGGACCTCTCGCGTAGCCCGATGCTCCTGAGAGATCCTGCCTGATCCCGTCCCTGCCTGCCGGGCCGGGCTCCGCAGCCGGAGACTGTACTCAGACTCACATTATTTTCCTTTTCCCGATGTACTCGTTCATGTACATCCTGTCAAGAGGAGGGGTCCTCCACGCTTCCACTATTCCAAGTGTTTTAGTTTGGTCCTGTCTCAATTGTTTATTGTTAGGGCGACAGATGCTTCTGTTCCTGAAGTGTAGGTGGGGGTGGGGACGGGGGGTTGGGACCGTTGTCCCGTGTTTTTCTGTTTAATTTGTTTTCTGCTAGTTTTGTTTTCTTTGTTTTTAGTTTTGTCGCACCAGCACTCACGAGACCCCTTGACTTGCACCCGGCTAGACACGCAGAGCGGACCTCCCCTTTCAGACTCATAGTCCTACTGCCATACCCGCTGCCATGTCTGACACACCTTTAATAGGCACCTCCCTGCGCATCATGTCCTGGAACGTTAATGGCCTCTTGGACCGCTTCAAACGCATGGCTGTTTTACGATATGCTCAGCGCCTAGGGGTGGACATTCTACTCTTACAAGAAACACATCTGATGGGTAATTGCTGCCCCTTCTTAACGCGTTATGGCTTCGACAGGATTTGGCATTCGGGGTTCACTTGGGGTTCCCGAGGGGTGGCGATCCTGGTGAAACGCTCCCTTCCCCTTGTGACGTTGCAGACGACTCTCGATGCCCAGGGCACTTTCATAGCCCTCAGTGGCACACTAAACGGTAACCCGCTCAATCTTGTGTCACTTTACTCCCCTCCCTCAATGTTGACGGCGGCCCTAGCCAAATCCGTTGACCTCTTGACATTTTACCCCTAGGTCCCACATTCCTCGGGGGCGATTTTAATGCGGTCTCATCACCCGATCTCGATACGTCTAGTCCCCCGTCCCCTAGTAGAATCGCGCAGGCGAAACAGCTGACGACTTGGTCCGCATCATTGGGCCTATGCGATGCTTGCCGCGTATGGCACCCGCATTCTAAGCAATTTACACACACTTCGGCGGCGCACCACACACAGGCACGCATTGACGCCATCATCGTCCCATCGACGGATTGCCTTTTGATCCAGGACGTCTCACTCCTTCCAAGAGGTATCTCTGACCACTCCCCGGTGATGATTCGCACGGGTCCCCCCCCCCGCCTCTATCCGGCAAACATGGAGGCTCAATGCTTGGTTCCTTCAGGACAGGGACTTTCGGAGGGTGGTGAGGCGGGAACTTAAACAATATTTTCTTTCTAACGAGGGGTCCGTTTCCTCCCCAGGTACCCTGTGGGAGGCGGGCAAGGCCACGATTAGAGGGGTCACCAAGGGCCAACTCAAGCTCCAGCGACAAGCCCAATTGGAACAAATCACTTCGCGGGAGGCGCAGGCTCTGCGCCTTGAACGTGCCTCTGCCCGATCCCCAGATGCTTCCGATACGAGACTTCTAGCCCGGCTCCGGTCCGAGATCAAGCAGCTGTCACTGGATGCGGCCAAACTCCTTTGGCGCTCCTCCGTGGCTAGGGTATACGGTTGGGGCGATAAGAATGGCTCGCTCCTTCACCGCCTTGCCACGTACCCAAGGGCGAACCGTATAATTCCCGAGATTGTGGCTCCAGATGGATCGATGTGCCGTGCCCCAATGGAGATGGCCCATGCCTTTGCCACCTACTATCGCCAATTATACAAGGCTCGACCTCCAACCCTTTCTCTTGCGGACCTGCTGGAGGTGGGAGGTGGCGGCCTTTCGAGTGTGGACCCGGCAACTCAAGCTGATCTAGATCGCCCCATTACCCGTGCAGAGATCGGTGAGGCGATCACTCTTGTTTCCTCCGGTAAGACACCGGGCCCTGACGGCCTTCTCCAAGAATATTACGCACACTATCGGGACGTTCTCACCCCTCACCTCGCTGAATTGTTTCGCGAAGCTGTGGAGAGAGGCTCCTTCCCTCGGGAGACGGACATAGCCACCATTGTGGTTCTTCCTAAATCCCAGCCGCCCTCGTCACGGTGCGCAGACTATCGCCCCATTTCCCTCATTAATTCTGAGGTCAAACTGTTTGCCACAATCCTCGCCCAGCGGCTCAAACCCCACCTGCCTACGTTGGTTCATCCCGACCAATGCGGGTTCATGCCCTCACGCGGCACCCGGCATTGTCTTCGCAGACTGCATTCCGCCTTGGCCCACCGCCATCTCCTCACCCCGTACCTAGCGACTCTCCTGATAGACTTCGAGAAGGCCTTTGATTTGGTGGACTGGGGGTTTCTTCAGGATGTTCTTGGCAAGATGGGACTCGGTCCCCGCTTCCGGGCCATGGTCAAGGTTCTGTACGCCCTCCCGCGGGCTCGTCTCCTGGTAAACGGGGTTCTGTCGGAGCCCTTCTCGATTCGTAGGGGGACGAGGCAGGGTTGTCCCCTTTCCCCCCTGCTCTTTGCTCTGGTGATGGAGCCCCTGGCGTCCCTGATGCGGTCATGTGAACAAGTGCGGGGATGGGAGTGGCCCAACCCCGAGCCAGACAAAATCGCCCTTTACGCGGACGATGTCCTCATCTACTTAGCTGACCCCGCCCGGTCCGGCCCACACTGTCTCCGTATTTTGCAATCCTTCAAACGGGCCTCTGGCCTTCGGTTGAATCCTGACAAATCGGTTCTGGTTCCCCTCCACCTCTCTCGTGAATGCTTCGATTGGCAATCGGATATACCTCTTCGCCGTCAATCTTTCAAATACCTGGGGATCTGGGTGACCTTATTACCCGAGCTTAGCTGGGCCCTCAACGTCACTCCCCTGGTGAAGCGGGCCAAGGCGGACCTTCAGAAGTGGCAATCACTGCCCCTTAACCCCATGGGGAGGGTGGCCCTTTTTAAAAGGATGGTGCTTCCCCGCTTCCTTTACATGCTTCAGAACACCCCCGCGTGTTTTCCCAGGGCCTGGTTCCGCGAGCTAGACAGCATGGCCAACAAGTTCCTGTGGGGGAGAGGTAGGTCCCGATTGGCGCTCAGTACCTGTAGGATCCCCTCGTTCGACGGGGGTCTAGGAATGACTCACCTTTATTTATATTACCTAGCCACGCGACTTCTCTCCATACACGACTGGTTCAACGGAGGGTGGTCCGATCCGGCTTACAGGCTTGAGCTGGGCCTCGCCAAGATTCAATCCATGCTGTACGGGACCCCGATTCCTTCCTGTCTACCGGAGGTGACGCGCTCTGTGTTAATGGCCTGGCGGGCGGGACTGCGGCACACTAAATGGACACACACTCTGACCCAATGTACACCCCTGTGGCGCGGGACTTGGCTCAAAGAGGTTAATGAGCTTCAGGGCTTTGGGGCGTGGGACCTTATAGGTATTTCGCAACTGGGGGATGTATGGGTGGGGGACCACATGCGCTCCTTCGATGATCTTCAGACCAGATACTCCCTGCACCAATCACAATTCTATAGGTATCTACAATTGCGGCACGCCCTACACACACACCTTACAACAGGTACACGGCTTCCTGATCACAGCCCGCCTGAAGCCCAGATTGTTTAGGGACCTGGGGAAGGGTGGCATTTCCCGTACACTGATCAACAATACCCCCACTTCCCTAGACCGACTGCGTGCACAGTGGGAGGACTGGATGGGCCCCTTGGAAGAGGAGGACTGGCGCGACGCCCTCATGGCCCCCAGAACGGTCACCGCATCCGCTAGACTGCACTTGGTGCAACTCTACTACTTACACATCGCATACCTCACACCGGTGCGCCTTCATCGGGCAGGGTTCAGTCCGACCTCAGCCTGTACCAGGTGTGGCCACGACCCAGCTGACTTCCTTCATATGGTATGGACCTGCCCCCACCTGGCGCGGTTCTGGGGGGACATCGAGGAAGAACTCACCGAAATCTTAGGGTGGGATGTCCCCCATGACCCAAAGCACAGGATCCTGGGCATCACAGATGGGTTGGATGGGTCTCGTAATGAGAAATTGTTTTTTACTACAGCTATGGTGGTAGCCAAGAGAGACATTGCGGCTTCCTGGAAATGTCCTGAACCCCCGAGTGTGGGGCGATGGCGGACTGGGGTGGACTGGTGCGCCACACAGGAGAAAGTCATGTATGTGGCACGTGGGTGCCCCAAGAAATATCGTAGAGTCTGGGGGAAATAGTTGGGGGGGAGGTCTAGTCTTAAAGGGATTCTCCAATTTCATTCTATTTTGTTTTATTAGCGTCTGGATACTGGGTAGCACAAATTCGTGTATGTTATCCTATATTATTATGATGTGGTACTGTTTGGCTGGTGCATTCTTTTACAAATCAATAAAAATTTGTTTATCAAAAAAAAAATAATGTAAAGGGAGAAACTTTAGTAACAGCATTGGGTGTAGTACGCAAAGCCCACAGTAAATTGGACAGCTCTCTCCTCCAGTTTAAACCATTGACCACGGACAATTGAATACTATCCTTTATGACCCTATTGCAGCGTTCCACCAAACCATTACTGCGGGGGTGATATAAAGAAGTGGTAATGTGTTTGACACCCCAATGAGACAGAAACTCTTGAAATTCTTTGGACACAAATTGCACCCATTATCTGTGACTAGTTCGACTGGAGCGCCTTCCCTTAAAAACAATGACTGAAGGAAATTTACAACCTCCTCAGTGGTCGCAGACTTCACAAATTTTACTTCAGGCCATCTGGAACCGTAGTCCACCAACACCAAACCGTACCTGCACCTTTCATCCAACACAAACATAGGACCAATAATATCTAAGGCTAACTTGACCCAAGGTTTGTCAGGGATGGGAATGGCTTCAATGGGACTAGGAAAAGTGATTTGGGTCTTGTCGCTAGTTGCACATGAAATACAATCCCTTACAAAATTCTCAACAGAGCGATCCATTCCAGGCCACCAGAATACCTCTCTGTCTTCTCTTCATCGCTCTCATACCTATATGGCCTTCATAGCAAGCAACAAAACCTTATTCTGCAGAGACACAGGCACAACCAACAAATCAACTCTCTTGAGGATACCAGACTGCAGATTCAATTCAGGGAAAACATGTTTAAACGAAGCTACTTCCTTGTGCTTGGATAACCAACCTTTACCTAACATAGCAATTACCTCTTGTAACAAGATATCTTGCTGAACAGTAGACTTCCACTCTTCTTCTGAGATGCATGTAAAATTAGAGTCCATTAAAGAAGCAACAACACAATATTCCTCCTCCCCTTGTTCACATGACTGTTCATTGGCTAGAGGAAGTCTGGACAGACAATCCGCAAAAATGTTCTTAACCCCGGGAATGTATTCTAAGTGAAAATGAAACTCCATCAACCTATAATGCCACTTGGCAATGCGGGGTGTGGCATTCCCAGCTCCTTTAGTCGTGAACAAATTAACCAGAGGTTTGTGATCCATGCGAATAGTAAATTCAGAACCTCATAAGTATTGTCTAAAGTGATCTTCACCCCACCAACAAGCTAAAGCTTCACGCTCCACAACAGAATAAGTGGATTCCGCACCTCTCAAGGTGCGTGAGGCAAAGGCCACTACTTCCTCCTTCCCTTCTCTTACTTGCATCAGAACAGCACCTAAACCGTACTGACTAGCATCAGTGACTACGATGGATTTGCCACGTGTCAAAAGGCTGTAAGGCAATGGCATTGCTCAACTCTAATTTATTGGACTGGAATTCTTTCTCTAGATCAGATGACCAAACAAAATGTTGGTTTTTCTTCATGAGTAATCTCAAATTATGTGTTTTGCTACTACAGTTAGGGATAAACCTGGCGTAAAATTCTAACATACCAAAAAATGATCGAAGTTGATCTTTGTTCTGTGGAGTGGGAAAACATTTTATAGCAGAGACCAAATCTTCCTTAGGTTCCACTCCTTTAGCTGATAGTTTGTAACCAAGATAGTTTACCTCTTTAACGGCAAATTTGCATTTCTCTGCTTTTAAAGTTGCGCCACGGTCAGTTAAAATGGATAACACAGTAGCTAAAGTCTTGTCGTGAAATTCTATATCTTTACCATAGACCAATATGTCGTCCTGAAAACACTTTACATATGGTACATTGGAAAACATGGACTCCATTACTCTGTGAAATACAGCCAAAGCTGACGCCAAACCGAAAGGCATTCTTTTGAACCGATAGGCACCAGAAAGAGTGACAAAAGAAGTGAGGTGACAACAGTCTTTTTTGAGAGTGATTTGGTGATATGCCGATGACATATCTAAGGTAGTGAATACCTTTGCATCCTTGAGGGAACTCAAACATTTCTGTGATGTTAGGAAGAGGATGCCTATCCACCCATATTTTGTCATTTAGGTCTCTCAAATCAATAGACATCCTAAGAGCTCCATTGGGTTTCCTGGCTAAAACAATGGGAGAAAGCCATTCTGAGCTTTCTATGGGCTCAATGATGCCTTGATTGCAAAGAGATTCAAGTTCTTGGGATAGTTCTTTCCTCATGGCCAAAGGAACTCGTCTGGACTTGTGCACTACTGGTTGGACACCATGCTTAAGAATGATCTGATGCGAAAAACCCTTTATTTTACCAAGAGTTCCACTGAATACACATGGAAAAGCTGATTTCCAGTCATGGGCATCTACAGTGCAAACGGGTATAAAATGATCCTTGAGAAGAACCTGTTCAGAACTGTTAGGATCCAAAATGATACCTAACATTTTTTGCTCCAACCAGCCAAGAAGTGAAGATCCATCTTCAGCAACATAGACAGTAGCTGGAGTGGAATGCTCTTTAAATGTTAAAGTACAATCAAATTCACCCAAAACCTGAACAGGTTTGCCACCATATGCTACAGGTTTGACAAAAGACTTTCTCAAAGGAATATCAGTTAATTTGCACCACTCCTCAGGACCAATTAACGTGAAAAAGGAACCCGAGTCAGCCATCATGGAAATATGATTGCCATTTACCCCAACTTGGCAGTAGGGTCGCTTTACACTGGCAGGTTGGAGTTTCAATATTTGAGGAACAGCTTCAGAAAGAGTGGGAGTACACAAAATATTTTGGGATTCTTTGACACACATTTCATCAGCATTGGATAACATCATAATTTCATTACCATCCTCACTATCAGAATCAGGATCTACCTCTGATTTGGCGTCAATAGAAAGAACTTTTTTAGTTGAAGATTTAAAGTTGGAACTGGTGGGTTTAGATTTGCAAACCTTAGAAAAATAACCTTTCTTTTTGCATTTGGCACAGTATTTATCCAGAGTAGGATAAAAAGGAGCATTTCCCAAATGACTCCTGCTACCACACATGTAACATTTAAATGGTTTGCGTTGTTTGTCATACTTAGTTTCTTTCTTGATAACAACCTTGTCAACAGCAAGGGCATGTACCTTAGTATCCAAGGCCATTTGGTCCATGTACATCGCTGTTGACTCTATATTTTTAGCAATTTCTAAAGCTTTATCCAAGGTTAAGTCCTGTGTAGTTAACAATTTTTCTTGAATTTTTTTGCTATTTGTTTTTTCAACTAATTGATCTCTCAACATTTCATCATGAAAAGTTTTGTAATCGCAAGTGGACGCTAAGACTCTTAGGTCGCTTACAAACGTTTCGACAGGCTCACCAGGTAACTGTTTTCTCATATAAAACTTATGCCTCTCCATAATGATGTTACGCTTTTTTTTAATCTGGAGTCCAACATCTTTATGGCTGAAGCATATTCATCAATGGCATCACCTTCACCCACGACTACAGTAGGAGGTAAATGTTTTAAAACTTTCCTCCCCTCTGTACCCAAAGAGTGACGCAGTAAGGCAAACCTTTTCTTTTGTGTAAAAACCTCTGCTTCAATGGCTTCTAGGTAAGCCTCAAAACCTTCTAACCACAATTCCCATTCTTCAGGAGGATTTCCAGGAGTGGAGAGAAAGGGGGATGGCTGAAGTACAGATTGTTGCATTTAAGCTATTTGGTACACGAAAGTACAAAACTGTAACAGTAACCCACTTTAGTGAGCGAATAAAATAATAGATAATACTAGAAATTGTTTAGTGTAAACAATTAAGGAGTGCAAATGAAATAGTGCGTGTCAAAGATACAACTATTGAATAGTATTAAAGTGGAGAGGTGTGCACGTCACCGATGTGCACTAGAAGGTAAGTAGAACTATGAATGCAATTCACCAAGATTGTTATATGAAAATAGGTGAACGCATAAGCGTGATGCACAATAAGCTGTTGGCGGGTGACGTTCAGAAACTGCTTGAAAAACGTATTTCAACTTGCAAAAGAGACACAGTGCATCAGGAATAGAAGAATAAGCTGTGTGCATCAGCGAGTTATGCACTAACACCACATGGGCGTGCAGACAACCAGAACCTTTGAAAAGCCGTGCGCATCAGCGAAAAACAAATTTGCTGTGTGCAAATGAAAACGGGCTATAAAATCTATTTAAAGCTGTGTGCATCAGTGATCAGAAACTCAGCTGTGCGCAAGTGAAGAGAAGAATCGACATCGATGTCATTCAAAACTGGTCCAGTTGCTAGGAAACAGTAGAAACTCTTTTTCAAAATGGCCACTCACTACGTGGCCACGTAGCGTAGGAACGACGTCAGGCAAAGCAGGCAAGTAATGCATAAACTTGCTTCTCCGTTGCTAAGAAACAGTGAGGAATACTTTTCAAAATGGCCACATGTTGCGTGGCACGTAGCGTAGAAGTGATGTCAGGAAGGGAAGGCAGGAAATGCACGGGCGCTGCTTCTCCACGCGCCGGAACACAGATGCACAACGAGGGTCTCGCAGCTGCCAATGCGTTGGAAAGCACACCAAAAGCCTCGTGCCGCCCTCGGGCTCTTGAGCAAGAGGCAGCGCACGACAGTACGGCAACTGTCACCAGGAAATCTCCCAAAAA
This sequence comes from Calotriton arnoldi, assembly GCA_963921515.1. Taxonomy (NCBI): domain Eukaryota; kingdom Metazoa; phylum Chordata; class Amphibia; order Caudata; family Salamandridae; genus Calotriton; species Calotriton arnoldi. The sequence continues at coordinate 1,479,613 of CAWUFW010002687.1, read as the reverse complement.
ACAAATGGGATAAATATGCAAAATCCTACCGGAGTCCGTTCACAACAGGGCAGTAAAAAGTTCCAACAGCAAAACAGGAACACGGAGGCTGTCAAAAACAGAGAAAACAAACCGGTTGTAGCAAAGTTCTCCTCGGAAAATGACGATGCTCTTCACCGGTCCAGGGTCCAAATCCAGTCGTCGCCAGTGAAAGGAGGAGGAAGCTGTCTGGTAAGTGCAATCTCTTTATTTGTAATAAGAGAAGTCCAGAGTAAACGACCGGCCAGAGCGACAGCAAAGTACAACTGCCCTTCTGACCATTCCACATGCCACCATTCTAGTATGGAACAATGGTGATGGTGGCATGTGCTTACATTCAATAAGATTTAAAGATGCATAGAACCCAACACACATATATTTAATTAAGATGTTGATGACGGTAAATGTAATTGTAAAAACAACAGTTGATGGACAGAATGCAGAACAATGTCATACATTCACCCCAGTACAGAGATCTGGGCCTAAATCCATCGTTTTTTGCTCACCATGCCATTCCAGTTTGAACCCAGCCATATGCAAATCAGTCTTGACCCTGTGCCTCATGGGAACAGTCCAGCCCGAACTGCCAAGCCAGGTCCTCCCTGGACTGGAAACAAGCATCCTAGGACCGGTTTCGGGTTTCACCCCTCTTCAGCCAGGATAGCTTGATTCCAGTGGCATGGAGAGCACGGGACCCACGTCTGGGCATACCCATCCCACTCAGGGTGACAAATGCAAAAACAACAGTTGATGGACAGAATGCAGAACAATGTCATACATTCACCCCAGTACAGAGATCTGGGCCTAACTCCATCGTTTTTTTGCTCACCATGCCATTCCAGTTTGAACCCAGCCATATGCAAATCAGTCTTGACCCTGTGCCTCATGGGAACAGTCCAGCCCGAACTGCCAAGCCAGGTCCTCCCTGGACTTGAAACAAGCATCCTAGGACCGGTTTCGGGGTTTCACCCCTTTTCAGCCAGGATAGCTTGATTCCAGTGGCATGGAGAGCACGGGACCCACGTCTGGGCATACCCGTCCCACTCAGGGTGACAAATGCAAAAACAACAGTTGATGGACAGAATGCAGAACAATGTCATACATTCACCCCAGTACAGAGATCTGGGCCTAAATCCATCGTTTTTTGCTCACCATGCCATTCCAGTTTGAACCCAGCCATATGCAAATCAGTCTTGACCCTGTGCCTCATGGGAACAGTCCAGCCCGAACTGCCAAGCCAGGTCCTCCCTGGACTGGAAACAAGCATCCTAGGACCGGTTTCGGGGTTTCACCTCTTCAGCCAGGATAGCTTGATTCCAGTGGCATGGAGAGCACGGGACCCACGTCTGGGCATACCCGTCCCACTCAGGGTGACAAATGCAAAAACAACAGTTGATGGACAGAATGCAGAACAATGTCATACATTCACCCCAGTACAGAGATCTGGGCCTAAATCCATTGTTTTTGTGCTCACCATGCCATTCCAGTTTGAACCCAGCCATATGCAAATCAGTCTTGACCCTGTGCCTCATGGGAACAGTCCAGCCCGAACTGCCAAGCCAGGTCCTCCCTGGACTGGAAACAAGCATCCTAGGACCGGTTTCGGGTTTCACCCCTCTTCAGCCAGGATAGCTTGATTCCAGTGGCATGGAGAGCACGGGACCCACGTCTGGGCATACCCGTCCCACTCAGGGTGACAAATGCAAAAACAACAGTTGATGGACAGAATGCAGAACAATGTCATACATTCACCCCAGTACAGAGATCTGGGCCTAAATCCATCGTTTTTGCTCACCATGCCATTCCAGTTTGAACCCAGCCATATGCAAATCAGTCTTGACCCTGTGCCTCATGGGAACAGTCCAGCCCGAACTGCCAAGCCAGGTCCTCCCTGGACTGGAAACAAGCATCCTAGGACCGGTTTCGGGGTTTCACCCCTCTTCAGCCAGGATAGCTTGATTCCAGTGGCATGGAGAGCACGGGACCCACGTCTGGGCATACCCGTCCCACTCAGGGTGACAAATGCAAAAACAACAGTTGATGGACAGAATGCAGAACAATGTCATACATTCACCCCAGTACAGAGATCTGGGCCTAAATCCATCGTTTTTTTGCTCACCATGCCATTCCAGTTTGAACCCAGCCATATGCAAATCAGTCTTGACCCTGTGCCTCATGGGAACAGTCCAGCCCGAACTGCCAAGCCAGGTCCTCCCTGGACTGGAAACAAGCATCCTAGGACCGGTCTCGGGGTTTCACCCCTCTTCAGCCAGGATAGCTTGATTCCAGTGGCATGGAGAGCACGGGACCCACGTCTGGGCATACCCGTCCCACTCAGGGCCATTGTGCAACATTCCGTCCATCATCTTGTGTGTTTTGCAATTCGCCCCAAGTGGGAAGGGTATGCCCAGACGTGGGTCCCGTGCTCACTGCGCCACTGGAGTCAGGCTATCCTGGCTGATGAGGGCTGAATGCCCGAAACCGGTCCTAGGATGCTTGATTCCGGTCCAGGGAAGACATGGCTTGGCAGTTCGGTCTGGACTGTTCCCATGAGGCACAGGGTCAAGACTGATTTGTATATGGCCATGTCTGAACTGGGGTGGCGTGGTGAAGCAAAATAACGATGGATTAAACCCAGATCTGTGACTGGGGGTGAATGTTTGCCATTGTGCAACATTCCGTCCATCATCTTGTGTGTTTTGCAATTCGCCCCAAGTGGGAAGGGTATGCCCAGACGTGGTCCCGTGCTCACTGCGCCACTGGAGTCAGGCTATCCTGGCTGATGAGGGCTGAATGCCCGAAACCGGTCCTAGGATGCTTGATTCCGGTCCAGGGAAGACATGGCTTGGCAGTTCGGTCTGGACTGTTCCCATGAGGCACAGGGTCAAGACTGATTTGCATATGGCCATGTCTGAACTGGGGTGGCGTGGTGAAGCAAAATAACGATGGATTAAACCCAGATCTGTGACTGGGGGTGAATGTTTGCCATTGTGCAATATTCCGTCCATCATCTTGTGTGTTTTGCAATTCGCCCCAAGTGGGAAGGGTATGCCCAGACATGGGTCCCGTGCTCACTGCGCCACTGGAGTCAGGCTATCCTGGCTGATGAGGGCTGAATGCCCGAAACCGGTCCTAGGATGCTTGATTCCGGTCCAGGGAAGACATGGCTTGGCAGTTCGGTCTGGACTGTTCCCATGAGGCACAGGGTCAAGACTGATTTGCATATGGCCATGTCTGAACTGGGGTGGCGTGGTGAAGCAAAATAACGATGGATTAAACCCAGATCTGTGACTGGGGGTGAATGTTTGCCATTGTGCAACATTCCGTCCATCATCTTGTGTGTTTTGCAATTCGCCCCAAGTGGGAAGGGTATGCCCAGACGTGGGTCCCGTGCTCACTGCGCCACTGGAGTCAGGCTATCCTGGCTGATGAGGGCTGAATGCCCGAAACCGGTCCTAGGATGCTTGATTCCGGTCCAGGGAAGACATGGCTTGGCAGTTCGGTCTGGACTGTTCCCATGAGGCACAGGGTCAAGACTGATTTGCATATGGCCATGTCTGAACTGGGGTGGCGTGGTGAAGCAAAAATAACGATGGATTAAACCCAGATCTGTGACTGGGGGTGAATGTTTGCCATTGTGCAACATTCCGTCCATCATCTTGTGTGTTTTGCAATTCGCCCCAAGTGGGAAGGGTATGCCCAGACGTGGGTCCCGTGCTCACTGCGCCACTGGAGTCAGGCTATCCTGGCTGATGAGGGCTGAATGCCCGAAACCGGTCCTAGGATGCTTGATTCCGGTCCAGGGAAGACATTGCTTGGCAGTTCGGTCTGGACTGTTCCCATGAGGCACAGGGTCAAGACTGATTTGCATATGGCCATGTCTGAACTGGGGTGGCGTAGTGAAGCAAAATAACGATGGATTAAACCCAGATCTGTGACTGGGGGTGAATGTTTGCCATTGTGCAACATTCCGTCCATCATCTTGTGTGTTTGGTAAATGTAATTGTGCCTTGGCAGAGAGATATTCACTACGCTGTTTCCAAGCTGAGCTATCATCTCATGCATCTCATCACAAAGCATGGAGCTCATTCACTAACTCGGATCTTAGTGGAGTTAATGTATGTACTGTTGACAGCATCATTTCATAAAAAACAGGTGCATGGAACTCTTCTGCACCTGTGCATGGGTTCAAAATGTGTTCATTATATGGCCTGTATATTTCTACTTTCTTTTGTCTATCTACTTCTGATTATACAACTTTATTTCTAAATCATTCTTCTGTGCTCTGGATTTTTCTGATTCACCGCTTCCTCATGTCCTACCTCTACATCTATTCCTTTCCCACCCAGTGGGGTGCAAATTATTATTCACCTCCCAGCTTACTTAATTAGTCTGCTAAATACTACGTACTAGGCCTCTCTGATGTCCAGTCAGATTCCTTTATTAGAATTTTTTAGGAACAAAGACAAAATTGATTGGCATGCTCTTTACTTTAATCAGTCTCATGAAGCAACAGAAAGCCAAAATTACGTGTTCCATGTCCTTTTCCCACTCTGCTTGTTTCTAGATTTTTCTGTCCTCTGAACCGTCTCAGGCTACTGCACCAGCAGCACCCTCGAGATAAGAACAGGTAAGTATGGGGGGGGGAAGGGGGATATATTTTAATCTTACTTCTCTTCTGAGTCTACCTTTCTCTTCTCCTTGGACCTAGTAGTCTCTGTTTTACTCTCTTTATTCTTTGTAATCTGTTCTTCGTGCCCTTTGTGCTACTCTTTTCCCCAGGTACAGTGTGACTTTAAACAAGAGCTCTCCTAGGCCTGCACTTTGCCTCTGGATTAAATGTTCCCTAGAATGGTCTAATAATGCTTTCCTGCAAGTCGCCTTTCCCCATTTTACAGCATTGTTACCACTGCTACCGATGTCCACTCCATTGAAACAGTATCAGCATTGTTTTACTCTGCCCCTTTCCCGTCATCCACATGGTTAGCCATGGTCCTCTTCAGAACCGTGGATAGCTTTTGGCAGAAGGCCATTCCCAGTCAAGGTTCTTTGGCGTTCTTCTCCTGTTCGGTATTCTCCTTCCTTCTGTGAGAGACCAGTATCAATAGAAAGAGTCTTTCATTGCCACTCTCTTCCCTCTCAAATCAGTTGTTTGTTTGTCTTTCCTGTTTCCTAGTCTCTCAAACCTTTCTAACTTTTCTACTAACTTTTAGTTTCCAGGGACCTGTCGCTGAACCCATTGTGCCGGATGTCATGGGAGCTTTTTCTCAAGGAAATGATCTTGCCCTGTCCTTTCTGCTCACACACCGCCCCTGAATTCTTCCGATCGGGAAGATTACTAAGAAACTGACAGTCCGCATTAGTTTGTTCTTAACCTTTCCTATGCTTAACTTATAACATATAGGGCTGAAGAGACAAGAATCAGCTTAAAATGCAGGATTCCTGCCTTTATATTGGGTCATTCAAGTAAGGGGAGTGTAATCAGTTTATAGAATAAACTCTTAACTCGCCAGATAATATTTTAGTTTTTCTACCGCCCACTTGTCAGCCAGACTATGGGATAAAGATGACCATTTTCAAACCCCTCTGAGCCTATTTGGGAAAGGATAGCGCCTAACTCCAGGTCTGAAGCATTGGTTTGGAGGATAAACTCCTTGGAGAATTTAGAGAACTATAAAATTAGTTTCTCAAAAGCCTGAATGGCTATCCTAGGGGAATTTTTCAGTTTTTCAGGACTTTCTTTTTGCAGGAGATTGGTTAAGGGAATGGCGATTTGGGAGAACTGAGGATTGAACAAACTGTAGTATCCTACCAGTCCGAAAAAACCTCATAAATGCCATTGGTCCTCGGGAAAGGAACCCCATGTATAACAGATATGTTTTCTTCCTGGGGTTTTATCTCACTTTTCCTCAACAAGTACCCTAGGTATTTGAACTGTTTCTGGGCGATTCTACTCTTGTGTGGGATGAGATGTAATCCAACTTCCACCAAAGTCTCAAAGACCCCACTCAAATGTGCAAGGTGTCCCAAGTCCTGCTATAGATTATAGTGTCCTCAAGGTTGCTGGTGCTCCATGTAACCAAAAAGGAAAGGCTGTGTACTGATAGAGAACATCAGGTGTAGTAAAGATGGTCTTTTGCTTGACATTACATTTTAGCAGAATCTGCCAGTACCTTTTTGTAAGGTCGAGAGTCATAATATATCACTGCTTCCCATAGTTGTTCTATATGCTTGACAATATGAGGGAAAGCGTATGAGTCGAACATAGAAATTTGATTTCGCATACGAAAATCTACACAGAATCTAATCAATCCATCTGGTGTTTTGACTAAAACAATGGGGAATTCCAGTCATTGTGGGAGGGCTCTATGACTCCAAGTTGTAAGTTTTTCTCTACCTCCTCTTGTATTGCCACCCGCAGTGCCTCTGATATTAACCCGTTGCGTGCTTCTGTCGGCCAACGGCCGTCGCGAGCACTACCTCTGTAGTGCTGCGCACGTCCGTTGGCCGACGCGGCCCCGCCCACTCCGCTAAACCGCCGCACCGCGGCGTAATTGCCGCCGCGGTTAAGTGGTTAAATGGGGGTTTTGTTTAACAACCCTTCCAGGATTGGTGGTGTTATTGTGTCTAACTAAATTAGTCTTTCCTGGGTTTTTGGAAAACAACTTGTGGTGAATGATATCAAGAGGAGTCCAAGTCTGCTTTTTCTTTTAGGGAAAGCTTAGGGTTAGCATCTGCCTCAGAGAGCTCAGGATACTGTGATTCGATTATCTGGACCATAAGCCTGTGGGGCAGAGGCCCTTCTTGTTTTTAAGGTGGTTCACATGAGATATTTGCATTTCATTTTTCCTCCCTGACAGTATTTAGTCTCTTTTGAATCTGAAAGCGTTCCATTGGACGAGCATTTTATTTTCCGTTAACAGTAAGAAAACTCAATTGCCTGGTTGAAATTCTCTAAATTTGGCTCCAACTTTGTAACATCCTTTTGCTGATCCTTAGCTTTAGAAATATTTTCTTGGACAAGCCCCGTCAGCTTACTCATCTATTATGTAACTGGGTGGCATACTACAATGGTTCTCTGGAGTTGGTCTGCTTCTCCCATACCTCCTGCATCATTTCTAATAGTCTTCTGGGCTTTCTCTGAACAGGAATTCAAAAGGAGAAAATCTGAGACTACTTTGGGTTTGACATCGGCTGACAAAAAGTGCCAGAGACAGCATAAAATTCTAATTTTTTCCCTCAATCTCACAAATTTAACTTCAGGGTGGCATTATATCATTTACCCACTGTCGCTCAACTGGTTAGTCAAGGTCCTTAGAACCATGAAGGGAGTGATAGCCGTTGTTGGAGGGTTGGTTCTAGCCCAAGTTCTCTTCTGGTTCCTCGGGTTCTCGCCATCTCCTGTGTATCCGCAGGCCACCCTTTCTGCTTCTCTCATCTATCCTTTGCGGGCCCGGGTTCCCTCCATGTCTGGGCATGATGACGTTTCGAGGTATTCCACCTCTCCTGAATCTCCTCCTCCTGCTTCACGTTCTTCTCCTGCTCTGCATTCTCCTTCATTCTGTGAGAGACTAGAACGAATAGGGAGAGTCTGTCTTTTATTTCCACTCTCTTCCTCTCAAGTCTCTTGTTTCTCTGTGCCAGTTTTCTAGTCTGTCCTCCCTTTCTAACCTTTCTTCTCCCTTTTATTTTCTAGAGACGTGCTGTAGCGTCCATTGCGCCGGATGTTGTGTAGAGTTTACTTAGGTAAGTGATCTGGCCCCAATACTTCCACTCACTCAACCTTTGTCTCCTTCTGCATATATTATTTTGGACCCCATCTCTTTCCTTTGAATAGCGCGTTTCCTCCACTGTGTGCTGGTGCCATTTCCTGCTCTACAAACTTACTGGAATTCTGCCTGTTGTTGCTATGCATGCCATTCCGCATTTTCTTTCTCCTCTGGATTATTGCTTTTTTCTCTTACTTAGTGTTAAGAGTCCTGGGTTCTAGACCCCAGGTCTGCAGTGGTTGGGTTCCTAGCCCACGGGTGTAAGGACTGTCAGTGCACCTTTACTGAGTATGGCAGTCCATTTGAACTGCAGCCCCACACAACCCACTTAGCATTCTTGCAGGAATGGTGTTTCCTAGGTTACTAACAGTCCCGTTAAGGGTTCAGGGATACAGTGGTTATTCAAACCCAATTTTGTTTTTAGAATAGCACACTCAAGCATATCACTGAGAAAGACACTGTATATTTTATCTTGCTTATTTCAACAGTCTTATTCTGTTGCTTAGCAAGTGAATAATACCTACACAGAATATAATTAAAACAGCAGTTGTGCATGTTACTGAGAGGAAGAATATTATGAACCTTTCTAACATGATTTAGAATGTTCCTAGCGTCCTACCACTGTAACACTACTTCTGTGCTCTACACTATGAGAGCATGGAATAGCTTACTTGCTGCTAGAATTTTTCAGGACCTTATGCACTGTATACCTGTTCACAGCGAATACACTGTGTTTTTCAGACTTCAGCCGGGAAGAAGAGTGTGCCCTCAGAAGGAAAACACTATCAGCTGGGCTCAGCTCTCCTCCTCACTGGATTGACTCTAGGCATAAGAGTGGATGTTCCTGCAGTTTGGGGGGACCTCTCATGAGAACCTGGTGAAAGGCCTCTCTGCTCAGTGATGTATATAGGAGATTGTCACCACTAACGTTAGCTTGTGTTGCAAAATCAAACGGGGATTTTCCAAAATTCTAGATGCAAAATGTCTAAATCAGGGTGGATGAAAATACACCAGCACAGACTACTTGTCAACCTTCCATATCCACTGTTAATCCTCGAGATATAGATATTGCGGAGTTTGTATCTGATTTGTTTCACCTGATGCTATAACACATCAGTATTTAGATCAAAATGACACTTTCACAAGTTCTGCGAAAAATAACAACATGCTGACTGTGGACCAAAGGCAGACAGGCTAATTTAACGTTTAAAAAATTGAGTCTGGCTTTGGGAGGGGTTCACAACATCCGCGGCTTGTATGAGGGGACGTCATTGATTAGCTGTTGGTAACACAATTACAGGGGTAATATACATCTCTATTACATCTCTATCTTGTGTAAATAAATGACCAATCTAAAAAAAACACACTCGTAACAGTAAGGTATATTAAACAAAAATACGCTTCACATGTAAAATAGACTTGCTAATACCGTTAACATTAATGAATATATGTTTAAGCTTTTTGTAAATAGAACATCATAAAAGGGTGCATTAGGCACTGCATGAATACTGTTCTTTCAAGCATGAATACTAAAAAAACATTGTCACAACACCACATTAATAATAAGAAATAAATGCGTTCTGACAATTAAGCAGACCAGACATGATATTCTAATGGGCCAAATGAAAAAATGTGGCTAGCAACAAAATCAAAGGAAAAAAACCGAAAATAGTTCTTTGGAAAGTTTTTTTTAATTAGAATTCAGGATACCAGCAACAGTCTCTTTAATTTAACGTTGGTTTCTGTCTATTTTCTCAGTCGAATTATGGGACAACCAACTCCAGTTGTCAACAGAAGCTATTTCAACAACATGAGGATCACAGATAGTATATGAGCGATCAATTAAATGAATCTGTGCCATGGACGTTGCACTAACTGCTTGTGGAGGTGATACACAAAAAAACTGGAACAGGTCTAGTGGTTCCAAGGCTTTCAGTGATGGTGAATGTGCCTCGATCAGTGTCTCAGATGTGAATCAAAAGGTGAGGCCGGTCGATCAAACTGAGCATTTTGCAGCATAGGCAGGTGCATGGATCAATAATACTACTACGATGTGACTGCCGCGGTTTCAGGAACCATTTCATGTTTATAAAAGCCACGTGAGGCTGCTCCAATTCGAACTCCAAGATAATTTCACATGTACAGTTTGTGCATGACAAGACAGGTTTTACTTTCAGAGCATCCAGTTTGCAAAAAAGACAAGTCCATTTCTCATATATGAGCCATCCCACACCAAACCTTAGGTGACAGCGAGAGGCCGCAAAGGCAGAACTCAACCACCTGTACACATCCAAGACAGAATACATGCTCTATAAACTGCGTGTAGGGCACTATGACCAGGGGAAAAAGGCCGGCAGACTCTTAGAAGCTCCACTTAAATGGGAGGCGGCTGCTGCAATCCCGGCCATTCGTAATGGAGCAGGGGTTCTGCTTCGAAAGCTCCAAGAAATAGCCTCAGAATGTGCGTCATATTACCAGGCCCTGTACAACTAGGAGACTGGTGGTGACCCAAAAAGGGAGGACGACTTCTTTACTACCCTGATTGTCGGGCCTCAACGCCAATGGTAGGGCTCTTCTGGATGGGGAAATCTCCAAAGAGCGATCCTCCCCTGCAATAAAGCCCCTGGAGAGGATGGGTTCCCCGGAGAATTTTATATATATGGCTGAAGCCAGACATACTGGACTCCCTTTACAATTCGTACAAAGAGGCAGAACGAACAGACGTCCTCTCAGCTCTATCAAACAAAGCACTAATAGCTGTCCACCACAAGCCGGGGAAAGACCCTATACTCTGCGACAGCTACTGTCTGATATTAAAATTCTGGCCGGCATATTGGCCTCCCATCTTAATCGTGTCATCCCTACCCTCATTCATCAGGACCGGGAAGGCTTTGTGCCGGGACACACTTCCCGCAATCATTTACGGACCCTAGGTCACCTCTTCTGGTATGCCAAAGACTTGCTGGAAGAGGCCCTCGCCATCTTACTTGACGCCGAAAAGGCAGTTGACCAGATTGAGTGACTCTACCTCTTCAGCACGCTCAAGAGGTTTGGACTGGGTGAGGATTTTATCGCTAAAGTCAAATGGCTCTACAGTAACCAGACATCTCAGGTCAACTGCAGGGGCCTTGTTTCCAACCCCTTTCCTATCCACCAGGGTACCCACCAGAGATGTCCTTTGTCACCATTGTTGTTTCTCCTAGGAATGGAACCTTTGGGGCAGCCATAAGACAACACTCCTCCATATCAGACAACACTCCTCCATATCAGGCGTACCTACGCCTGCTGGCCGCTCAAAAATCCTATTGTTTGCGGATGGCATTCTTTTTACATTTACGAACCTCAGCCTTTCCCATCCCCGCTCTCATGTCCCCTTATATCGGGCTTTGCCTGTATATCAGGCAATAGGATTAACTGGACGAAAAGTGAGGTGTTACCCTGAGTCACAACCGCTGCAGCGATCACCACCTATCCATTCAAGTGGAAGCCGGATCGACTCCTTTACCTTGGCACTAACCTCAATCGAGGTATGGAGAAAATGATGATAACCTAGACCCATTGATAGCAAGAACTTGGCTGGACTACGCAAAATGATACCTCTCCACCTCTCGCTCTGGGGCAGGATACAGGCTGTGAATATGGTCATAGTACCCAGGTTTACATATGTATTGGGCATGTTACCTTCCCGGTCAATCCATCCCTCCTGGCCTTTATATGGGGCAATTCCAAACCCCGGCTGAAAATCTAGAAACTGTTGATCCACAGACTGCTGCCTCAGGGGGGCTTCAGTCTCTCCTGTGTGGAGCATTACTTCACTGATTTGCAGTAATTGCAATTAGCCGCTTTGCGAGGCCAGGCGGCAGACATGCCCTTATGGATTGCCATCAAATGTCTTCTTACCTCTGCCGGCCCAGGGCTGCAACTCCTTTATAAACACAAAACCCCACCTCCCTGACATAAATCCGATCAGTCACTCAACGGTGAAGTCGTGGGACTGATGAGTGGTTGCACAATCACGCATCCATTTGGAATGACCCAGTACTCAAGATAGACTGACACACTATAAGTTGGGGCTTGTGGAGCAGAGCCAGCATATTGACCCTTGACCAGCTAATTTCGCACAAGGACATTTTCCCCTTTGAATCACTCCAAGACAAATTCAAACTGCCCGTCCTCCAACTGTGAAGATATGACGAACTACGACACTGTTTGTGGGCTTGTTTGGGGCCATGCCCATGGGATATATGCAAATCTTCTGTAGAATGATACCTGGCACATTGGGGATCATAGCTGGGTGTAATGCCAGAACTGTACAATCTGTTAATATCCCACCTTTATGCTAAACCGACTCTCGCCAACCTATGAGACTCCTGGCAGAGAGCATTACAGATTGACTACACTGGACTTTACTGGGCTACGCTTGAGGCAGACCTTAACCAAGGAGTCCAGGAATCCAGAATGAAACTGTGTCTTTTTAAAACATTGCAAGACTGGTACTGGAACCCGCATAAACTCCATTCAGCAGGCCTACTCCACCATTTCAAATGTTGAAGATGTGACCAGATGGACTGTACCATTGGTCACATTCTTAGTGACCATCCCCAAATCCATGCATTTTATAGGGAGGTAGAAATTGCCCTTTTTGAGACCTTGCACTTGCCACTGCCCTTTCCACAGCAATTGATTATATTACAAGATATGAATGATTTCCCTACCCTCACCACCCACGAGAGACTCTTATGAGCCACAGCACTCACTGTAACAAAAATTTGCATTCTTCATCATTGGAGATTGTCCCAACTCCCCACCCATGACGAGGGGAATACAGAAATGTACAAAATTACCTCTTATGAATGGATTATATACAGAGTGCTGGATAAAACAGATTGTCTCGCAGATCTGGTCGCCCTTTCTGGGCACCGACCCCGCTGCCTGAGGGGCATACACTCTGTAAGCTGCAGCCTGCACCCGGAGGTTTGATAACGGTGCTTGTGGCCTCCCTCCCTCTTCTACCCAGCCTTCCCCTACTCCCCATCCCCTAATCCCCTGTACTGTCTTTTCACTTCGTCTGAAACCCAGCCGGAGCGCCTCCACTGGCCCTCTCACTCCTGAGTCCACAGTAAAGTAGACAACCTTCTTGAAGGTTCCGCAACATGCTTTGTGACCCTGGATACGTCCACGTAACCCTCCCCCTCCCTTCTCCGCTTCTCTCTCCCCTTCCCTTTTCCTATTTCTCAATCTTTCCCTCTCATTCCCTCCTCCTATTATTCTATGATGTCCGATCTTCCACTGTTTCAGCCGTTCAAACCATGCCACCCTAACACACTGTGTGGATGTTAGTCATGTCTTTGCTTACTCCCCATGGTATATACATCATGACTCCCCCTTTTTGTGATGAGGGTTTGTTGTTTAGAGTGGTCCTTTTTTGAGGGTCGTGTACATATATACGTCACAGGGCTACAATGGTATTGGAGATCACTTGTATTTCCCTGACAAATATAAAGATTTTTAAAAATCAATTTATCATTTATTTCAGCAAGTCATTCATGTCCCAGATTGTGCACTAATGTTTCTTTGCACTTTTGCTCAGCTGGATACATGTACTTCATGTTTTCTTTGAGATTTGATACCCATTTTTTATAAAAGACCGATGACAAAACCACAGTTGGTGATTAGATGGATGATAGGGATTTCACCAAACAGGCTTGAGAACAAGAGAGGAAAAAATGAGGGGATGAGTCCAGTCAAGCTTTAAATCCAGTCACCAGAACAGATCTGATGTTCTTAAAAAGTGCACAATACCTGTTGCATTTGTAAGACCCTGTGTATTTCTGAGGCAGTTCGGGTAGTTTGCAGGTTATAAGTCTCAGCTGCATATGTTGAAGACACCTCTTGTAACAAGATAGCAATAAGTTAGTTAATTTTGTCTGAAAGCATGTCTTTATCAATTACCGACACAGGGGTACCTTTGATTACATGGTGAGGCAAAGGATAAAAGGTAATTTCATAACTCTGTATTGTTTTAGAAACTGTAATCACGTACGGTTGACTGGTCTCCATCTCACAACAGCTGGTATTAGTTAACATTAAGGGGTCGATTCCAATGTCGTTCGGAAGGACCACGAATCGGATTTGGGTTTGCCGAATCCAATCCGGAACCCTTGTTGCCGACCGAATCGTACACAGTTCCCAACGACTGATTACGATGCCCGAAAACCGGTAGGGCTGTCCAAATCGGTTGAGGAAGACATTCGGACAGCCGTTCTGATTTGGTTTCTCCAGAACGAATCGGCTGCCGGAATAGCAGGCCCCCCTTCACCAGGGGCCTTCCGAATTGGGCTCATGGGGGTACCCAAGGGACCCCCCTTTTCAACCATGCACAGTGTGGCAGGCATCATGGGGTGCCCGCCACAGGGTGCAAGGTTTTCCCCAGCCACCCCTTTCTTCAATGGGAGCCTGTGTTCTCGTTCGGAACACAGGCTCCCATTGAAGTCAATGGGAGTCTGGCCGAATCGTATCCGGAAGCCTCCTGATACACCCAAATCGCTTGGTCGGACTCCCCCGATCCGAGTCGTCCAGAAAGCATTCCGGGACCGATTCGGTAGGAATGCTTTCCAAACAACATCGAAATCGACCCCTAAATGTGATCCATTTCTTAGAAGTGTGTGGTGTGTTGGAATAAATGAAACAGGAGTAACTGATAAGGTACAACTCAACCCTGTCTTAAAAGGATTACACGTTCCATGCAAGGAAATAGAATCACACAGTAGCGAGTGACCTAGAAGATGTCTGCAGCTAGAGACACTGATAAATACTGAGTTGTCTTCATTTAAACCTATATGAGTGAAAGGAAGGATCCATACATGATGTAGATGTGTATTGTGCATTTTCTGTTATCAGCCCAATGACTTTAACTTCTGGCACTCATAGAAGTGGAACTTTGTGATTGTAAGGGAAATAACTCCATGTAGAAGGCACATAACTTGTGGATTTTCAGCGACAGAAAATGTGTTTCTCTTCATTTGTTTGATACTTGATAAGGTGCTTTTAGAGAGTATGTGCATACCATTGTCTATAATTTTAAACGCATATTGCATATTTTCTCAATTCATGTGTCGAATCCTTTCAGCAGCTTCTTTTTCTGAATATTTGTTCCATTCATTGTTAATGGCATATATTCTTGTCGTTATGAATCGTGTTGTTCTAATGGGGTGTGGTCCCAGAAGGAAATTTGAAAAATCCATATTTACCTTGATGGACAAATGCTCCTTCACAGCCAGTAGACTGGAATGTGTCGATCAGCGTTGGCACAGCTTACCGGCACCAGTTGTAGTATTGACTACAGGTATGCGTCTGTTATATTGGGGGTCAGGAAGATTAGCTTTAGGACCAGGAGTGTAGGAAAGAAAATGGTGCATGAATGTATTACAGTCAATGGGCCATAGGGCTGAACGTTTCAAGAGACAATAATGAAGAATTGTAGGTTCCATTTTGGATCAGATTGTTTAACTCAGTGTCTGATATGTTTATTTTCAGTTGCCAATTGGTGAACTGCGTTGAGTCGACGTTTGATGTAGAGGATCTCTTAAGATCTTTCTTAGTTCCAAATCCCAGACAGGTAGCCTGCTGAATTGTTTCATTCAGGAAAATCATTTCTCTGGATATGCTTGGAATATAACCTTTTAGCCCGCTGCCGAGGGTAATACCGGTTGTTAAAGGCCCTGAACTAGAGTTATAGGACCAGGCTGCAGGCGAGGGCCTATAGCGAAGGAGAAGGCCTTTAACAACCAGTTTAGCCGGAGGCAGAAGGGCTACAATGCTATTAGAACATGCCACCCACCAAGGATAGAATGTTCTAAATTTAAAAGGGAGAAACCCAGAGACAAACATTGGAATGTTGGAGCAGAAGGCTCATACCAGCCACCATAAGCCCGTAACTGCTTCATTGTCTTCAATGGAGCTCTCAACGCTCCAATGTTCTAATAGGGCTTCTTTACCTTGAACTTGAGAATATTTGGCTCCCCAAATAGTTTTATCATCAATATATTCTTTCCAATACTCATAACCTTGAATGGCCATATTCTGATTGAACTCTTCTGAATAGATACATTTATTATTAGTAATTAAGTATCAGAAATTAAGTTCTTCAGAAGATGTTCTGGGTGTTTTGAAAAATAGAAAGCTGAAGGAATTGACCTCAATTACTCTGAAAATAAGGTAATTTCTTCAAGAAATTGGAATAGCTATAAATGGGTGGAGCCTCCCACTGTGTATAATTGTATATCCTCGGGCATAGCTAGTTCGATGTATGTAATGGTCTGCATAAAGATGAAAGCAGTACATTTCTTTGCAGTTATGTGCATTTATACAAGGATTCTCGTTATCAAGGGTTATATATACCTGTAAATCAGATATCATGCTTTTTACAGTCTCGGTGTCCCAGTCATCTGAAATAGAGCCAGGAATAATCAAGTCATTCATTAAAACATTCAACACATACAACAATTGCATTGCCTCAGTAGGTCCAATAACCTGTTAAGGAACCCGCTCCCAAATCATGCCACTGGGCACAGGATAAGCTATAATGTTCACAGAGTAGAGATCTCTTTGAGCTCTGTGTGAATTAAAGATGAAACTGTAGTTCTCGAACTACTTGTGGTGGTACTGTTCCTTCAGGAACGTAGTGTCGTTTTAGTAGTAGCAGAACAACAGTCATCATCACAAGCCATATGATGAAAAAGTACAGTCCTGTAGCAATCCAAACATGGGACCATGGTAGTATTGGATACCTGCCACAAAACCATTAACAAGCACAAAGAAATCTATGCATAGAGTGACAGAAGAGTGTGTTGAAAAGTCATCTGTACAGAATTCAGATTCATTCTTTTATAGTGTTATTTCTTGAAAAGGTATCATCTCATTTGATGTTGGCTCGTGCAGAATTTCTTAATAAACCATGTAGTTGATTGGAATGTTTGCAACTGTAGAAATTGCAGCACCAGATCCTTCCAAGGAACCTGTTTTTGGTGTAAAGCTGGAGACACAGTAGGTTCAAATATCCCTGGCTTGGAGTCAAGTTCTCAGTGTTACTGTACTCTTCAAGTAGCATCTCATTCAGAGCAAGGGGAGGTTGCAAAGCTCTACTCTGAAGTCTACTTAGCTGCACAGGATTGGCCACATATTGTTTCTTAATGTGGTCAATGGACACCTTTCTGTTTTTCTTTGAACTATACTGCGGAGGCAGGATTACAGTTCAAGTGTCTTTTACCCCAGGAACTGGGGGATTGGTCTATAGGATGGCCCAAACACTTGTTTATTGGGGATCTTTTCTTGAAGTATATCACCTGCTGGTGAGACCCACCCATCAGCAGCTGGCAATACCTTTTCAGAATGCTTTAACTTAGCTTGTCTCATACCTCTTGGACGTTCTGTAAACTAGTTAAATGTTGGTCCAGGTCAAATTATTTTTCTTCCACCATCTTCCCAGAATTATCTATAGGTCAAGTACATACATAGGTACTCAGAAGAGCATCTTGTATGGAGTGTCACCACCCAGTACTCTTCTAGGCAAGTTATTTAATGCTCTCTGGACCCCTTACTGGTGATGCTACCAACTAAGTCCTGAACTGAGCAGGCTTGTGGTCAGGACTTGTTTAGTTATGCCATTAGCTTCCTTGATTAACCCATTACTCTTGGCTCAAAATAGGTTGCTGAATTGCCGACATAGCATCCCTGTAAGCCTTGGAGGCAAACGCTGGACCATTGTCTGAATGGAATGTATGAACTGCTTACATGGCTGAAAGGCAGCTCAAATCCTTTATCACTGCTTCAGCATCAGCATTTCATTGTGGCCAAACCCACAGGAATTGAGAACATGAATCAATTGCTACCAATATATATTTATATCAATTACCAGAATTTTTAAGCCCAATATGGTACAAATACAAAATTCTAAAGGGATGGTTGGAGACAGTGAGTGGGGTCTGCTTTGGTCTTCTGATAGTAGAATTTTTAATTTGTTGTCAAAAGTTAACATTGTCATATATATGCTTTAGCTTTTTTTAGGCAAACTTGGCCACCAGTGACGTTGCTGTTGCATTTTAACAGTGGCACTCATCCCAGCATGAGCAGACGCGATCCTTTAATGAGCTGCTTGAATTAAGTGTAATCTGGCCAGCTTATTAGGCATTACCCTATCCCCTCTGGGTATGGACGTGAGGTGTAGGAGAATCTGTGAGGAAAGCCGAATGTGGGTGATTCTCTCTTTGCTCTTGCCTCTATCACTGCTAGTATATCTGTGTCGCTCTTCGTTTGAGATCTGGTTATGGGTGCTAATTAAACAGTTAGCACACTGCCTTTGCAGTTGACTCGGCTGCCCAGTTCCCCTTCTCGTGAATTCCTACACCTTGATGGCCCAACGTGTGTATCATGTGAACCATTAGAAGATTGTCTTATAAGCCCGCTGCCTTTCCCCAGAGCTGTCTATTTTTGATTGTTTTCCCTTTTGAATCTTTGCATCAGCTCAGGCGCCAGTGTGTTAAATTAACATTGTGTCCTTGCACGCAGAAGGATGTATCGGACGCTATTAGTGTGGGAACGGACTTGTAAGCATTTTGTAATGCAAATACAAAGTCATGGATTTCTGCATGCTGTGCAGTGCTATCGCCCAACATTTTGATGTAGAAATTTGCCATCATTAATTACACCTTGCACTGCTGCGCAGGTTGTGAAGTACTTTTGTTTAGTACCATACCAGGCACATGTGGTACAGAGCCGTCGGTATACAACACACTCTAATATGACTCAATGGGTAATGCTTGGGGAGTCTGAGGTGTATTTTGTTCACATTGGAGACATTTTTATGTCTGGAGAGTCGGATCGCATTCAAACTTTACCTCAACTGTACGTATTGAAGAGGTCCACTGCCCCCATTTAGAGTGTAGGGCGCGAGCATTAGGAATGCTTTACTTAGTGGCCGCTTCTAGCCTGGGAATGGGAGAAACTATAGTTATTTGTTTTCCCTGCGCCAAAGAGCGCTCTCTCAAAATGGCCGTTTGCACAGCCACAAGAGTTTTCTCTATGGAAGCAAAATGCGCTTCGACACCAGAATACAAGTGTGACTTGTAAGCTATGAAAATTGTCTGTCCCTTATTACGTATGTGTAACCTGAGGTGCTTGGTGCAATCCTTGATACTAGGTTCATCTTTTTATCCCGAGTCTTTAAATATTTTGTCTCTAGCATGTCTGCTTGCAGTGCGTCCAAGATATCAGTCTGTTTCTCTGTCACTTGTTTTGGAGAAAACGTGGGAGAAATCGATTCGTACAAGGGCTTTACTCGCTCAGCATAATGTTGCAAGTAAGTCCTCCTTAAGGTAAGGAATCCCAAATTCTTCAATGTGTATTGAGGCTGCAAAGTAGCATATTTCTGAAGGAAATCTGGTGCTAGTCCTTTGCCCTCATTGGATAATTCATACCCAAAGAAAATCAATCAGGTAAACAATTGTAGATTTTTTTAAAGTTAATTTGGAACATGTGATGTCAATACTGTCATTATACGGTCCACCCAGGTCAGGTGTGTGTTTAAATCATCATCTGCGAGGTAAATGTCATCAATATAAGATAACAGCTTAGGATCCAGTTGTTGGATATCCATAGTACATGCTGAAAATAAACCAGGGCTATTGTTATACTTACCGGGCAATCCCTAAAAGAATATTGAATTCCATCGCAACTAAAAGCGGTTACATACTTGTTTTCAACTGCTATGTCTTGACTAAAAATCCCACTGGAAATGTCCAGGGTTAGTTTGTATTATTCCTGCAACACGTTTGCCATCATGCTGGTGCTGTGAGTATTTTGAGCTGGGTGGGTGGGTGTGTGGGGGGGTGTGTGGGGGGGGGGTGTGTGTGTGTGTGTGTGTGTGTGTGTGTGTGTGTGTGTGTGTTTTCAGCTTTCTATAATCTAAAACTATTCTACATGATCTGTCTGGTTTGAAACGAGAAAAAGAGTATTTGTTGAGGAATTACAAGGTGCTATATGGCCTTGATATGATCGTTGATTTAATACTGCTTTTATGTTGCACTTTGCTTCTGGATTCATCAGAGTTTGTGCCTGTTCCTGGAGCTGTTTGCCTAATGGAATAGCATGGGGAATACCTAAATTCAGAGCCAGTGCAACATGGTGCTCATTTTGTACTTGTTTCAGTACTTCAGGGATTACTGCTAGCAGGTGTGTGCCATGCATATTAGTGTAAATGCAAGCAAATATACTTCCCCAGGTGTTGCACTCCTCTTTGGGTGACATAATTCCAAGAGAACGCACAGTCAGTATTCTATACTTGTCTTGAAGTGCTGTGTGAGGTTAAACCGCTTCCAACTGGTTGGTCTTGTGAGCAATCCAGAAGGTAATTCCATCACGCTTCGTGGGCATCTATCCCATGAAAGCGTTTATTGTCTGTCGACTGATTATGTGATCGACAACCTGCCCCCTGTACTACAGGTCCTGCCAGAGCTGGTCTAGTGTTCATGGTTCGTAGCACATACTGAATGAGTTTCCTGTATAAGGAGGCTGTATAATTTAAGATCCCTACAACTTCAGCGATGGGCAGGGTCTCAGGACGTGGAAGGGGTATGTATCCAGGTAATATTGGACAAGTAGCTCCTTCATTACTCATGGGATCACAACTGATATTCCTATGTGTATGGTAGCTCACCAGTAAACCAATTCTGATGCTCTTGGTAACTCAAACGGGCCTCCAGGTACTAATATGCCCTATAATATGCAGTTGGTACTGCTGGTTTATATGCCTGAATTGCCCTGAGGCGGCATCTAGAGGCTCAAACTCCACCAATGAGTAAAATGTTTCAAAGGCATACGATGCCTGTGGAGCTATTGCAATGTACTGAAACCAGTGGGATGAAAATATGTCAACTGGGTCTACATGTTTTGTTGTAGGGATTCTGCACATACACAGAGCTATGCACAGGATAATAGGACCTCAGAGTATAGTGGTGAGCCAACCATACAGCTTAGTACCCACAATCCCAATCCGACTAGCTTTAGCGTCTCATGAGCAGCGATGCTACCAATGATTAGACAACCCAGAACACGGTATCTCTCTCTCAGGACTCGCGGGAGCAAGAACACCCTTTCATAACTCACTCATACCTGTCCACAACGTGCGTAATAAGAGACACTGTATAGTTTAAAATGTTTATTTCAACTATTGTGCTCTAAGATACAGTACACGTGCCAGTACTATCAGCATAATGCATAAAGATAAAATAATAAGCATAGTTACAATTCCATAGAATACAAACGGGGAAAGCATTTCATAAAGCAGTGGATATAGGGCTAAATGACCATATCACCCTCCCCGTGCTAGTAGCTAGTTTATTATAAAAACAGAAGACCTCTGGGCATTGTCAGGCGAACCCCCATACCTCAATATCTAGATGCAAGGTTTACATCATCAGACAAGCACAGCTCTTCTCTCTGGAAAGGTTTTTCTCCAAGTGCCTCTAACCGTGAAATCACAATATTAAAAGCACACAAATTTCTCCAGTGCAGCTGTACTTAGTGTTATGTCTAAGTGCGAGGGACTGGCCAGATCAGCAAGAACAAGGGACGTTGTTTTTCGACCTTGTACATGTTGTGCAGACGTAACCCAAAGGGAACAGGGGAAAAGGTGAAAGGCAGAAATGCACACAGTTCTAAAATAGCCGGGCAGAAGCAGAGGCTGGAAAAACAACGGCACAAAGTAACGTGCGCAAAAAGGCATCATGGCAGCCCGGCCTAAGCCAACGTAGCAAGGCAGACCAGGAGGCCACAAACCACATGACACCCTCCCCTGGGCAGTCCATTGGCCAAAACATAGGACGAAGACAGAGTTCAAATAGATGGAGCAGAACAGAAATGTCTGTTTTGGAATAGTCCCCATGAAGGACAACGAATGGGAGAGGAAAACAATTGTAGAATTAAAAAAAAATCCAGCGAGGCAGGTCGCGGAAAGCGAAGGCCCCCTTAATCCAACAGAGTGTAAGTGCAGAAAAACGCCACACCTTCCAAGAGGACATCGTTGGAATTGTCGGAAAAAAGCGACGCCATCCAGTCCAATAAATCAAAACTGCAGTCATGTTCCTCGCAAGAGGGAGCAGCGAACAGCATTCCGGGAAATACGCAAAGCGAAAAGAAAGTCTATAGGACACACTGAGTGTCGCCAATGGCAGGACGCCGAAGCCAGCGAGGATGCGCTCACGGAGCATCTGGAGTCGACCTGGGTCGAGAAGGGCCCAAGGAGGTGCAGGCATTGCGTAGTAAACAGACCAAAAGCAATATACCAGCCGCTAAGGCGAGGATCAACGGAAAGCCGCCAAAGACGCTGGAAAAAATGGAATGAATAAAAGCCGGTATTACACCAAAGATAGTTTGAAAGGAGGTTACAAGGCCAGAGCCCACAACTTTAAAAAAGTGCACCAGACCTTCGGTGCGCGATGCATTAAAAACACGGTGAATCAGTTCACCGAAATGTTGTGGGAGGTTAGTGTTCAAAAGGGCCTGTATTTCACTGTGGGTACTCGCCACCTGGAGAATGAACGTCTTCCGGGCGGGTGTGAGCATAACCTCCTGGTTCAATAATAGTGCCTTTATTCTGCTCAATTTATTGAAATCCGCCTTCAAAGTAGGAATGGAAGGCCAAATGGAACTATCTATGATGTCGTGCGGGGGAGGAAAAAGCACATTTTTGCAGCAGACAGCCCTGTGGGAAACTGTAACAATATAGGGTATGCCGGCCAGCATGCCACAGCAGTCCTGATTATTCAGAAGCAGATAGCTACCATTTGCAAGCCCTCTGAAAGTAGGAGAAATAGCAGGAGCAGGAATGCCCTTCAAAACACAAGCAAGATTCGGAGCCGAAACGTTACAAGCTCCGTGCAATTTAATGTTTTTGCAAATAAGACAATGACCCACAGTAGAATCGCATGACTCCCCTGTGAGAAAAACTTCCTTTCCGTCCCTCAGGCATTTATACATGAAAGGCAGGGACCAAAGTTCATGCAGGAAGGCACTGCCCAAGGGCTGAAAACGGCCCACAGGATAATGTTTCATGCACGAACTAAATTCAAATAAAGAAAAAGGCAAGGCGATAACCCCGTGCACTAGCCACATGGCAGAATCCAATTCCGCCACAGAGAATGGTAAGGGCTCTATTTTCTCGATATGTAACAGAGTGTATGCTGCATCTTTCATGGACATGAACTGCTGTTTTTCAGTTAAATTAAAAGGCAGAAATAAGGCAGAGGTGTTCAAAAAGTGCCAAGGAACTTTACCCATTTTAAGCGTTTGCAAAGTCCATGCAAACTGCATTACTGAACGCAATTGATTCTGACCATGATATAACACAGAAACATCATCTTGTACAATATCAACAACAGAGGACACAATATTCTCTAATGTGTAAATGCGGGAAGACTGGGTATTAATGCTATTGTCAACAACAGCAAGCACCTTTTCTAAATTTGCTTGATCTATTTCCCGTAGACGGGAAGCAGCTTCAATTTGCGAAAGCTTCCAGAGTTCATTGTAAGTTTCATAAATGAATCTCTTAGGTCGAGGGCCACGAGGCCCCAGAACAAAATCGGACAGATCAATGTTGCCTGATAGAAGGGACAAATGCTGTTTTACAGAATCTAAAGAAGAGTGCTGCAACCACTGTTTACATAATTTACCAACAGAATATGTCGTAACAGTACGAGAGTCAGAAAACCTCGGGTCTGGCCTATCCTGTCTGTACCCAGGAGCTGAGTCATGAAAACGCAGTTGGCAGGCATTCGCTGCCGTTGGCCAAGCCAACCAGGGTGACTGAACAAACGTGGAGATATTAAACGAATTGTTCTGAAGCAAAGCTTGCACAGCTGTAAAGGAAATATTGAAATGCAAGCTGTCGTTGGGAGTGGAATACAATACAGGAATGGAAGGTGCATTCAATTGCTTGGAAGTAGCCAAACCCCAACACCTTGTTTGATAGATTGTACGATTCAAAAATAAAATTTGGGCCGGAATGAGGCAAGCACGGTGCAAGGCTTCCGTGCCTTGTACCTGCCATGATTTGGAGCCCCAGATAGATTTTAAGTCAATGGTGTCCTTCCAGTACTCATAACCACCCACAGCTAAGGCGTTCAAAAAGGAACCCGAATATAGCAATTTGGTGTGGGTCAACATGATTTTCTGAGTGGATGAAGTGTTTAATTTAAAATAATAGGACCCAGGGTTCGATCTATCAAAGTCTGTAAAATAAGTAAACTTATTTCTAAGAGTCTGGGAGCTACCTGGCAAAGGGTCGGACAATGTTCCCATTGGGTGTAATTAACAGGACCCCGAAGGGTACTTGGTTTATGGAGAAAGTGGTTGCCCCAATGCTGGTAACAATATAAATCGGCATAACTTGCAGAATTCATGTACAAATCTTCAGCATTAAAAGCAGCATAATATTTCAAATCAGTAAATAACGATTCAACTGCATGCACATCCCAATCGTCAGAATGAATATTACTTTTAACGACATCACCCATTGAAACACGGAGGACATTTGGTACATTAATAATCTCGGTTGATCCATGAATTTGGAAATTTACCGCATCTCATACGATGCCATCAGTGACTGGGAAAGCTGAAATGTTCACAAATGTGTGGTCACGCTTCATGATGTGAGAAGAAGAATGCGGAGCCAAAGTTCCAGCGACATAGTTCACTGCAGAGCATTCTGGTAAATAGTGACCATTGATGAGTAGAAAAAATACTGTGACAAAGCCAATGGACATGAACAGAAAAATCAGGAATAGTACCAACCAGATGTATGTCCAGGGGGGAATCAAAATATTGTCTCTGAACCAGGATACGAAAATACTGAATTTGGACGGGACAAGTGATGAGGTGGAATCCGAGTCAAAGGAATAACATGTTGGGCTCAGTGGCATTGTTGGTAGGTGAGCCACCGACTCGTTGGCGGGGTAGGTATACTCAGTCTCCTCGTTGCAGGGGGAGTCCGGGTCGTCGAGTAAGCGATCAGGCAAATCTACCACCTCGATACCGACATCAGTGACCGTTCGGGCAGGAGGGCCACAAACATTTGTCCGGGAAATGACTGGACAAGAGACCGCTGGTGTTACACTATTCAGGATCGGCCAGATGTTGTAGCTTGACATTTTCCACTGAGATGTATCTGTTGTCCTTGCGACCAGGAAGCGGTGGTAAGATGACTGTACGAGTTCCCTTCTAGCCAAGGACTGGAACTGGTGCACGATAAGAGGGGCCGAATTCTTTTGTTCTCCACCTTCTCTCGGACCAAATCTCCAACCTTCGGAAGCCAGCCGGCAACCGGAATCTGCAGCGCAGCATCTGTGGCTGAAGGTAAATGTTCGATTGCAAGTTTGTCTCTGGCTTCTTGTAAGTCCTGTAACATAGTAGAATGGTTATCTACATCAAATATTGCGGATTGCGCCGCCATGTCTAGACCATCAAGGTCGGGCACAAACATTCTTATGCCAAAGAGCATTTCGTATGGGGTCTGAACGAGGGTCCCGTTCTACCATATAACAGAAACCCCAACGTACCATCTTGCTCTGCTCAGGCAGCATGACACTCCCAGATAGGCCCCACCAGTCAGGCCCTGATAGATGTCCTACGTTTTCCACTTTCCTTCCGCCTCTTAGCACGTGCCACAGAAGCCCACCTCCTTAGATACCCACATGTAGGCCCAAGCATACCACCTTAGATACCCACATGTAGGCCCAAGCATACCACCTTAGATACCCACATGTAGGCCCAAGCATACCACCTTAGATACATACACATAGGCCCAAAGCCCAGTGCCTCTTGCTATCATTTTTTAATAAAACAGATCTCGTAGGCTTCACTGATCTGACAGCAGGGACCTGTGCCATCCACCGCGACACCAGCCCCCTTGTAAATTTCCACAGTTACGAGAATAAAGTTAGCCCACACGTACGTGACACTCTGCTGGTACATCTGGCTCTTTCACAAGCAATGTTTGCAATATTTTTACTTATGAAACTTTCCGCGCTTGCTCAACTGAAACTGGAAAGGTGGCTACGTGACAGAGAAATAATATATAAAATATTAATTTCTGAGCATCTTACGGTAAAAGTTATCTTTTTTTATGTTGTTTGTTGTTTGCGGTCAAGAGCACCGACCACCTGCTAAAAGCCCCTATTTTCACCATGATGCCACTTCTCAGTTTTTCGTAAAACTTTCCACAGTTACTGTAAGCATGCGGTCAAGGACCCACGTCAGGGCCCACGTCAACCGTGGGTGGGAGTTCTGCATTAAGCCATATAAAAGGTTTGCACCCATATCCACGCCCTGAACTCTTCATACCAGTGCCTTGTTGCATGGTGAGGGTTCCCGGTCGACCGTTCTCCTGATCTGGGGCCTAGAACTTCTACTCTCAAGGTGGTAATGCTCTTTTCTGATTACTAGCCTTTTGGCTTTGTCAGCCTCTCTAATTTAGCTCATCCAAACCCAAGCCATTGCATTGATCCTAGCATAAATTGTGTAGCCTTGGATGGTTTTGCCTTCTCATTTAAGATTTGCCTTCTAGGCGCTTGCCTATTCATCATCTCTAAATTCAGGGTTGCCCTTTAGGCAGCTGTGCATTAAATGATACATGCATAGATATTTTTGCTTCACTTAAACAACTGATTTATAACATTGTCAATGCTTTTATTTTCATCCTGTCCATGTGTTGATGGGCAGCATTAAATGAACAGTTCTCTGTGTTATTGAATTGCTTAATAAAGTGCCACTGTATTTCACACCGTTGTTCCTTCTTTTCAAGTGAACGAGCAGGGTACGGGTCAGGCTCCCAGGAGCCGGTAAGCAGAAGGGTGTGGCCACCCATTTACCCTCAATCAGCTGGCGACCACGAACAAGAAGGTCTCGTTGGCGGGTCGTCTACAGTGCGGACATAGGACACACACCTGGGATACACCTGCGGCTGCCCCCAGACTCTCCTTTCCTCACGGCCACCTGGGTAAGTCAGGAATAGTTTTCTTTTTTCTTCCTTGAATTTACCACAGGGTGTGGCGTGTGTGGAGGGGTAGGTCTGGCTGCCTCAGCCCTCCAGGGTCTCCCTTGTGTCTACTCCTTTGTCCCCCTGTGGTCTGCTGTCTTGCCACGACGTCCTCTGTGGCTGGTCACATCTTGCCGAGGTTCTTCGGTACTTTCCGTTCTGCTCTCATCGGCTCCGTCTTGGTTCCCTTCTGCTTGGTTTCTCTTGACATTTCTCAGTATTGTTTCGTAGTGCTTTCTGCTTTCATATATACTATGATTATGTTCTGTCCTCCTTTTAGGTTGATGTTCTTTATTTGAAGAAATAATGTTACATATATAGGTTTGAGTCCTGGACACATGGGTATCTAAACTCCTACGTAGGTTGTAAGTCCTTGATACTGCATAACAGTATCTAAACTCCGTCACAGGTTTGAGTCCTTGCTACTGCACGTGGGTATTTAAAATATGCACGTGGGTATCTAAATTCTGACACAGGTTGGGAATCCTTGATACTGTCCATGTTTGTCTAAATTCTGACACAGGGCTTTTGCGTCCTTGGCACTGTGCACAGGTGGCACGAGTGTCTAAATTATGATTGCCGACTGTCTAAATTCTGATTGCTGACTCCAGGTTGGGGTCCTGTGCGTTCTGCTACTTAGGGTGTGGTCTACGTCTTCTCCTTAGTTTCCTGTCCTACGCAGGTGCCCTGTCTTCTTTGCACCATATTGTATCACAGTGTTTATATTTTACAGTGCTTTAAACATCATTATATTTCGGTTTGTCCGTTTTCCTCTACACTATTTGTTGATTTATTGTGTTTCCTATTTGGTCCGTGGCTCACCCACGCACCCCCTTTTTTTTCTGTTCTTCGCCTCCTCCCCTGCACCTCCCCATCTACTCATGTGTATTTCTTGATAGGGTGCTCTTTTAAATGCGCCTTTATTTTTTCAGGTTTCTTTCCGGTACTTTCACACCTTCTTTCTTCTCCCTTTCTGCCGTCTCCTTCTCCTTTTCTTACGATTCAATTCTGCATGGTTTGGGTGTCTTCTTATTCTTATCTCTCAAGTTAATATCTCTCTCTGACAGGCGCACCTCTCGATTTTTAACTGTGCCACTCCGAAAAGAGGAACTATCTCTCTCGGAGGCTCTGTGCCCTTCACAGATTCCCCCCGCCTTCTTCTGCTCAGCGCGCCTGCAGAACGAGGAAGTGCACCTCTCCCCTTCGCAGCTGCCCACCGCCCCACCCTTCTCTGTCCTCACAGACTGCTCTTGAAAAACATTTATCATTGTGATCACTATTATTTTTGCACATGCATTACGTTTATGTAATCATTGTTTATTTCCTGTCTATTGTTTCTGTTTTTTGTGCATCTGGTCCTTAAGCTTTTGTCTGCCCTAGTGCCCCTCCACAATTGTCTCCCAGCCCGCCCCTTCTGATGCTGCCTTGCCAACTCTACACTGCTTAGCTGAGTGGCAGGGCCGCCAGTTATTTCTTGTTGTCTGGGCTGCCCATTTCTAATATTGACCCCTTTCGGCAGCCCCGCTAGGTAGCTGTTGTCTGGGTTGCCTCATTTTTCCTCATTAGCCGCAACCCCGCTAGGTATTTGTTCACTTACCATCATTGAACCTTGCACTTTCATTGCGCCTCTTTTTCTGTCTCTCACACTTTTGCCTACCATTTGTCCAGACCAATTGGTAGCCAAAGGGGGGGTGGAGCCGTATCTCCATTCCTCCTGTCAGCTCCCTTAAACCCCTTCCTCTCCGGTATGTCCCTTGCTCCCCCGCACATCCTTAATCTTCTTATTCATTCAGCACATGACACACCCACTGCAGTCTATCACCCCGCCCTTAATCGTTACAATCCTCTCACTCGCCATCAGAGCGACATCCTTGCTGCCGCTTGGGATATCTTAGGGGTCACCTTTACGCCTACCACTGAAATCCGCCTTTCCCTTTTATCCCTCACAGACTTACCTCCCTCTGCCATTACTCCCTCCCAGTCTCCGCCACGTCCAGACACCACTCGACCTGATCTGCTCTGGCGTGATCACTCCTCTAATTGCTCCTCCCGCTCCGCACCATCCTTGAGCTCCTCTGTTTATTTTGCTGATTCTCCCATTGTCATTCCCATACACGGTGAGTCTACTACAGGCTCCATACGCTCCACGACATCCTCTGAAGAGGCAACGCTCCCTCATCTTATCACCCCTGCCTCTCCCACAGTATCAGCATCAGCCTCTAGCAGTGCTCTCCACCAACCACCGTCTCCTGGTAACGTGTCCCCATTCCTCGCGGCACTCCTGCAGGACTATTCAGTGGACCTGCAGGACCCTGCACCAGACGTCCTGATCGTGCCTCCCCCTGCCTGTCCACCTCCGCACTTCCAGTCACTTTAGGGAATGTGTGACCCCTCCCCTGACAGCACAGCATCTCACATTTTTGTATATTTAGTTAATAATCACGTTGTAGGTCTCTCCACTGGTCACCCATCTTCCTTTGTCCACGTTACACCCTTAGCAAGTACTGTCCTTCTCACTATATTTCAAGTTTTAGGGATTGATTACACCCATGCACAGCAGATAACGCTCTCACTAGCACCGTCCTTCCCGCACCCCATTGCCACCAAAGTCAAAGAACCAAAATCTTGCAAGCACTGATATTTCAGGGAACACTTTTGTCCCTCATTTATTACTGGTCCTCATGAACAGGATTTTAGGTACCTCTGTTCACAAAACACCGGATTGCATTTACATACGCATCCGCTTAATATCCCCAGGCTTGGAGATACCCACCACATTAACCACATCCTACCCACGCAACCCGCTACAAAGCAAGATCATTGCTGCTCTCTCTCGTAACCAGCTCCAATTCCCTGACTTCTCCCCTGACGGAATATACACCGGACCACAGGAAATGGACTTAAGAGAAATATTATAAAAAATTATTATTAGCGCCATAGGAGAGGAACTAGTAAAAGACGTCCTTCCCACTACTCCGTATACCCAACCCTCGCCTGACACCTAATTGCATCCCTTTCTAAATTAACGACATTCACCCTCAAAGCGCTGTGTTTTAAAATAACTCTCCATGAATAGCATACTGAGCTCTACAGTGTATAAAACGTCCACTAACTTTCACATATTTTTTATTATACGTCCCCCAGGATCACTACTCACTGCCATATTATCTAGCACGTGGGCAAGGCACCCACTTCAGAGTTATATTGCTGAAGCCTGCTTTGACGGCCAGCTTCGCTTCCCTCTTTACACTCCTGCACAAGAGCGCGACTTACAGGACGGTGTATATGATATTGTCATTCAGGCAGTAGCACAAGAACTCATCAGAGACATTGACCCTAGCACCTGAAACACGCAATCACACGTAACACGCACCTCTCAATATCAACACCTTCTCTAGTTCAGGCCTAGCCTATAGCGCCCTACGTTAAACACACCAACATGGCCACTCCACTGCAACATGTTTTAAAAACGTTCGGAGGGCAAGAACAACGTATACTAAAACATTGTAGGGAGCTGCATAAATGTACCACAAAGATGAGCCATCCCTGGCCATCAGAAGGGAGTTTTGATCCAGTCATACTAGAGCATGCCACCACCTTCCTAGACACTAAGTACTCCGGCACTAAGTTACAGAAGAGGAAGGCTACCTTTAGATCTCTGGCGCATTTTCAAAGACAAGGCTCAAACACACTCTGACTTGGCATACACAGCCACACCCAATGCTCCCTCGCCTCCTCCGCCATACCACTTCAGCGATATGTATACCGAACGCACTCACAAGGAACAACCAGACTTACCAGTTACCACTAATAATTGTCCGGCTGCTGGTTCCCAACCACTACCAAGCAATGCATCTCCCTCTCCACACCTCGGTCCAGACACGGACATCACACAAACGGATGAACTCCAGACTTCCCACACATCACCCAGTCACCCGTATCACCACATGGACGGATCACAGACCCCACCCATGCCCCCCGGTGATGTGTATCCGCACCTGACAGGACTTCACAACACACACATGCCCCTCTCCCACGGCACAATAATGGAGACAGCAGTATCAGGACTCCCAGGCCACATAGATGCCCAACTCTCATTGAAATTTACGCCAACGTTAAGTACTGTACCACTACGCACAGAGGAAGAAGGAGACTCTGACTCTGAATCTTCCGTATCTTCTCGCCGCCTAGGAACGGCCAGCAATGCCTTCCGTGACACCGGCACTAAACAAGCCGCTGCCACCAACCCCTTCCTTGACACCGGCACGCAACTGTTCCCAAACTCGTGCCTCCCACCCCAAACTAGCCTGCCTTTCACTCCCACTGCGCCCTTGTGTGAGGGACAAGGATCTGGCCTTATGACAGCTCAGCAGCAGCTTACTGAATTCCACAACTCACCATTGTTGTGCATGACTGAGGGACAGCTTGCCCCCCACACAGATCTCCCCACCCCATACGAAAACTGGAGAACAAATGTAGATTTGAGCAAAAGCCTGAGCCTGGAAAGCATCTCACCAGAGCACCTTGAAAAAGAACTCTCATACATGCATCAGCCGCCCAGCCACGTAGAACAGATACACAAAATGAGACGCATGTCAGCAAAATTAGAAGACATGCAGAAAACATTCTCGGACCTACTCAATAAGACTGGCACTCCAGCACCACCACGACCACCAACACTGCACCAGCTCATACAGGAGCACTCGCAAAATGGGGAGGGGGCTAGACAATCACTAGGTGGTGAGCACCCCCACCACTATGATGCTGCCGCCTCGGGAATAACACAAACAGTCACCAACACACACCAGGGCTACCAAACCCCACCAGTATTAGGGCAGAAAAGGACACCACCACTGGTACGAGAAGGTCACAATCCCTTATTTGGTGAACACCCACAGGCAGAAGGCCCAGTTGTAAGAAGGAAGGACAGGCCCACGCAAGCACAGAAGCTTAGAGTTTTGGGGACACATGGGCGCCCAGACGACATATTATATGACGTCTCGGGCTCTGCTTCCTTGCGTACCATTAGAATGAAAAATCGTCTCAACATGTGTCTCAGCAGACCATGCATACCACAAATGAGCGACGGTCTCACACCCAACCAGATAGTCACACTAGGGGAAGGCTCAGACTATGCGGTCAACCCCTTTTCAGATGACTTGACAGGCTGGTCAGAACCCTTAGCACCGCAAATGCTCTCTTGGCCAAGAGAAGGCTCTTTTGAGCCTCAGTACATGGCAACAGCAGTTGAATGTATTTTAAAAGGATTAGGAGATGAGGATTGGGACTATGAGTACATGCGAGAGAGTTTAAAGGTCTGGCAAAAATATGCCCGCCAGCATGACTCTACAGGACCTACAGTGCCACGCACAGGAGTGATGCGCCAGATGCCGCTGCTGTACAAAAATGTCACTGATCCCCCCATCTATATCCCGTGGTCTACACTAGACAAAGAAAATCTCAAAAAACAACTTCCACCAGTCACGGAGGGGGCTGGAAAATGGATTGCGGCTTTTGAAAAGCACACCGCAGGTAACAACATAGCTATAGGAGATGTGAAAAGCCTGCTGATCTCCCTCATCGGAGAAGACGCAGAAGATCTCTTCACACGTGTCCATGCCAATCTTACAAAAACAAACACCAAACATGATGGTGTTTCCTTTAATGAGATCAGAACACTCGCATGGTCTGAGTTGCGCAGAAAATTTCCCGATGTTCCCGATATTGGGGCTCTGTTGTCCCAGACCATGCAACCAAATGAAGACCCTGCCAACTATCTTTCCAGAATGAAAGAAAAATGGCATCAGGAGTTAGGGCAACGATGGGATGCAACAGGAGGGTACGGAAGACTATTTTATCACACAATAAAAAAGGGTCTGCCAACTGAAGTGCAGGAAAAATTAGATGGCATAGAAGCAATGGAATGTAAGCCATGGCCTGAGATACAAGACCACATTATACATTACTGCAAGAAGAGGCAGGAACAGGAAAAGAATAGACAGTTGGCCATAGAGAATGCCGCTGCCAAATTGGTACAGCAGAAACTTAATAAGAAAAAGGACAATACAGACACAGTCATGTTTGCAGCACCGGTCACTCAGA
Organism: Calotriton arnoldi; assembly: GCA_963921515.1. Classification (NCBI taxonomy): domain Eukaryota; kingdom Metazoa; phylum Chordata; class Amphibia; order Caudata; family Salamandridae; genus Calotriton; species Calotriton arnoldi. The sequence continues at coordinate 1,446,634 of CAWUFW010002687.1, read as the reverse complement.
TGACGGCAGTAACATCCTTCCCCCAGGCTGCCATGAACGCTCTTGCAGGCAACACCCAACCTGCCCCACAACAGGTTCAAGCACAACCTGCCGTATAATACATACAAGCCCAACCCCAGCCTATCATACAGTATGCGCAGCCACAACCACCGCCAATGTTACAATACATGCCAGCACCACCTGCTTACAGTGCCGACATACAGCCCTACTACAATAACAGACAAAGCATGAACAGGAACACAGGTATACAGGGAAGAGGGCGAGGGATGGGACAGCCAAGGTTTCCACAGCAGCCAGGACCGCCCATCATCTGCTATTATTGTCAGAAAGTAGGCCACATACAAAGAGATTGCCGCACTAAAATGCGAGATATGGGACAGCAGTACATGGGTCCCGGTTACCAAGCACCAGCACCATTCCAACAACAGCAGCGCACGCAACAACACCTTCAACAGCCCCAAATACTATACTCTTATGCCCAACCAGTACAGCAGCAACAAGTGCAGCTCCAAGCACCCATAATGGCTCAAGTTCAGCCATCTGTCCAAGTTCAGCCATCGGCTCAACAGGTGCAGGTTCCAATGCAACAGCCACAGCAAGTACCTGCTTATCAAGTGGTCCCCCAAACACAAAACAATGTACCCCTAGGAGGAACGATTGTTGCCTCCAACAACCCCTTTACCCAGGGCACCATCCAGCAGTATCAGACTGGAGGATACACTGGCTAGGACAGCCCACAGACAACTCTTGTGTGCCCAATTTTGTCATGCACTAGCAATACTGAGGAGGACCCTATTGCTTGTGTCACGATAAATAACAAAACATATAGCTTTCTTGTCGACACAGGTGCCACATACTCCTGCATTACAGGTGGCCCTCTGCCCATTTCTGATCAAATAGCGGACACACAGGGATTTTCTGGGGCGATAGCAAGGGTCCCCTTCACCAAGCCAGTATCAATTGAGATAGGAGGCCATGTAGTGGAACAGCCACTGCTCTATTCACCCAGGTCCCCAGTCAATCTCTTAGGACATGACCTCATGGCCAAACTAAACATGACTATCCACTTTGATGAGAACGGAACAATGATTTGCTCCCTTAAACAGCCAGGTCAGAGCACGTCCAGTGGATGAGCACGCCTTCTCTGCAGCTGTCCACACTATTGTTGCCACCACTCCCGAATTGCAAGGCTGCACTGTTCAGTTACCAAAAGAATTTCTTTTCAGGCCCCAAGCATCAGGCTCACAGACTTTAGACAAACATGTGACCCTTGACATATGCGCCCTTGAGATAACCTCCACCTACGGCGCATTCCTGGCTTGCGATGACAATGCTCACACTTGGGCTTGTGTCATTTTCATTGAACCTAAAGGGTTAGTCAGAGACATTTCAGATGCCCAGTTATTTGGATCCCCTGAAGACTACTCCAAAACAGAGATTATCTATCAAAAAAATGTGCCCATCTCAGTGACAGTGGAAATTAGAACACCAACCATCACCCCCAGCTATGACTCTGTCCGAGAGGCAGATTTGGCTCAAGTACCAGCACATCTTTGGACAACAGGCCCAAACGATGTAGGCCTTATCAGCTCTGCCACGCCATTTAAGATAACTCTCAAACAAGGTGCTATCCTGCCGAGGATAAAACAGTATCCCTTGTCCAAGGCCGCAGAGGAGGGTATTGCCCCTACTATACAAGCATTGCTGGATCAAGGAGTCATATATCCTTGTATCTCTCCTTGCAATACGGCCCTTTTTCCGGTGCGCAAAGGGAAGACAAATCAATGGAGGCTAGTTCATGATCTTCGTGCCGTTAACAACATAGTCGTACCTGAGTTCCCCATCGTCCCAGACCCCTCTGTCATCCTCACGAACGCCCCCCCCGATGCACAGTACTTTTCTGTCATTGACCTGAAAAATGCTTTTTTCAGCATTCCCCTGCACCCAGACAGTCAATACCTATTGGCATTTACGTTCCGAAATGTGCAAATGACATACAGAAGACTGGCTCAAGGGTACTGTGAGTCCCCTAGCGTCTTTAACAGAGTTGTCAAAACAGACTTGTCCAATTTCCAATGTGACAGCACCCTACTGCAATATGTCGATGATATACTGCTCTGCAGCCCCACAGAACAACAATGCAGGAAAGACACCATCTTCTTACTGACAACTTTAGCACAAAGAGGATACAAAGTTGACAAACAAAAGTTACAATATTGTCAAAAAGAGGTACACTATCTAGGTCAGCTGCTGTCAGCGTCAGGCAGACGAGTCACTCCAGATCGAGTTGAGACTATAAAATGCACCTCTGAACCCCAAACTGTAAAAGATATGCAGAAATTCCTAGGTTTGGTCAATTATGTCCGCCAATGGATCTTTGATTTCTCAACAATAACTGCCCCTTTGTTGAAAGCAGTGAAAATGGGCAAAGACAGACACAACAAAATAGAGTGGACACCTGAAATGCGAACAGCCTACACCCAGCTCAAAGATGAGATAACAAATGCACCATTGTTAGCTTCACCTGATTATACAAAAGAATTCTATCTATTCACTCACTGTGATGGTCTAGTCATGACTGCAGTACTCACCCAGAAATACCCCATGGGCCATAAGCCCATTGCCTACTTCAGCGGCATGCTGGACGCTGTCATGAAAGGTCATTACCCCTGCAAGCAGGCCCTTGCTGCTGCAGCGTTTGCTGTTGAGAAAAGCACCCCCATTGTAATGGGTTCCCCACTGACTATGTACACCGAACATGCTGTCTTTGCAATAATACAAAAAGCCAAGACAACCTTAACCACACAAAGAGTGTCAGTGTACGAAGTCATACTGTCATTGCCTTCTCTGAAAATTGTCAAATGCCACACAGTAAACCCTGCCACATTTTTTGCCCATCCCATTGCTACTTTGGATGATGACCCCCATGATTGTGCCACATATTCACCAGATGAGTCAGGAGCAGCAAAAGAGGACCCCTTGCCAAACAGTACTGTATATTTTGTTGATGGCTCCTCTACCATTGATCAAGAAACAGGAATAAGATGCACAGGAGCTGCAGTAATTAGAGCACAGCAGAATGATTCCTCTGATTCCTAGACATTGCATAGCAGCTTACATTACCACCACATTACTCGGCCCAGGCAGCTGAACTAGTAGCACTGATAGCTGCCTTAAACATTGGAGCTGATGACCGCATTACAATTTACTCCGATTCTGCATACGTCACCACAACAACACACTCCAGCATCCTTCGCTGGAAAAGGCGTGGCTTCCTTAAATCAGATGGTACACCTGTCATTCACAAGAAGTTACTAGAGGAACTTATTGAGGCCCTTACACTACCAGCTGAAGTAGCCGTAGTCAAATGCGCAGCGCACACCAATGGCCAAGATTTTGTCTCCAGAGGTTACGCCCTGGCAGATTGGGCAGCTAAGGCTGCAGCCAGAGGCCCCCCAGCAACAGGCCCCCCACCTCAAACCACACCAGAAGTTCCACTTGCCCCTATCTTACTTGCCCAAACACTACCTTCAACAGAGCAAGACAACATAAACAAAGGTACTTTAAATACACCATCTCAATTACTGTCCCCATTTGACATTGACTCAACACAGCAATATGATCACACGGCACAACTGCACCTCAGAGAAATACAAGAAAGTGCACCAGATCAAGAGAAAGAGTTATGGAAGAAGAGGGGAGTACAACAGGACTCCGCCGACTTCATTTACAGACAGACAATAACAGGGAAACCTGTGATGCCCCAGGCTTTATTGCAAGTGGCATTGGATCAACACCACCTTCCTACACATGTCACCCGAGATAACATGTCCACAACATTACAGACAGATTGGTTCATTCCCAATGCCCATGAACAGATACAACTTTATGTTAATAAATGTCTCATTTGTCAACAATACTCCCCAAACCCGACTCTCAAGACAGTTGCTTCCACAATACCCAAACCAACAGGCCCCTTTAAAGAACTACACCTTGACTATGTCGACATGATCGATCGCTGTCAAAATTACCGATATCTCATTGTAGTAGTGTGTCCATTCTCACGCTGGATCGAAGCTGGACCTTGCGTCCACTGCGATGCCAAAGCAGCAGCCACATTCCTACTCCGTGACGTCATTTCTCGCTGGGGCGTCCCAGACGCCATCTGGACCGACAACGGAAGTCATTTTTCAAACGCAATCTTTTCCTTCCTGACCACAATGCTAGGCATTAAACACAAACTGACATCAGCCTATCACCCACAAAGCAACGGCATTTGTGAGCACCTCAACGGCCTGCTCAAAAATAAAATAAGCAAAATCAGTGCCACAATAGGAAAGAAATGGCTTTACTGTTTACCCTTAGCCCTCTTTGCACTAAGAAACTCCCCAAGTTCGGATCACCACCTCACGCCCCATCAGCTTGTCACTGGACGATCCATAAATGTAACAGTCCCGTCCACAAGCCCTAAAACAGATAGTGAATCATATTCCGAAATAGTTAGGGCCGAACTTTACGAATATTTGTGTCAACTAACAAGCGCAGCGCAGTTCCTTTCTACCGAGGTATCCAAGAGGAAAGAAAAGGGCCCCATCGATCCTGAGCTCCCACCAAACCGTCCCGGGACGCTGATCTTTGTCCGGAAAAACATCAGACGTTGGAAGGACCCCAAGTTCGAAGGCACCTTCCAGGTGATAGACTCATCACCAACTGCAGTACGAATCGCTGAAAGAAAGGCATGGATCCATCGCAGCCACGTCCGCTTGGACCCCGCACCACCACCTCAGCCAATGGACTAGAGGAGGGAAGAGACATACCACTGGTGCCGCTCCATGGAGACAGCGGGTTTCCATCCTCCTCTGATGAAGAAGACGACGACACTCACGTGTTCATTGATGAGACCATAAAGGAAATGCAAAGTTATGTATCTCATTTGTCCTAACATTCTGTATTATTGCTACAGTGGCACTCGCAACATTCAATTGGTATATGTTTTACCTTACAACCATTAGGCTGTATTATTCTGCAAATGCTACCACACCTTTTACAGGACAACCAGTTGTACCAGCGGTTACACATGCCCGAAAACACTTCCAACACCACACCGAAGATCCACAACTCCCAGATTGTACCACTGATAGCACACACACTAGCACACATCCCACATCCCCAACTGCTGTCCTGGTCCCAAGTACTACTCCATGGGATGGTATTCTGGACATCACAATAGGTCCCCAATTGCCCCGCCGTTCCAGTTCCCGCAATACCCGTAGAGTTAGACGGGGCAGGCCAAGGTTTTGGAGGACCCGTAGACCAAAGCCTGAGGCCAAACAAGATTGGGCCACCGCTCTCCAGGACACAATGGGCCCGATTCACAGAACTAACTTACGTCAAAAACGTAAAGTTAGTACCTTTTGGTATTCACAGAATACACTTACTCATTTTGGTATTCACAGAATACACTTACTCATTTTGGTATTCACAGAATACACTTACTCATACTAACTTTATGTCCGCACTGAGCCGGAGATTCCGGCCGTTTGTGGAGATTCCGGCCCGGAGGTGGAGATTCCGGCCGCTTGTGGAGATTCCGCCACCGGCCGGAATCTCCACAACCGGCCGGAATCTCCACAAATGGCCGGAATCTCCACAAACGGCCGGAATCTCCGGCCGGAATCTCCACAAACGGCCGGAATCTCCACCTCCGGGCCGGAATCTCCACCTCCGGGCCGGAATCTCCACAAACGGCCGGAATCTCCACCACCGGGCCGGAATCTCCGGCCCGAGATGCGGACATAAAGTTAGTATGAGTAAGTGTATTCTGTGAATACCAAAATGAGTAAGTGTATTCTGTGAATACCAAAATGAGTAAGTGTATTCTGTGAATACTAAAAGGTACTAACTTTACGTTTTTGACGTAAGTTAGTTCTGTGAATCAGGCCCATAGGTTCACATTGCACACCATCATCCTAGGCCCGCCTTCCATTCCACATGTCCTGACCAATTAGCTGAGGACCATGGAGCCCATAACGCCCTGTTAGATAACATGTGGTATCGGCACATGTCCAAAATAGGAAAAAAAGTAACAAAAGAAGCATGTTTTGTGTGCTCACACATTCCTCATGCAGTGGGCGCAGATAAATTAATTTTTCCACAAGAAGTCCCACCACCAACTGCCAAATGTCTCCTCCATTTGTTTCTCTGCCGCATACAGGGACTGATCCAGCTTCTGTCAGCAGAACTAGACGCTGTGTTTGTAAACACCACAGCGTGGGATTATAAGTACATCTCACATAAGGTTGTGACTGACGCACGGGAATTCCAGAGGGAGTTAGAGCACGATTACATGGCTGAAACACCTATGGTACTGATACAGGGTTATGAGGATTTCTTCAAGGAGGTTGGGTATTTCCTCTTTACCACACCCTCACCAATATGCCAAGCAAAAGAGAGCAGGCGAATTCTCAATGACACTTCACGTAGGACTCAATACCCCTGTGACCTCAGGACTGCACTACATGTACAGGCCAATATTTATTTTAAAAATAGATGGCATGGTCCACACAACCTCACCTGTAAGGCAGCTTCCTTAGGAAAACCATTTGTTGATACACAGTATGAACATGATATTGATTGGGATGTTGAGACTAACTGCCCACAGGTATGGGCATAGCAAACTAGAAGGTATACCTTTGGTAAAGATACTACATACAAATGGAAACAGGCATACAAGCTAAAGCATCCTCTCCTTTGCTTCCTAGGTAACGGTACACGTCCTGTGGGTCGCAACACCAACTGCAACAACACTATCTTTAATTTGGACCTCCAAGACGGCACCTCCGGCCTCATGGACATCTTTTGGGCATGCGGAGTACGCCTCTATCTCCAGTTGCCTCCTCAATGGAACGGCCTATGCACCATGGTCACTATGCATGAGCTGCATCTGGTTGTCCCGGCATCCAACATTTCCCAGGTGCATAATCACCCCATGACAGGCGATGTCACCTTGCTCCACCGGCACCGAAGGGGTGCCCAATATTTTGCTATCGACGCCTTTAGTGAAGTTCCTCAGGAATTCCGCCTTTTTAACGGTGCACAAGAATTCTTTGGGGGCCTGTGGCCCTCTGGCAAACATCAGCTAATGCCAGGTGGCTGCAGGTCACACGCTACGAACTTATGACACTGATCAATAACACCCGAGATGGGTTCAACGCAATCCAGGAAGAATTACGGCCTATAAGGCTTATGGTTCTAGAGCATAGATATGTTCTAGATCAGCTCACAGCTATGCAAGGTGGGGTATGCGCCCTGATCGGAAAGAGCTGCTGCACTTTCATACCATCTAATGATGCTGATAATGGGATACTTGCTAAGGCCATTGAGGACCTGGACAATCTGGGGAAGAAGATGCGTGACGAGGGAGGTGCCGAAGCAGACGTTATTTCTAATTTGTTCAACCTGGACTGGATGCCTTCATGGCTGTCTGCTATCTTGAAAATTGTGCTACCTATTTGTTGTGTGCTGATGTTAATGTGTTGCGGCGCACAGGTGATAATAAGATGTGTCAACAGATGTAGCACCAAAGTGGTAGGGATGAATTACGCTAACACAGGAGTGCACCAGAATGCACATTACCAAGTCATGAACAGTGTTCCTGGGGATGAGAATGGGCCAACGCACACAGAACTCCCAGAAATAGCAGCCCCTGCCACTTCTCCCAGCACACCAACAGTTCCCCCACTCCCACCACCTAGATACAGTATCAGGGAGGAACATGCTCCTCACGAATATGAACAATTACCCAGCACTAATGAGGGACAGTATGTTACCTTAACACCAAGCTTGTCCGCTCGGACTAAGTGCGTCTACGTAAATGATCCTCTCTGTAAGTACCAAACAGAAGAAGGACCAGCAAGATACTATGTGAGAGTTTGTTCAAAAATTGAACAAGAGGAGGGAAATGAACGAGGGTCCCTTTCTACCATATAACAGAAAACCCAACGTACCATCCTGCTCTGCTCAGGCAGCATGACACTCCCAGATAGGCCCCACCAGTCAGGCCCTGATAGATGTCCTAAGTTGTCCACTTTCCTTCCGCCTCTTAGCACGTGCCACAGAAGCCCACCTCCTTAGATACCCACATGTAGGCCCAAGCATACCACCTTAGATACCCACATGTAGGCCCAAGCATACCACCTTAGATACCCACATGTAGGCCCAAGCATACCACCTTAGATACATACACATAGGCCCAAAGCCCAGTGCCTCTTGCTATCATTTTTTTAATAAAACAGATCTCGTAGGCTTCACTGATCTGACAGCAGGGACCTGTGCCATCCACCGCGACACCAGCTCCCCTTGTAAATTTCCACAGTTACGAGAATAAAGTTAGCCCACACGTACGTGACACTCTGCTGGTACATCTGGCTCTTTCACAAGCAATGTTTGCAATATTTTTACTTATGAAACTTTCCGCGCTTGCTCAACTGAAACTGGAAAGGCGGCTACGTGACAGAGAAATAATATATAAAATATTAATTTCTGAGCATCTTACGGTAAAAGTTATCTTTTTTTATGTTGTTTGTTGTTTGCGGTCAAGAGCACCGACCACCTGCTAAAAGCCCCTATTTTCACCATGATGCCACTTCTCAGTTTTTCGTAAAACTTTCCATAGTTACTGTAAGCATGCGGTCAAGGACCCACGTCAGGGCCCACGTGAACCGTGGGTGGGAGTTCTGCATTAAGCCATATAAAAGGTTTGCACCCATATCCACGCCCTGAACTCTTCATACCAGTGCCTAGTTGCATGGTGAGGGTTCCCGGTCGACCGTTCTCTTGATCTGGGGCCTAGAACTTCTACTCTCAAGGTGGTAATGCTCTTTTCTGATTAGTAGCCTTTTGGCTTTGTCAGCCTCTCTAATTTAGCTCATCCAAACCCAAGCCATTGCATTGATCCTAGCTTAAATTGTGTAGCCTTGGATGGTTTTGCCTTCTCATTTAAGATTTGCCTTCTAGGCGCTTGCCTATTCATCATCTCTAAATTCAGGGTTGCCCTTTAGGCAGCTGTGCATTAAATGATACATGCATAGATATTTTTGCTTCACTTAAACAACTGATTTATAACATTGTCAATGCTTTTATTTTCATCCTGTCCATGTGTTGATGGGCAGCATTAAATGAACAGTTCTCTGTGTTATTGAATTGCTTAATAAAGTGCCACTGTATTTCACACCGTTGTTCCTTCTTTTCAAGTGAACGAGCAGGGTGCGGGTCAGGCTCCCAGGAGCCGGTAAGCAGAAGGGTGTGGCCACCCATTTACCCTCAATCAGGTCCGCCCACCCAGAGGTCTTCTAGGGAGATTATTAAGTGCACGTTGTACGGTATACAAGTGGGCCAGCCAGTTCCTGCCAGTACCTAAGACTCTAGCTGTCAAGGATTGCTTTAAGTCACGGTTCATTCGTTCAACAATCGAATTGCCCTCAGGCCGATATGGAGACGACAATTTCACCCGCACCCCCAGTGAACCCATTGCGTCCTTGTAAGCCTTAGAGGCAAACGCCGGACCTTGGTCAGAATGGAAGGTGCCACAGGCGAAAATTCCCACAAAGACACGCAAATCCCTTATGACATTTCGAGCGTCAGCACTCCGTTGTGGCCAAACCCAGATGAAACGTGTGCACGAATCCACTGCAACCAAGATGTACTTATATGCAGTGTCAGAAGAAAATGGACCGCAGTGATCCAGGTAAACACACCCAAAAGGTCTGTTAGAAATGCAGAGCGGGGTTTGTGGTGGTCGTGTAACCGTGGAAGGCTTAATTTGCTGACAAACGTCACAAGAAAGCACATAAGTACGGGTCTGTTTATATAAACCACGCCACCAGTAACGCTGCTGCAAGATGGAAACCGTCGCTGACACTCCAGCATGAGCCGAAGCCATGCCTTCGTGTGCGGCCGTTATCAAGGAAAGTCTGCGGTCCGCGTTGGGAATCAGCCGATCACCAACGTCGGGAATTTTTACGTAAGGAGCCTGTTCGGGACCTAACTGATAAGAATATTTGGAAGGGAAACCCCTAGGGTAATTAGCACCTTCCTTCGTCGCAGCAATAGCTGCCAAAATATCAGTATCTATTTTAGTCATGGATCTTGTAACTGCTGCGACTGAGCACGTGGCTACTGCTGATTTGGCAGCTTCGTCCGCCAAACCGTTACCGACAGCGTGTGCGCCCACATGCTGGTGGCCAAGAGTGTAAATCACCTGTGTGAGAGGCAGATGTTGTTTCAGATCTGCCACTCGAACCCAAAGCATTTTATGCTTAATTGTGCTGCCCTTTGCATCTCTATAGTCGTTTTGTGACCAAAAGAATAGATTGTCATTGTAAGACTGAACACAGTAGTAAGAATCGCACACAATAAGAGTGGTTACATCCGGATTAGCGAACTCAAGTGCGAGCACCAATGCGCGCAGCTCAGCCAATTGTGCAGTACTGTCTCCTAGTGCCTGTGTGTGCACTACAGTTGATTTGAACTTACCGTTCACCATGGTACCTGCAACAATAGCACATGCTGCTGAATAAGCATGCTTGGAACCCGTGGCCGGTTGTGCCGAACCATCGGTTTAGATAATACATTCGTATTCCTCAAGCGGTAGCAAGGACAGAGGAGGAGGATGAACGAATTCATACTGTAAAAACTCCTGAGTCTGAAGAGAAGAATCAAAGATAAAAGTGACATCCGGAGACGTCAAAGATGTTGCCCATTGTATCCAACGGGGGTGCAAAGCTTTAGAGTTCAGAACACTTGCTTTCGTCACTGCTTCCAGGGCAGGATATGGTGTTACCACCAAAATGCGTTTCCCTGTGCCAGTGCGCGTTCCTTTAGAATCGCCATTTGCACTGCAGTCAAAACTTTCTCCACAGATGAAAAGCGCATTTCTGCGGAAGTGTAAAGATGTGACTTGTATGCGATCGGTACTGTGTCACCTTCGTTAAAGGTTAAGTACGTGAAACCCACTGCCCCTGGAATGATTCTAATCACCAGGTTTGTGTGGTTGTCACGAGTCAACAAGAATTTAGATTCAAGTAGGTCTGTCTGCAAAGACTGCAGTATGGAGGAATGCTCCAGAAGCCAGCATGACTTCGAAAAGTTAGGTTGTATCAAGGCATACAGTGGCTTGATACGCTGGGCATATTCGGGAATGTAAGTACGCCCGAAGTTCAGAAAACCCAGTAAAGACTGAAGTTTCTTCAGAGTGGTTGGAGGGCACAAAAGTGCACATTTCTCCAAGAAATGGGGGGCTAAGCCCTTACCTTCATTGTTGAGTTCATAGCCCAAAAACAAAACGGTAAATTCAGCAATGTGAGATTTGGCAAAGTTAAACTTGTAACCTAAAACCGCAAATTCTAGAATAATGCGGTCCACTCGGGAAAGATGCGGGTATAATTCGTCATCTGTCAGATAGATATCATCGACGTACGAACATGCATCTGGGTCTATGCCGTCTAACAAAGAGACAACACGGGCAGCGAATACGCCTGGACTGTTCTTGTAGCCCATAGGTAAACGCCGAAATTTGAATTGTTTACCACCGGAGGTAAAAGCGCTCCATTGGCTACTCTCCGGGGCCAAGTTGTGCGTGTAGAATCCATTGGATAGGTCAAGTGTAGTTTTATATTTTTTACGAACAAGACTGTCTACAAGCGCAGAACTGTGTGTGTTTTGCACCGCAAAGGTCCGACAATGAGAGTTCAAATGTCGGTAATCCAAAACTAAGCGGTACGATCCATCGGGTTTAGAAACCGCGAAAAGGGGATTATTCATCGGTGACACGCATGTTTCAATCACTCCTTGATATTCTAACTGTGTCAGAATTTCGGAAACGGGACCTTTAGCTTCCCGTTTGATGGGATATTGGGGTTGTGGCTGTGGCAGCGACCGCAATGGAATATCATGGGGGGGGAGAATCTTCATCCCAGCCCATGTGGTTGCGGTATAACGCTGGAACCAGGGACACAGCCCACTCAGCTGCGAGAGCCTCCGCTTTGTCCTTGGGGACATGACGAGAAAAGCTCGGAAGGATTACCTCCTCCCCTTTACGCGCAGCAAGTACGAATGGGGGTGGCCAATCCGCCTCTGCCAACAGAATGTCGTACGAAGAGGTCAGATTTTCCCAAAAAATCCCTTCAATAACACGCTGTATGTCACCTTCAATTTGAATGACAATAGTATATAGTCTGTCAGGGGGTGCCACTTTGGTGTCTGCTGTCTCGACAGTAATGAATGTTTCAGTTGCTGTCGCCTCCACATGAGGACGTAGCGCCTCCCGCACTATGGTAACTTCCGCGGCGCTGTCTAGGAGCGTCACTGCCCACGTCCAATTCAGGAGTCTCGTTCTCACCGTCTGTGGCATACCTCGCTGTTACAGCTGCAACTTTTTTCTTCTGAAACTGTGGGCGAGAACGTTGAAATTCTTCTGGTTTCCCTCGGACTTGTTGTCAAGGTTGGTCTCGTCCCTGTGGAGCCTCTCGACCCCTGCCTCTATCCTGGCGTTCTCCTCCACCAGCCGGGGAAGTAGTTGGTGCCTGTGAAGAACGAGGAGAACGCGAATCAGGGACCTGAAATCTCTCCGGAGATTTAATTCTCGCCCTATCGCGGAAATAATAAGTGCGTTCAGAAGAGACGGAAACCGGGGAAGCGCCTCGCGACCCTGGCTTTTTCTGTTTTTTCAACCTCCAGCTCTTTTTAGTAAAGAACGGTTTTTCATCTTTCTCAGATTGAGTTTTTGGTTGTTGTTGCGATTGTGTTTGCGGTTTAGCAAAAGGCTTAACTCCCAGGCTATTGCGGCCAATTGTTTTGTAAGCCTGTGCAATAATTTTCGGTAATTCGCGCGGCTTGTCCGGTTCTGGGATCAAAGCCAAAGCATTAGCTACTTGAAAGTTAACTGCATCGCCCTTGACATTCGCAAGGATCAAATCAGCTACTACATCGAACACTCCCACCAGTCTCATCCCTAATTCCACAGCCGCTTCAGGGCCATGCTCATCCTGCACACGTTTGATTACAGAGGGGAGAACCGTCATGGAAGGAGTGCCGAAACACTTTGCATATACTGCTGCGAATACCTTACCCCACTTGTTGCATTCTGCCAACTCGGGGATCAAGTCTTTTGGCAAACTAATCATCAGAATCCTGTGTTTTTCCACAGGAGAAGTATTTGGAAAATCTGCCTCCAGCTGGTCAAATTTTTCTGCAAGCCAATAAGGAAAATCATCCTTATTTTGTGGGCGCTTGCCCATCACCGAATTAACCATGACGGGACTTATGGTTACACCGCCTGCTCCAGCTGGATGTGCTGCAACTCCAGGCGGGGCTCCCTGGATGTTGCCTGTGACAAACTGTACTAAAGCTCTATGCACACGTATCAAAGACGAATGCAAATTACGCAGTTCAGCGACTGCAAGCGTCATATAACGCGGATGTGGGGTATACCCGGCCAAAACAGGCCAAGTGGCCCCTTCAATTGATAAGGGGCCTAAACGAACCGAGGTAACCGGTTGGGGGAGGGCGCCATCAAACCAAACACGGTGTTGACATGCCGTGAGCGGTACTTCAAGATTCCTATAAGGTCTATAGAGATTAGGAACAGCGGTGGCTGTATATTCATGGAACAAATTATCAGTCCCATCCACCGCCGGAAAGGTGACCCAAGAGTAAAACACCTCAAAGTGGTAAGCGGGATCCGCTTGTACCACAAAAATCAGATCGACACCCGCGTCAGGCACTCCATACACTGTCAAGTGAGCCCGGAGCGCTGCGCGGCTATGTGCCGCAATTTGAACAGCCATTTAAGGCAAACAATATTCGACAACCTAATATGAGGCAGCACAATATAGGGTTTTATTTAAAAACCTTTTAACAACTTCAAGCTTGAAAGAACCTATAAAAACGTCAATATAGGAGGTATCACCCTCACACGCTTCCGGAAGCGTCAGCGAAGGGGGTTGTGGACAAGCACAAGTACTACTCAAGCGTCTCGCAGATAAGCAGCCCACTCGTTGGTTGCGCCATGTTGTAGGGATTCTGCACATACACAGAGCTATGCACAGGATAATAGGACCTCGGAGTATGGTGGTGAGCCAACCATACACCTTAGTACCCACAATCCCAATCCGACTAGCTTTAGCGTCTCATGAGCAGCGATGCTACCAATGATTAGACAACCCAGAACACGGTATCTCTCTCTCAGGACTCGTGGGAGCAAGAACACCCTTTCAAAACTCACTCATACCTGTCCACAACGTGCGTAATAAGAGACACTGTATAGTTTAAAATGTTTATTTCAACTATCGTGCTCTAAGATACAGTACACGTGTCAGTACTATCAGCATAATGCATAAAGATAAAATAATAAGCTTAGTTACAATTCCATAGCATACAAACGGGGAAAGCATTTCATAAAGCAGTGGATATAGGGCTAAATGACCATACCACCCTCCCGTGCTAGTAGCTAGTTTATTATAAAAACAGAAGACCTCTGGGCATTGTCAGGCGAACCCCCATACCTCAATATCTAGATGCAAGGTTTACATCATCAGACAAGCACAGCTCTTCTCTCTGGAAAGGTTTTTCTCCAAGTGCCTCTAACCGTGAAATCACAACATTAAAAGCACACAAATTTCTCCAGTGCAGCTGTACTTAGTGTTATGTCTAAGTGCGAGGGACTGGCCAGATCAGCAAGAACAAGGGACGTTGTTTTTCGACCTTGTACATGTTGTGCAGACGTAACCCAAAGGGAACAGGAGAAAAGGTGAAAGGCAGAAATGCAGACAGTTCTAAAATAGCCGGGCAGAAGCAGAGGCTGGAAAAACAACGGCACAAAGTAACGTGCGCAAAAGGCATCATGGCAGCCCGGCCTAAGCCAACGTAGCAAGGCAGACCAGGAGGCCACAAACCACATGACAGTTTACCCTCCATATCTTCTGTTAAACCTTGAGATTGATGGAGCGTGAAAGTTAAATAATGGTTGCCTCTATCAATTCTCACTGTTAAAAACGAAAAACGTGAGATTTCATACTGCATCGTAAAAGCATGCAGAAGTGTTTGAAACCATGGAAATCTGAAAACGTAAAGAAAGAGAGAAACAGATATTATTTACCTATGCATGTAATCATGTGGTTTGAGAAACTAAACCTAATTAACATAGAAAATGTGTTGATGATAACTTTTAAAAGGTGTCAAAATGAAACAATGTCTACGTAATAAAGCACCTGAAATTATTAAAATGCTTAATTTAGCAATGACCAATAGTATGAAAGCTTGCAGCTTATTCTATTATTGTGTGATGAAAAACGTGTACTTTAGAATGGAAACGTAAAATTTTGTTTTGAAAATGATAAACATGCAAATAATTTTAGTAGTTGCTAATTTTGACATGTAACTTCTAAAAGAATAATAATAATTGAATTAACTATGAAAATTGAAATACTTATAATAATGTGTGTTTTATATTAATCATAACGTGTTAATGATTCAGCGAATTTTCATGTAGGCCTCAGATGCTTTTCTTTCCTTGTTCGAAAGGCAGAATCTAGCTAAAGTATTCACGTTAAATGCTGTGAGAACTTTTCGTGAAGTTTCTTTCCAGTACTCTAAGACAAAGAACTCTCTTTTGATTCAGCAACACTTTTGACAGAAATGTAACGATAAAATTGCAAACCCAGAGAGAGCCTCTAGGAACAGACAGTGAACAAAGTGAATTTTCTTACTTCCAAGGAAAGGAGGGAAATATAAAATATTTGAATTCGATGACTTAGCAAAAGGATTACTTAATGTTTCCGGATTTTTTTGTGAGGTATGGATCACACCATGAACAGCCCACTGCGGATGACCAATGGAAACCATATGGGATGACAAAAAAGGATACTATGTGGGCATAAACTAAAACTTTTAGAAGTATAATTGCCCCTTGGAGGAGGAGTCGGGGCTGGCAGTCATTTTCTATTTTCCTGCCTGGCATGCTGTCGGACTGAACTTTGATTTCTCTCTAATGCCAAACCATTGAACTGAACTTTCCTGAACTGACTCGAACCTGCATTTTACCGGCTGGTAAAGTGTGCAGGAGGAAACCTTTCGGCTGAAAGGTTTACTGACTCTTTCCGGTGGCACATTGTGCTTCGACTCTGCATACTTGGTTTGTATGATCTAAATGCAGAAACCCCCTAGCAACCAGCAAATGTTTTCCTTTTTGTTGAATCTGTATGGCATTGTGTGGCTAACTGTACTAATTGACTGTTATTAAATCTGATTGAGTAATGTGATTTCATGTTTCCTGACCATTCAAAGTGAGGCTTAGATA
Organism: Calotriton arnoldi; assembly: GCA_963921515.1. Taxonomy (NCBI): domain Eukaryota; kingdom Metazoa; phylum Chordata; class Amphibia; order Caudata; family Salamandridae; genus Calotriton; species Calotriton arnoldi. Next base: position 1,430,280 of record CAWUFW010002687.1, on the reverse strand, counting down.
AATGACTTACACGAACAAACTTGATGGTAATTGAGTCATTTTTGGAGTGAACTTTCTTGTCGTAAGTCTTATGATTATTGGAAATAATTGTGAATAGGTTGATGGACATTAGCATGTATTTAGCATTTTCTTATTCCAGGTCCTCATAAGGAATTGCCTCACATTCTCTAAATATCAAAGTCCCTGTTAGCTCACATAAAAGATCCATTGGAGGACCAATGGCAGGTTGTTATGTTATGGGCTCAGTCAATGGAAAGATCAGATTTGTAAATTAGTAGTGATGAGAAATTTTGCCCAGTCTTCCGCTGCATCAAGATATGTATATATTGAGGAGTTCGTATCAGACTTGTGTCACCTGTTGCTATAACATATCAGTATTTAGATGAAAATGACACTTTCACAAGTTCTGCAAAAGATAACGAGATGCTGACTGTGGATTATAGACAGACAGACTAATGTAATGTTTAAAAAATGGAGTGTGACTTTGGGGTTCACAACATTAGCTTCCTGGCTTACTCTCCTGCCCCACTTCAAACCATTTTTAAGACCTCTGTCAGGTTCCTATTTCCATTTTTTTCAGCACCTATCTTGCCCCACTGATGAGACTGGTTTCATTGGTCTTATGCATGGTAAACTGATGTTCACCACTGTGCTGTAAAGCAACACCATGTGAAACTGGTATCCTAATTTTCTTTAGGCATAGGCTCAAAATTGACCTTGAGACTTGGGGGGTGCTAAATTTGCATAATTTGCTTTTGCGTAATTATGCAAAAAAAAGTTAAAATGCAAAAACAGAATTGGGCACTCTATTTTAGTGTAAAATGCTTAATGCATCTCCGCATCCATTTTGAACGTGAGGACTAATTTTGTGCAAAAATAAAACGTAAACAACACAAGCATTGCAAACAGGAGCTGCTCGTGTTCTGGACATTCCCCTTGTTCGCTAAATTTTTGCCACAGACGGCAAGGAATTACATAACATGGCATAGTAGCGTAATTTTAGGAATTTCACATAACAAGCGTAACATGAAATTACACAAGATTACGCTTGCATAATGGAAAGTTTGCCCGGGCCTAGATGAGACCCAGGGCCTGGCTCTGAGTTTAGGAGGGGTGCCAAAATTATACTCTCAAGTGGATGTTAGACTACTGTCTGTAGTTCGGGACATGTACTGTGAGCAGTGGTGGCAGCATACTAGTTTTGAATCCATAGTATTAGATAGGCCTCTTTTACCTGTTCAAAAATGAGATCGCAAAGTCTACAGGAACACCTGTGTAACATTTTGTGTACCATGCCCAGGCTTTGTGCTGACATCCCTTTGCACATGTCGAGTGTGTGTGTATGCATGGTGAATGTTCAGAAACTCCATGCTGTTCCCAAATATGTAAATGCTGAAACCAGTGGGATCGATTTTGGATTGTTTGTGGTTTGACATGGCACAAGATAGAGGTTGTTATACAGCCTCTCCAGACAGTGGAAATGTTTTGCCTGCATTCCTTAGGTGGAAGGTGTAGCCCTAGAATTGTGCAGAGATGGAGACAAGGCTGCCTTTAGAAATTGTATGATAACCTTTTTAGCAGGGGACTGCAGATTATTCCTTCCTGAGCACTGCCACTTAGTTGATGATGAGGGAATCAGCTAACGCTAACACTTGAACAGAACATGTTAACGGCTATAGCGGTCCACCTCGAAGCTGGGGAACCGGGTTCGAGTCTCGGCAGGGACGCTCAACATCCTGTGATTCTGGGCAAATCACTTAATCTCCCCATGCCTACCAAAAACAAATGAATGTGTCCGTCTGTAATGTAACTGGTGCTCATGTAAAGCGCTCTGATACCTTCGGGTCAAGTTCGCACTATATTAAACTGAGAACTTGACTAATGGATTTTGGTAACACACATTAGAACTGCCTAGCTAAACCATATCAACTAACCTGAGTGTCACAGAACTGCTCGATTTCACCTTAGTGAGCCTGCACCTATGCTTAAATGTAAAGCTGCTACTTGCCTGTGTAGTACCCTGCATAACATCGGTAGAATACCTTCCCTGTAGGGCTGACGTTCCTTATGTATAGTACTGAGTTGTGGTGTGATTAAAGTACTTCTCTTTTACTTAAAATAAGACTACTAGTCTGGACAAGTTCTGAGTCTCAACCCTTCACATACCTACCTGAAACCCCTTGTACTGCTCACCCACACTACTCTTAGACTCAAGTGTGGTAAGGGTGTATTTAGCCCAGTTTGCAGCTCCAAAGTAGGATGGATCTGAGGACACCAGAGGCAAAATATCTCAACCCTTAGGGTTGTGGCCCAGTAGCCCCTGCCTTCCCTGTGTCCCTCAAACGTGGTCCGACAAGGCCAATTTCAGTCTTGGCTGAAATTAGCTTAATTGGCACACAAAGTACATCCAGGTTTGAAAGTACTCCAGGCATGTTGCAAAATGTGCTAGATGTTGTTAGCCAACAACACTTTGAAGTTTGTTTTTTATTTGCATAACAGAGAAGGTGTAGTTCCTTCCATGTTGATATAGGGTTTTGTAAGAATCCAGGAGGCGATGTAAATTATATATAAAGGATTTATTGAGAGCGCACAGTACCAGTGAACCTTAACAGGCAGAACATCTGGCTAACTGAACCATTAGAACTTTTGCCAAGAAAGCTCCATAGCAATAGAATACATAACATTTAAAGCAACATAGCATGATGTAATCTTAGGCAAGAAGAAGATATCACAGATGCAAATAGAATGTATCAGGTGTACCAGGATTTTCAGTTCCATAAATGGAAAAAAAACACGTTTTAGCCCACCAATAGCATCACCTCAATGAGTCTCCTTGTAAGCTTTTTGACCTAATATGGATGAGTTGCAGTTTTTATGGAATAAAATAGCAGCAAAGTAAGGCTCCGGTACCAGCCTCTTATTTGTGTATTTTATCTCAAGTATAAATAAATAGATTAAATGAGCATTTTATCAATTATTTTCATATATTATAGCACACAATTGACTTATTTAATTTTTTGTTTGTATTTGCCCTCCGAATTCAATGCCATTGTACATAGCCTTATAGCCCACCCCGTAGCGGGCTATACCGGCCATTAAAGGCCCACTTCAGCGTTAAAGGACCAAGCTGAAGCTGAGGGCCTTTAACAAGGGAGCAGAGGATTTAATGGCTGGTCAAGGGCTATAAGGCTATCAGAACATTCCACCCAATGAGGGCAGAATGTCCTAATTAAAATAACAAAGGCTTCTCGGAGCCTGATGGAGGTGACCCAAGCAGGTCCAAAGCCTATGTTTAACAGCTGTTGTTGTGAATGTTCAACAGGCCACAGCCAAGTGCAGGGCCACCTCTGTTCGCTGTAACATTCACAGCAATAGCTCTGAAAGGAAGCTGAAGTCAGTCCTTGGTTCTCCCTGGGCTCAGCTAAACTGTTTTTCATAGGAGCTGAGAAGCATCCCCCCTTCCTCCTTGTGAGGCTCCAGTGACACTGTGAGCTACGGAGAGAGGAAGGCTCATGTGTGCGCTGCTGCACAGGCTCTGCCTTTTGCTTTCCGCTACCCAATCCATATATTTTGGAGAAGCAGGGGAAAGAGAGAGGCACAGGATTTGTATTAGGACATTTTAATGTTGAGAGAGCGGGCCCGTCCCACTTTGTGGGTCACTGCTGCTCCATTTTCTTCAATGGAGACCTCAACATTCCAGTGTTCTAATTTTCTTTATTGAAGCTCTATTTGATGATGGCTGCCCTACTGGCTCGCATTCACTGTGATCAGTAATGGCGCCGGACGGAAACAGCATCACAGCCTCAAAAACTACCATATCTAGGCATGCCACAAGAATTAGTATTTGGCCCTTGGTGCTACAATCTAGCACATCCCGGCCATGGACGCAACTGCTATCACACCAGAATTCTGGGTAAATCGTGGATTTTAATTCTGATGTTATTGCAGCATCCCGAAAATGTGACAGCCGCATAGCATCAGAAAGTGCATATTTCACTGTAAAGCATTTTCCCTTTGTTTTGGAAAACCTAACTGCAGGCCGAAAGCTGCTGCATAAGTTTCTAATACACGTCATTTACTCAGATCCATGTACTGTTCTTGTGCTGCTCTTCTTTGTTCGGCAGTTGTTTATGTTTTTCGATTACGTGTGAGTTTTATCTTTTTGAGAACAAAATGTGGTTTTTATTTTGGCAATAACTTTGCCTCCCTTAAACAGAAGCTGACATCTGAGAAATGTGAACCACATGACCTCTTTTGAGTGCATCCGGGAAAAGCTGTGACATTCTGTAATATAAACATTTATTACATAAACATTTATTACTGTAATCTTCATGTTCTTGAAGTAATTTATGCCCTTGTTTGCTTTCCCCTCCTGACTCTTCCTGTTGTAAACAAAGTCCAGTAGCCGTAGTGTAGATTATAAGACGGTTTATTAGATCTTAGTTACAAGTAAGTAAGTAGATAGCTAAGCCCCACCAGGAGCAGCATCCTTGCTGCTCAGCCCATTGCTTCAACTGATACTCAATCCCACTCAAAGACTCCCAACATTCTACATGACCTTTGACACTGGCTGAGCAGCAGGGACTTGGAACGCTAGGGTGATGCATTAATTACAACACATCTCCCATCTTCATATATACAATAAAGATCACATTTGAAAATATCATAGGACATAAGATGGGAAATGTACAACAGTGCTCTGCTATTAGATACAATTAATATCACAGCACTTAAAAGTCACTATATTATAATCCTGCAAACATTAAAACATCGATATATAATCCTAAAATTAGAATCCCAATAATATAATTCTTTGGAGGACATAGAGAACTGAAGCCACCCCAGGGTGTAACACGGTGTAACACTAACACTCTCACCCCCTTCTGCACACACAACTTTTTGCGCACCTGACAGGATCGAAGGTCTCAGATAAAACACACCAGGGTACATGACCCCACAATGCACACAACATTTGCACACCTGATGCGACCTAAGGTCTCGGGTAAAACACACCAGATATTCCGCACACCAGACAGAAAAATCTAGCACATAGCCACACTCACAATGCAATTTAGAACAGGGTATACTTCCACTCATACATTGCCACACACACACAGGGCATCTACACACAGGGTATCTTTCAACCCTCACACATTCCCCCACTGACAGGGGAATACCTGCAAAGGGTCTCTTTCAACCTATGCACATTCCCACACAGACAAGGAACCTCGGCACAGGGTATCTCTCAACCCTTAAACATAGCCTTGCTTACAGGGCATCTTTGAACAGGGTATCCTTCCACCCTTACACATCGCCACAAACACAAGGCAACAACACACAAGGTACCTTTCAATCCTTACTGAAACACAGGCAACAGAATGAGATCAGTATTAGAACTACACCAAGCAAACAAGGCAGCAGATAGAGAATGGCATCTAGACAACAGCATCATAAATATAGTGAAATGCTGGACTAGTTTGGTTAGTTGAAACAGAGTCTGTTTTAATCTTAACTCAATGTCCTTTTATTTTCAGTCACCAATATATATACACAAATGAAGTGATATGTCCACAAAAAAAAAATCAATAACGCATCTTGTCTTCTGCTGGGCCTTTGGAATTCCTTTCCACCGGTAGCCTCGACAAAAAAAAAAAAGAAACCAGGTAAGGCACTGTTTTTATAAATTTCCAGTGACATGTGGGTTAGAATGGTGACCTTTCTTCCTGATTTGGTGATGTTAATATGAGGGGAATATAATGAGGAAAAACCCGTGGTCACCGTGAGTGAGTAGGGTGACAAAACAGGACAATGAGAGAGGGAAAAAGAAAAGAAGGGTGAAAGAAAACGCAATCCAATTTGAGTGTTTTGGGCTTGACTAGTGTGGTTCAAGTTGTCAGCCAAACTCCTTCTCTCCCCCTGCCTCCCCCTCTCTTCTCTTCTTTCAGCAGATTCTCCCCCCTTAAATCCGTCCCCTCCCTGTCTCCCCGTCCAGTATGCTCCCACTTGAGCTGCTTCCTCCCTTTTATAGACTCTACCTAGGAACCTGTCACGCACCTGGTTGAGCCACGTCCTTCCCGGAATGTGGCTGGGATCAGAGTCCAGCCGGCACACATGGTGCGTGCTCCTGTCTTCTGGTCTGTCAGGAGTCCTCCGTAACTCAGGACCTTCTTGCTGCTCCTCAGGCTCTGTCCTTGAGGCGCAGGCTGGAGTCTCCCTCTTCTCCGGTTCCTCAATCTCCGCCCTCGTGAGGCGGGTTGGAGTTTTCCTGTCCTCTGGCTCCTCGGAATTCATCCCCGAAACATGGGCTGGGCTCTCTCTTCGCGATGGACGGTCCGACAACCTGACCCAGCTCAGTCTCTGCCCCTTTTTACTTCCGTACTCGCCTCGTCTCCTACTTCCAACGTGATGGCGTTCCGCGGAAGTTCATGTCCCGGTCTGGTTGCCTGGCTTCCAGTCTCCTCAGAGTGAGCCTGCAAAAGAAAAAGGGCGCAGTCGGCTCCCGGGGAGACACTTCTCACCACCCCCAGGTTCGTGACATATCCCCATCCATGGATTTTCCTGATCGGGAAAAAAGGGGAAACGGTAACAGGAAATCTGGCCCCGTTAACTTCTTTACCGATTTATGTCGGACGTCAAACTGTAAGGATTGAAGTGAAAGGAACCGCCTGAGGACCCTGGGGTTGTTTCCTTTATTCTAGCTTTACCAGGTCAATGGAGCATGATCAGTATAAAGTAAAAATGGTTTACCCTCAAGATAATAATGGAGTTTATCAACTGCCCACTTGATGGCTAAACATTCTTTCTCTATAGTAGAATATGCTGTTTCTCAAGGAAATAACTTCCTACTAATATAAAGGACGGGCTTTTCTATGTCTTCACTGTCCTTTTAAGATAGAACAGCTCCAATGCCCATGTCAGAGGCATCTGCTTGTAATATAAAGGCCTTTTTGAAATCTAGGGAGATTAAGATTGGGGTTGGGAGATAGCCTTCTTCAGAGTCTGGAATGCTTCGATTGCTTCCTCTAATGGGTGTTGGAACCTCGCATTTGGATACCTTTTTTCAAGAGGTCAGTTAAAGGCACAGCTATAGTGGAGTACCCGGGAATAAATCTGCGATAATATCCAATTAGTCCCAGAAAGGCTCTTATTCCTTTTTTATTGGTTGGGAAAGGAACCTCAGTGATCGCCTTAACCTTCTCGGTTTGGGGATCTATGACTCCGTTCCCCAGGAGGTATCCTAAGTATTTCACCTTGTTAAAACACGCTTTTGATTTTTTTGCATTTATATGTAGGTTAGCCTTTGTCAATGCTCCCAGGAGTCTTGTCAGATGTTCTAGATGGTCTTCCCAGGTATGACTGAATATAATGATATCATCAAGATAAGCGGAGGAGTAGTTACGGTGGTTTTCAAGGACTAGATTCATTAAGCGTTGGAAGGTGGCAGGGGCTCCATGAAGCCCAAAGGGAAGTACAATGAATTGAAACAACCCAAAAAAAGGGGTGAAAGAAAGCCGTTTTTTCTTATCTTCCGCCCTTAAGGGGACTTGCCAATAGCCCTTGGTAATATCTATAGTGGTTATATATTTGGCGTCTCCTAATCTCTCAATTAATTCATCAACACTGGGAAGAGGGTAAGCATCTAGTTTAGAGATACTGTTGACTGCTCGGAAGTCTATACAGAATCGTATACTCCCATCAGGTTTTCAGAACAAAGACTATGGGAGAGGACCAGTTACTTCACGACGGTTCTATAACATACATTTTTAGCATCTGTTCTATTTCATTATAAATGGCTTGGCGTCTTGCTGCGGGAATTCGATAAGGTTTCAATTTTACCACCTTTCCCTCAGGAGTGGGAATAGAATGTTCCATTAGGTTGATCTTTCCTGGTATATCTGAAAAAATAAAAGAGAAAGGTTGTTACGTCTTTCTCAACCCTTCCCATTGTTCTTTGGACAATTCATTGTTTATGGGTAAATGATCTAGGGTAGACTCGCCTTTACTTTCGGTTTGCACCACAAGTATTTGCTTCAGTAGAGGCCATAGCAATTTCTTCAAGAGATTTATTTGAAAAACTTGCACTCTATGGGTCCCATTTTGAGTTTATACTAGAGGTTTCCAATCTTCTCTATAATTTTAAAGGGGCCTTTCCAGTCAGATATCATCTTATGAGTAGAATTAGGTAGCAAGATTAGAACCCAGTCACCTGGTTGGTATATTCTTAACTTTTTCCCCCTATCATATGTTGTTTTCATTGGGTTTTCTCTAGATTTTTATATGTCAATTCCCGGAGTTTCCCTATACGGGCTCTTAGCTGTTGGGTGTATTCTAGAAGATTATCTGCTTCAGGTTTTATGTCTTTCTCCCACGCCTCTCGGGTTATCTCTAAGAGTGTTCAGGGTTTCCGCCCATAAAGCAATTCAAAAGAAGAGCATCCCAAACTACTCTGCACCTGACTTCTTAAGACAAAAAGGGTCAAAGGAAGAATCTGATCCCAGGGAGAGGTGTGGCGCAGCGGAGAGGGCAGCTGACTCCAGAGCACGGGGTTCAAGGTTCCATTCCCGGCGCCGGGGGCAGCTCAGCCCAGCACCCGGTGACTCTGGGCAATAGCTTGCTTAATCTCCCTGACGGCCCCCAGCGCCTTGAGACCCTTAGGCGTGATTGCTTCGTGCTTTACAAATACCGGGTTATTAGTTTCTCCCTTCTCCTGAAAGCATCTTCTTTAAGATAAGTATGAGAGATCCATCATATCTCTTGACCAAACCATTGGTCTGAGGATGATACACTGAAGTTTTGAGGTGTGTGATGTTTAGTTGTTTGCATATCTAGGCCATAAGTCGTGACACAAAGGGGGTACCCTGATCTGTGGGGATCTCTCTTGGGAAGCCGACCCGAGAAAAAAACACAATCAGATTCTGAGCAATAGTCTTGGGATCTGGAGTATGGATGGTAAAGGCTTCAGGTTATTGGGTGCATAATCTACCAAACAAGAGCATACTGATACCCCTTTGAGGATTTTGGTAAGGGGCCTATGAGGTCCATCCCAATCCTCTCAAATGGGATGCCCATTATGGGCAGAGGTTGGAGAGGCGCTTTAGGGGGATGGTATGGATTATTTTTCTGGCAAACCTCACACTCTTGACAATATTTTTTTATGTGTGTGAAAATACCAGGCCAGTAAAAATGTCGAAGAATTTATTTAGGTGCCTTCTCAGATCCAGAGTGCCCTGCTAGTAAATGTGAATGTGCATAAAACATGATTTGCTCTTGAAAGTCCCTAAGCACCAACAACTGAGGTGGGTCAGTAGGTCCTGGTATTCGGTATAGGAGTCCATTTCTTATTTGGAATTGGGGAAAAGAATGGGTATTATTTTGACGGGCTTTATCCCATATATGGTGGGGAAGCGAAACGTTCATCTGTGTAAAGCGAAAATTACAGTCTATCATCCAGGGTTCTGGTGTCAATAAGGAATTTTTGGGAGTTGAGACCTTTGCTTGATCTTTAGACTCCTTTACCCGGTTAAGCACAGCCTCATGGAATAAATCTAAAAAATGTGGGTTATCAGTTCCTAGGATAACATCTTCAGGTAGATTATGAAGGACGCCCACTTCCACTTCAATTTAAAATAAAGTATTTTTGGTGTATCTCCCGGCTTTCCCCTTTCTTGTCTAAATCTTAAGCAATAGGCTTCCTCATCTAGACCTGCTCTGTCCAATATTACTCTCTTTACTTCATATGTAGCCTCTCCTTGGGGATTAGCTGTTTGGTATGCAGCTTGTGCTTCACCTGTCAATAAAGGAGCTAGGTAAAAGGCCCATCTCTCCATGGGCCAAGCACTTGCTCTCGCAGTCCGTTAAAAATTTGTCAGAAAAGAATCATGGTCGTCCCCTCGCAGGAGTTTTTGCGAAGTTATCATAGGGGCGCTAACTACTGGTCCTCTATGGCTAATTAGCCCAGAAGTGATCTGCAATTGTTCCTGTTCCAACTTATTAAGTTGCTCGGTTTGGCTCTTCAATGCATCTCGAAATATCTCTCGATCAGCCTTAGCTGAAGACATTTGGCGTTCCAGCGCCCATTCTAATTTGCGCTGTCCTTGTACTAGGTGTTGTATTAAGGCATCCATTATGTATCAATCGGGGGAAGGTGCCCGCATTCTCCACCACTTGCGAACTGGACTAGTTTGGTTAGTCGAAACGGAGTCTGTTTTAATCTTAACTCAATGTCCTTTTATTTTCAGTCACCAGTATATACACACAAATGAAGTGATATGTCCCCAATCAATCAATAACGCATCTTCTTGTCTTCTGCAGGGCCTTTGGAATTGGTACCCTCGACAAAAAAAAAAAAGAAGAAACCAGGTAAGGCACTGTTTTCATACATTTTCAGTGACGTGTGGGTTAGAATGGGGACCATTCTTCCTGATTTGGTGATGTTAATATGAGGGTAATATAATAATGAAAACCCCGTGGTCACTGTGAGTGAATAGGGTGACAAAATAGGACAATGAGAAGAGAGGGAAAAAGAAAAGAAGGGAAAAAAATGCTATCCTTTTTGAGTATTTTAGGCTTGACTAGTGTGGTTCAAGTTGTCAGCAAAACTCCTTCCTGCCCTCTTCTCTTCTTACAGCAGATTCTCCCCACTTAAACCCGTCCCCTCCCCGTCCAGTATGCTCCCACTTGAACTGCTTCCTCCCTTTTATAGACTCTACCTAAGAGCCTGTCACGCACCTGGTTGAGCCACGTCCTTCCAGGGACGTGGCTGGGATCGGAGTCCAGCCAGCAGACAGGGTACGTGCTCCCATCTTCTGGTCTGTCAGGATTCCTCCGTAACTCCACACCTTCTTGCTGCTCCTCAGGCTCTGACCTTGAGGTGCAGTCTGGACTCGCCCTCTTCTCGGGTCCTCAATCTCCGCCCACATGACGCGGGTTGGAGTTATCCTCTCCTCTTGCACCTCTCGATTCGTCCCCGAAACGTGGGCCGGGCTCTCTCTTCCCGATGGACGGACCGACAGCGTCCGTTGTCGCCTCGTCTCCTCCTTCCGATGTGACGGCGTTCCGAGGAAGTTCATGTCCCGGTCTGGTTCCCTGGCTTCCAGTCTCCTCGGAGTGAGCCTGCAAAAGAAGAAGGGTGCAGTTAGCTCCGGGGAGACACTTCTCATCCCCAGGTTCGTGACATTTGCATAGCACAGCATAACATCGTCAGCAAACTTAGACTGGCAAAGAATAAAAGTCAGCAAAAGACATTCAAAGTCCCCCTCCGGAGAGTGATCTCTCAACCGAAATGCCTCTAGACACAGAATTCCCACAAAAGGAATGTGGAGGTGTGCCTTTCAACGGTCGAGCGAAATCACAGGTGCAGACACGTAGACCCTGCAAGGCATGCCCATAACCATTAAGCTCCCAACTTGACAGGAAATACCTCCCACATGCTCTGACTCCGTCGCTGTATGATAGGTGATGGTGAGATGCCAACAGAGAAACGTCATTACCATAGTGGGAGTCCATATCACACTTCCCAATGCCCTAAGATGGCCACTGGTGCTTAGTGTTGTGTCAGTTTCTTTGGGAACTAGGGTTGACTACAGGCGTTCTCTCTTTCTTCCTTTACTGATGCTACATCACATACTGATGCGCACCCATGCTACTGAAATCCAAGGAATCAGTGAACGTAACCCTCGCTCACCTGAAGTTCTTGATGGAGCAGGGTTTTCGAGAAAATGAAACCTGCTCGAATTGAACCCTCAGTAACACTTACCAATTGTGTTTTGTGAAAAGCTTATGCGGAAAAGGGTCTAACATGAGGGAAAATGCTACTGCGCAAGCGCAAAACTAAAGCACTGAAGTAGGCCGCAAAGGCTTTTCTAGGCCGCAAATGCTTTTGGCTAATAAAAGTACTAATGCTGCTTTATTGCACTTACTAATGTATGCTAGGAAAATAACATTAACTCGGGTTGTGGATGGGTAGAAGCAACACAGGGTGGGTGCGTAAAATGGAAAATATTATAAGTGATTAATAATGTCTGTTTGTTTTCCGTAGAAGTATGGTTTTCTGCGCTGCAGGAAACGTTTGGGTTAATGAAAGAATTAAAGTAGTTTAATTCTGAGAGAGAAGGGGAAGGTGGAAGACAAATGTGCTTCACGGGTCCTATGTGCCTGCCAAGAGTCCACATGAAACAGTTTTATCGAGAGAAGGAACACTTCCTTTGAGAAACGGCACAAATGGACAATGTGACACAGAGTTTGTTACATGATCGGGTTGGAGGAAATGTGTACTAAGACAGCGATTCGAAATTGTATTTCCTGGGGTGGAAGTTGATTAAATGAATAAATGAACAATAAGTCGCTGAGCTAATGGACATGACGAGAGTGGTGTGACAGTACACCCCCTTCCTTAACCAATCAAATGTGGAGAAATTGTCTGTTCAGACACAAGTGTGGGTTGGACTTTTGGGTTTTAGGGTATAATTGAGGTTTCTGGGGGGGGGTTGTGAGAGAGATTGTGGTTTCCTACCTGCGTGAGGAGAGGCCTGTGTTGCTGTCTCCTATTCTTGAGCTGGCTGTTCCTGTCTGCTGATTCCTGACATAGTCTTTGCCTCTTCAAATTTTCTTGAGAAGCCTTACTGCTCTCATGGCCAGAGAGTAGTTTTCCTATTTCCTATTGGGTTAGTATAGACAATAATCTGAATTTGCATAATCAATTGCAAATGTATTTTGTCTCTGAACTTTCTGTCACTTCGCCTTTCCACTCCTTTATGCACTGTCAATGAGATATAATTTTTGTCATTTTCTCTTATATTGTTTCTCGTGATGGTCTATGATTCATACTGTATTTGGTATTGATGAGAATTTCCACATTATTTTTAGATAAAGCATTATAAATATACAAATGAGTTTGTCATTATTAGAGGTGTTTATTCTTGATTTATGAGTGTATTTAGAATCAGGTATTAGTTTGCCAAACCCTGTCAACTTAAAAAAGATTGCATTGCCATAAATTATATGTAGAATCAATGATACAAATTGGATATTGGTAAGTTTGGTATTACACTCACCCAGCGTGAAGGGACTTGTTGGGTAATGAATTTGGGCCTTGTCAGTGAAAATGTATTAGTCCCTAATCGCTGGATCATTCTCCACGCAGGTGACAGCCTCGCGCCCCGCTCGAGCATAGGATTTCACGGCGCACACAAAGCCTCCCACACGGCTCGCGCTGGAGTAACGGTGAGTTTTCAAACAAAGCGCCATTACATCAATAAACGCAGCTCTTCTCAAGCATGCAAATCCTTTGAAAGTCTGTAACCGTGAATCAGAATGTATTCACAGCCCGCCGTCTGCAAATGTTGATAACCACCCTTACACGAATAAGGCTACTCCTCAGCCTCAAAACTGCTGATTTCACGCACTGTCAGTCCGCCTGCATCGCTCGTTGAATTGCACATTTTCCTTAATGTTGGCGCTGCCGTCTCTCTTGCTGGATTCCCCGCATTCCTCACAAGAGGCATGTTGGATTCCTTCAAAATAAACGCTATCGGTTTGTTTAAAATCGACGCTGCCTTTGACTGTACACAGCAAATTGACTCCACTCCACGTTCAATGCACTTAAACACTGCCAATACCCATGAATGGGATCAGATCATGCACATAATAGATAAACACCCAGGCTGTGGGCTGTCCGATGTACAGAACACTGGTTGGGCAACCGGGCGTTCTGTTTCTCTTTCAGGCTTCGTTTTCTTAATTTCCTTAACTATTGCTTTAACTGCTATCAGTTTAACTCTTAGTTTCTTCAGAAGTATGCTCATCTTTTCACTTTGTTAATCACTCGTGGTTTCTCTCCTAGACCATCACCAGTGTTGTAAACTAAGTCCAGTAGCCGTAGTGTAGATTATAAGAAGGTTTATTAGATCTTAGTTACAAGTAAGTAAGTAGATAGCTAAGCCCCACCAGGAGCAGCATCCTTGCTGCTCAGCCCATATCTTCAACTGACACTCAATCCCACTCAAACACTCTCAACATTCTACATGACCTAACACACTGGCTGAGCAGCAGGGACTTGGAATGCTGGGGAGGATGCATTAAGTTACAACACTTCCCACCTATGGTGTGTGCGGATGCTGGTATGGAATGTTGGAGGGTGGTGGGAGGTGGTTGGGATAACTTTAGAAATGCATTCATATGTTGGTGTTTATAAGAATAAACTACATGTTTTAACCTGCCTTGTCAGCTTTTCCTACAGTCTTCTTTTGGCAGTAAGGGTGGGTGGCCGTACTGGTGTCACCCACTGCCCTGTGCCATATTAATCTTCGGGCTTGCGCCTGTCAGATCATCTTCAAGGCTTGTAGGCCTCAGCTCAGTATGAGCATTAACATGGTGAACAAGGCACCATCTACGTACGACATGCTCCGAAACTGCTAGCACCCAAGAAGAAATTCATTGCCCGCACTCCGCTGATTAATCCCACCTAATCATTTCCACGAGTGAAGGAAAGCATTGCCCAAGGGATATTAGTTGGTTACACCTTACTGTCAATTCCGCCAATTTACCCGAAGTGCCCTGCGAGATGAGACAGCTGCATGGGAGTACATATGCAAACTTTCAAGATTAGCTCCGCCCAGCCTTCTCAGCAGCACCACAATGCTCTGACAGGAAGAGCGCACTCAAATCTTCTAACGTTCATTCAGCCCCTGCAGATGAAACAGGCAAAATGAAAACTAAAACATTATAGGTGTTCTACTTTTCATTAGTAAATACAGTGGAAGGAAGGGCTTTGGTAATTGCACACCTTGTAGTACCTGTTGACCAGCTATGGCACTCAGCTGAACAGCCTTTTAGGAAAAGAATGTCACTGAATTTTTCCAGTGTAATATTGTTTAAAACACATTCAAAGTGTGTTAATATTGCAAGTGTTATGCATGCTATTTTATTGCCTAACCTGTTACTTGATGTCCCAGAAGCACCAAGGGAAAATAGAACCAGTGGATTAAGAGTTTTGAAATGCTCATAGTTGCAATAGATGGGCAAGAGTAAAGTGCATGGAGGAAACAGCTGCAATTATGCAATTGCGTAGGGGCAGAATGCAGGTGCTTATTTGTTAGCATTGCCCCAATACAGAAAGCATAAGCATGTGATAAAAGCAATAAAATTGAGTTATACTCAGATGCCACTTTTTGGATAGACATTTCTATTACAGATATCATTCACCAAGGGAATTGGTAGAAGTTGATGTCAACTCTACAAATGCTGGTTTCAAAATGTGGTTTTACTGAAACAAATGAGATGATTTTAATGAGCCACCCCGGCTCTCCGCATGATCCTTTGCGTACACACGCAACACCTCGACCTGGTGCTGCGGAGGTGATAAATAAAAGAGGACAAATAGCTCGTGGTTCAGTACCGGCACACAAGTACTGGTGTCTTTGTCTGTCCAGCGCAGCGGCCCAGCGGGTCTAATTTATTCAGACTCACTGTTGGCACCCGCCCCCCAGACAGCATAGTGGCGACGAGGTGTAGCTCCTCAGGCAGCCAAAGGTGAAGAGTCCTGCGTGCGAGGCTGCCGTGGTGCACAAACCTGCCCCTCCCCTGCATACCGTATCACGTTTGCAACTGGAGTGCCGCTTGGGGACTCCACAAGGTGAGCTGGTGATTCCTGGTGGTACTGGTGAGCCCAGTGCCTAAGGGAGGGTCACACCACAACACTACTATTAGTCCGGCATGGTTGGACAGGCCCAGGTGGAGACACGGAGCCACCAGGTAGAGGCCCCAACCTTACCACACATGTTGCTCATGGAGGTGGTGCAGCCAGTGATGGCTTTGGAGAACAGCACCTGGGGAAGACAGGTGATGCCCAGGGCCCACATTGCACCAGATTGGGCAGGTGAAAGTGGTGATTGAGTGCTGGTGGGTGTTGCTAGCCACCCACGGTGAGGTAGAAGGACTATGTGAAGTGCCCCACTGGCAAGAACGTGGAGAAGGTAGGTGATTGACTGCCACATGGCCCAGGGCAGCGGAGACCCCCCCACTGGTGAGCCAGGAATGACGGATGATGCACAATCTGGCGGTGATGGGGGAGCTGGACCTTGCCACAATACTGAGGCTGCAAGGGCGGCTGGGAATGCTCATTCGGCCATTGGCGTTCTAGCGCCCTTCAGTGAGCTACCAGACCCAGCCACAGAGGCCCCCAGGTGGAAGGTCTGGTGTGACGGCTGGAGAAGTGCTTCTGAGCCACATGAGAAAGAGACAATGAGGTCAAGAGGTCGGGGTTACTACATTTTGTGGGGAGTAGATATATAAACTGTTCCAACATCTTCCGAACACGGGATATTGACTACAACGGGACATAACTGCCCTCAATGCTCACTCCGACCCTCAACTAAATCCTGATTTTGAATGCTTTAAACTGCGACAAGCTCGGCAGAAGGAAGGGGAGCCGATGGACAATTTTTACTCCCACCTGCGGGTGTTGGCCAG
Organism: Calotriton arnoldi; assembly: GCA_963921515.1. Lineage (NCBI taxonomy): Eukaryota > Metazoa > Chordata > Amphibia > Caudata > Salamandridae > Calotriton > Calotriton arnoldi. The sequence goes on along the minus strand of CAWUFW010002687.1, from coordinate 1,413,813 downwards.
CACCTTCACTGATGATGCCAGGAGAAAGAGGTCAGAGCGCAGTTGATACAAGCCTGCTGGTCGCCAATTCTGAGGAGACTCATTCTCAGGCAGCCGGAGATCAAGTTGAAGGATATTCTCATGGTGACTTGCACGTATGACTTGCCCAGTGCCAGAGCAGATGTGATGGAGATTGCGCTTAACAAGAGAGCTGGGCAGACCACCGCTCCAAAGTTGCCCATCATTAAGTCGGAAACAGTTGACACCATTAGCAGCAGACCACCGCCACGAAAGGTAAACACGCGGCAGGAGGCAGACATCCACTGCAGGAACTGTGAATTAGAATATCACCCATTGGAGAAGTGCCCGGCGGCAGGACGCACATGCTCAGCGTGCAGCAAGCCCAACCACTTCACGAGGGTCTGTAGGAGTGGTGAACTGGGGCACTGACCCTAATGCAGGAGACCGCCGACGAGGGCAATCCACAATCTGATGGTAAGTGAGCAAGCCCACCTCACGAGTGGGAGTGGAGAGAGAATGAGGTTGCAGAAGATGACCTAGGAAGATATGTTCCTCAACTCATAGACAGCTCAAAGTACATGAGGCCAAAGTCCTGAGCCTGTCTGCAAAGTAACCATCACAGGCACCGTCTTGCCAGCCGTAATTGACACGGGGGCCTCGGTCAACGTGATGACCCACCAACAATATCTACTGTTAAGCCCAACATGGCACATCAGACCATCACAAATCAAAATCTATGCGTATGGGGGCAAGGAACCGCTCCTCTTGGTAGGGGCTATGGATGCGACAGTGTGGACAGAGAAATCTGAACAATATTTCATGTGAAGGCAGACGGCGAAGGAACCCTGATTCAGTGTCTCACGGCTGAAGACTTGAGCTTTGTCTTCACCAGGGAAATCCACTATCTGCAGGTGGAGCTATTCTAAGGGCACGGGTGCAGAAAAGGGGCCCCAGTTAGGTTACATGTTGACAAGATGATCCAGGCAACAGACCCTTTTATGTCAAGGCTAGCATTGATTGAATCCAGATTATTGCAGTACTTTGACTACATGAAACATTTTGCAGACCCACTGCCGGGACTGAGTACTTTATCCTGTGGTGTGTCTAACAAGATTTGATCAGCCCAGCCACAGCCACAGAGACCGCTAGAGTACTTCAGTGAGCCAGTTTCTTTAACCCAAGCTCCTCAGCCTGTCAGGGTGTTATCTGGTGTTTCTTCTGCTTCTTCAGGCCTCCCAGTTCCCACCGCAGGGTCCAGTCTTCCGCTAGTGGCACGGAGACTTATGGATCCATTAATATGGTGTGAAGGGTAAATTTGCTTGTGCTCTGATGTTTAGAGGTGGGTGGGGGATAACCCTGGGCGTAGTTCGCGAAGCAGCGCTACGCGAAGCTACGTGAAGTACACTTCGTACTACGCGAGCTACGCGTAGCACTACGCGAACTGCGTAGTGCGCTGTTCGCGATGATTGCACAGTGCCGGATGCTTGTCCGCGCTGTGCAATAATTGAAAATGGCATCTTGCACAGTGCGAGCTGTCTTTTACTGCCGCTCGAGTAGATTTTTACTCGAGCGGCAGCTTTCTCAACGCGGACTGGTAGTTTCTCATCGCGAGCGGTCGCGGACATACGCGACCACTCGCAATGAGAAACCTGACCTCCCCGTGTTGAGAATCTCGCCGGGAGGTTTATTTTCCACGCTCGCGATCGGCAACTTGATGTTGCTGATCGCGAACGAGGAAAAAGTCTCGCCGGGATGTCATTTTGCTTGCTCGCGGTCGCCAACTTGACGTTGAGGACCGCGAGCAAGCAAAAAATGACCGCTGCACTACGCTACGCTACGCGTGTTTGCACTGTGCTACGTGCAATTCGCGAAGTAGCGCAAACTTTGCAAACTACGCGAGCGTAGCGTAGTGCTTTGCCCAGGGTTAGTGGGGGACTGTGTTGCGGTCAACTTTAACAAACCCACCATTGCTGCATGTGTTCTGACTACCTTAGGCACATTTAGATCCTCTAGACCATCTAATATTCAGGCCCTTCCTCTTGGTTTTTTCTATAAGCCAGAAACACTTTGTCAACCTTAGAGGAAAGAGGTCCGGCACGGGCAGGTCTATTTGGGCAGACCTATATCTGCCCCCCTTGTGCCCCCAGCTTTGCATATAACAAGCAGATTTGCTCCCCTGGATAACCTTGATACCTGCAACTGACTTACTCACCCCCCCCCCCCAATCATCCCTCCCCGCACCTCGTGTACGACTTACCCTTTGGATATTCCGATTAACAATTCTTATGATTTGCTGCTGTTATCCTGGAATATTTCGTGCTTGTCCACCAAATTTAACGATTTCAACTGGGTGCAGTTTGTTAGGACATATCAGGTTATTTGTCTGCAAGAAACTTGGGAAGAGAAAAACCTCTTTTTTCTAGAAGGATACAAAAGCTACTTTTCCCACCACTGTGGCTTCAGCGGCTGGGTGGGCTAAAGGGGGACTGATCATTTTTGTTTCAGTTGAATTACATGGGAAAGTCAAGGATCTTGCATGGGATTCAAACTTGTTGCAAGTGTTGAAGTTATCTTTCCCTAGCTCCACATAGCTGGCATTAATTAATTTTTATAATGCAAAAGCCTGGTCTGAAGAGGCATCTAGCCTCTCCAGCCTAAGCTCTGCCATTGAAACTCTGGCAGGGCATAGTCATGGGCTAGATAAGTTTTATACTAGTAAGTGATTTCAACTGCCATTTGTGTGAATGTCCATTGCATTCACCTAATAGTAAGCCCAAGTGTATGCTGGAAGAAGGGCTTCACATGGCTCACTCAAAGGAGGGCTCAGAGTTGATACAATCTTATGTATCCATAACCTTGTTTTTGCTATGGAGAAGTTAGTCAAGTCTGCCAACTTAGAGGGAGGGGCTGTGCCTTTATAATAGATTATGGGCCATATGTATCATTCCAAATTGCGATCGCAAACGCCGAAATTCACAGAATTTCGGCGTTTGCGATCGCAATTGGGCTCTGGTATGTATGAATGAAAAACTGCCTCGCAAAATAAGGAATCGCAAAATTTGCGATTCCCTATTTTGCGATTGCATTTAAGGAATCACAAATTGCGATTCCTTAAATGCAATGTAAGAAGCACAAAAAAAGTGCAATTTGGCCTTAAGGAATCGCAAATTACCATCAACTTCAAGTTGGTGGTAATTTGCGATTTCTTTGAAAAATGCACTTTTTTGCATTTTTCATGTATGTGCGCCACATGTGCACTCATGCTTATTTCAGGGGTGCAACAGGGTGTCCTTTTGACACCCTTGCAACCTTGAAATTGCATTCTCAATTTGCGATTCTCTAATTGCTAATCGCAAATTGAGAATGTCTTCCCATTCATTCCTATAGGCCTCTAGGCCCATAGGAATGAATGGGGAGGTATTCCTTAATTGCGAATCGCAATTTGTGATTCGCAATTAAGGAATATGTAGGATTCGCAAAATTATTTGCAAATCCTACATACATAGGGTTTTGCGATTCTCAAATAGCGATTCGCAAAAAATCGCTATTTGAGAATCGCAAATGTACATTTTGATACATATGGCCCTATATTTTTGTCAGCTCACTTGTTTTTGCTTATTTCTAATGTTAGCATAGTTCAGTCCGTTTAGCAATCAAAACCCCCTGTCCTAAGCCATTGGTGGATTACATGGGGATGTTAGAACTTCAGCTGAGGTACAAGGTGTGCTCTCTTTCACAGACCAAGGTATGGGGCTTAGATGGTCTCAGGTGGAGCCCATGCAGTTTTAAGTGTCTCTTTTCAAGGTGCTGGCAAGAAATTTCCACATGTCTGGATTGATGCTCCTCTAGTGGGGCCATCTTGTCAGCATTTGCTGGAATAGCACAGAAGGTGTCAGGACTACTGAAGGTCCCTGCTGTCGTGTAGCTCCTATAGTACCCCTGCAGGACCTGCGCGTTTGGATAACTATATACTGCGGGCTTGGTGGCAGACTAACTCCGTGCACCCCCACCGTATATGTTAGCCTGGTTTTGCATTAGCTAGCTCGCAGTGCCACTAGTGTCTCCTCTTATCGGGGAGAGATTAGTTTCTGGCAACCTTAGAACATGACAACCCTGATTCCCTCAGAATCGTGGAAACAATGTACTACTTTTCGCTCAGTCACTCGTACTCACTTATTCGGTTTGTCTCAGAGAGTTACACAGAATAAACAGTCGGGCGTTTCAATAAGTATTTATTGAACAGTTGTTATTCTAGTGTAAAATATATGTGCTGCGGTAACCAGCAGACAATAGCAGAGATATATGATCAGCAGTACGATAAAAGCAAAGGGATAGAACAGTTCTACCATATTGCGATAATCATGAGTACATACATGAATATAAAAGCATTATGCAAGTGCGCGTACTCCTACGATGCCTAACTAGATGTACCTGAGTGTACCTAGCATATGTGTGTAGGTCTTAGAAGCTAAAAGCCAAGAATCCTCCTAGGAGTTAGTCGAACCCCCATACCTGAATAGAGAGAGTGTGGGACCCCGTCCTGGTCTCGAGTTGGACACCCCGTCTGGGTTGTGTCAGACCACTGTCAGCTTGAGCGACTGCATGCAGGAGCCTCAGCGTCTCTGGTCAGTGTGTCTGCATGGAAGTCTCGGTTCCCTCTGTTTTACCGGGGCAAGATGTGGTGTATTTATACCCTAAAGAGTCTCGGTCCTCAGTATGGTTTGTATTGGACATGAGGAAGACGTCAGGGGTGAACTTTGTACATACATTATGCTGGTGGTGTATTCTTAGAAAGCCATGCATAATTAATGAGTACAGTGTGGGCCTGTGTTTGGAAGAACCCTGCTGCATTCAAAACCACAGGATAGATAACGTTCAGCCCTCCGAGTTCGTTGTGTACTAGCTGGGACCAATGTAGGTGAAAGATCATGCCTATATAAGGATACATACTATAATAGGACATGTACAGTTGTGACCATAATTGGGCATATGCGGCCATGACCATAATTGGGCAAGTATGAATATGACCATATTAGGGTAAATATGAATACGTCCGTTTTAGGGCATGTACGAACGGATCTACATTAGGGCATCTATGCGGGATATAACACCCACTCCACTTCCAAACTGGATAATAAATGACCATACTTAAAATCTGGGCAGTTTAAAAACATTTTTAAAAGTAAGTAAGAACATGTTTCCAAAAAATCGTTAAAAAATGTTGGTGCTTAAAAAAAAAAAAATAATGTTTAAATTCAGCTTTTTCTAGTTGCCACTTAAAAGTCAATATCGTCTCTCTATAGAAGTTGTATTACCATAAGCAGGAGAAGGCCATACTTTTCTCAAGCAAAAGTGTCACTGTAAGAAAATGTTCCAAATTTAGATAGTTTTATTTTGAAACGAGTGAAGAAGCCGAATTCTTTCCCAGGCACGATGAGCCAATTCAAGATTACGCGTCCTGGCTGGGAAGTTCAATATTATCGGTGTCAGCTGCTGTAGATGACAAATCCAACGCCTCACAGAGAACGTCAATCGCACATAGATGGAATGTAGTATTGCCAACAGTCGGTGCTGCGGCAGCTTGTGCGGCAGTTGTTACCTGGGTGCCTGTGGAGGAGTCACCTAACCCAGCAGGAGCGAACGGCACCTGTGGATTCTCCAGGAATGCATTCATCAGAATTGGAAGCCGCTGGGGACAACGCAGAGCGTGGGCCTTTATGGGGTCCAGCATTGCATCCGTGTCCGGAGGCGCATCTGATGGAAAAGTTAGACAAAGATCCAACGTGCATTCTTCTCCGCAGAACAGGCATCGAAGCACAGGTAAGATGTAGTCTATCCAGACTGGTCTAAATGATAGAAACCAGGAGGCACTGAGTTCTCGCAGGCAAGAAATGCCTAGAAGGTGTACCATGCGTTCACGGTATTTCCGCTCCAGGAGCGTGTTCACCATTCCCTCGGGAAGTGGACCGTCCATTGCGTAGCAGCAATATTACAATCAGGATTCCTGCGATTAGGAACAGGATGAGCGGGAATCCTCCAAACACGCTTCCCAATACGGAGTGTATAAAATTTGGGATTACTCCGAGGACTGTCTGAAACGTGCTTAACAGTCCTGACCCTATGGTCTTAAAAAGGTGTACAATTCCGCTCGTATCAGACATATTGAAGATACGTCCCACCATTTCTGCGAAATGAATGGGGCAGTTTGTACGTATGAGTGCCTGTATCTCAGTCGAGGTCCTTGCAACTTGAAGTTCATAGGTTTCTCGAGCGGAGGTTAAGGGCACGGGTTGCTGTAAAAGCATGGCTTTCAATCTGCTCAGAGTATCAAGCTGTATAAAAGAAACATTCAGCGAAGGCCATAACTGCGCCTCCCTCTCTGTGTTCAGTGGCGGAAACAATACTTGCCTACAGCAAGTAACCCTGGAGTTAACAGTTACTAGATATGCAACGCCCGGAAGCATCCCACAACAACCTTGATCATTTAGCATTAAGTAACTCCCATTCGAGAGCACCTGGAAAACCGGTTTGATCATGGCCGCTGGGGTCCCTGACATGTGACAAGATAAGTTCGCCACTGAACCACTGCAGGCTCCGTGTAGAGAAATATCCTGACACATGAGAGAACTGCTCAAAGCGTTCTTGCAGTTTGTACCACTCAGATACACTTCTCGATCCCCATTCCGGCATCGGTATCTATATGGTAACTCCCAAGTTTCCTTGATGTATCCCTTACCCATTTTCACATATTTGCCTGCCTGCCTGCCTTTGCTCAAGGCAATTTTGAAACTGAAACGTAGTGACCGGCAGAGTGATTTGGCCATGAATTAGCCATTCTGTTGATGGTGACTCGGCTACAGTGAATGGTAACCTTTCCAGTTTCTCAATACGCAGCATTGTATATTTGGCTCCCCTTTGTGCCATTTCTGTCTGTTTATCAGTTAGATTGTATTCTGAGAACAGAGACGTGGTGTTTATAAAACGCCATGGCACATAGCCTGCACGCAAAGATTGCAGCGTCCAGCTTAACATCATAATAGAACGTAGCTGAGATTGCCCGTGTTGTAACAATGCCAGATCTTGTTCTAATATGTCGATTGCCGAGGACACAATGTTGCCTAAGGAGTAAATCCTGGAGGTCAAAGTAGTTAACCCATTATCCACTACAGCCAATGCTTTCTCTAAGTTAATACGGTCTATTTCTCGTATTCTTTCTGCAGCCTCTTGTTGGGATATTTTCCAGTTTTCATTATAGTAGGCATAAAGGCCTGCATATATGAAACGTTTCTGACGCTGTTTCTTGGGTCCCGGTAGAAAATCTCTAAGATCCATGTCAGGTGTCAGTAAGGCCAAGTGGTGTTTCACTTCTGTCAGTGTTGAGGTCTCTAGCCAATCAAGGCACAACTTCCCAACACTATAGGATGTCACTACCCCCGGGTGATGTCTCTGTACATAGCGTGGGTCTGGCCTATGGATACTAAACCCTCTGGTTGTATTCATAAATCTCTGTTGACATTTGTTTGTGTCAATGGGCCAAACCAGCCATTCTGTCCAATCAGGATCTGATCTGTTGTACTGGAAAACGGCATCTAATCCTACCCCTTGTGTAGTTGAGTTCTGCCCCCCATCCATCTGCGATGGTGTTGGAAACCCCGGTGTGTTCATTTCCTTGCCTTTGGCTAATCCAAGACAGGATGTCTGTTGCACAGTTTCATTCAGAAATAAAATCTGCTGCGGAATGATGCATGCTCTAAAAAGTGCTTCTATTCCCTGGACTTGCCAGTCCCTAGAACCCCAGATTGATTTGGATTCTATTGTGTGTTTCCATAGATCGAAACCCTGTTTAGACAACTGGTTCAGAAATGATGCAGAGTAAATATGTTTGGTGTTTGTTAACATAATTTTCTGAGCTTAATTGTTTTCCATTTTATAATAAAATGACGTTGGGTCGGATGTGTTAAACCCTGAGAAGTATGTGAATTTCTGTGCAAATGCTTGTGAACTACCTTTTGGAGGTGTTGGACAGTTTTCCCACTGGTGGTATTCAAATACATTTCTAGGTGTTATACACTTGTGTAAGAAATGATCACCAAAATGTTGGTAACAGTACAATGTATCATAGTCTGAAGTACCTTCTAACATTTCATTGTTCGGAAATGCTGCAGTTTTTTCTAAATCAGACATCATAGCATTTACAGTTTCAGTGTCCCAATCATCAGAAAATGTACTGGAGGTAATGAAATCACATAAAGAAATTTTAAATACATGTTTTAGCTTTAAAAGTTCCGTCTTGTCCCATACTATACCGTCCGGTATAGGTACTGCTGTGATGTTCACTGAAGACAAGTCTCTTGGTTCACGATGTGAAGACTGGTGTGGTTTTAAAATCAAATTGACTCTTTGGGCTGTAGAGCTTGGCTGGAGGTATCATCCATTAATAAGCATACTAAAAGTTATTATTAAACCTAGCCAGAAAATGAAAAATTAAATCCCAGTGATATACCATAGTTCTATCCAAGGTGACACCAGGTAAGTCTTTCTAAAAAAGTTCAAAAAGTCATTGAGTTTCTGTGTGAGTGATTTTTTGGCTGGCGTCGTTTCCGGCTCACTTGGATCTAGTGAAAACGTATCAAAGTTCATGAAATAGACAGAAGCAGTTTGATCAATTGTTGGAATAGCATCGGGATTTGTTGAAATCGGATTTTGCTCTTGACGAGGCATGTTGACGTAGATGGCTGTATTAGGTCTGATTGCAACTTGGTTGTTAGGTTGATTTTCATTTTGAAGATGAATTTCTTGTTGAAGTGGATAAAGTTCCATAGCATTGTTGCTTAGTCCTTCATTCCGTACAGGTGGCTCTTCAAACGTGATGAGTCTTTCTGTTTGAACTTCTTGGATTGTAGCGAGAGGAGGGCGTCTGCTACTGTGGAGTCCACGAGGCCTACTGTTTAGTATCGGCCACATAGTGTGGTTTGATTAAGTCAATTGAGACGAATCTTTTCTCCTTTTTTCCGGCAAGAGGCGGCAGAAGTACAATTCTTGTGCCGTGGATTGCAAGGACCGGTACAGGCTTTCTGTAGGATGGCCCAAATTCTTTTTTGTCAGCAATCTTCTCTCTGACTAGATCCCCGAGTTTTGGGATCCAGATTGGTCTTGCCGTTACTGCCTTGACTTCCTCAGTGGCGGCCTGTTTCTGGAGCACGTTACTTTGTTGTGTCCTGGATTCATTTAGATCCTGTAAAACAGCCAAACGATCATGGATTTCAAATGGTTTTTCACCCGCCACTGTGCCTTCACAATCAAGATCAGGTACCCACATTCTTGTCCCAAATAGGACCTGACACCTCCTAGAGAACTTCTTGGCTGATTATTGAGCGCGCGCTGTACCCCATAAAGGTGATCGACCCATCTACCGCCCTTGCCTAATACCCTAGCTGTTAAAGATTGCTTTAAGTCTCGGTTTTTCCTCTCCACAACAGAATTTCCCTCGGGATGATACGGAGAGGAGTACCGCAATGCTACGCCCATTCCTTCCATGGCCTCTTTGTAAGCCCGAGAGCTAAACGCCGGCCCACGGTCAGAATGTAACGTGCCAACTGCGTATGTGCCGATAAAGACTCGCAAATCTTTTATAACAGTTTGAGCGTCAGCCGAGCGCTGAGGCCAAACCTTGAGGAAACTTGAGCTGGATGCGCACGAACGGACAACCTAATGCTGTCTAACAATGGTATCCGTACTGGACGTGTTGCGGTGGACCCATTCATCTGCTTGCAGATGTCGCAGTTCCAGACGTAGTCTCTAATCAACCTTCTCATCACCGGCCACCAGTAGCATTCTTTTAACAAAGCAACAGTTTCCTTAAGTCCGTTATGTACAGAACCTGTTCCTTCGTGTGCTGCCATAATTAAGCCTAGCCTTTGATCCATATTTGGTATTACTCTATCCCCCACTCCAGGAATCTGGGCATATGGAATGTTTTGTGCATCTAACTTGTAGGAGAGTGGAAATTTTTTAGGTACTGCTGTGCTGCCTGTGCGTGAAGCTTTGACAGCTACCATTATCTCGCCGTCTACCCTCGTCTTTGAACGAGTAACTGCAGCTACGGCGGCTGTGCGAACAGCCCCTTTGCGGCTTCATCAGCCAATGAATTCCCTTCAACGTGAACGCCATCACGCTGATGACTCAGTGTATGTATCACGTGAGCCCTTGGTAGTTCGTTTCTCAACTCCACTACCTGTTCCCATAGCATTTTATGCTTAATTGTGCCACCTTTTGCATCTTTGAACCCGTTTTGTTCCCAATGATGTAGATATTCATTGTACGACTGTACACAGTAAAAGGAATCACACACAATCAGTGTGGGGAATTCGTGATCCGTATTTATAAGTGCCAGTATAAGTGCTTTGAGTTCTGCCAACTGTGCCGTGAGGTCTCCTAGAGATTGCGTTTTTGTGCAACTCGGATGGAACTTGCCATCGTGCATGCGACCTTTAACAATCGCACACGCTGCGCTGTAAGCTTGCTTACTTCCTGTGGCTGGTTGAGCAGATCCGTCAGTGTAAATAATGTATTCATACTGATCTAGAGGCAAAATTTCATTTGGTAGAGGATATTCTTGTTCGTATTGCAGGAATGCCTGTGTTTTTAAACTAGGATCAAATCTGTATTCAACATCCGTTGCAGTAAGAGAATTAGCCCATTGTATCCATCTTGGATGTAAGGCTTTAGCATTTGGAATGTTTGCTTTTGTAACAGCTTCTAAAGCTGGTACTGGGGTCACGACAATTATGCGTTTTCCCTGAGCCAGAGCTCTTTCTCTTGCTACAGCGGTCTGCACTGCTGTCAGGATTTTTTCTGTTGAAGTGAGACGCATTTCTGCGTTTGTATACAGGTGTGATTTGTATGCGATTGGTACTGTTTCACCTTCATTAAAAGTTAAATAAGTGTACCCGCATTGACCTGCTATTACTCGGATCACTAAGTTCTGTGAGTTTACGCGAGTCTGTAAATGTTTAAAAGCTATCATGTCTTCCTGTAGGGAACGCAGGATATTTGTGTGTTCCTGTGTCCATTGTTTGACTGAAAAATCAGGTTTTATTAAGTCGTAGAAAGGTTTTACCCTTTCTGCGTAATCCAAAATGTATGTTCGACCAAAATTTAGGAATCCCAGAATTGATTGTAAATTCTTTAATGATTTTGGAGGTTGGAGCAGCGCACACTTTTCTAAAAAGTTAGCTGCCAGGCTTTTTCCCTCACTTGACAGCTCATATCCTAAAAACAGGACATTGAGGTGGGCAATTTTTGATTTTTTGAAATAAAATTTATAGCCCTCAGAGGCGAATCCCATAATAATGGTGCTCACCCTGGTCAAGTGCCTCTTTAAGTCATCGTCCGTCAGATAAATATCCACATAGGACAATGCTTCTTCATCCAAATTTTGGAGTAACTCTGTTACCCTTGCTGATAACAACCCCGGGCTATTCTTGTACCCTTGGGGGAGTCGGCAAAATTGCCGTTGGGATCCTAACGCACTGAATGCGGTCAGATACCTGCTTTCAGATCCATTTGAGATATCAAGTGTTGTTTTGTATCTTTTCCGCACAATGTTATTCATTAATACGGCACTGTGTGCATTTTGAACTGCAAATGTCTTTGTGCAAGTGTTTAAATGTCTGTAATCTAAAACTAGACGATATGCATTGTCAGGTTTGGCTACGGGGAACAAAGGATTGTTCATAGGTGAAGTACAATTCTCTATCACCCCCTGGTATTCTAGTTGACTAGAATCTCCCTGACTTGTCTTTTAGCTTCCTGCTTTATAAGATATTGCCTTTGAGAATTTGGGGAAACTTTTAAAGGGATCACGTGGTGGGTTGAATCCTCATCCCAACCAGCATGATTTTTGTACAATGCTGGAGCTAGGGCAACTGCCCACTCCTGCGCATATGCATGTTTTAGGTGAATGGGAACGAGGTCGGAAAAGGCTGGAAAAATTATCGTTTCTCCCCTAGGGCACTCCATGACAAATGCTGGCGGCCAGTCTTGTTCTGCTAATAGAATGTCATAACCAGATGACAGATTTTTCCAAAAGAGACCTTTAACTTTTCTGGGCTTGTCCCCCTCCATCCGGAGTGTTATCTCATGTAACTTATGTGGGCCACTTACCCGAGTATCAGGTGTTTCCACTGTGACATACTCACTCAACTCCGCTGTCACCAGAAATTCCTTCAGGTTCTGGCGAGCTATCGTTACTTCTGCTGCGCTGTCTAGCATCGTCAGAGCCCATTCCCCGTTCAGAAGCTGTGTCCTCAGAATTCTGGGCATGTCTGATCTTGAGACCTGCTACCTTCTTCTTTTTAAACTGAGGTTTTGATTTTTGTGTATCTTCTTTTTTAGGTGCGTAGTCCGCAGCGCGTTGCGTGCCTCTGGACTTTGTACGCTCCTTTGATCGTCCTTCCCTCTCGGAGTTTCGTGATGAACCCTGAAAGGAACAAGAGGAACGAGTATCAGTATCCTGATACCTGTCAGGTTTTTTAATGTTATCCCTATTCCTGAGGTTATACCTCTTTTCAGGGGGCTCCTGTTGAGGAGACCTACCTCTGGACTGAGATCTGGTGTCTTTAGACTTTTGTTGTTTTTTATTTTCCCACTTCTTTTTAGAAGAAGTAGGTGTCTGCTTTGTAGTGTCCTTTTCAGGACTGCCCACCAGTTGTGGTTTTAATGCTTTCCCACCCAAACTGTCTCTGTCTAGTTCTGCATATGCAGTTTCAATTATTTTGGGTAGGTCGTGTTGTTGGTCGTCTGGACTGAACTCCCTTAGGCGTTGGCGGATCGCCACTGAAGCTGCTTCCTCCTTAATGTTAGCAAGTATTATGGCTGAGACCTTTTCAAAGTTCTTTAGCAACTTCATCCCTAAGTTAAGGGCAGGCTCTGCTCCGTACTCATTTTGTATCTGTTTTAATACTTCAGGTACTACTGCTATTGACGGGATACCATGTGTTCTGGTACATATGGCAGCAAAGACTGAACCCCAAGAGGTGCAGTCCTCTACTTGTGGTGTGAGACCCATGGGCAAGCAGATTGTTAGGATTCTGTGTTTATCACTGGTTGTAGTATTCGGGAATACTGCTTCAAGCTGAGTTATTTTCTGAGCTATCCAGAATGGGATTTGTTCGCGTTTTGCTGGCATTTTGCCCATTAACGCGTGTAATGTTTGTGGAGTTATTTTATTAACTGTGCCTTGGACTGGAGTGTCTTGGGCTGCAGCTGGTGCAGGCTGAACTGTTAAAGTCCTCATCACAAATTGTGTGAGGTTTCTGTAGATTTTAATTAAATCTCTGTGTTGTACGAGTAAGTCTGGCTGTGGCATTGTGCCAATGTCAGGATGTGGTGTGTATGCCGCTAATATGGGCCATGTGGCTCCTGCTCCTCCGAGCGGGCCTAATCTTGCTATTCCTCGTACGTGGGGTAGGGCGCCTTTAAACCAGTAATTATGCTCCTCGTAAGTGAGCTGGACCTCTACTTCCTCAAAAGGAGTATAGTCCGCTGGTGTTTCACCTTCTAGGTAGTAGTGAAATACATTTGTAATTGTATTTACTGCTGGGAGTGTAACCCAAGAATAGAACACCTCTGTTTTATTGGATTCGTGTGCCTCAATCACGAAAATTACTGTACCACCCCTGGCTCTTAAGCCATGTTCTAGAAGTTTTATGGTGACTGCCCTTCTGAAATTTGGTGCAATTTGTATTGCTTCTTCAGGGTCTTCTTCTAAACCAAAGAGGTTTGTTGTAACTCTCCCTGTTGCGATTGTTTCGTCCACCATTTTTAATTGGAAGAAGGGAGATTAAAGAGTTTTTAAGATAAGGTGTAAGTGCACAATTGTAGGAACTAAATATCCTTCAAGCTTGAGTAACCAACAGCCAATAAATAGTATTCTCGTACTAATCAGCTGCGGCGGATTTAGTGCCCACCCACTCCAGACGTCCCTGGGGTTTTGTGAGTAGGTTATCTGAGAATAGCACGACTGAACTACTCAGATTCTACTGTCAAATAAGTACCAAACCAACGTTGGGCGCCATGTCGTGTAGCTCCTATAGTACCCCTGCAGGACCTGCACGTTTGGATAACATATACTGCGGGCTTGGTGGCAGACTAACTCCGTGCACCCCCACCGTGTATGTTAGCCTGGTTTTGCATTAGCTAGCTCGCAGTGCCACTAGTGTCTCCTCTTATCGGGGAGAGATTAGTTTCTGGCAACCTTAGAACATGACAACCCTGATTCCCTCAGAATCGTGGAAACAATGTACTACTTTTCGCTCAGTCACTCGTGCTCACTTATTCGGTTTGTCTCAGAGAGTTACACAGAATAAACAGTCGGGCGTTTCAATAAGTATTTATTGAACAGTTGTTATTCTAGTGTAAAATATATGTGCTGCGGTAACCAGCAGACAATAGCAGAGATATATGATCAGCAGTACGATAAAAGCAAAGGGATAGAACAGTTCTACCATATTGCGATAATCATGAGTACATACATGAATATAAAAGCATTATGCAAGTGCGCGTACTCCTACGATGCCTACCTAGATGTACCTGAGTGTACCTAGCATATGTGTGTAGGTCTTAGAAGCTAAAAGCCAAGAATCCTCCTAGGATTTAGTCGAACACCCATACCTGAATAGAGAGAGTGTGGGACCCCGTCCTGGTCTCGAGTCGGACACCCCGTCCGGGTTGTGTCAGACCACTGTCAGCTTGAGCGACTGCATGCAGGAGCCTCAGCATCTCTGGTCAGTGTGTCAGCATGGAAGTCTCAGTTCCCTCTGGTTTACCGGGGCAAGATGTGGTGTATTTATAACCTAAAGAGTCTCTGTCCTCAGTATGGTTTGTATTGGACATGAGGAAGACGTCAGGGGTGAACTTTGTACATACATTATGATGGTGGTGTATTCTTAGAAAGCCATGCATAATTAATGAGTACAGTGTGGGCCTGTGTTTGGAAGAACCCTGCTGCATTCAAAACCACAGGATAGATAACGTTCAGCCCTCAGAGTTCGTTGTGTACTAGCTGGGACCAATGTAGGTGAAAGATCATGCCTATATAAGGAATCATACTATAATAGGACATGTACAGTTGTGACCATAATTGGGCATATGCGGCCATGACCATAATTGGGCAAGTACGAATATGACCATATTAGGGTAAATATGAATACGTCCATTTTAGGGCATGTACGAACGGATCTACATTAGGGCATCTATGTGGGATATAACACTGCGACAAACACTAGGTTGCAGGAACCAAAATGGTTTGTCTGTAATTGCGCTAAGGCCCTCTGCCAGTTGAAGGGCACTTTAAAGCAGGCACCCAGAGATAGGGATCATGTTGCTTCCTGTCGAAGGGGATATAAGAAGGCACTTGCAAACTGTAAAGTTATCTTACGTAAGAAAGCGCGTACGAACCAGCTCAAGCTAGTGAAACTAAAGACCGTTCTATGTTCTGGAGAGTGATAAACAAGCCTTGCTTTGCTGATGCAACTGGCCTGACCGTATGCCATCACATCTCTGAGCAACAGTGAATGGAGCATTTTGAAGGGGTATATAATTTTGGACTTAGGAGAGGCGAGGATGACCTTGGTGGACTAGCAGGCGGGCAGAGCTAATGTGGTTTTCATGCTGGATGAAGTAACCCAGGGTATCCTGGTGCTGTTTGCCTCCTGATTTGTTTTCGGATGGCATTGATATCTGGGATCCAGCCTTGACGTTGGTCCTTAATGCCACTGTGAAGGAGGGCACACCGGCTTCTTGGTCCTCCACTGAAATCAGCCCGGTTTTCAAGAAGGGGGACAAGGACAATCCCCAGTGCTACCAGCCGATATCACTGATTGATGCTGCAGTGAAAGTCCTAGGCAAGGTACTTTAAAATAGGCTGATGTTGTGGGCAGATGAGAATGATATATTCTCTGAGGTGCAATATGGCTTCAGGCTGGGCAGATCAACAACGGACCAATGTCTGAACTTATATTTAAGTATAAATAAGTACACTGTTGCCCAGTCCGCGTCACTTCATCTGGCATTCATGGACTTTACGTCCACTTTTGAAAGGGTCAATCGCAGGAAGTTGTCGGGCCTGCTTGTCGCAATGGGGGTGGATCCGGATATTGTGCTTCTTTTATCTGATTTACATGCCCGCACCTCCGCCTCAGTGCGGTACTCTCAGGGTGCGGATTACACCCAGACCGTTAGAACCAGTAGGGGAATTTGCTATGGATGTATTCCCGCCTTTTTTTGTTTACCTTTTATATTAATGGTTTGGAATAAGCCCTTCTCTCAGAGAAGGGTGTTTGTCCAAGGGTGGGTATGAGATCGCTCCTTGTTTTACTGTACGCCGATGACGCGGTCCTCATGGTGCAGACCGCCATGGGACTGCAGTCATTACTGGATAAGTTTGTTGCCTTTATGGCTAGTTTAGACCTTGCATCAAATTTCCCAAAGTTGTATATGATGGTAGTTGGCCCACAGTCCACCGGCTCAAAAACTTTCAAGGTGGGAAACCATGCCTTGGCTAAAATTATGGTTTTCACATACCATGGGGTACTGTTCGACTCGAACAAAAATTGGAAGCCCCTGATTGATGTGAGAAAGGGGGGCTTGTTAAGGCCTCGGGTGCGGTGGCTAATTTAACCCAGAGGTTGGGCTCTAGGCCCCCCAGCATTTTAGCCAAGATTTATCAGGCTAAATGTGTCTCTAAGGCCTTGTACAGCAGTGAGGTATGGTGATACACAAAAGTTGACAATATCCAGACTCAGCCGCGGTCCGTGCAGGTAACAGCGGTGGGGCGGGGTAAGTGGGGCTTTCGAGGGACAATGCCGAGGGGAAATTAATTATTTATTTAATTTTCCCTCGGCATCGTCTCTCGAAATCCCCCCTTACCCGGCCCCACCGCCCCACCTCTGTTACCTGCACGGACCTTGGCTGTCCAGACTCCTAAAAATATGTTTCTAAGACGTATGTTGCAGGTCACATAATTGCTTGCTCTTAGACCCTTCTATGTTGGATCAAGATCAGAACTGGGAAGGTGGCTCAGTTGAATAGGCTGGTTCTTTCTGATTGTTTGTCCCTGATTATGTGATCAAAATTCCTTGGATTGCGTATGTGAAGGTAGCCTTTATTAGCCTGGGCTATGAATGAATGAATGAATGAATGAATGAATAATTTTTTATTGTATCAATTAACAAAAATTGTTACAAAAATTCCAATAAAATCTCACCAAAACTTGCCTATTTCGTACAAATGCGTGCCTAGTTAATTGATGTTTTATGTATATTCGCCGAATAAAATATTTTTTTATGAACTAAGCTTAAAACAGAATAAAAACAATGAGATAGTATAGAACCAATGAAACAGTTCAATACTAATGAATCCTTCCTATTATATAGTGGTTTTGTGCAAATCTAGTGCACCGCTTAAATTAGAAATGCGTTCATCATGATATTAAAGGCATTAGCATATGCGATACCAAAGCTAAGTGGACAGCACAATACCACAATCCTAGGTAAAACACAAGTACTTCCTACTAAGCGAATTCATTTAAAACGATTAAGATCTATACTTCTTTTCTTAAGAGTTCCTTGACCTTGTATACAAACTTAGCGAACCGTGCCAAATCCATTGGAATTTCCAAATTAAAAAGGAGTTTCATAGCTTCAGCGCAGTCCTCACTCCATATTTCAAAAAGAGAGGTTTCAATAAAGTGCGTCGTGCAAGTGATAAACATTGACATGTGCAAATTATATGGACCAGAGATTCCTCATATTGATGACAAAGTCTGCAAGTTGTTATTTCCGCTAAGGTATTCCAGCGCCTATTAATATCCTTAATGGGCAGAACCATAAGTCTTGCTATAAAGATTTGCTTCAAAATCGATTTATTTAATGGGGCGTCAAGATATGGCTGCCATGATTGATCTTCATAAGAGCTTGCAAGTATCCTAATATTACTACTGGAAGCGTTCAGTTCCTTCATATCGTCTTCTTTTGATAATAGTCTTACTTGTTTTTTCAATATGGATTTTAGGATACCAGGCTGATGAATGAAGTCCGATAATTTAGACTTATTGATGCGCAATTCGGAGCAAGCTGTGTGCAGGCCTTTGCTCCATGAGTTGTTTCCTTCCATAAAGATTAACTTTAAAATTGCCTTCATTGTATGCGGAGGTGCAGCGCACACCCCGCGATAAAACCGGACCATGGAAGCCCAGTGCTCGTAGCTCTGTCTATTCAGCCCAAATTCCAATCGCACCAAGGAGTTTCGGGCATAGGCGGGGATCTGAAATATACGCTTAAATGCGCGACAGTTGAGCTGCTCCATAGTGTTGGTGAAAGCCGCTGGAAATGCTATCTGGCCATAAGTGATTGACGGTAGCAATTTGACGTTTATGACCTTTCTGATTGGTTTCGTCGATGGGCTGCATAGCTTGAAATGCAGTTTGCACAGGGCAAACGTCACTGCTTTAGCTTTTGTTTCCACGGCCGCAATTTGCGCTGTTGGCTTCCCATTGCTCATCAGCCATACTCCCAGGTAGTTGTATTTGGTCGCTGTTAGTATGTTTAAATTACCCAATCTCCATTGTTGTTTAAGTTTGTTGGTATATTTCCCAAATATAACTACCTTTGTCTTTCCTGCATTTGCTTGAAGTTCATTATTGTTGTTGTAGATGTTTAAAGCATCTAATAATCTTTGCATGCCCACTTTAGTGTGATCTAATAACACCATATCGTCTGCGTACTGGACTAGAGGTAATCTGTTTGAGCCTATTTTAGGGGGTAAGAGATTCGCTTTAAATATCTTTTTCCGAGGTCTGCCGTATATAAGTTGAAGAGCAAAGGGGCCAATACACAGCCTTGCTTTAGCCCTCTAACTGTTGGAATCTTTCTGGTGGCAGAATTCATCGTGATTTTTACCCGTACCCAAGTTCCAGTATAAAGGCTGACTATTGCTTTTAGCAGGCTCGCCGGAATCCCCCAGTCTTGCAGTTTGCGCAACAACAGACTCCGATTTACGCCATCAAAAGCCGCAGTATAGTCCACGAAACACGCGAAGAGGGGAAGCGCCTTTTTCTGCGTGGACTGTTCTATCAGATATGAGAGAGCTAAAATGTTGTCCGTTGTGGATGCTCCTGGTCTGAATCCGGATTGATACGCAGGTAAAATTTCCTTTTCATTAGCCCAGTCCTGCAGGTCCTGTAAAAGAAGGCTGGCATAGCCTTTTGCCTCGATATCCAGGAGGGCAATGAGCCTGTAAATCGCAGGGTCCCTGTGATCTCCCTTTTTGTGGATGGGTTGTAGTATAGAGCCTTTCCAACTCTCCGTAACTGTGGTGTTCATTAGACAATGCTGGTAGAGTGGTGTGAGTACCGATCCCCAAAAGTCGCAGTCTTCTTTGAAGAGATGGCCTGGTAGGCCATTGGGGCCCCACCTTTTCTTATGTTTTTTAAGATTGCCCTCACACGGTTTTCTGTGATCAATGTCTCAAACATCTCCTCGGGGGTTGCCGTCACACGGTTTCCCAAGATCAATGGCTCAGACGTACCCTCAGAGACTGCCGATCTCCCCTCTCTCCGGGGCCCAAATGTGTCTTCTGTTAGTGCTGGATGTTTGTCAGGGGAGCCAACTGATATAGGGAGCTTTTGCGGACCAGGTGTTGATAAATTAGGGGGTCCATGGTATAATTTAGTTACGTGCGTTATCCATATGTCGCTAGCAACCACATTCCGTCGTGTCCGCACCCTGAAATCCGGTTGATATATGACCAGAACTCCGCTTGTTTGCTCGGAGTCAGCAAAGTAAAAACGTATTAGCCTGGGTAGGGTAGCCTGGATATTTTTTGTATCCCCCATCCCCTTCGTATTCGAAGGGCCCTCTCAACCCTTCAGGTCCAGCAGGTTCTTCTTGTCTGGATCTTGTTTGTTTATCATATATTTTATAACCCCCAGTCACTGTCCCTCCGAGCTGAAATGGGCGAGGGATCACTTTTAAAAGGCAAACTCTTATAAAGAGAACAGACAGAGCTGATGAAAACGATGGTGTGGTGGCATATGCTTTTAAAAACAGTTCAGTCAATGGAACCGTATTTATCCATTGTAACTAGTGAGAAGGATAGATTTCTTTTGGCCAGATTTAGATTTAAGCTGTTGCATCATCTTCTGGCATCTCCTAGTTGGATGGCACCTGCCTGGCACTTTGGGGCCCTGCGGCTGCGACAATGTCTCCGCAGGACCCCTATTATGATGTTTTGTAAATATTTTTGTGTGCCTAGAAGATAGTTTATCATTCCACTACTGAAACCTTTGAATTTTATGCAAGTTCGCCAGGTTCTTATGTTCCTTTAGCTCCTACCTAATGTGCATGTTTTATCCGCTGTTTTCTGCTTTTTAAGAGCTGCGTTCAGATTGAGGCTTTCTAGACCCGATTAATTTTGCTGCTGCTATTGGAGGATTTGAATACAAGTAACATTAGGGGTGTTATTTTTTAAAGGGGTCTTTTATTTGCTGTTTTTATTATTTTTATGACTTTAATTTATACTCTGTGAACGTAGTTCTAATTCTGTGATATGTATGTATTATGATATTATGTTCTTTTTATGGTTATAATCATAACCAAATAAAGATTTATGAATGAATGACACTCAGTAGGCAAGAGTAATGAAATTCATTGTGAGGGTGTGGCCAAAAGAAAGGTGGTTGGAAGTTAATTACAATACTGGAAAATAAAAGGAGTTGAAAGTGAATGAGATTATGTGATGTGATGTCCTTCTGGCACCAACCTGCCTGAGGCCATTACTAAATGACTTCGCACATGAAGGTTATGTCGGAATGACTGGTCCAAAGGAAAAAACAGAAAAGATTACTGAGCCAGCTGTGGATTTATATACCGAGTTGTATGTACAAGAATGCCAAATGTGTGAATTTCGGACAAAACACTTCCATACCCAGTCAGCCATCTTATATCTGTTGAACTACCTGTGGCAGAAAGCTGGAATAGATTTCACTGGACCAATGTATGAATTGCTGTTTATTATGCGCTTTGCTGCAGTGCTGGGAGATTATTACAGTAAATGGATTGAGCTAAAATTCTTAGAACACCCCACTTCAAGTAATTGAGTTTTTTTGAAAACTATCTTTTTCTCAAAAAAAAATTCCCAAACCAAATGGTCAGTAACATTGGGGTTCAATTCTTATTACCTAATGTTTCCTCATTCTTGAAGGAGAATAGTGTAGCTCTTCTGAGAGCATCTCTGTACCATCCACACAGTTACTGATAGGTAGAATGAGAAAATAGACTGGTAAAGTAGACAGTATATGTGGTTCTCAAAAGTGAAGGAAGCACTGAGGACACAATTATGGATGTGTCCTATTATTCCTTAAAGTATGAAAGGGAGAACCCCATTTGAGTTGCTATGTGGCAGGTCGGCAATCATAAAATTCCATCCATTTTGGTCCATGATGTGGGTAAGATGGGAGTTTATGTCCCTTAGGCCCAGATTCTCAGAGGTTTAGCATTGGGTTAGCATGACTTTTTTAATGCTAACCCGACGCTGAACCCGTTTTGGGATTCACAAACCAACGCAAGTAAACATTTGCGTTGGTATGCATGGTAAAGTAATGCAAAGCAGCACAAAACGTTGCTTTGCATTACTATGCGTTAAGGGTGTTACATGGGTGGTGCATGGGCATTCCCATGCAACCCCCATGCTTTTTGACACTAAACCCTATTTACTAACATTAGTGGAAAGGGTTTAGCGCCACAAATTAACACCGCTGAAAAGCAGGCATTAAACGGAGAAATGTTTACATTTCTCTGTGCTTTTCTGACTTTTCTGTGCAACACACATACAAAGTAGGAAATTCTTTTGGACATGTCTAGGCATAGTATTTTGTATAGAAAGGATACCCTCACTGTACAAAACCTATGCTAGAGTCAGGCACGTACCCTAGTACTATGGCGGTAAGGCGTGTGCGTGGAGCTCGGCAGCGAAATCAGCGCCAGCCCTAGGGAGAGGGGAGGAGAGTGCTATTTCTCTGTGAATATGCTGTCTCCTGCTCTCTCCCTGTCATGCAACGCAGCGCAGCCTCTTCAGAGGCTGCGCTGTGTTGTGTGACAGTGTTCAGAATCCGAGCCTTAATGTTTTATTTTATTAGTTCACGTTTAATATTTGAAAAAATATTTTACATTTGTATTTCCATTAAATAATTTTTTTGTACTTTTTTTAATTTCCTTATACTGTCCCATAACGAGCTCTGCACCAACAGCTGAAAAAGTCACTTAGAGTAACTTTAAACTCATAAATTCTGTCTTACGAGTCTCCACTTCATCAATGGAAGGAGTAGAGACATCTAAGTTGACATGTAAATCTCAGCTCGGAAATAGTGAATAGCAAAAGAAATCGAGAGTTGCACCTAAGTGTAGGAGTAGATCTACAAATGAGAAAATCTACTCCCATAAATTTACCTCTGTGAATTGAGCCTCACGTTTTTGTACCTTGGTTTTTTATGGTATTAATGGAGCAGTCACATTGGTACCATTAATAAAATTCAAGACAAGATATCTCTCACTATTGAGATTAAACATGCTATCCAGTGTTTTGCCGTATTTTGTGTAGATATTTTGTGCGACTAAAATCAGCTTCCTAACTTTTGCCATTTTGTATCTGGATGTGAAAAAATGTAACAGTTAATTGTGATGCCAAAGTGAGACACTCATTCATTTTCGAGTTGTTCATCTTCCATAATTTGTGGCATGTGAACCATAAAACAGCTAAGAGGTTTATGGCTGCACAACGAAAACTTTTAGAAGCACATTGTAGAGATACAGCATAGAATTTTGAAAATCATATGGACGCTTCAAGTAAAAATAAATACTGCATCAAAGGATTGAATGCAGGCTATAGGCACACTCAATGGTGCTCAGCTATTCCCATTGAAGACTGCACGCCAGCGAGTGAAGGGATGAAGTTTAATATATCTCAGATTTATTGACTTTAATTGAGCTAACCTGTTGGTTATTTGTATTTTTCAAAATCACTATTCAAAATAGATGTTATTAAAGCATATTCCAGACAGTGACAGTGTAGTAAAGTTTGATTCTGTAACCTTGGGCAGGGTAAGTGCCAGTGGCGGCTCCTCCACTAATTGCGGAGGAGCGTCTCCCCACTGCTTTTCAGCAGTGCAAAGCATGAAACATAAAATGATAATAACTTCGCGTTATTATCATTTTATTCTTCATGCTGCTTTGCAGGCGGGCGGGGCTGCTCTGCTCTTGGAGCAGGGCAGGGGATCAGTGGTTTGCCCACTCCTAAGTGTGCAATGACTGTTTGGTCAGCCCTCTCCGGCCGCCCAAACCAGTCATGCGCACTTTCCCTGTTCTCCATGCAGCTGCTGCATTACAGCTTGCATGGAGAACATGCCCACCCCTCCAGCCCCTGGCTGAGCACTTTGTCTAGGCTCAGACCAATCACAACACTGTATTGCAGCGTTGTGATTGGTCAGTGGAGCCTGGCTCTGCTTCCTGTTCGAAGACGAGGAGAGCAGGAGTAAGCAGAGACGCAGGACCGGCAAAAGTTACTTTTTTTTTTTATATTGTGCACGCTAACCCTCCCCCATCCCGCGACATCCCACCCCCTGCTACCCGCGAGCCATGCCGGCCGCCACTGGTAAGTGCAAGAAACACTTCACACTCCACTAATGTTTTAAGACTTTATAAACCATGCAGTAAAAGCCTTGCTTTATGACAATGCCCATCTCAGGCGTGATGCTGAAATTTGTCTAGTATTTGTTGTACTTGTCATGCTTAGAACATTATCAATGCTTCTCTCTGTGGCCTCAGTGTAAGATTGCTGTAACCTGTCTGCATTCATCCATGCTCTCACTCACGCATTCCTTCAACCTTCCCTCATTATTCAGCTACTCATGCATGAACACACTTTGCCATGCACTGACACGTACTCATTCTTCCAACTGGTGATTCATTCTCACATTCACCCAGCCACACGCACACATACACTCGATAATCAATGAAGGAGTTCTTTCACTTATAAAATATTGAGACCTATTGGCTTTGCCAGTGCTTGCTTACTACATTGTCTACTGATTGTATTGCTACTTGAAATTCATATTATACAAATCATTTTTACCAAACAGATTGATAGCAGACCACCATCACTCTAGTAGTCAATGATAAATTCCACAACCGTGCAGAAAGGGTACCTAGGCTTTGAAATCCCTACGAGGCCAAATGGCAGAGTAGAACTGTACAAATGCTGGAAAAAATGGCATAACTGCTGTTTCCACAACAGATCCGACTCCAAGCACGTTAGAAGAAAAAAGCCCCCTGCTATGCTTTGTAGTAACAATAGTGACACCTAAGGTCATGTGTGCTCATGTGCTTTCGAATAATACAACGTATCTAATGTCTCTCCTAGTCAATTTACATTTTAAAGTAACACACATTTTTTTAGACAAAGTGCAGTTCTAGAACACACTAGTTTAGATACTAGTGGAGAACAGACTGAAGTACAATTTAGTAACTTCTGCTGCAGCCCCTGTCCTATTTGTACAGCTCTCTGTAGAGCCTCTTTTACAAATGCAACCCTAAAACCAATCTTTATGGAGTCATAGCAAAACCAAAGCAATTTGAAGAGCAGACTATGCGCAGTGTAAGCCATAATTGGCCATGACAGACGATTCATTAGTGTATGTGCTCATGTTTATTAAAAATAATATTGAAAACATGTCTCTGAATGCAGACATTTTGAAGCGGCACTTCAATTGAAGCTCAGTACTGCTGCTCTGCAAGATTGGATTAAGGTTGAAAGATGGATCTTATCCATTCATTTCCTTTATTAAAATGACGTGAATACCCTTCGCTTTTAGGCTTTGAGCCTGTCATTGCATTTGTGGTTAAACCAACATGTCAAGCATTTTGTATGATGAATATATATAGCGTTTTTCAGGCATGGGAATTGAATAACTTTTTAAATCAGTCAATTATCTCTAATGGAATGAAAGAACTAGATGGTTAGGGACTGTTTCACACTCTCCAAAATTATGTATTTATATATATATGCTATTAGGATCAGTATGAATTTAGAACGTTCCTTACACACGTTCTGTTTAAGCCTAAATTGCTGCTGGCTGTTTGGAGGGCTGCATTAGGAACTAAAAGCAGCTGCAGAAAATGTTGTAATGCCAGACGCTTATTGCATCGAGCAAGCAAGATTTCCATGTGTAAGGCAGTGGCGGTGCGTCCATTGGGGCGTTGGGGCGTTGCCCCACTAATGCCACATGGCCACATTCTTCCTCGTTAACTTAACGAGGAAGATTAACTTCACCGGCGTTCTGACTCGAAATCGGGCTGGCCGGAGTCAGTCAGGACGCGTCGCTGAAGGGGGTGGGGCAGCACTGCAGGGTTGGGTTTGTTGTTGACTGACAGCAGCAGGGCAGGCCCAGTGCGCATGTTCGGGTTTGGGCTGGTCATTTTTCTGACCAGCCCGAACATGCGCACTACTGTGCCCTGCATTCGGAGAGCGAGCGAGGGCGAGGGTTGCTACTGGCCAGTGGCCGCAGCCCCCGGTCTCCTATGGGCGGGGACAGTCCCTGCTCAAGCCAATCCTGGCGCTGCTGGAGCAGCGTCTGGATTGGCTGAGAGGGGTTGCCACCAGCCACTCACGAAGGCGCCAACGCGGACCCCGGCCCAGGAGCACACAGCAGAGGCGGCGCGTACTCGGCGATCAGGTAAGTTTTCAAGGTTTTTTTTTAACTTTATTTTTAAACCCCCCGGACACCCACCCCCCGCGAGTATTGCGAGCCGCGACAGTATTGTGCGTCTATCTTTAGGTAAGCATTTGTGTAATAACACCAAGCATCGAGTGGTAAAACCACGGCACAGTTTCCGTGAGAAAATGTTAATCTGTTTTTCTTCGCACTGGAAACGCTTTGCCCTCGGATGTCAGGCTGTGCCACTGGTGACGCACTTTTTCCTTAGGCGACCCTTCACCCTTCTATGTTTTAGAATTCAGCAATCGTTTGCAAACTCATTTATGTGTTTTTCCGCAGTGGGACCCCCTCACCCCCCCCCCAAAATAAAACCCATATTCTTTGCGGCCTTCCCCGTCCATTTAATATACAAAGCACGCCGTTGAATTGCATTACTTGCCAAATGTATGTGTTTTTCCTCATACATAAGTTGCTGTCTCCAATCGATTCTTTTCACCTGAAAAGTAAACTAGTGTTCAAATGCCTTTAACATCTCTAGTTCGTTCCCTGTTTGACTGCTCTGGCATGTCTGTGGTTATTACCGTCACCGTGAGCTGGGGATGTCATTTGTGCTGAAGAAGAACTATTTGTGCATTAATGCACATGGAACGCGCTCTCATACATGTGACCAAGGCTGCGTTGCAGTTTATGCAATCCGCAGTCCAGAGTTTTAAAATGTGTTTTTCAACACCATCAAAATTGTGTGATCCTGGACAAATCGTGTTTCTCTGTCTTGATTCTACTGCTCCCGGCAGTGGCGAGGGCTGACAGCGTGGCACAGGCTGCAGTTGTTTGTTGAAAATTATTCCTTTCCTACCTCTTCCCTAAAGTAGCATTTAAACTAAACTCACCACAGTTAAAAGTGAGCGCCTAGAAGTGAAAATATGTGTGCAAACTGCAGGCACCTTGCTTCTGAGGGGAATGCTCCAGAGCGATTTAGTTTCCCAGGCGCATGTGTGGGTGTCTCATCCAGTTCAGTTCTTCTGTGCTTTCTGGCATTTGTAGTAGTGCACCATTAAATAGGGTGACTGACATATGTAACTCACAGCGCTTAAGCAGCAGAGTGAGATATGATTATGAAGTGCTAAACAGAAACAACGTATTATTCCTGAAAACATTTTGCATACATGAGATTCTCGTGCAGGGACCCGGGAAGCTTTAGAGCGCTTTCTCTTAATAAAGGACTGTTTCACCGCTTTCTGGTATGCGGCAGAATATTATCACTAATTTACACCTCCACCCCCCACCCCATTACCACAACCCATATCCCTGCAGTTGTAACCCTATTTGATGTTATGTTAGCCGCGAAGATTCCTTTCCACGCATGACACCTTAAGGCAGATGTCGGCTTTTCATGAACAGCCCATTGCATGCTGGGAGTTTTCAACCCATAATTACAACGTGAACTACAGGTCCCAGAATGCAACGTGTCCTTAGCTAAAAAGCACAGACTGGCTGAAAGTGCTACACCTGGAAGATGTCACCTGGCAGCTATTTCCAGTATTAAAGAATGTTGTTGGGAGATTGTAAGGGGGTCGTACAGGGGCTGATACTTGTCAAGGGTTGAAGATCAGGAGGTTGTAAAAGGCTGGACTTTGTAAGTGGAAAAGGAGGTTTAAAGTTAACTGCTGGTTCGAAGGAGGATGATAGGTGGTCGTGTAAATATTTTCAGAGGGTTAGATTGTGCATGTTGTAAAGGGGTGAAGTTTGTATGTAGCCGTGGGGATTGTAAGGGGCTGACGGTTGTAAAGGGACTCAGGGAGGTAAGTAGCTGAAGGTTATTAGAGACCCTCGTGGTTGAAAGGGGGCTGACATTTTTAAGGGAGCTTATAGATGACTGTAAGGAGACTGTAAGGGGGCTTTACAGGGGCTTAGTTTGGTTGTAAGGGAATGAGAGTTGTAAGGGGCCCTAGGGTTTGTACGGCCTCTGTTTATAAGAAATGGGGTATGGACATATTCTAAGTATACCTACTTATAAGGAAGTACCAATATAGTTCTATCAAATGTATATGCAATGGTTAAATTATCTCTACATGTTCTTGCAAGCATACGGCCACTACATCTAGGCAGGTGTGTGTTTTCTTTTCTTTTTTTTCTTCTTTCTTTTTGTCATGGTCAGGTCTGTTGGCTTTGACAAAGTTTGTGTATTTATGAATTGCTTTGATTACATGATGCTGGTAAGACAGCTAAATCTGTCTCTGAGCGAGACATAAAAAGGAGAGAGGTGAAGTTTTGAGAAATATATCGGAGAACATGAAAAGAGAAAATGATTCAGACAGAAGCTGAAAAAGAAAGATATAAGTTGAGATGAAAATAGATGTTTGCAATTCCAATGCAATGTATTGTCGTGTTTGTTTTTTAAACCTGTGTTTAAGATTGTTGCTGTACACGCAAACGCACTGCTTGATACGAAAACTCCAGCTGCTAATTTATTCTATAGCGTTTGTATGAAAGCTCGTGCGCACCTCCACAGGGGCCCTACTTTAGGTGTCTGTTCAGTGCTGGGAGTGTTCTCCATAGTAAGGGACTGCATTGGAAAGAGATGAGGTACAATACATACAAAAATCTCGAGTGGAAAAAGTAACTGCAGTTAATTGTTTTCGATCACCCCCAGTCCTTTATAATAATACAGTTATTTTTTCTTAAATGTGTATTATGAATTAGACGGTTATGTTGTGTGGCTGTATGACTATGAGTACAACACTGGATGAGCTGTATGCCCTCATGAGTGAGGGTTGAGTGGTGTGAATACACTGGATGAGTGGTGTGCCCTTCTGAGTGCAGGGTGAGCAGTCTACTTTTGTGAGTGTAGGGAGAGCGAAACAGTGTGCATCTTTGAGTGCAGTGCAGCGAAGGATGAGTGATGTCTGTGTGAGTGCAGGTTGAGCAGTGTGCCTGTGTGAGTCCAGGGTGAGTCATGTGGATGGGTGAATGCAGGCCTAGTGATGTGTCAGGGAAGGGTGAGTAATGGGTCTATGAGTGCAGGGTGAGTAGTGTGCCTATGTGAATGCAGGGAGAGTGATGTATCTGTGCAAGTGCAAAGAGACTTGTCTGGCTACTCCCAGAGATGTGTTCGCCAAGCCACCTCTTTCTCAAATTTGCTTGAAAATGCACCAATTGTCCACCATGGCGACCAGCTTCTAATAAGTTAATCTTTAGCCTCGGGAGCCACCAACTGTGCCATGTGATGTTCTGTTGCAGCCGGTCAAGTATTCCAGCGAATTTATTGTCCAATCTTTTAGCTGATCATTGTATGCTTTGCTGCTGTAACTGAACTCTAAGCCTACCATGCTTGCCTGACTTTAAAATGGAGTGACCTGCACTACAGTCAGGGTTATTGTGCAGGCAATCATACAACATGGATACTTAAAAAACAACGCAATTTTATTACACCAGCCCAGTTTGACGTTATATTGAGGCCAGCAGGACCTGTATCTGTCTACCAAGACCCAAGACCACCACCCTTGAGTGCAACACCACCTGAACACCTGGCTGAGCGATGGCAAAAATTTCCTGCTCTGTAAATATGTAATATATAATGGTTCAAGCCTTATTGCTGTTAAAATGTAATCCTGAGTGAATTTGTATATATATTTATCTCTAACCACTAGTATATGTAGTAGACATTTGTACTTACTACCATTCCTATGTGATTTTAGAGTTTATCTGTTTGTATCTCTTCATTGAGTGACTTTACAACTTGTACATTTGCAATTTTTCCCTCCTTTCACTCCACTTGTATATATAACTCTAACCACTAGTATATGTAGTAGACCTTTGTACTTACTACCATTCCTATGTGATTTTAGAGTTTACTGTTTGTATCTCTTCCTTGAGTGACTTTAGAACTTGTACATTTGCAATTTTTCCTCCTTTCGCTCCACTTGTACATTTGCAATTTTTTTCCTGTTTATATCTCTTATGTAACTGATGTAATCCAAAGTCCTTATGTAACGCAACTGGTTCTTTTGTAAAGCGCTCTGACACCTTCGGCTAATGTTCGCGCTATATAAAATCGCATTAAATAAATAAAAAATAAAAAACTCTTTTTTCAAAATTTTCTTGGGGGGAGAAGCCCCCCGAACCCACCATAGGTGGTTCGGGCTCGCTGGCTACGCTCTCTCGCCAGAGTGCAGTATTTACGCCCCACCACTTTCAAATGTCACCAGCCACCCCTGGTGTAAGGATCTGGAAAGTGTTGACCCACCGAGTGAAACAAAAAAGTAATGGGTGGAATTCTTAAATTAATTTCACTCACCGATAATTACTGTAGTTCACATTCTAGTCTGTCACATTTTTGCTCACTGTGCTACTCCAGACAGGAAACAATCATGAAAATAATTGTTTTTGCTTTATTGAAAACATTGAAGCCCCGAACTGCCAGACCACGGGCATATTTACAAGTGGCTGTTGCCACCAGAACATCACTTAACGTAGCTTAACGCCTCCTTGTAAATAATGCCCCTATTCAAGCAGCACTTAGCATGAAAGGGGCGGGCAATGGGTGTTGCAGTGGGAGTTCCCATTGCTTTTTGACCCTGCCCCCGATTTACTAGGCTGGCGTAAATATGGGGCAGCGCCAAAAATAAGACCAGGGAAAACCTGGTCTTAAACTGGCACAATGAGGAGAAATGATTTTCTCCTCGTTTTTTCTGTTTCTAGGTGTGCCGCATTCTGCAGCACACATAGAAAGAGCAAATCAACACCGTACTGCACATGAACAATCATTCCCTGCAACGCAGGCCCCCTTGCACTATGATGCAGCTAAATGTAGCGCCAGGCTAGGGGAAACACAGGGGTGCGCCGTATTATTGTAAATACGACGCATCCCTGCATTTTCAGAATGTCGGAGCACGGCGTTACCAAATGTGGCGTAACACCGCACTCCACATTCTATTGTGAATATGCCCCCACGTTCTTTGAACTAGCTGGACCTCACCGATAAGGTCCAAAAAGGCTGAGACCGGTTTCGGGTTATATGTGTTCTTGGTCAGAGGGGAAATTGTCTGGCAGTTTGAGCTGAACCAAAAAGACGATGGACTCCGCCGTGAGTGATTGCCAGCGGCTGCAACTTTTTACTAGCATTTCAGTCATCGCCCTTAGCTACTTTAAAGTTGACACACTAGTGTCAGGTGGCATTTTGCAGGTCCAGATATGGATGCGGGGAGCTTCCCACAGAAGTGTCGAAGTGGTTGTTCAAATGTACCACTGGCACCGGTGATGTCACTACAAGCCATTTTCTCTCACTTCACAGAGGTGGAGATAAAGAAAACAACTGTTGACACAGGAAGATAATTGAAACCGTGACGACCAGGAGCTGAAGTTGGACCCCTTATGGGATCACATGATGATAGGACCTAACCTACTTGGGCAGGTGACCAGAAAACCATAAACCACTCTACGTCACTATGATAAATTGATGAGTATTATATAGCCACAACTATAAACTTTTTCAATATCATTGTTAATCAGTACCCACACCTTTCAGACCTTGCCTAAAAATAAAACTATTGTTATACAGGTCCTCGTGCCAGCTCCCCCTGTGACATTTCTCCTGTCCAGCTTGACCGCTGTCCGCCACCTTCTGCTGCCCGTCTACCTGCTGCCCTCTGTTTGTGCCTCCTCTGCCCCCTGTTTTGCCTTTTTGGCTTGTTTTTCTGCCCTTCGTTTTGTCTTTTTCTGCTCTCTGTTTTGCCCTCTTCTGCTCTGTTTTGCCTTTTCTGCTTGTTTTTCTGCCCTCTGCATTGCGCTTTTCTGCTCATTTTTCTGCCCTCTGTTTTGCCCTCTTCTGTTCTGTTTTGCCTTTTCGGCTCATTATTCTGCCCTCTTTTGCCTTTTCTATTTATTTTCCTGCCTTCTTGATTTGCCTTTTCTGCCCTCTGTTTGGTCTTTTCTACTCGTTTTCCTGCCCTCTTCTGGTTTGTTTTGCCTTTTCTGCCCTCTGTTTTTGCCTTTTCTGCTCGTTTCTTCCCTCTGTTTCCTCAAGACCTGGCTTTTCGATGGAGATCTTGTACCCCATCGCCGATACCCCAGGGGTAACAGTGCACACTCTACAAATGCTGATTGGTTATTTTCCTATGAAACCAATAACATTGTTGTAGGAGAGTAGGATCTGCTTCACATGGGTACCCCCACTTTTTGCTGATGCTTCACTGTTTTTCGACATTAGTCTGGCTGGGGCCCTGCTAATCAGAACCCCAGCCTAGCTGCTTCCTCTCTAAAATGGTTTCCATGTGCCTTAGGCACATCACTGATTGGAATCTGGAGTGCCCTTATAAGTCCCTAGTATATGGTATACTATGTACCAAGGGCATAGGTACCTCAGAGGCCTGCCAGGGGCTGCAGCATGTATTATGCCACCCCTGGAAGGCCATCCAAACTGACACCACAGGTCTGCTACTGCAGCCTGGGTAAGGTGGTGCATGCACCCCTTACTGTGATATAGGTTACCTATATCACTAAATACATACACACATATAAACCTATAAGTCACTCCTAAGGCAGGCCTTATCAATCCTAAAGGCAGAGTGCATGGTTCCTATGTGAGAGGGTGCCCCTGCATGAGCAGGGCCCCTCTGCAGCGTTCGGAGACCCTTCTCTGATGCTGTTTGTAGTGCAGCCTGACCATATACTCTTAAGCGCATTATAACCTCACGTTAAATGCTAACTTTGGAATGGCTGCACCTAAACATGTCGTGTTTGGTGTCAAACATCTGGCGGCGGGGGTAGCATTCCACCCTTCTAGAGGGAAAGACATGTTAACTCTGGCTAGCCCGGTAACTTCTTTCCAAAGCCCTGGCATCACAAAATGGATGCTGCTGCCACAGACACGAGTCTGGCCTCCTGCTGCTGGACGAAACTCCGTCAGGGGAGGCCTGGACAATAGGTTTCCTGTCCCAGGGAGGTGTGACCACCTCCCCAGACAGGATAATGTGTATTGGGGCTGGGCGGGAGCACTTTCGGGTGCTTTGAAGTCCTGCACTGGGGGCACACTTGGTGTCCCTGTGCATACCCCAGTTCAAACCGGATCAGGGGCTTGCAGCCCCTGCTTTGGCGCGAACTGGACAAAGGAAAGGGGTGTAGCCACCCCTCTGCCCTGACCCACCCATAGGTGGGGCCACAGAGTAGTCCAACCCCTATACTTAGTATAAGTATAGGAACCCAATCCTTAGGACTTTAGATTATCCCTGGACGAAACTCTGAAACTGAATCCTGAACCTTCGACGCTCTACTCACGATTAGAGGACAGAAGAATCTCCCTTGGGGTCAAGGAGTGACTCCCCTGCTTGGCAGGCACCAAAGAAGCATCTGTCTGGTTCGCATTTCTGAAGCTCCGCCGGACGCCGAAGTCATCGCATCACCAGAGGTGGATTCTCAGACTTCCCGAGGCTACCCTGAGTCCCCAGCAAAGCTGAGGCCCGTAGCTATCGTGGGTGACTTGAGACCGTGACCCCTGGACACCGAGCACATTTGCAAGTGCATCCTCTTCTGGGTCTCCCACGAAGTCGTGCTTTGGGCTCCGAGTAGCCCTAGCCTCCAGCACCAACTGCACCGAAGATCACTGGCCTCCACTCCACGAGTGTCCTGTGAGCCAGATCCACGTGCGACGTCTTGAGGCTCCTTCGCGGTCGCTAGCCCGTTGGCTAGTAGCCCTTAACGAAGGCCAATCTTTTTCTTACTTGGTATCCTGGTTGCTCCAGGCCTGCCCTCACTTACCCTCGCTGGGTGAGTTCCCCAGACCTTGCTGGTCTGCACCATCGACGATCTTCCTCTGCATCGAGACTTGCCGTTGCCAAGGCTTGTTGGGTCCAATCCGGTCGCCGACGCCTCAGCACTCGACAGACATCGTGTACCAGCCCGAATCCTGCTCCTGGTCGCCGACAACGCCTCCTGGACCTCGTGGCTGAAGAGTCAAGATGACCGTCAACGCACCTGAAGCACTCGACATCGGTGGGCATCTGTCCATCGCCTTCCTGGTCACTGGCTAGTGACCCAGACTCTGTCCCCTCTGCTTTCAGGTTCTTCAGAACTCCGATCCACTCTTGGATCCACCCGGACACTTTTCACTTGGTCGCCAGCAGCACTTTGCAGCAGATCGCCATTCAAATCGACGACGAAACCCGACCCCGAAAGGCACCTATGCACCCGGCTTCCCTGGGTGAGGTAACACGAGTACTCCGGTGCTCCCGTGGGTAGAGACTCTTCAAAGTCCTAGATCTCAAAGGGTTTGCTCCAAGTCCTCCTTTAAGTGTCCCTTTTCTTTAATTTCCCGATCACGACTTTCTCCATAGAAGTCAACGGCGTATCGCGGTTGTGTATTTACACTGCACGCGTCCCCGTGGGTCCCCTGTGTCACTACCTTGGGTGGTTCCTTGTGGTCCAAGCACTTCTAGAGGCTCTAGGCCTAGTGTCTAGTTCAGTCGTGGTTCTTATACCACTTTATTGGTATATGGTTTGGTACGCCCTAGGGCCCAAACGTGTATTTGTGCTATTACTGTGTTTAAATAACTTCTAACTTATGTACTTCGAACTCTAGCCTCATAAAGAGACTAGAGGGGTGTGTTTAGCAATAAATACATATATTTTGAATATATACCTGGTGTGGTGCTCTTTCATTTGGTCACTCAAGAGATTATAGACTGGTAAAACAAGCTGCTTTACATTCCTTCAAGACTTAGCCTGAAGGCTGCTCTCCATAGCTACCACTAGGATAGCTTTCAATAAGGTTGTCTTTAACCTATCTCCAATAAGGGGTTGTTTGGACTGGTGCAAGGTGCCCACTATAATTAGTGGACAGCATATACCAGGCCAACTTCTCACATTGGTGTGCAGCGTGTGGGATTCCAGCTTGCTATTGTTTTACCAGATAATATCAATTGAATTGATCAACTGAAAACCACTAAAGGTACCTAAGGTACATATAATTTAAGCTTAGAATACAGTAAGTTCTACTGAACTTAGAGTTGTGTGTTAAGGGATAGCACACCCTTTCTACAACTCAAGAGAGTTTAGTAGGCCACACTAGAGTAGGTAGTGCATACACCACACCACACTAGTAATGTCTTTAAAGGTAGGATCTAGAGAATCCTTACCAGAAGCCACTGGGCTTCTTCCCTCCAAGTATGATACCCTCCCATTCTTGGAATTGAGAGCATTATGTAACTTGAGGAAATTAAGGACAGGCCAAAGAGCGACCCCTGACCTTGACTGGTAGGTCGCTCCCCCACCACACAGCTCCGTCTGTGTGCCCTGCTGCTGCCCCTGATTGTGCTCGTTTTCCTTTCTGTGCCCCCTTGCTGCCCCTGATTGTGCTCGTTTTTCCTTTCTGTGCCCCCTTGCTGCCCCTGATTGTGCTCGCTTTTTCCTTTCTGTGCCCCCTTGCTGCCCCTGATTGTGCTCGTTTCTCCTTTCTGTGCCCCCTTGCTGCCCCTCATTGTGCTAGTTTTTCCTTTCTGTGCCCCCTTGCTGCCCCTGATTGTGCTCGTTTTTTTTTCCTTTCTGTGCCCCCTTGCTGCCCCTGATTGTGCTCGTTTTTCCTTTCTGTGCCCCCTTGCTGCCCCTGATTGTGCTCGTTTTTCCTTTCTGTGCCCCCTTGCTGCCCCTGATTGTGCTCGTTTTTCCTTTCTGTGCCCCCTTGCTGCCCCTGATTGTGCTCGTTTTTCCTTTCTGTGCCCCCTTGCTGCCCCTGATTGTGCTCGTTTTTCCTTTCTGTGCCCCCTTGCTGCCCCTCATTGTGCTAGTTTTTCCTTTCTGTGCCCCCTTGCTGCCCCTGATTGTGCTCGTTTTTTTCCTTTCTGTGCCCCCTTGATGCCCTGATTGTGCTCGTTTTCCCTTCTGTGCCTGTTTCCCGCCGCTGCGCTCTGCGGCCCCGCCCCCTCACTGCCCATTCGCTGCCCCATTCCCTGCTCCTCCCTCCCACCTCCCCATTTATGGCGGCCGCTGTGCGTGCCGCGCAGCGGACGGGCCGCTGGCGCGCAAAGGCGCGCCTAAGGCAAGCCCGTCTGCGCCCGTCCGCGCCGTGACCGCGCCCAGCGCCAGACCCCTGGTCCGGGCATCCCCAGCGCCCGCCACATCAACAGACGCCGATACGACGCCAGCACCCTCCACGCACTCAACCCCGGAAAAGATCACGCCTGCTACCAGGCCACCCCGAAGCGCACCCAAGGGCCCTTCACCTGCCGGAACTGCAGCTTCGCCAGCACCCGCCCCGCCAAACCACCGCCCAGGAAAGAACCCAACTACCTCAGATGCATCCTCCTCAACACCCGCTCCGCCCGCAAACACGCCATCGAACTCTGGGACCTTCTCGACTCAACCTCCCCAGACGTCGCATTCCTGACGGAGACCTGGCTGAATCCGCTTCAGCCCCCGACATCGCCATTGCCATCCCGGACGGATACAAGATCACCCGCAGGGACCGCACCAACGGAGTCGGAGGAGGCATCGCCATCGTCCACAGGAACACCCTCAGAGTCTCAACCAACACCGACGACACCCTCAGCACCGCCGAACACATGCACTTCCAGATCCACACCGATCCCAACACCACCCTCAGAGGAACCCTCATCTACAGACCCCCGGACCCCGACCACAGTTCAGCGATTCCATCGCTGACTTCGTCAGCACACACGCCATCGCCTCCACGGACTACATCCTCCTCGGGGACCTGAACTTCCACCTCGAGAACAACAAGGACACCAACTCCATCACCCTGATCGACAACCTCGCCACCCTCGGAATCAGACAGCTCGTGACTACACCCAACCACGCCGCCGGCCACACGCTCGACTCCATCTTTTCCGCAAGCCCACACGTCTCCTTCAACCACACCTCCGAACCCCACTGGACTGACCACCACTGCATCCACTTCACCTACAGGAAGCCCACCACGCACCACCGCACCGAACAAATGCCTCGCCGCTGCTGGAGCAGAGTCACGGAAGACCAGCTAACCACAACCCTCGCCCTGAGCCCACCCGCCGAACCCTCCGACCCCGACACCGCCGCCCGCAACCTCAGACAGTGGATCGACGACTGCGCCAACACCCTCGCCCCGCTCAAGAATCCGCCCAACAGCCACACCAGCAAGAAAGCCACCTGGTTCACCGAAGACCTCCAGGCCTCCAAATGAACATGCCGAAAACTGGAGAAGATCTGGCTCCACGAACGGACAGCGGACAGCTACGCCGCCCACAAGAGCGCCACCCGCAGTCACCATCACCTCATCAGATCCGCCAAAAGGGCCTCACTCAAATACCGCCTAGACAACAACGCACACAACAGCAAAGAGCTCTTCAACATCGTGAAGGAACTCTCCAACCCCAGCTCCAACACCAACGACATCCAGCCGTCGCGAGACCTGTGCGACTCACTGGCCACCTTCTTCCACCGCAAAATCGCCGAAATCCACGACAGCTTCAACACCACGACCGCCCCGGCAACCACCGAGACCACTGCCCCCACAACCACCAACCGCTTGCTCTCCTGGACCAACATCAACGACGAGGACACCAGCGAGATCATGAACACCATCCACTCCGGTTCACCGCTAGACCCGTGCCCTCACCACATCTTCAACAAAGCCAGTACAGCCATCGCGCCCCATCTCCGGAAAATAATCAACATCTCCTTCGAGACAGCAACCTTCCCGGAAAGCTGGAAGCACGCCGAGATCACCGCCTTACTCAAGAAACCCAAGGAAGACCCCAAGGACCTCAAGAACTTCCGACCCATCTCTCTGCTCCCGTTCCCCGCGAAGGTCACCGAGAAAATCGTCAACAAACAACTGACCCGCTACCTCGAGGAGAACAACATCCTGGACCCTTCCCAGTCCGGCTTCCGCAGCAACCACAGCACCGAAACCGCCCTCATCGCCGCCACCGATGACATCAGGACCCTGCTAGACAACGGAGAAACAGCAGCCCTCATCCTCCTGGACCTATCAGCCGCCTTCGACACGGTCTGCCACCACACACTACGAACACGCCTTCACGACGCCGGGATCCAAGAGAAGGCCCTGGACTGGACCACATCCTTCCTTTCCGGCAGAACACAAAGCGTCCGCCTCTCCCCCTTCCGATCCAAGGCCACCAAGATCATCTGCGGCGTACCCCAAGGCTCCTCCCTCAGCCCAACGCTGTTCAACATCTACATGGCACCCCTCACCCACGTCGCCCGACAGCACAACCTCAACATCATCTCCTACGCCGACGACACCCAGCTGATCCTCTCCCTCACCAAAGACCCTCACACCGCCAAAGCCCACCTCCACGAAGGAATGAAGGCCGTCGCCGAATGGATGAGGACCAGCCGCCTGAAGCTGAACTCGGACAAGACGGAGGTCCTCATCCTTGGTTCCAACCCTTCAGCCAGGGACGACTCCTGGTGGCCAACATCACTGGGAACAGCCCCGCCACCCACCGACCACGTACGCAACCTAGGGGTCATCCTCGACCCCACCCTCTCCATGACTAAGCAGGTCAACGCAGTTTCCTCATCCTGCTTCAACATCCTCCGAATGCTCCGCAGGATCTTCAAGTGGATCCCCACCGAAACAAGAAAAACAGTCACCCAGGCCCTCGTCACCAGCAGGCTGGACTACGGAAACGCCCTCTACGCAGGAACGACGGCTAAGCTCCTGAGACGGCTGCAACGCATCCAGAACGCCTCTGCACGTCTTATCCTCGACATCCCCCGACGCAGCCACATCACACCCCACCTGAGAGACCTGCACTGGCTCCCTGTCAACAAGAGGATAACCTTCAAGCTCCTCACTCACGCACACAAAGCACTCCACAACTCCGGACCAGCCTACCTCAACAGACGACTCAGCTTCTACACCCCCACCCGCCAGCTCCGCTCAACCAGCCTCGCCCTCGCCACAGTCCCCCGCATCCGGAAAACGACCGCCGGCGGCAGATCCTTCTCCCACCTCGCCGCCAAGACCTGGAACACCCTCCCCACCAACCTCCGACAGACCCAAGACCTACTGGCCTTCAGAAGACTCCTCAAGACCTGGCTCTTCGATCAGTAGCAACACCCCCCCCCCCCTCTTCCCCCAGCGCCTTGAGACCCTCGCGGGTATGTAGTGCGCTTTATAAGTGACATGATTGATTGAGTCCCACCACCCAACACCTTAAAGAGTTGTTGGTGGCTTATGACCTTAGTAAGCCCTTGGGGACTGAAGGGGTAGGAGCTGAGGGTGGGGCAGAGGAAGGGACCAGGGGTACCAATACCCCCAGCCCCCCCTCTGAAACTGGCCAGGAGGGTGACAATGACCCTGACCTGGATAACCCAATCCCTCCTGTGGAAGATGAAGAGGATGATCAGGATGATGCCCTCTTTGTCCCCCCAGGAAGGATTATGAGTGTGCCCAGGAAGTCTAGATCTCCTTCTCAGGAGTCTAACCACTCTGGCACCTCAATAGGGAGCTCTGTCTCATCTCATAGGAGGGAATCCTCTCATGAGAGAAGAAAGAGGCTGATTCAATATGAGGAAGCTCAGCTTGAACTCAGAAGGAAGCAAGTAGCCTTAGACAGGGAGTCCCTAGATCTCTTTAGAGAGAAAAGAAAGTTGGGACTAGAGTCCCATGGTGGCAGCCATGTCCCTAGAGATAGGGAAAGGTCCTATGACCATAGGAACCTGAGCAAGATTGTCCCTCCCTATCAGAATGGGGATGACATCCACAAGTGGATAACTGCTCTAGAGAGGGCCTGTAAGGTATAGAAGGTCCCTCAGGAGCAGTGGGCAGCAATCTTGTGGCTCTCCTTTGCAGACAAACGTAGAGATAAGCTCCTCACTGTTAGAGAGGAGGATGCTGATAATTACAAGGTCTTGAAGAGTGCTCTTATTGATGGGTTTGGCCTAACCACTGAACAGTACAGGTTGAAGTTCAGAGATACCCAAAAAGCACAGACTCAAGACTGGGTAGACTATGTGGATTGTTCTGCCAAGGCTCTGGAAGGCTGGTTGATGGGCAGTAAGGTGTGTGACTTCTCAGGATTATACAATCTGATAATGAGGGAGCAGATTCTTAATAACTGTCAAAATCAGCTGTTGCATCAATACCTGGTAGACTCTGATCTGACCTCTCCCCAAGAATTGGGAAAGAAGGCAGACAAATGGGTCAGAACCAGGGTGAATCAGAAGGTACAGAACCAAGGTGGGGAAACCAAGAAGCAAGATGCTAAGAGCTCTGAAAAGGGTGGGGAGAAGGGTAAAGATCAAAAGTCTTCATCAGGCCCCAAAAATCTTCTTCTGGTGGGGATTCACAGTCTACCAAAGGGAAAGGCCAAAGAAAACCATGGTGCAAGGTCTGTAAGCAAAAGACCCACTGGACCAGTGATTGCACCAAGTCCAAAGACTCCAGTCCAGCACCCACCAATGCCCCTAAGGCACCTGTTCCCCCTAGTACAGTTGGTGGGAGTGCTCCAGCCAAGGGTTTAGTAGGGTTCACCCTGGGTACTGAGTTGGGCTCTGACCTAGTCAGAGAACTGACTCAGGCTGTGTTAGTCTGTGATGGAGGCATGGATGTGACCTCCACTGTGAGTCCCAGTAATCTGGGCAAGTACAGACAACAGCCTTTAATCAATGGACGTGAGGCTTTGGCATTTAGGGACACAGGGGCAAGTGTCACCATGGTGACACAAGACCTTGTGAATCCTGGGCAAGTTATACTTGGTGAGATGTACCAAGTGACCAATGCTAGCAATGTCAGAACAGACCATACTCTGGCAGTTGTTAACTTCTCCTGGGGAGGGGTAACTGGCCTTAAGAAGGTTGTGGTAAGTGCAAACCTACCAGTCGAATGCTTGCTTGGCAATGACTTAGAGACTTCTGCTTGGGCAGAAGTGGAGCTCAGGACCCATGCAGAAATGCTGGGGATCCCTGCAGATGTGTTTGCTGTGACCAGGTCACAAGCCAAAATGTCTAGCACTGAACAGGCCTTGGATTCTGGAAGAATGGACCAAGTGCCTTCCAAGAGGAGGAGTAGTAGGGTTAAGGCAGTGCCTTCCCCTTGGCTCAGGAGGAAGATCAGTCCCTTGAGGGGGATGATCTCAGTCCTGAAGAAGGAACTGTCCCAGAGGAGCTTGAACCTGACCAGGTTGAGTTCTTGGGGACAGGGGGACCTTCTAGGGCAGATCTGAGCCAGGAGCAGCAGAGCTGCCCCTCCCTTGAACCCCTCAGACAGCAAGCTGCTGCTGAGGCTGCTGGGAAAGCTAGTGGTCCCCATACAGTGTATTGGGATGATGGACTCCTGTACTCAGAGAGTAGAGACCCCAAGCCTGGTGCTACCAGGAGGTTGGTTATACCTCTGAAGTTCAGGGGCTTCCTATTGACCCTAGCCCATGATATTCCCTTAGCAGGTCACCTGGGCCAGAACAAGACTTGGGACAGAATTGTCCCTCACTTTCACTGGCCCCACATGTCTGAAGACACCAAGGAGTTTTGTCGCTCCTGTGTAACCGGCCAGGCCAGTGGCAAGGTAGGTGGCACTACAAAGGCCCCCCTGATACCACTACCTGTGGTGGGGGTGCCCTTTGAAAGGGTAGGGATTGACATTGTTGGTCCCATGGATCCCCAAACAGCCTCTGGGCACAGGTTTATCCTGGTGGTAGTGGATCATGCCACCAGGTACCCAGAAGCTATTCCCCTCAGGACCACTACAGCACCTGTGGTGGCAAGGGCCCTCCTGGGAGTTTTCGCAAGAGTGGGCTTTCCTAAGGAGGTAGTATCAGACAGGGGTGCTAACTTCATGTCTGGGTACTTAAAAGCAATGTGGAAGGAGTGTGGAGTGACTTATAAGTTCACCACACCCTATCACCCA
Source organism: Calotriton arnoldi (assembly GCA_963921515.1). Lineage (NCBI taxonomy): Eukaryota > Metazoa > Chordata > Amphibia > Caudata > Salamandridae > Calotriton > Calotriton arnoldi. The sequence continues at coordinate 1,372,180 of CAWUFW010002687.1, read as the reverse complement.
CAATGCAATGGTTTAGTTGAGAGATTCAACAAAACCTTGAAGGGCATGATTAAAGGGCTCCCAGAAAAGCTTAGGCGTAGATGGGACATACTCTTGCCCTGCCTTTTATTCGCATATAGGGAGGTGCCTCAGAAGGGGTTGGTTACAGCCCTTTTGAACTTCTGTTTGGCCACCCTGTGAGGGGTCCACTGTGCTTGGTGAAGGAAGGATGGGAGTTACCTCTCAAGCCCCCAAAGCAAGATATAGTGGACTATGTACTTGGTCTCCGCTCCAGGATGGCTGAGTATATGAAAAAGGCAACCAAAAACCTTGAGGCTAGCCAGGAACTTCAAAAGGCCTGGCATGACCAAAGAGCTGTACTGACTGTTTACCAGCCAGGACAGAAGGTGTGGGTGTTGGAGCCAGTGGCCCCAGCAGCTCTCCAAGACAAATGGAGTGGACCCCACACTATTGTTGAGCAGAAGGGTGAGGTCACCTACTTAGTAGACCTAGGAACACCCAGGAGTCCCCACAGGGTTCTCCATGTCAACAGGTTAAAACCATATGTGGACAGGGCAGACATGGGCTTGCTCATGGCTACTGATGAAGGGCAGGAAGAAGAGAGTGACCCACTCCCTGACCTGCTCTCACAGAACCCTGACGATGGGTCAGTAGATGGTGTAGCCTTGGCAGGCAGCCTCACTACCCAGCAACAAACTGATTGTAGGCAAGTTCTCAATCAGTTTAGACATATGTTTTCACTGACACCCAGTCAGACCACCTGGTGCACTCATGAAGTGGACACTGGGGACAGTCTGCCTATTAAAAATAAGATTTATAGGCAACCTGACCATGTCAGGGACTGTATCAGGACTGAAGTCCAGAAAATGTTGGAATTGGGAGTTATTGAACCCTCAGATAGCCCTTGGGCTAGTCCAGTGGTCCTTGTGCCAAAATCTCACACCAGTGGTGGAAAAAGAGAGATGAGGTTTTGTGTGGACTACAGGGGTCTCAATGCAGTCACCAGGACTGATGCCCATCCAATACCAAGGGCAGATGAGCTCATAGATACTTTGGCCTCAGCCAAATATCTCAGCACATTTGACTTGACAGCTGGCTACTGGCAGATCAGACTAGCTGATACTGCAAAGCCCAAAACAGCATTCTCAACCCCTAGTGGGCATTATCAATTTGTGGTGATGCCCTTTGGTCTGAAGAATGCACCTGCCACTTTCCAGAGGTTGGTGAATACAGTTCTCACAGGTCTGGAAGCCTATAGTGCAGCATATCTAGATGATATTGCTGTCTTTAGCTCCACCTGGGAGGATCACCTGGTCCACCTCAGGAATGTTTTACAGGCCCTGCAAAAGGCAGGCCTGACTATCAAGGCCACTAAGTGCCAGATAGGGCAGAGTCAGGTTGTGTACCTGGGCCACCTTGTGGGTGGAGGCCAGGTTCAACCTTTGCAGAGCAAGATCCAGACTATCATGGACTGGACTGCTCCCACTACCCAGACTCAGGTGAGAGCCTTCTTAGGCCTGACTGGGTACTATAGGAGATTTGTCAAGGGGTATGGATCAATAGTGACACCCCTGAATGACTTAACTTCTAAGAAAATGCCCAAAAAGGTTCAGTGGACAGTTAGCTGTCAAAAGGCATTTGATGACCTGAAGCAGGCCATGTGCACTGCTCCCATTCTACAGAGTCCTGATTACTCCAAGAAGTTCATTGTTCAAACTGATGCATCTGAATTGGGGGTAGGGGCTGTACTGTCACAATTGAATGAAGAAGGTCAGGATCAGCCAGTAGCTTTCATTAGCAGAAGGCTGACCCCTAGAGAGAAACGTTGGTCAGCCATAGAGAGGGAGGCCTTTGCTGTGGTCTGGGCTCTGCAGAAGTTGAGGCCATACTTGTTTGGTACACACTTCCTGGTTCAGACAGACCATAAGCCCCTCTTATGGCTAAAACAAATGAAGGGTGAAAACCCCAAACTGCTTAGGTGGTCCATTTCCCTACAGGGGATGGACTTTACAGTGGAACATAGACCTGGGAGTAACCATGCCAATGCAGATGGACTCTCTAGGTACTTCCACTTAGAACATGAAGACTTAACTGGGCAAGGTTAGTTTAATGTCCCTACGTTTGGGGGGGGGGGTTGTGTAGGAGAGTAGGATCTGCTTCACATGGGTACCCCCACTTTTTGCTGATGCTTCACTGTTTTTCGACATTAGTCTGGCTGGGGCCCTGCTAATCAGACCCCCAGCCTAGCTGCTTCCTCTCTAAAATGGTTTCCATGTGCCTTAGGCACATCACTGATTGGAATCTGGAGTGCCCTTATAAGTCCCTAGTATATGGTATACTATGTACCAAGGGAATAGGTACCTCAGAGGCCTGCCAGGGGCTGCAGCATGTATTATGCCACCCCTGGAAGGCCATCCAAACTGACACCACAGGTCTGCTACTGCAGCCTGGGTAAGGTGGTGCATGCACCCCTTACTGTGATATAGGTTACCTATATCACTAAATACATACACACATATAAACCTATAAGTCACTCCTAAGGCAGGCCTTATCAATCCTAAAGGCAGAGTGCATGGTTCCTATGTGAGAGGGTGCCCCTGCATGAGCAGGGCCCCTCTGCAGTGTTCGGAGACCCTTCTCTGATGCTGTTTGTAGTGCAGCCTGACCATATACTCTTAAGCGCATTATAACCTCGCGTTAAATGCTAACTTTGGAATGGCTGCACCTAAACATGTCGTGTTTGGTGTCAAACATCTTGGAATACTACCCCCCCGCCAATTCTGGCGGCGGGGGTAGCATTCCACCCTTCTAGAGGGAAAGACATGTTAACTCTGGCTAGCCCGGTAACTTCTTTCCAAAGCCCTGCCACAGACACGAGTCTGGCCTCCTGCTGCTGGACGAAACTCCGGCAGGGGAGGCCTGGACAATAGGTTTCCTGTCCCAGGGAGGTGTGACCACCTCCCCAGACAGGATAATGTGTATTGGGGCTGGGCGGGAGCACTTTCGGGTGCTTTGAAGTCCTGCACTGGGGGCACACTTGGTGTCCTTGTGCATACCCCAGTTCAAACCGGATCAGGGGCTTGCAGCCCCTGCTTTGGCGCGAACTGGACAAAGGGAAAGGGGTGTAGCCACCCCTCTGCCCTGACCCACCCATAGGTGGGGCCACAGAGTAGTCCAACCCCTATACTTAGTATAAGTATAGGAACCCAGTCCTTAGGACTTTAGATTATCCCTGGACGAAACTCTGAAACTGAATCCTGGACCTTCGACGCTCTACTCACGATTAGAGGACAGAAGAATCTCCCTTGGGGTCAAGGAGTGACTCCCCTGCTTGGCAGGCACCAAAGAAGCATCTGTCCGGTTCGCATTTCTGAAGCTCCCGCCGGACGCCGAAGTCATCGCATCACCAGAGGTGGATTCTCAGACTTCCCCGAGGCTACCCTGAGTCCCCAGCAAAGCTGAGGCCCGTAGCTATCGTGGGTGACTTGAGACCGTGACCCCTGGACACGAGCACATTTGCAAGTGCATCCTCTTCTGGGTCTCCCACGAAGTCGTGCTTTGGGCTCCGAGTAGCCCTAGCCTCCAGCACCAACTGCACCAAAGATCACTGGCCTCCACTCCACGAGTGTCCTGTGAGCCAGATCCACGTGCGACGTCTCGAGGCTCCTTCGCGGTCGCTAGCCCGTTGGCTAGTAGCCCTTAACGAAGGCCAATCTTTTTCTTACTTGGCATCCTGGTTGCTCCAGGCCTGCCCTCACTTACCCTCGCTGGGTGAGTTCCCCAGACCTTGCTGGTCTGCACCATCGACGATCTTCCTCTGCATCGAGACTTGCCGTTGCCAAGGCTTGTTGGGTCCAATCCGGTCGCCGACGCCTCAGCACTCGACAGACATCGTGTACCAGCCCGAATCCTGCTCCTGGTCGCCGACAACGCCTCCTGGACCTCGTGGCTGAAGAGTCAAGACGACCGTCAACGCACCTGAAGCACTCGACATCGGTGGGCATCTGTCCATCGCCTTCCTGGTCACTGGCTAGTGACCCAGACTCTGTCCCCTCTGCTTTCAGGTTCTTCAGAACTCCGATCCACTCTTGGATCCACCCGGACACTTTTCACTTGGTCGCCAGCAGCACTTTGCAGCAGATCGCCATTTAAATCGACGACGAAACCCGACCCCGAAAGGCACCTATGCACACGGCTTCCCTGGGTGAGGTAACACGAGTACTCCGGTGCTCCCGTGGGTAGAGACTCTTCAAAGTCCTAGATCTCAAAGGGTTTGCTCCAAGTCCTCCTTTAAGTGTCCCTTTTCTTTAATTTCCCGATCACGACTTTCTCCATAGAAGTCAACGGCGTATCGCGGTTGTGTATTTACACTGCACGCGTCCCCCGTGGGTCCCCTGTGTCACTACCTTGGGTGGTTCCTTGTGGTCCAAGCACTTCTAGAGGCTCTAGGCCTAGTGTCTAGTTCAGTCGTGGTTCTTATACCACTTTATTGGTATATGGTTTGGTACGCCCCTAGGGCCCAAACGTGTATTTGTGCTATTACTGTGTTTAAATAACTTCTAACTTATGTACTTCGAACTCTAGCCTCATAAAGAGACTAGAGGGGTGTGTTTAGCAATAAATACATATATTTTGAATATATACCTGGTGTGGTGCTCTTTCATTTGGTCACTCAAGAGATTATAGACTGGTAAAACAAGCTGCTTTACATTCCTTCAAGACTTAGCCTGAAGGCTGCTCTCCATAGCTACCACTAGGATAGCTTTCAATAAGGTTGTCTTTAACCTATCTCCAATAAGGGGTTGTTTGGACTGGTGCAAGGTGCCCACTATAATTAGTGGACAGCATATACCAGGCCAACTTCTCACAATTGTAATAAACCAAAAATGTGAGGACAATGAGGAAACATGCAAGAAAGGTTTCTATCAGAAATAACATTTATGAAGTAAAGTAACTTACATGTCTAATAGATGTTCTTTAACGCAGATTCATACAACCCGTTCCCAGAGCAACAACACACAATGGGGTGACGCTAAGGGGTCGATTCCGATTCGGGCCGGAAATCTCTCCGACCGAGCCGGACCCGGAGAGATTTCCGACCGAATCGGACCCGTGCAGTCCGACCGAACGAGTACGATGCGGCCGTATGTTATCGGACACGAGTCGGTCGGACTCCCATTGAACTCAATGGGAGCCGGTCGTACAACGCGTACGCGGGCTCCCATTGCCTCAATGGGTGCGAGGCGGACAAGGGCGCCCCCTACAGCGAGTACGCCGCGAAGCGCCCGCGGCGTACACGCACAGGTAGGGGGGACCCTTGGGTCCCCCCTGTGTGCGCCTCGCACGGGTACGTGTACAGGGGGTCCGACACGGACCCCCAAAGTACGGCTCCGACAGCTCTTACGAGCCGGAGTGCGCGGCTCGGTCGGACTGCTCGCGGCGCGCATCGTACTTACCCGGCCGGGAAACGTCTCCATTGCGCGGTGCGAATCGGGTCCGAGCGAGTCGGTCGGAGCGGTTCGAGTCCGAGCGAGTCGGTCGGAGCTGTCGGGACGCCCGGACGAGTCGGTCGGCGAGTCGCATCGTACTCGCTCGGCCGGACCCGCGTACGGTTCGGTCGGGAAACAGGCTTTCGCATGGCTTTTTTCCCGACCGAATGGTATTGGGTGCGCCTCCGACCGAGATCGGAATCGGCCCCTAAGTATCAGTGTTAAGAATTGTTTGATGAAGCTTTTTGTGGAACTGCCTTCTGGAACTGAGGTTCTGAAATGGCTTCTGTGGTAAGGCAGTAAAGCTTTGTGAAAGTGAGTGGAGAGGCCCAGTAGCAGCCTGATAGATTGCAGTCACCAGAAGCCTTCTGAGATGCAGTCATACCTGCAGCAGACTGAGCTTGCATACCTTCTGAAGGTTCTTTCCTCTGTAAAACCAACAACCAGGTCTTTTACTCTTCCTACCTCAGTTATTTCTATGTAGTATCTCAGATCCCTGTTAGGATCCATCTAGTGGAGGCCCCAAGCGCCTTGAGGCAGAGGTGTGGCGCAGCGGCCAGAGCGGCTGACTCCGGAGTGCGGGGATCACGGTTCAATCCCCGGGCTGGCGGCAGCTCAACTCAGCATCATGTGACTCTGGGCAATATTTATTTATTTATTTATTGATTTATAAAGTTTTACATAGCGCGAACAAGATCCAGGGGGATATCAGAGCGCTTTACATTAGGATGGAAGGAAGGACATAAATGCAAAGTCAACAACAAGTAGTAAAAAAAAATTAAAAAATTAAAAAAAACAAGCAGGAATTGTTACAAATTCAGGTACAGTTGCACCATGGAGGGTCATACAATAAACAAGTTTGCGCAGGCCCAGAGGGGAGCGTTGTGCATGGAAAAGAGGAGCAGAAACAGATGATGGTACAATGGAAGTAGGAATAATGCCTTCGAGTAGGTGAGCCCTGTCCAATCAGGGTAAGAATTTATTCATTAAGAATCTTTTGGCTTCCAATTTGAACACCGTCGTTGCCGAGATTCTGTGTACTTCTGGAGGAAGAAAGTTCCAAATCTAAGGGGCGGCGCTGGAGAAGGCTCTGTGACAGGTTCTCTTTTTCTTATGGATGAGTGGTTTCAAGAGGAAAGTATTGGCGCTCCTTGAGGCTCTTGCCCCACAAGAAAGCTCAAGTTTTTGCACTAGGTACCTGGGAGAATCGAAGTGAAGAGCTTTGTGCGTCAGAACAGCAATCTTTAACTGAATACAAGCTTCAAAGGGCAGCCATTTGAGAGATTTTAGGACTGGGGATATGTGCTCATTTCGCTTTGAGCCTGTAACCAGTCTAGCCGCGGAGTTCAGCGATACTCTTAGAGGAGCCAGAATGTATTTGGGTAGGCCGCAGAGGGTCGTGCTGCCGTAGTCAAGCCTCAGCAGGACAAGCGCTTGGACCACCTGCTTGAAATCGTTTTGTGGAAGAAAAGGTTTGATCTTCCTAAGTGTCCTCATCAAGTGATTTGCTCCCTTGCAGACCTTACTGATGTGATTTTTCATGTTCATGTGCTTGCCAGGGTGACTCCGAGCGATATGGCTGAGTCTATGATAAGAGGAGTGCAGTTGAAGGCAGTGAGGTGATTCAACCAAAGGTCAAGCTTGGGGGTGTGGTTCGGAGGGGAGATGACCATGAATTCCGTTTTGGAGGTGTTGAGCAGGAGATGGTTCTCAGTTAACCAGTTTTGAGTAGAGGATAGGGTCGTGTTGAGAGAAATGAAATTTTCCGGGGAAGAGATTTTCACATAGATTTGCGTATCGTCTGCATACATATGAAAGAGAGTGTCCGTGGAGTTTAAAGAGTTAGCTAATGGTTCCAAGAACAGGTTGAAGAGGATAGGAGATAGGGCGGACCCTTGGGGAACCCCCATGTGAACTGGAGAGGGCTGGGAGAGAGAGTGGTTTGCCTTGACCCTTTGAGATCTGTGGTGGAGGAAGGACGAGAACCATTGTAGCACCTGACCAGAAAAACCCATCCTGTTTTCCAGAATGGAAAGGAGGTTGTCATGATTAACCGTGTCGAATGCTGAGGAAAGGTCTAGGAGGATCAAGAGGCAGGATTCGTTTTGGTCAAGCATTTTTAAAATGTCATCCATAACGTGAATGAGCGCCGATTCGGTGCTGTGCCCCTTCCAAAAGCCAGATTGATGCTGGTCAAGTAGTTGGTACTCCTCTATGTGAGCACAAAGTTGGGATTGAACGCATTTTTCAATGAGTTTCGCTAGGGTGGGAATGTTGGAGATAGGACGGAAGTTATTGAGATCAGCTTTGTCTGCGTTGGGTTTTTTCAGTATAGGTGAAACCTGAGCTGCCTTTAGGCAATCGGGGATCGTGCTTGAGAGAGTGAAGCGTTTAATAGTTCACTTAATCTACCCGACAGCCCCCAGCGCTTTGAAACCTTAAGGAGTGATATGTTTGCGCTTTACAAGTAAGGATTATTATTAGTATCATTATTCTTCCACTGTCCAAGTGTGAGGAGATGTGAAGAAATCTATAGTGATTCGCATGAAATCCCAATATAATCTTAAACAGTAATGAAGGCCTTATTCCCATTTTTATTCCACCAACCATAAGGGCTGAGAGGCCAAGAGCACCTGTATTTCTTCTTGTAACCTTGACCAAGAAAGAAGTTTTAAACATTATGGGGCATATTTAGGAGCCCCTTTGAGTCACTCTTGCATCACGCAACGTGGTGCAAGAGCGACGCAAATGTAAAATGAGTTTCCATGGGTGTTGCGTGGGTGTTCCCATTCAACATCCATGGATTTTGACACATTCCTAGATTTACGAGAACGGGTAAACCTGGGAATGTGCCAAAAAGATACGCCACCCCAGGAGAGGAGTAAGGAGGAGAAATATCTATGTGTGCTGCATTCTGCATCACATATAGAAAGAGGGAAAAATCTCTCAGGATTGTTTTTGTGCAGGAAGGTGCTCCTTCCTGCACAAAAACAATACTACCTACAACACAAGCACCATTGCATCAGGGTGCAAGGGTGGCTGCGTTGGTGTTAGGCTGCCAAAATGGCACCAGCGCAGGGGAAAAGGACAGGGATGCGCTGTATTTGGATAAATAGGGCACATTCCTGCCCTTTCTTTGTGATGCAGGGTCCGCAGCATGGTGACTTGCCCTGCGCCACAAAAGTCATACATATGCCCCTATGTGTCTCTTTGAGCACAACTGCATTGCTTCAAAGAGTGAACCCATGAGGAATGCCACAACTAAATTCAGGTGCCAGGCTGGAACCATAAAAGGTGTAGTAGTTCACATATTCTTCTCACCTTTTATGTATCTTGCCAAAACGATCAGTGAGAAGAAGGTCTTATTCCAGGAACACAATATATCTGTGATGAGGGGTTAATAGCACTTTAATGGCCCTACCTATATTCACATTGCAATTCGCATGTCGGCTGTGATGCCTATCAACAGGGGTTGAACTAAGTTATCTGAACACCATCTAGCAATCACTTCCCACTTTGTGGAGCAGGCATCCTTTGAATATGGGCGTGTGGCAGCCAGTCCAATGTCCAGGACCTCCAAAGTGACTTCCAGGTAAGCAGGGAAGATGGACTGACCCGTCAAGCTAAGACAACAGATGGTCTTGCAGGGGAAAGGGTGAAGGAGAAGATTATTTTATTAAGGGCATCAGCCCCAGTGTGTAGTGATCAGGATGATGTGGGCTGCATGCCTTCTCATCTTGGGACTCATCTTTGTTGTCGGAGGAATTGTAGAAAACACATAATGGAGAATGCTTGGCAGATCATTGCTCAAGCATTCCCCAGTTAACTCCTTTGTCAGACTTATGCTAAACAGAAGAGACAACACCTCTTCTTCATGTAAAGCACACACATATATACCCATGAACCTGACAATTTCAGAGGTTTCCTCCGGTATACTTGGTATGCAAGAGGAGTTCTTTCCCTTTCTTACTGAAAGAGAGCAGGGTATGGCTTCCCACCGACAAACAGAGTACAACTTTGATGGCTGCAGTAGGGTAACATGCAGCTTGCTCCTATCTGGTGTCCATGGACCACTGATGAAGCAGTTGATCAAATGCACCCCCTCAATCTAGCAGAGCTGAATCTAAGACTAATGTGAGTTAGGGAAACAGAGGTCTTGACAACTTCCCTTTTACGAGGTTGTTTGGGTATTCTCATCGTATCTCAGTAAACAAAGTGGAAGGAATTGCCACTTTGTTGCTCATACTGCCAAAACAGTTTCCACTGCAGAAGATGGTTCCACTGCAGGAGCCTAATTCTTACCTGAGCCCGAGTCATTAGAGTACAGGATGCCATCTGATGTACCAGCCTCCTTACTGCTCAGGGCTACTGCAATGAGTCAGTGGGGAGCTCATCTTGAAATTGAATGGTACACTCTTGTGGGCAGAAAGGCGAGTTTGTTGACTGTTCTCATTACGTGTACTATAAATTGTATCCTCTGCAGGGACCAAGGATCAATTACTGTTGTTGATAGAAAACACCAAGTTGCGCAAAAGCATGAATGTAATGCCTAGATGACCTGATGGTAGTTGAGTGGACATTGGCTTTGTAAGCTAGTTGTGCAAATGTGGATCAACATATACACTTTGATGTATTTGGGTAACCAATGCAGCCATGCTCCTCATAAACACCTTCTGGGTGCATTAGTTATGTAGGGACCAACTACACAGTGCTTGTCTCAAATCAGGGTTCACTGGAACTTTTAATGACACACTAGGATAGGGGCATGGAAGTGTGCATTTTAGTTGCTCAATAAGTCTTACCTCTCAAGCGCTCAAAGGCTCTGCTGGGTGGTTAGCATCTCGAAATGTAATCTCCTTATGAACTTTCTGAGAAATGTCAGATCCAAAAAGGGACATTAGTCACCCTCTTTCTTGTGGATAAGAAAGTACCTAAAGTAGCAGCGGTTCCCCCTTTCTGACAAGCACAGATATTATATCTCCCTTCTTGTGGAAGAGAGGATCTGCTTCCTGAAAATTTTGATGTGGAGGACAGAGTGGTAGTAAGAGTTAGGGAAATGGGTGGAGCTACCTGTAGAACAGAAGTGAATATCCTTACTTCATGATGTGAAAGGAGATAAGATTTTCACCCTAATCTGCTCACCCCAGGGGGTCAGAAAACTCAAGGCCTACTGACCCATAATAAGAGTTTACTAGTGAGGCATTGGACTGCCCCCACACTCCCTGGGACTAAACAGTCTTACTATTCCCTTGGCGTGGTGCAGATTGGGTGATTTGCCCCATTCTGCCCACCCCATGGGGACATAAATCCCACTAGCACCATGGCAATTGGAAAAATGAAATAGGTTACAGGACTGGCCTGTCTGGCATGGGGCTGCCCCCTTCCGCCCAAGGATGAACTATTGTTAGTGGGCCCAAATAGTCTTTCTATCCAATGTGGAGCAGATTGGGGAACTTGCCCCAATCTGCCCCCTGGCCAACACAGGAGTCCAAAATCTGAGTAGACACCAGGGACATCAATTTAAAAACAGGTAATTAGGTGATGGAGGCCGTCCCATCTGGCATTCTTCTCAGCCCAGGGCACAGACTTATTTCTGTCCCCTTTGGGGCAGATTGACAGAAATACCCTTAATCTGCCACCCCAGACAGGCAGAAAGCACATTAGACACCACACCAGGGGGATATATATATATATGTGTATATATGTGTATATATGTGTATATATGTGTATATATATATGTATATATATGTATATATATGTATATATATGTATATATATGTATATATATGTATATATATATGTATATATATGTATATATATGTATATATATGTATATATGTATATATATGTATATATATATGTATATATATGTATATATATATGTATATATATGTATATATGTATATATATGTATATATATATGTATATATATATATATATATATATATATATATATATATATATATATATATATATATATATATAAATTAATATTACCTACTGGCGATCGCCAGTAGGTAGTAATAGTTAGGAACTATTATCCATAGGAAAAGCGTTTTTTGAATTACCAATATCTTTGGCGCCGGTTGACGAATCTTCACGAAATTTTCAAAACTAATGGCCTGCTCCGGTCAGCTCCTGTCTTGACAGTTGAGGGGTGATTCGCCAAGCGGGGGCCGGGAAAAAAGGGGGTCCCAAAACGCGTTTTCTCCATGTTAATTTCCATAGGGATTTTTGGAATCGGCTACAGCCCGAACTGCTGAACGGAATTACACCAAATTTGGCAAAAAGGTAGCTCTTGGTTCAGAAAGCGACCTTTTTTTTAAATGGTGTAAATCCGTTCAGTAGTTGCTGAGAAATTCAAAAAATAAAAATTTATATATGTGAGCACCGAGAAGGAGTCGCGACTCCTCCCGAGCACGAGCGGACTTCCGATTGGCTGCCCACACTCCAAACCAGGAAGTGTTGGCAGCCATCTTGTGACTCGATAACCGAGTCACAAGAAAAAGGGTGAAAAAACATTAAAAAACAAGAAAAGGGAGCAGGGTAGAAACACCCTGACCCCCTAGGACTGCTCAGGGGATCCCACAAGGACCCCCAGGGCCAAAAAAAGCATTTTTTTAAAAACAAATTGGCCAAATTCGCGCTGGGTGCGCGAATCCGGCCGAGAAAACAAAAATAAAATCTTCGTTATTGTTAAGCCCCCGGGTGGGCCAGGTCCCGGGGGCAATGCGGAAATATATAGCAAGGCCCCCCCGCAGCCCCGGGGACCGCCACCTCCCCGGAGCGTTATACATAAAGTACGGGGGGCACGCGGCCCCCCCGCAGCCCCAGGGACCGCCACCTCTCCGGGGCATAATGAAAATAAGAGCTGGGGGGCCTCGCGGGCCCCCCCAAGCCCCGGGGACCGCCACCTCCCCGGGGCTTTGTTGAAATTAGGGTGGGGGCGCCTCGCGGCCCCCTTAAGCCCTGGGGACCTCCACCTCCCCGGGGCTTTGAAAATAATTAGTGTGGGGGGCTCGAGCCCCCCCACACTACCCCGGGGACCACCACCTCCCCGGGGCACTGTTTATTTAAATACGGGGGTCCGTTGCAGACCCCCGGGACCACCACCTCCCGGGGCTATCTTCACCTTGGGAGGGGGCGTTGAGGCCCCTCTCCTGGAGCCTTTGATGGCCCTGGGGACCGCCACCCCCCAGGGCTGGCTCCTGCAATGTCCCGGGGTGCCCACCCCAGGGACATTGCCGTTGGCTATGGCAGGGCAGGAGCACGGCTCCCACCATGTCATAGCAAACCCTGCTTTGCTTTTTGGAAGCAAGAGCAGGTTTCCTGCAGTTAGAAATTAGCAATTAAAAAAACCTTTAAAATTCACTGAAAAAACCATAGGTTTCAGGGACGTTATAGTTAGTTGGACATTTCACTCGTACAAAACCAGAGAAATTCGGACGTTAGAGTTAGTTGAGCTAACTATAACTCGCACCCCCGCAATGCACTGATCATGACATCACATATTACATCATTCATGACATGGTCAGTGACATCACTGATGACATCTCAAATGACATCATCCACGTGATAATCTGATGCACCTCCTCACACCCTAATATAGCCTTTCATACACCCACTCTAAAATACAGACTACCATTTTCAAAACCATAGACACACAAATACCAGTTACTACATACCAACTCACTGATTCCTAGGTCTTGACACACATCCACTCATTCACCCATACACTCACTCATACATGCAGTCACTTATCAATACAGCACTATTATTTGCACTCATACACCTATACAGACACTCCCACATCGCCACTCATCCATAGAGTTACTCACACACGTAGTCAGTCATGCAAAGAATCAATCACACTCCCATTTACTCACCTATACAGTTATACACACACCACCTCACTTATTCATACTGCGACTAACACATACTTACTGTCTTATACAATCACTGACACAAGCACACACTCATCCATACAGCCACCTCCACAATCACTCACTCTCACAAACAGTCACTTATATACTCCAACACTCACATATACTGCCTTTCACATATGTAGTTACTCACACATGTACCAGTGAGACATCCATTCACTCACTAACACACCCATACACACACTCACCCACCCATACAGCCCTTCACAGATACACTCATGAACCCATACACCCAGTGAATCACCCACTCACACATCTATGCACAGAGTCACACACCCCCCACCCACACAGTCACTCAGGCACACATACAGATTGTCAGACAACCAATCAATAACACATATAGACACTCATGTAGCTACTCACCAACCCATGCAGACGCTTACACACCAACTGACAGACTGGTACAGTCATTCACACAGTTTAGTCACCAACCCATGCATTCAATAAGACACATTTAATCACTCACTTATACAGTCAGTCACGCACCTACTAAATCATCCATTCAGACAGTCATACACCCACTCATTGTTCAATACACCTTGGCCTATATATATATATATATATATATATATATATATATAAAACATATTTAAACTTTACAGAAACACACAGTCACTGGATGATGTCATCAGTGAAGTCACTGACCGTGTCATGAATGATGTAATATGTGACGTCATGAGCAGTGCATTGCGGGGCGTGAGTTATAGTTAGCTCAACTAACTATAACCTCCGAATTTCTCTGGTTTTGTACGAGTGAAATATCCAACTAACTATAACGTCACTGAAACCTGTGGTTTTTTTCAGTGAATTTCAAAGGTTTTTAAATGCTTATTTCTAACTATAACGTCCCTGAAACCTATGGTTTTTTTCAGTGTATATATATATATATATATATATATATATATATATATATATATATATATTGAAAAAACCAAAGGTTACAGGGCTGTTATAGTTAAGAAATAGAATTAAAAAAAACCTTAGATTTCATCGAAAAAACTAAAGGTTACAGGGACGTTATAGTTAGGCTCATATTACACACACAAAACCAGAGAAATTCAGCAGTTCTAGTTAGCTGAGGTAACTATAACTCGTGCCCCCACAATGCATTGCTTATAACCTCACATATTACATCACTTATGACATGGTCAGTGACATCACTGATGACATCACTGATGACATCACTGATATCATCCACAGAATCTCTGACGCACCCACTCACACCCCAAAATAACCTTTAATACACCCACTCCAACTTCCACACTATCATTCTCAAAACCATTGACACACCCATACCCGTACTTACACACCCACTTACTGATTCATAGGACTACACACACATCCACTCAGCCACACATACACCAACTCACTCACTAATACAGCCACTGATATATCCACTCGTACACCTTTACAGCCACTCACACACAGTCAATCACTCATAGAGCTACTCACACATCTACTCACTCACCTATAGAGTCAATAACACAGCCATTTACTCACCTATACAGTTATACACACAGCCGCTAATTTATTCATACAGATACTAACATATACTCACTCACCAATACAGTGACTGACACAAGCACATACTCACCCATACGTTCACTTTCGCAATCACTCAGTCACACATACAGTCACTCATATACTCCAACACTCACCTATACTGCCTTTCACATATTCAGTTACTCACCCATACACCACTGACACATCCATTCAGTCACTGACACAGCCATACACACACTAACTCACCCATGCAGCACCTTACACACACATACCCACTAACCCATAGAGTCACTGACTCACCCACGCACTCATCCATACAGGCAGTTGCACACACCCTCACCCACCCTAACAGACATTGAGACACCCATACAAATACTCAGACAACCAATCACTCACCCATACAGAAACTCATGTACCCACTCACACACCTATACAGCCATACGTTTACTGAGACACCTAATCACTCACTTCTACAGTCAGTCACGCACCCACTGAATCATCCATGCAGTCACTCATACACCCATTGATTCATCAATACACCTTGGTATATATATTTAGCACTCAAACATTTTAAAAACAGTAACTGGATGATGTCATCAGAGAAATTCAGCCGTTATAGTTAGCTGAGCTAACTATAAATCGCACCCCCGCAATGCACTGCTGATGACATCACATATTACATCACTCATGACATGGTCAGTGACATCACTGATGACATCATCCAGTGAGTGTGAGTGTTTCTAAAAAGTTTAAGAATGTTATATAAATATATACACCAAGGTGTATTGAAGAATGAATGGGTGTATGAGTGTCTGTATGGATGATTCAGTGGGTGCGTGACTGACTGTGTAAGTGAGTGATTGTATGTGTCTCAGTGAATGTATGGGTGAGTGACTAATCTGTGTGAATGTCTGTATCAGTCTGTCAGTTGGTGTGTAAGTGGCTGCATGGGTTGGTGAGTAGCTACATGAGGGTCTATATGGGTTATTGATTGGTTGTCTGAGTACCTGTATGGGTGCCTGAGTGGCTGTGTGGGTGGGGGGGTGTGACTGCCTGTATGGATATGTGAGTGAGTGATTCACTGGGTGTATGGGTTCATGACTGCATCTGCGAGTGGCTGTATGGGTGAGTGAATGTACATATGGCTGTGTCGGTGAGTAAGTGGATGTCTCAGTGTTATATGGGTGAGTAACTGAATATGTGAAAGGCAGTATATGTGAGTGTTGAAGTATATAAGTGACTATGTGTGAGTGATTGTGAGAGGCTGTATGGATGAGTGTGTGCTTATGTCAGTGATTGTAAAAGAGAGCAAGTATGTGTTAGTATCTGTATGAATAAGTGAGGTGGTGAGTGTATAACTGTATGCATGAGTAAGTGGCCGTGTGATTGACTCTTTGGGTGAGTGACTAGGTGTGTGTGAGTTGCTCTATGAGTGAATGGTGGTGTCTGAGTGTCTGTATGGGTATATGAGTGGATATATCAGTGGCTGTATTGGTGAGTGACTGGGTATATGAGTAGCTGTATGCAAGAGTGAGTGGATGTGTGTGTAGACCTATGAATCAGTGAGTGGGTATGTAGATACTGGTATTGGTGTGTCTATGGTTTCGAGAATGGTAGTCTGAAATTTGGAGTGGATGTAAGAAAGGTTCTATTGGGGTGCGAGTAGGTGCATCAGATATTATGTGGATGATGTCATCAGTGATGTCACTGACCATGTCATGAGTGATGTAAAATGTGACGTCATCAGCAGTGCATTGCGAGGGCGCGAGTTATAGTTAGCTCAGCTAACTATAATTATATCGGCTGAATTTCTCTGGTTTTGTATGAGTGAAATGTCAGCCTAACTATAACATCTCTGTAACCTTTGTTTTTTTCAGTGAATTTCTAAGGTTTTTTAAATGCCAATTTATAACTATAACGTCCCTGAACCCTGTGTTTTTTTCAGTGCATTTCTAAGGTTTTTTAACTAGCAGTCGCTTTTGCAGAGTGGTGAGAAAGGGGGTTGTGCCTCCGACCCACTCTCAGGAATTCCACTGCGTAGGGCATACAGGATGTACCAGGAGGACTTCTTGGCCCCCAAGGTCCTTCTGGAGTAAAGTGGACTTAATCTCCCAACTAGTAGTGCACCAGGAGGCGGTTTGCAGAGTGGTGGAGAAAGGGGGGTGTGGCCTCCAAAGACCTCTTAGCAATCCCACTGTGTGGGACTTACTGGAGGCAACAAGAGAGGTAGTTGGCCCCAAGGACATCCTAGTGGGCAATCTACCCCTCCTGTTACCTCCAGTAAGTCCCACACAGCAGGATTGCTGAGTTCTGATACCAGGCCATGCCCCTTTTCACAACTACTCTGCAAACGCACCTCCTGGCACGCCCTTGGTTGGGGGATGATGTCCCCTTTGCTGCTGGGGGTCCTTAGGGGCCAACTAGCCAACCTGTTACCTCTAGTATGCCCCACACAGTGGGATTGCTCAGAGGTGGTCACAGGCCATGCCCCCTTTCTCCACCACTCTGCAAACGCACCTCCTGGCGCGCTCTTGGTTGGGTAAGGAAGTCCCCTTGCCTCTTGGGTGTCCCTGGGGGCCAACTATCCCTACTGTTACCTCTAGTGAGCCCCACACAGCTGGATTGCTGAGAAGTGGTCAGAGGCCACACCCCCTTTCTCCACCACTCTGCAAACACACCTCCTGGCACACTGCTGCTTGAGGGATGAAGTCTACTTTACTCCTGAGGCCCTCAGAAGGCAAGGGGACCTCATCACCCCACCAGCAGTGCGCCGAGAGGCACGTTCGCAGAGTGGTGGAAATGCTTTGTTTGGCCCTGGGGTCCCTGTGGGACCCCCTGAGCAGGCCTAAGGTGTCAGGGTGTTTCAGCCCTGCCCCCTTTTTTTTTTTTTTTTTTATTGTTTTCAACCTTTTTTCTTGTGATTCGGTTCAACTGAGTCACAAGATGACTGCCAACACTTCCTGGTTGGAACTGTTGGCAGCCAATCAGATCGCAGGTTAGTGGATATATGGATATCTGAGAAACATTTAAATTTCTCAACAACTACTGAACGGATTTACACCATTTAACAAAACGTGCTTTCTGGACCAAGAGCTAAATTTTTGCCAAATTTGGTGTAATTCCGTTTTGAAGTTCAGGCTGTAGCCGTGTCTAAAGTTTCCAATGGAAATTAACATGGATAAAACACGTTCTGGGACCCCCCTTTTTCTTGGCCCCCGCTGGACGAATCACCCCGAAACTTCCAACACAGGAGCTGACCTGACCGCCCCATTAGTTTTGAAAATTTCACGAAGATTCGTCAAACGACGCCAAAGATATTGGCAAAAGAAAAAATGCTTTTTGAATAGAAACAAGGTCCTAGCTATAACTACCTACTGGCAACCGCCAGTAGGTAATATATATACATGTGATCAAGGCCCCTTGAAGGCCGATACGTGTTATGGCGGCAGTGCTGGGTGAAAAATAAAGAATACTTGCACTGACATCTGGGTCTGTTTCGTCTGTTCCCTGAAACGTGGAAGCTGGTGATGGAGTTTGCAGCATATATATATATATATATATATATATATATATACATACATACATACATACAAGGCCGCTGTGTCGGCTGAAATGTGTTGTGACTCGCGCTTAATAAATATTACAGAAACCGCTTTGGAGTCTGCTTCGTTTGTAGACCTTAAAGGAAGATCAAACGTTTGATGATATATATAAATATATATATATATATTTATTATTTTTTACCCGGTGTCGGTCGCCACTGGGTCGTTATAGTTCGGATCATTATAGTTTCCATAGGAAATGCCTTTTTTTGTTAGTAATAACTTTGGTGCCATTTGACAAATCTCCACAAAACTTTCCAAAAAAGTGCTATTCTTGAACTAGTTTGTGCATGGAATGTTTCGAGGTGATCCGTCAAGCGGAGGCTGAGAAAAAGGGGGGTCCCAAAACACGTTTTTCCCATTCATTTTTCCAACTTTCTTGCCCAAACCACTGAACGGATATGGGCCGCATTTGGCAGGAAGCTAGATCTTGATCCAGAAAGAGTGCTTTTTGTGTTGTGGTGTAAATCCATTGAGCAGTTTTTGAGCTGTTAATGCTCAAAACAGTTGTATATCTAGGGACGCGGAGCTTCCGAAGATCCGACAAATCTCCTGCTGAGATCTGATTGGCTGCCACCATCTCAACTAGAAATGGTGGCAGCCATCTTAGCACTCAGAACTCACTCCCGAGTCCTCAGAAAAATGCAAAAAAAAAGACTTAATGGGAAAGGGTACAGATACCCTGACCCCCAAGGGCTGGTGGGGGGTGTCCCTCGTTTTCTTTTTCTTTTTTTTTTTGCTTTTGCAGCAAATGCACAGCAAAATTAAAACAAATTGCGGACTCCCACATATTTAAAAATAAATCCCCTGGGTGGGCTAGGGCCGGGGGGAAGGTGCAGTATTTATATTAGTGGAAGGGGACACGTGATCCCCTCCTCAAGCCTCCATTAGGCAACATCTCTGGTGCCAATACCTTCATTGAAGGGGTGGGGGTTACGCAGAAAAGCCATAGTATGGCCCCAGGAACTGCATCCCCTTGAGCTGGCTCAGTTATGGTGCCTCACTCCCTCGCCATGCACTGCTAATTTCCACACATATTACATCACTCATGACATTTTCTATGACACCATTGATAATATTACTGCAAAATTTGCAGTGAAATTATTGATGAGAAAACTGTGCATGGCGGGGGCGCGAGTTATAGTTACTTGAGATAACTGTAACTATAACTGGTGAATTTCTGTGGTTTGTAGAGTTTAAAACGTTACATTGTTACTGAACATTTCACCTAACTATAATGTTACTTTAACCTTTGTTTTTTCCAGTGAATATATACATATAAATGTATATTCACTGAAAAAAACAAAGATTACAGGGACGTTATAGTTAGGCTTAGATTTCACTCATACAAAACCATTGAAATTCAGCAGTTATAGTTACCTGAGCTAACTATAACTCACACCCCCGCAATGCACTGCTTATAACCTCACATATTACATCACTTATGAAATGGTCAGTTACATCACTGATTACATCTCAAATGATATCACTGATGACATCATCCACAGAACCACTCAAACACCCACACAATCTCTCATACACTCACTCATCCACCCATAGAGCCACTCACTTACTCACACATACAGCCACTCACTCACCAATACAGCTACTCACACACCCAGTCACTCACACATACAGCCTCTCAACAGAGCCACTCACACACCCACACAACCACTTACATACCCATTCAAACATCCATAGAAGCACACACAGGTCTATGCACTCACCCACACAGCCACTCAACAGTCACTCTACAATACATCCACTCCCACACAAACTCAGTTAACCAAACACCCACTCACTCATACAGCCACTTACACACCTAGTCACTCACCCATACAGTCACTCACACACCCACTCAGTCACCTATAGAGCCACTCACACACCCACTCAGCAATACAGCCACTCACTCACCCCTACAGCTACTCACACAACCACTTATTCACCCATACAGCTACTCACATACCCATACAACCACTCACACACCCACTCACAGATATACACAGTCACACAGCCACTCAAATATTATGTTTGAAATGGTATCACTCAGTAGTACACAAGATATACTCATTTAAATTTTGCACTACCTTAGTATATATTTTAACAGTTAAAATCTTTTATGAAACACCATCACTGGATGATGTCATCAGTGATGTAATTTGAGATGTCATTAGTGATGTCACTGACCATGTCACCAGTGATGTAATATGTGAGGTCATAAGCAGTGCATTGCGGGGCGTAAGTTATAGTAAGCTCAGGTAAATATAACTGCGTAATTTCATAGGTTTTGTACAAGTGAAATCTGAGTCTAACTATAACGTCACTGTAACCTTAGATTTTTTTCAATGAATTTCTAAGTTTTTTAAAATTCTATTTCCTAATTATAACGTCCCTGCAATCTTTGTTCTTTTAAGTGGATTTGTAAGTTTTTTTTAAATTGTATTTCCTAACTGTAACCACTAACCTTTGACACTGAGTGAGTATCTGAGTTTCTCAGTGGGTATATGAGTGTCCGAGTGGGTGTGTAAGTCTCTGATAGGGGTGGGCGGTAAACTCTGCTCCGCCAGCAGAGTTTGTGCAGTTTTGCCACTCTGCGCTCTGCTTGGAACGTGGAGTTCGGCAAAAACTCTGCCAACCACCTGCGGAGCAGAGTTTACCCATGTGCTCTCCCCTAGACTTCATCCCCCAAGAGTTGTGTGGCAGGAGGCACATTTGCAGAGTGGTTGAGAAAGGGGGCAGGGCCTCCGATGAGGTCTGAGTAATCCCGGTGTGGGGGAACTTACTTGTGGCAACAATAGAGGTTCTTGGCCCCCAATGCCCCTCAGCAGCCAAGTGAACTTCATCTCCCAACCAGTAGTGCGCAGAGGCACGTTTGCAGAAATGTTGAGAAAGGGGGGCTGGCCTTTTTTTAAAAGGGATTTTTGGCCCTGTCAGGGTCAAATGGGGACCCCACCACCACACCTAGGGTCTCAGGTTATTCCTACCATGCCCCCTTTTCTTTTATTGAAATGTTTTTGGTGGAACTCAGCTGAAGACCAGTCCCAAGATGGCTGCCAACACTTCCTGGTTAAAGTGTTGGCAGCCAAACAGATCTCACCTTAGGCTCTGCCCAGATATCCTTAATTGCTTTCCCCTTAATTTCTCAACAACTACTGAACGGATTTTCACTGAATAACTGAAAGCGTGATCTGCGTACCAAAATGTACCTTCCTGCCAGATATGGTGTCATTCTGTCAAACAGTTTGGGCTGTAGCCGTCGTGTTCAAAGCTCATCTGGGAATTAACATGGAAAATCTTATTTTTTTAACCGCCTTTTTCTCGGCCCCCACTTGACAGATCACCCCAAAACTTTCCATGCACAACAAGACTCACTATGACACTTTTTTGGGAACATTTTGTGAACAAATGGCGCCAAAGATATGTCAAAAAACGTTTTTTCTATGGAAACATGGTCCTAACTATAACTACCTACTGGTATATATGGTATATATGTTAGGGTAAGGGCGTTTTTAGGGTGGGTGTTGGTTTGTTGTTGAGATGGGATTTTTTAGGGTTGAGGGTGGTATGAGTTTTTTGGTGGCATGGTATTTTTTAGGGTTTAGACTGGGTATGGGTTTTTGAGTGGTAAGGGAATTTTTAAGGTTTAGGGTGGGTATGGGTTTTTGGGATGTAAGGGATTTTTTAGGGTTTAGGGTGGGTATGGGTTTTGGGGTGGCAAGGGAATTTTTAGGGTTTAGGATGGGTATGTATCTTGGGTGGCAAGGTATTTTTTAGGGTTTAGGGTGGGTATGGGGTTTTGGGTGGCAAGGTATTTTTTAGGGCTTAGGATGGGTATGGGTTTTTGGATGGTAAGGTATTTTTTAGGGTGGGTATGGGTTTTTGCGTGGCAAGGGAATGTTTAGGGGTTAGGATGGGTATGGGTTTTTGGGTGGTAAGGGGTGCTTAGGGTGGGTATGGGTTTTTGGGTGGCAAGGTATTGTTTAGGGCTTAGGATGGGTATGGGTTTTTGGGTACCAAGGGAATTTTTAGGGTTTAGGGTGGGTATGGGTTTTTGAGTGGCAAGGGATTTGTTAGGGTTTAGGGCAGGAATGGGGTTTTGGTTGAAAAGAGATTTTTAGGGTGGGGATGGGTTTTTGGGTGGGAAGGGATATTTTAATGTTTAGGGTTGGTATGGGATTTTGGGTGGCAAGGGAATTTTTAGGGTTTAGGAGGGGTATGGATTACGCATGGCAAGGGAATCTTTAGGGTGGGTATGGGTTTTCGGGTGGCAAGGGAATGCTTAGGGTGAGTATGGGTTTTTGAGTAGCAAGGGATTGTTAGGGTTTAGTATGGCTATGTGGCAAAGCAATTTTTAGGGTGGGTATGGGTTTTTGGGTGGTAAGGGATTTTTTTTAGGGTTTAGGGGTATTGATTTTTGGGTGGCAAGGGGATTTCTAGGGTTCAGGTGGGTATGGATTTTTGGATGGTAAGGTATTTTTTAGGATTTAGGGTGGCTATGGGTTTTTGGAGTGAATTTCTTCCAACTTCCTTTCTTCTAAGGAGCAGGATGGGGCAGTGGAGGGTGTCAGCCTCTCCCCTACACTGACCCTAGAGCAATAGAGAGAGTGCACCAGTTTTTGGGGGCAGTTTGCCTCTTTATTCTCCCTTACCACAGGACTCATTACATGGTGTACCCATGATATTGACACTGGGGACAGCACACCTGTGAAAAGCAAAATTTACAGGTTGTCTGACAAGGTAAGAGCCAGCATTAAGGAGGAGGTCTCCAAGATGCTAGAGTTATTGAGCCTTCAAACAGCCCTTGGTCCAGCCCAGTGGTGTTGGTCCCCAAAGCTTCCTCTCCAGGTGCCACTCCAGAACTTAGGTACTGTGTGGATTAACGGGGGTTCTATGCAGTCACCAAGAGCTGATGAGCTCCCTGATCAGATAGGAGCTGCCAAGTTCCTTAGCACGTTTGATTTAATGTCTGGGTATTGACAGATTGCCTTGATCGAGGAGGCTAACAAAAGGTCTGCGTTCTTTACCCCAGAAGGGTACTTCCAGTTCCGGGTAATGACCTTTGGATTGAGGACCGACCCTGTCACTTTCCAGAGGTTGGTCTACCAGGTTCTGTCTGAGTTGGAGAACTTCAGTGCCGCTTATCTAGACTACATTGTTGTCTTCAGTTCTAGCCGGAAGGACCATTTGTGCCACTTCAAAGAAGTGCTTCAGGCTCTGCAGAGGACAGGTCTGACTATCAAGGCCAGTAAGTGCCAGATACAGCAGGGTTCAGTGGTCTACTTGGGTCACCAAGTGGGAGGAGGCAAGGTGCAGCCCCTCCGGGCCAAGATTGAAACCATTCTGCCTTGGTAATCTCCCAAGACCCAGACAGAAGTGAGAGCCTTCTTATACCTCACTGGTTATTACAAGAGATTGGTTAAGGCGTATAACACCATTGTTGCACCCTTGACAGAGCCGACTTTCAAGAAGCAGCCATGTCAGGTGATCTGGACAGAGGCATGCCAGAATTCTTTTGACACCCTGAAGGAGGCCATGTGCATAGCACCTGTGCTCAAGGCCCCTGACTTCTCCCACAAATTCATTGTGCAGATGCCTCAGAGCATGGTCTAGGGGCCGTGCTCTTACAGCTAAATGAAGGGGGCCAGGATCAACCTGTAGTCTTCATCAGTAGGAGGTTACTTCCCCGTAAACAGAGTGCAATAGAGAGGTAAGGCTTTGCAGTGGTCTGGACACTGAAGAAGCTGAGACCATACCTGTTTGGTGCTCACTTCGGGTTCAGACAGACCCCTCAGATGGTTAATGCAGATAAGGGGTGAGAAACCCAAACTGTTGAGGTGGTCCTGGAACACACCACACCAATGCTGATGGTCTCTTCGGGTTCTTCCGCCTTATAGAACTACCCACTTACAGCCAGGGAGGGGGGATTTCGAACGCATCCTTGGTGTGGTTTCCCCCTAACTTTGACCATCAGGCCGCCTGTTTTTGCAAACTTCATTTTTGCTGGCCATGGGACTCTGCAAACTTTATCACCACTAACCAGTGCTTGTGCTCTCTCCTTAAAACTTGACAACATTGGCTTTTACCCAACTGGCATATTTTATTTACTTATAAGTCTTAAGTAAAGTGGCACTACATGTGCCCAGGGCCTGTACATTAAATGGTACTACTGGTACTGCAGCACGGATTGTGCCACCCACTTAAGTAGCCTTTTAAAACATGTCTCAGGCCTGCTATTGCAGCCTGTGTGTGCAGTTTTTAAACTGCCATTTCAACATGGCAAAGTAAATCTTTTGCCAGGCACAAACCTTCCTTTTTGATACATAGAAGCCATCCCTAGGGTAGACCCTGGACAGCCCAGAGGGCAGGGTGCAATGTATTTAGAAATCAGGACATGTACTTTTAAGTTTTACATGTCCTGATAGTGAAAACTCTTAAATTCGTTTTTCACTATTGCAAGGTCTACCTCTCCCATTCCTAGATGCATCTGACCTTAAAATGGCAGTACAGGCAGTATGCTCAACCCTCTCTGGTCTGCCAAAGATCTCAATGGCTCCTCCAAAAGCCTGTCTCAATGCAGCCGCAAGACTCCTAACAGGTTCAAAAAAATTCGACCACATCTCACCCCACCTGAAGGCACTGAATTGGCTTCCTTACGAAGCCAGAATCCAACTCAAATTGGCCTGTATCACACACAAAGCGTTACACGCTAATTCACCTTTGTATCTAGCTCATAAAATTGTGGTATCTGGAGGAGGCAGGCACTCCCGGAGTGTCAGGGATTTGGTGCAGAAACCACCCTTCTTCCAGAAAAAGAAAACTTACAACAGAGCTTTCTCTGGGGTCACAACTAGAATCTGGAACTTGCTGCCGCCAAACATCAGGAGAATCCCATCTTTGTCGAGATTCAAGAAGGAAGCTAAGATTTTTTCTAATGGAAAAATTCCTTCCATAACCTCTCTCAGAGCAAACACAGAACAGCGGCTTAGCGATATTCTATTGCTCTTTACGTGAACATTACCCGTTAGCCTTGCAAGACTTTGTAGATGTAACTTACTCGATTCTGTACCCCCTCTCTCGGAGAGTTTGGCCACAGATCTTTCGAGGCCATTGACCAATTGCAAATGTAAAAAAAAATGTTTTGGGGTATCATGGACGATGTTTAGCATAATTCGTACTTCACTGTTACCTTAATGGGCAGTGGTTGGTGTATGTGCAGTCTTCCTCCGCTCCTGCTGGCGTTTAGATTATCTCCCTCAAGTGTACTCATGATCGTTTGCTCATTCCGGCAATCTGTTTCTCTCACCCTTTCTTTAGACATTGTCTGGTCACTCTGCATCCCCACTCAGGTATTTCCTTCCACCTCCCATCACCATTTATATTTTTATGCTAGCTGTGCAGGGAGACTCGTGTTGGCGAAACTCTACTTTAGATTTGGGACTACTTGGCAGTCTCCCCCTTCTGGGCCACTCTTGTTTTCATAGTCTTGCTACTGTGCATGACTTGTTTATCCCTTGCAAATGTTGCTCCAATGTCATCCGTCCCCCCACCCAGCTTCAAGTGATATTGTACAATACTTGATGGACTTACCTTTTGTTCATTATCACTATACACAGGATTTTGCGTCTTACTATGTTTGAGCTTTTATGAACAGGTCTTTTGACTGAGTACTTTTACCCTCTTGAAGTCACATCAATACCACTATTCACCACGTATTAGTATTGTGTCACCTTGTTGTTCCGCAATTGTTTCTCCGTTGCGCAGTCACGAATATTACACCACGGGACCTTTTTACATACCTAGTCACCTTTACATTTGCCTCTCCACTTTTATGCTTAGGGTTTCCACGTGCTATTGGTGATTCCTTTCCACATTCCCTCAGTTGTGTTTATTTTGGTTTGGCAACAACCGACTCTATGATTTTCCATTACTTTACTCAATGTTTTGTATCTTCCCCAGCCCTGAAGAAGTCACGTGATAGTTCCCTTAAGTGACGAAACACGTGTTGGCTGGTTGTTTTTCATTGTTGCATTATTAAATACTTTTGAACAATACACTGGTGTCGACCACAGAAATTGGTACAATACAAGACATTTCTACCATTGTTTTATCCTCATTTCGTGTGCCCAGGACAGTGTTCTTATTGTTATAAGCTGGCAGTATTCTTTTTGTGTTGTATATTCATTGTTTTACTCTTTGAAGCGTTGCCCAAATACTTTACACATTGCCTCGAAGTTTTGTTTTTTTAGTAATCTTTATTAGTTTTACATCCAGCACAACATACAACTGTATATATGTCGTATTAAAGTATAAATTACACTGCATTTCCATTTGCATTTTTTGTGCTCGCTAGGTGGGGGGGCCAATCATCTCATTTGACATTACCATCAAACATTAACAGCATTAAATCACTACAGAGATTAACAGCAGGTGTTACTGTACGAAGCTGACTTGAATCATAGTGTAAAAGAATAAAAGGAACAAAGAAAGAACTATTAACGTGATACCACCTTGCTAATATGCCTATACACACGTACACAAGAAGTAAAGGGGTAGAGCACAGGTGAATTTGGGGTTTTCCTGTGCCTTACCCTGACAAGAATTGTGGTTGCTGCTTGACCAGGCATCATACCTCAGTCAACCAGTAACCCAATTTTTTACATCAGGTTTCACTTGGACCCCCACAAAATCATCAAAATTTAGGTATATGGTTCTCGAATTCCATCACATCTACAGTCCCCCTTTATCTTCAGGACCTTTGTCATAGAACTGAATCCCTACTTTCCGCTTGGAATCTTCTTTTCTTATCCTGGCGGGGCCGTCTAGATTCAATTAAGATGATGATTTCTCCCATTGTTCTCTATACTTCAACCATGATACCAGTCCATATCCCTCAACTGTTCTTTAAAAACTTGATTCCCTTTAATTACACTTTTTATGGAATAAGAGATCATCTTGGATTTCCTTATCTAATCTTAAACGTCCCAAATATGTTGGTACAGTTAACTTTCCTGATTTTCAACAATATCACAAAGACTTTTGTCTTTGACTGGCATCTTTCTGGCTGTTGAAGAATTCTTCCAGTTTTTTACCACTTTGGTTGACTATAGAAAAATGTATTCAATCCCCCTTTTCTTTACACAAATATATTTCCCATTCATTTCCTCCTCCACATCTTTCTTCTCCAATTTTCAAACATCTGTGTAAAATACTACCCTTTCATATATCTCACAACTCATTAACCTGTTCTGTATTTCTCTGAATCTCTCACTGGTATAATAACTACATTAAGCTTTGTAATAGACCTTTATTTTTGACAAGCTTTAGAGATAAAGGAATTATTTGAGTTGGGGATTTATTTGTTGAGCACCTTCCAATCTCCTCTCCCCAGTGTCAACAAAGATTTCTAAGCCCTATTTCCTTTCAGTCCAGTTTTAATCTCTTAAATAGTATAATTTAGATGTTTTTATAACCCTACCTGATAGTTCTCCTGACAATCTCATAGACCAATTGCTACTTCACATTTTATCTGCTAACCCTAAACCTTCTCTTATTTATAAGTCTCTGATTTCCGTTGCTCCTTCTCAAATTAAAAACTCTTTAGAATCTCTTTAAGAGGCTGACTTAGAATACTGGTGACCTATTTCCCCTTGGAATAAACTTTGGCTTAAAATTCATAAGACTTCTAGGACAGCATATCTTACTCGGGTACTAGTTTTTGTTTATAATAGAGTCCCCTTTACTCTGCTCTGCATATGTACATTTTTCACAACTGCTGTTGCTCACTGTTGGTCTTGCCCCTGGTCTTGACCTCAAACATATGTTGTATTTATGTCCCAATACTTTATTCTTTTGACATAATGGTTTGAGACAAATTAACCTTATTATTCATACATCTATTCCATTTAGCATCACCTCGATCTTTTTGCGTTCTCTATATGAGCATTGGCATCTGCATTTTTATAATAAGAAATTGTTGGATCTCTTACTTGCCATTGCTTTGCAGCAGATCACTACCAATTAGAAATGTGCATCTAACATTTCTTACAAAGCCTGGTGGTATGCTGTCTGCTATCATCATAAACTCAACAGAGCTTATGCTATCTCCACTTATGGGCTGTACAACAAAGAATTATTATGGGTACGCATTACGACATATCTTAACACGCTTAGTGCAATTCCTAGTGTTAAACAGACTTCACGTCTGGACGCCTTTAAACCTTCATGATTTGCTTCATTTCACTGACATTTTTGTTAATTTCTACACATTCACGTTGAATTTGCATATATTTTATGGTTATCTAAATGCGTATCTCTTCCACATTATATTTTTTTACTGAACAACTTCTATATATTATTGACTATATTCCATATATTATTGAACTTTTGTTTTCCTCCCATCCTCCTTCCCCGTTTTTTACTATGCAGAAAACCTCGCTAAAATAAGCTTGCATTCTATAATTTAAAGCATATGATTTTAATCTAAACATATTTTCTTTTTTATTCTGCTTGTTTTATGTTCACCATAAGGTGTCTAATGTTAATTTAATGATGTTTCTTATTGATGCTGTTCTATATTATTATAGCATGCATTTTATTGCTTAAAAAAAGCTTTTTAAACAGAAAAACAAATTTGACCACCATCCTAACTAAGCTTCACGCGCTTCCCACAAAAACAAGGGCACAATTTAAAACTGCCTACATTACATGCAAAGTACTTCACGTCTACTCTCTCATTTAAAAGAGAAACTGAAAATTTCAGGTGGCGGATGGGGTATGGACCACGAAATGTACAATCCTTCTCCTTGAGCCTCCTACATTTGAACAAAGATATTCTATGAATCAATCGTTCTCAGGCAGTGCAACAAGAATCTGGTATTCTGTTCCACCAGATCTTATCACCACCACTCTTTCGCAACTTTCCTAAAGAAATTTAAAATCCTCCTGTTGCACAGAGGTTTTGACGGTGCCTGGGAGCCGGTTATTGACTTTAATTTTACTCCGCTCTTTATTTGCTAGTCTCTTAGGCTGCCCTGCGTTGCTATGGTTGGATTTTATCACTGGGTGATCTCACTCTGGTCTTTATTCACCTTTTATTGCAACCTACTTTTATTGCAATCTACACCTGGATAGGACTTGTATATTCACTTATATTTCACTTTTTCATTCGCTTGTGGTTAATATTAATTTTCTATGTAGATCCTTTTGTTGAGTGCTTTACTGCCTTTCCGTCAAGTTTGCGCGATATTAAACAGTATAAGTAAATAATAATTAAATAGGAGGCTAACGCCCATCCCACTACTCATCTGTTGTAGTATTACTTTATCAAGAAAATAAAGAACATTTTGAGGTTATGTGCATGAAGGAAGAAAAGGCTGAGGCCTGCAGCTGTTTGTGTGCCCTCTTCGATTCCCTTTTGGACAGGGGCAGGAAAACTGCTTGGGAGGGGGAATCTGTCCCTGTTGTTTGTCTGTTATAGAAGTGGCTACGCCCACACAGTATATTGTTCTGCTGGTTTAACTTTCACTGGATGCATCTAATTGTCCAGCCCATAGTCCTGCTCAATTTAACCTCTCCGGTTGATTGTCATCATTCCACAAAGTCTGTGAGCATTGAGTGGCTTCTTGATTAACATGCCTGCACACACCGTAGATGAGGCTGATCACATTGAGGCATTTGTATGATCCATTAACCCAAATCATATGGATCATGCTGCTGCATCAAATGATTCCAATCACTCTTCACGAGCACTTCTTCACCACCTCTGAAAATGGATATCTAAGATTTTCGGGAAGCTACAGATTGAGAGATTAGCTATTTTCCACAAAGCATGTGAGTACCTTAGCTCACAGCCTTACAAACTCTCCGGGCCATGGCTACCGAGGCAAACACCTTCCCCCTCAAGATATTCATACACTTTGATTCAATGTGTTCGTTTTTTCAGAAAAACGCTGCTTCTTATTGGCTGACCTGTTTTTCCTGGTCAGCAGCTTTGATACAACCAAGATAGAGTTGGGTTTTTCGCAGGCTTCCCAAATTCTCTGCTACCATTTCATTGTAAAGAAGTATGGGATTGATATGTCACCTCTCCACCAGTATCTATTTATACATATTTTATTTGGCTTCTCCGAGTACAATGGTCACCTCTAGCCTTTCTGCTGCTTTTGTGACGATTGCAGCAAATGAGGTCTGCTCTTCAAGTGATACTCATCCAGAAGTGAAAACTCTCTTTAAGAGGTATTCATCCCGCTTCCATTTTGTAGGTCTGGGAATAGATCTGCCTATGAAAGACTGGGGCAGGATGGGGGTTTTCTGGCCCACTTTTGTCATCCTTGCCTGGAAATGGCACTGTAAAAGCCACGGCATCAAAATCTGTGCCATAAAGATCTTAGAATTTATGAAAAGCCTATGGCCTCCAGATGTTTTTTTTTTATTTTTGGCTTCTATTTTCTAAAGAGGTAAATAGGGAGTCAGCTGTCCACTTTCTTGTTCATATTACTATCAGATCAGTCACAGGACTAGATGACACAGTTTAGGCCAAGCCTGGTGTTAAACGGCAGCCTACGTAGCTAATGTCACCACTCAGAGGTTGTAGGCACAAGTCACTTGCGGGAGCCATGATGGCTTCAGGGGCCATGCGATAAGGTTCCGGGAGAATTCCTTCCTGGAAGCACAGGATTTGGTTTAAGGGAACCAGGAACAATTTTCTCCAAAACTGATGATTAGAAGAAATGCATATGCTCTTTCTTCTCCGGATCAGTGATAAAGACTTTGACATGGACTATCAGCTATGTTCCTGTGGGTTTCCATAAATATATTGGTCTCTCTCTTCTGGATAGCATAGGGGTTGTAGTAAAAACGACAGCTTACACATATTCGTATCATGTTCATTAACCAGGGCCACAGACACTCACTAGGTAGGTCTTGACGCGACAACAGCAGGCAACAGTTCACAAAGGGCTAAAATGTGGATGACTTGGGGCTTAAATGGCTTTCAAAAAGTAGGACAAAACCCCAAAAATAGCACAAAACAAAAAATAGTCATAACCCCTATGGTTTCAAATCATGATTTGTTGAGCGCAAACACACGTCTACAGTGTATGTTGTGCTTTCATAGAACCCACCTTGCCTTTCCCTGTGGACGCCTCATATATTTACGGCTTGGAGTCGCTCACCATTGTATCAACAGTACAAAAAATGTTCTGGGTACAGTTCGATACCTGGAGATAAGATTCATATGAGGAACCTGCTGTAGGCAGTATCCATTTCAATTATGCCATTCAAAGTGTTAGATATTTAAAGTGCACATATCCTACGTTTCAGGGGTTAATAAGCTGCAAAATATTGGTGTCAGATATGTAGGTGCAGGTTTTTTTCCAACCATCATTTTTAAAACCAGACCTCTTTATTTGTTACAGAAATCCACCTGAATGAGTACATTATGTGAATGATTTACATACCCCGCTTCCCAAAAATGGTCCATGACTAATAAAATAAATATTGGAGCAAAAGTACCCTCTATACCCTCGGGTGTACAGTTTATCTGCAAACTTCTGCGAGTTTCTGTGACTGTAAAGCAACAATCCAGGTTCCTTTAAGGTCATGGATTCCCAAGACTTACAATATACTATGTATGCTAACTGGTATGTCCTTCCCTATAACCCATGGTGACCCTCAGTCACTATCTCCACTGCCACCCACCCCTCCATTACTTGGTGTAATTCACCCAACAAGCAAGGTATTTTCAATATCTTCTGGTATGGTTGCAGAAAACATACGGAGATGGTGCAGTGAAAATAAGACAATGCTTAGGCTAAAGTGGGGGTCTACAATAGGAATGTGCCCTTTTTGTATAGTCACCCACACTTTTTGCTCCAATGCTGATGATTATGACTGATAGTGCACTGGAGTCTGCTGCCCAGACCCCAGTGCTCTCTCCCTAAAACTGTTGTGTGTAAATTGGCAACCCCAATTGACAATGACTTACCCCCCCCCCCTTATAAGTCCCTAGTATATGGTACCAGGGGTACCCAGGGCATAGGTGGTAAAGGGCTTGCGGCACGGTTTGCGCCATCCTGAGTGACATAAATAGACTACTGACAGCAGGCCTGCCATTGCAGACTGCAGGAGCAGTGCAAACTGCTCGAACTCAACTTTACCCTCACCATGTATGACAAATTCAATGCACTATCTTTGATATACGCCAGTCACCCCTAAAGAAGGCCTCCTAAAGTCCAGCAGGCAGGGTGTGTTGCATTAAAGGTGTGGACATGTCAGTGCAAGCTTATATGACCCTATTGTGCCCTTTACCATTAAAGTACCCTATAAGTGATAGACAGTCCATAGGACAACATGGGCAAACCCCAGGTTGGCAGCTCCATTATGGTACCGCCTAAATATGTCATGTTTGGTATCAAACAATGTGCCTTCTCACCCCTGCCATGAATCCCGTGTCAAGGGTGATGTGGCATGCACCAGGCTACCTTAGAGGTTGCCCCAGCTTGTCTGTACTCTGGCTGGCAAGCCCATGCCTCCTGCCACCAAGACAGGATTCTGACCTCCTGCCAGGCAGTGTGATCACTCCCAGGGGACAGGAGGGAGGTCACACCTCTTTCCTCCCAGGCAGGCTAGTGAAGTGACACATCAAGGCGGTGAGCTTCAAAGGCTGCACCGCCTCTGAAATGCATCAGGGCTGACTCCTAGAGGAGGAAACAGCCCTCCCAAGGCACATTTGCACCTGGGCAGGCGGGAAAATAGATAGTCAAGGAGGGGTACACCCCCAGAAGGCAATCCAAACCTTCAGGGTGGGCAGCCAGGTCTGTACACTGGAAAAAGGGTTTATAGAAGTGGAAGAATAGAGGGTTCCGAGTAGAAAAGGTGACCCACTCCTCCGGATGCGGTCATCTCGGGGGTGAACTAGCTGTAGGGACTAGCAGCATATTGGCTGCTTGCTCCCACACCCCTAAATCTAAGATTTGAGGGACACCCCTGACACCAGAATCTCAGTTGTGAATAACCTGCATTAAAGAGGACAGAAGAAGAGACCTGTGTCTGTGACAACAGGATTTGCACAAAGCAAACGAGGGATACCCTTCGGCAATGCTCCTGGAACTGCCTGATCAAAACTCCTCCTAGGTTATCACTCGGATCCCCCAGACAGAAGGACTCCTGTGGAAGCCTAACAGACTGACAGATTACCCTGGACTAGTGGCATTAGTCCACTGCAAACTGCAGGTAAAACAACATTCTGAATTCAAAGAATCGCTGGCCATCGGGCCCTCCGAGGGAACGCCCAAAACAGATGGTCTAGTGCAGTGGTCTTCAAGCTTTTTGATGCCGAGACCCCCCAAACATTTTTAGGCATAAGGACCCCCTCCCGACAAAATTTCTAGAACCTGGTACACCTTATCATTGACAACCATAAATGTTCTCCAGAGAAATGGTCAATCTGTGGTTGCACCTCATTAGTACCAGTTTAACACCCAAATATAGTACTAAGCAACAAAAAGGTGACCAGTACAGCTTTACAAAGGGCCTTCTACTGAGCGGCAACACCTGTTGCTGCTTTTGAGTAACTTTTGAACCTTTTGAGTAAATATTTTTTCTTTGTTAAAATCAGCAGATTATGCGGCAAACGATGGATTATGTGTCAAATGCGGCAAATCTATAATTATGGTAAAATCGCTGCGGCCGCACAATTGCATAATTCCAGTGGCCCTTGTTATAATAGCAGTAATGCATGGGCTGCAACATTATTGCACGGCATTAGAGGAAAACTATACTATATTTCATGGGATGCTGACGGCTTGGCATTTACAGCTGCATGTAACTGCAGGTAGCTTAACATCATGCATCATTCATCATAATTAAAACATACGTACGTTTTTTAGGTCTTTCACCGTCAGGTAGCTACATATAAAATAACGGGCAGCTTCAATGAATAATAATAAAAATATTTTAAAAAGTTGTTACTCAGTGGGAAATGCACTATAATACATTATGAAACCTCTATTAGTTAATGCACTGCAAAGGTCTGTGTGAAACCAGAGAGCCACAGTAATAAATCGTGGTTTGTCCAGTGGACAGTAGTGACTTATGTATTTTAAGTGCTATGAGGTCACAGCCTGTGGCAGAAAGCACAGTGAATATGTAAGTCATTATTTTAAACTTGCATTACACAGTATAAGATAGACCGCTACAAAATACGTAGCTTTTCATGGCCTCCTAGATATGGTGTAAAGCAACGCAGCGCAAGTCGATGCGTTGCCTAACACTGCGTCAGGGGGGCATTCCATGGGCGTTACGGTGGGTTTTCCCATGGGTTTAGACACATTCCCAGATTTACATGGATCTGTTAACCTGAGGATGCGTCAAAACTGTAAATCGGAGAAATATCTTTATTTCTTCTCAATTGTTTCCTCTTTCTATGTGTAGCACACATAAAAAGAGGAAAAAGCCTCCATGCGCTGTTTTTGCGCAGGAAGTTGTGCCTTCCTGCACAAAAACAATCCTACCAACAATGCAGACACCCTTGCACCATGGTGCAAGGGTGCCTGCGTTGACGCTAGGCACCAAATTATGCACCGGCAGAAAGGACAGAAATGCACTGTATCTTATAAATACAGTCCATTCCTGCCCTTTTGACTTGGCATAGGGCAGCACAGCAAAAATACTTGCAAAGCTGCCCTACACCATTTCATTGTAAATGAGGCCCATAGATTTGAACAATATCCAGACCCTATGTAATGCTATTTTTTTTTACATACCTGTCCCTTCAACACCTTCTCAAGGATAGTAAGCTCTATGTAAATACAATGACAATTAAAAGCAATCACTTCACAGCTCAGTTAACTCTGTGCACTACCACTCAAAAAGCTTCAAGTGATTCGATCAATTTTACTGCACCAGCACTCTCCTGAGAAATTCAAGCCAGGCCGACAGCTAAACACACCTTTCTACCAGTGTGCTGCTGGCCTGAAAGAAATGCAAATGTGCACAATGAGTTAATCTGCACATCCTTTACATTTGCAGATTAACTTGTGCACATTTGCATTTCTTTCAGGCCAGCAACACACTGGTAGACGAAAGGCATGTTTAGCTGTCTACCTGGCTTCGATTTCCAAGCACAGGAGAGGCCCTGAATAACACTCCAGGGAAAGCATTTTGACTACCGGATTTAACCGTCTGGGACGTTTTCTTTTAGCAAATGAAGAGCACAACCCCCTTCCCAACTCCACGGCCCACCTGGGGGTCGCGCCCCACAGATTGAAGACCTCTGGGCTAGTGTATTGTGGGAACTGTAGTCCTGCCTTCCACGAAGTTACAGGCAGCTGCTGCGTTCCCCAGGACCACCAGACATGAAAGTAACTTTCTGCTCCACTTACCACTGCCAAGGTTTTATGGTCGCCAGATTAGCAACCGGCCCCTTCCCTCAACGCTGCACCTAAAGCGAACTCCATCCGACCTTCGACTGACGTCTGCAACCTTTTTGCTTTTTTTCCTCCCGCAGCAGTAAAAGCAACTCTCCGACGGCTCCCTTTCAGCACCAGGAACAGCCAGGACTCCACTGCACCCGGGTTCCACAGGCCAGGTAAAATTTAACTGACTGTCGTGGCCTAGTCCAGGGACCAGCATGACCTTAACACTGCACATGCTCAACACAACTTGACCTGCAGGTGACTGTCACTAGTGGTTTTTCCCATTGACCGCAATGTTAAATTTTCACAGTCTTATTTTGCATTGATTTCATATTGCTTCTAAAATCTTTAACATGGGTTATATGTGTGCTATTCTGTTCGTTTTGGTGTCTAAATTTAGATTAAAATACACTCTATTTTTATAAATTGGTGTCGGATTTCTCTCAAGTCGTGTCAATTACTTATCATTCATGCTGGTACTCTGAAATGCTTAACACATGTTCCTCTAGTAAAACCTGACTGCTCTTTGCCATCTACAAGAACTGAGCTAAGGATTTATTAGTGTGAATCCAAGGACCATCTTTGGGGTTTGTGACAGTATTGCATGGT
Organism: Calotriton arnoldi; assembly: GCA_963921515.1. Classification (NCBI taxonomy): domain Eukaryota; kingdom Metazoa; phylum Chordata; class Amphibia; order Caudata; family Salamandridae; genus Calotriton; species Calotriton arnoldi. The sequence continues at coordinate 1,335,620 of CAWUFW010002687.1, read as the reverse complement.
GAAGTCTACACACCATCACCACATAATACTCCACCTTCCATACATCTACAAAACGTTTGAAGAAATCTAAGTCACACTCAGATCTTCCAGATGTACACTTCATAAAAGAGCATGCAAATTAAGTCCAATGCTCTGTAAAGTTTTATTTCCGGTAAATGACTGTCAACTATCACATAAACAGCAAATGAAAAAAAGTGTAACGTGGCACTTGGATGGGTTTGATTTTAACACTGTGAAGACTCAACCAGCAGGTGATGCAATATTATATAAGGCGGACTGTGCCATCAACACTGACCTGGTAGATGGCGATTATGGGCAGGAAATTCTAAGGATATCTCAAGACTCCACTTATAATAGACTTGACTACTAAAATGGATAATATCACATAACCAAAGGTAGCAGAACTAAACCATTTGTCTATGGGCTGTAGACATGAGTTTAAGAGTAGAGATTGGACTACATTGATATACTAATGGATTGCTTTGTCTATATCGTAGTGATACACAAGCCAATACCAAACAAACTCACCACCTACAACACCTGAGGGATAGGGCGAAATACGCCTTAGAATTTGGTGGGTTATTACAGGAAATGGTCTTGTACAGATGGAGCTGTGCCTAATTAATTACTAATGTAATCAATATAATCATTAAGAGAGAGTAAAGTCTCCTCACTAATAACCCTACTTTCCTTTACCCACTTTAAATTAATTGCATCCAATTTTTCATCAATTTTTCACCATTATTTGAGGGTATCAATGGTTAGCGACAGTCTAGTTTTAGATTTCTAACTTAATTTGTATTCACTTTCGGTACTATGATAAAGCTAATTATGGCTTATGATTTCAATTTAGGGTGGTGCATTACTATGTAGTATTGCCTATATGAAAAACAAACAGCTCTTCTTAGAGGCACAGCTACAATAATCCCTCACTTCCAAGCCCTGTGTAATGCTCTTGCATTTGATTTAACCACAAAAAACAAAGTACGTGTGAGATTTAGACTGCCTCTCTCGCCACTCCATGCTTAAGCACACTTACACATGACACACCCTACAACCTCCTACAACAATATGTGTAAGCAACACTATGACTGTACTCCATGCTTAAGCAATGGAACCTGTATGGCCATTATGTTATGCAGGTTTGTAGAGTGCACTATCAACCAGGAGGGTATGCTGGTGTTGAGCAGATGTGACTCTTGCCAAGTGTTGAATGTCCCTAGTGGGGACATTAAAAAAGCCAGGTCTTAAACTTCTTGTGGAATTCAAGAAGTGAGGAGGAGGCGGCTCTTATGTGTAGTGGCAGGTTCTACCACATTTTAGGAGCGATGCAGGCCAAGGCTCGGCTGCAGGATGCAGTTTTCCATATGCTTGGGATGTGTGCAAGTAGGAGTCCGGATGAGCGGAGGTGTCTGGAAGGTTTGTGAAAGCAGACGCAATTGTTGTGGTCTGCTGGGCCAGTGTTATGTAGTATTATTTATGAAGAAAACAGTTCCCACTTATGCCACACTATAAAACTACAATCTTCCAACCAAGCAACCAATGGAGTAGCCAATTCCCAGAAGCGTGATTTGGGGCCACATTAGTGGTCCCAGGTGGTATAAAAATGTAACTACAATACAACTCCAATGAGGGGGAATCCTGTTCTCGAGATCTATAGGCTAGCATGTCAGAATCTGTTTGAAGAGCAGCCACAGGGCAGACGGGATAATGGGCCCCAACCGTCGTGGTGGTTAACATCATTTGCCAAAGGTAGCCTGGGGTCGATTTTACTATGGTCCTGCATACTGAGCCAAGTACAATCCTTTTTACACTTGACTTTCATGATAGTAAGACTGAGCTTCTAAGGGAGGAAGCGTGGGGGAGCAAGAGCTCAGAACTCAACTGCCAATGTACACAAAAACGTAAGAGTCCAGCCTTTGGCTCATCTATTATGGAAAAATAAATTAATAGATTAATATCACAGAAGTGCTTAATAATACACAATCTATTGGGAACCATATTCAGGGCTGTACTGAACTGATTTCTAACAGTGAAGTCCCTCCAGTTATAGTTGAGATCCATTATTACCATCCACACCCCTCTATCGTCTCAGGCAAGCCTAGGCTCATGTGCAGATGGTTCAGAAGTTGGGAGAGGCTTGATGATGATGAAGTTGGGAGATTCTGTGATTGATTGATTGAGCTCATTGTTATCATTCCTTTTGTAAATAGTCTCAAAGAGGTGCGTCCTGCTTGGAGGTCGCAACTGCTCCTACAGTCATCACCGCGAGGAACTCGATCTAGAGGTCAGAACTGCCACTGCTGGCCTAACCTCCACCGACCAGGAGGGCCATCACTGCTGGAGTCAGGTACTGTCGCAGACCTGACCCTCCGAGACTATACTGTGAACCTTGTGCTGAGCGAGACGACTGCCACGGTTCTCCTGTGAAAGAAGAGTCAAGCTGTAAGGGCGAAAATTCAACCCTCATGCACTGCACAGCCTGGACTACTGCAAGCAGGGGAATCAAAATGGGAGGAAGCATTGCAATCATCTATAACAACTCCTACACATGCAAATTTGAAGATCTATCCTTTGTGGGCTGTGAGGCTGCGTTATTCAAACTTACCATAATCCCCCAGTTTACTTTTTCAGGCATTTTGCTTTATCGTCCCTCTGGGCCTGCTGGGGCATGGGCTGACTCATTTCCTGACCTAATTACTCCCTACCGCTTGGACACCGCTAATTTCACTATCTTGGGTGACCTGAACCTGCATTTTGATGACCTGACGTGCTATTAGTGCTGCACTCATTTTAGATCTAGCAGCTATGAACATTCTGCTCTGTAATTTGGGTTCCACCCATGTTGCTGGCCACTTATTGGACCCGATTTTCTCCAATTTGCCTAACATCTGCTGCCCCCCAGCTCTTCCAGTACTCTGGTCCGATCACTTCCTGGTGGGCTTTCGGGTCAAAAAAGATTTATCTAGCCTAGCCTCGATTGCTCTCGGTCTTAAGTCCAATTCAAGAAATTGGGGTAACTGGATATTGAAGCTTTTAATAAGCTCCTATCTAAGAGTGCCCCCATCTCTAGCCCAATTTCTATAGCAGACGCGGATGCCATACATAACTGGATCCTTAATTCCATTGATGCTTGTCTTCCGTCTTCTGTCAAGAAGGTGAATAATCACCGGCCACCTGCCCCTTGGTTTTCCGAGAGTTTAAAAGTGGAGAAAAGTAAATGTAAAGTATCTGAGAGATGCTGGAGAAAGAACTACGCTCCAGACGCCAAACTAGCCTATAAAAAGGCAAAAAGAGACTACCACTTACTCTGTAAAGCTGCACGTGCGGAGCATGTGACCTCTACCATTTCTAAGGCACAGAATAACGCTAAGACGCTGTTCAAGCTTGTCAAAGAATTGTCTGGCGCGGCATGCCAACCTAAATCCCCGGATCTCACCGAATTGCAATGTGAAGATCTTGCTATGTTCTTTCTCAATAAAGTTGAAAAAATATACTCCGCACTTAATGAGTCTCAACCGATCAATGACATACAGCAAACCAAGAATCTTCCTCAGTCAATTAGGAGTACGGAACCGCAGGTCTGTACGTCCTCGGCACCTATCAGCAATTTAGAAACTTGGGTGCCCCTGGATAGAAACTCTTTCAGGCGGATTTTGGACAGCCTTAGATCTGGTTCTCCTAGGGACCCTATCCCCATCACTGTGCTCCAGAAACTCGAACAATCCTTTCTGTTGTTCATTATGGAGTTGCTCAATGCTTCCTTAAAGGAAGCAAAGGTTCCACCTGCATAGAAGCACGCGATGGTTCTCCCACTTTTAAAAAAAGCTAATGCCGACTCCGCGCAATTGTCCAATTTCCGGCCCATTTCTTTGCTTCCGGCCTTTTCCAAAATTTTGGAAAAACATATCAATATTCAACTGACGTCATTTGTTGAATCCCAAAAGTTTTTGCATGGCTCACAGTCTGGTTTTAGACCAGGCTTTTCAACTGAGACTACTCTGCTCGGAGTCACAGAAATGATACGTAACCGTGTTGACACTGGGGACACAGTGGCTTTTATACTCCTGGATTTAAGTGCCGCGTTTGACACGGTTTCTCATACTGTGTTACTGCAAGCTCTGCAATCACTGGGAGTGATTGGTTCAGCACTCAACTGGCTTGATGATTTTCTGACTGATCGCACGTTCCAGGTCTTTTCTCCCACGTCCAGTTCCAATACTCATTTTTCACATTATGGGGTTCCTCAAGGTTCGATCCTTAGCCCTCTTTTTTCAACATCTATGTCAGGCCTCTGGCGACGATTGCTGAAGATGCTGGGTTGTCTCTTTTTTCCTATGCTGATGACACCCAGATTGTTTTCTCCCTTTCTGCTGAAAGGGCGTCTAAATCATCTTCTCTTCAGTCTGGGCTGAGGAACATAGCAGGCTGGATGCAAGCCAACCTGCTTAAACTCAATGGTGAAAAGACGGAGGTGTTGATTCTGGGTAAAAATAAAGATCTGTGGGGACCTCAACACCTGCCGCCTGAAATAGGCGCTTTGCCCCAGCCTAATCATCAGGTTCGGAACCTAGGCGTTATAATCGATGACCAGCTATCAATGAGGCAACAAGCGGCGAAAGTGTCTTCGACCTGCTTTACTATTCTCAAATGGCTTAGGAAAATCCTTTGGATGTTGCCTTTGTCTACGCAACGAACCGTGGTCCAAGCTCTTGTTACCTCAAGACTGGACTACGGCAATATTCTGTATCTAGGAGTCAACAAGGACGTGTTACGTAAACTACAGTTGGTGCAGAATGCTGCGGCTAGGTTACTTTGCAAGGTTCCTAAAACAGTTTCCATCTCAGGCTCTCTTCGAGATCTTCATTGGCTCCGGGTCGAGAATCGTATTAAATTCAAAGCCCTGAGCTATATGTTTAAAATCAAATTTGGTAAGGCACCCCAATACTTGAATGCCTTAGTTCACCCCTATCTTCCTTCACGTTCTGCCACTCAGGCTAAATTTACGGTGCCTAGGACCAGACTGTCGCGAATGGGCAGTTGGTCCTTCTCCTGTCTAGGTCCTTCTTTGTGGAACTCCCTCCCAATGTCACTTCGGACTGAAACTATATATGAGAATTTTCGTTAGTGTTTAAAAACCTGGTTGTTTAATATGTAGAACATTTCCTTTTCCTCTTCTGTTCCTGACAGGCGGTGCCGGGAAACCCTTGGGTAGCTGTGCGCCTTATAAGATTAAAATAACATAACATAACAAGCAACAACCAGTTAAATCGTGGAGCTTAGTCTGCACCAGGAGACAAGAGATTGAGGTGCGTGGGCGAGCCCCTCGACGACACAAGGCAGGTCCTGGCTATGCATTGCCAGGCACAGCCTTAGGACTTTGCATACACGCTAGATTAGTGTGACACCAGGGCAAAATAAAATCAGGATACCAGTTTCATTTGTAATTGGCAACTCAGGGAAGGGGTATCCAACCATTTACCATGCACTTGGACTTTCCGGTCCCAACAGTGCGCAAAAGCTCTATTTATTTAGTAAAATCTTTCTTTTGTGATGTTTTTCTTCGTTATTTGGGGTTCACTGTCAACATGGATATTGGAAAGCTTTGGGGATTATTTGCTCAGAAAGCTGTAAACCTGATCAGGGGCAGTATCCATAGTTAAATGCTACAGCAGGTGCCCAAAACATTATGATGTGTCTTCTAGAAGCTGTAACATTAATTTGCAAATCCCATAACCCCCCCCGGACCCCCCCTCCAGCCAAACTTTTCCTTTCCTTTGCGCTTAAAAGTTCCTGACACTTGGTTGGTGTTAAGTAATCTCACGTCCTCATTACGTGCAATGACGTCTTACCACCTACTTTAAGTCTGGTATGCCCCTGTAGCACAATTGTGGAAAAACCTCTGAAGTTCCTCCTAGAAAATTTTGAAATGAGACTGAAGCTTCCAAACAACAATATGGACACTGAAATTACACTTTTTAATTTTTGGCCACATCACACTTGTTAGGACAGTACAAGCTTGAATTTCTCTACATTTCCATGGCCTTAAAAGGGTTAAAAAGGAAAGTACAAAAACAGAGCAGCAGTTTAAGGAATTTAGGTTCCCACACAGATAAGGAAAAGAGCTGTACAATCTAATTAGCATGGACCACTTGATATTTATACAGTATCTAGACAAAGAATAACAATACCTATGAAGAATCCAGGTTCCGTAAACCATGTCCCTTTAAACATGCGGAAGACCAGCTTAATGAACCAATCATGAAAATTGGACAGTTACATCAGCTATAAAGAAGTTTGACATTTTATACAGTGCTTCGTGTGATGCAAAATCTGACTTTGTGCTTACATTCTATATTTCTTAAGACTATAAGTTCATAATCGATGTTGACTTCAAAATATAATGTACAAAATAGCTACAAATGAAACCCACGTGTGCAATAAAGGGTGTAAAAGAAGACGCTTCTTTGAGTGCCACAAAGCATCCCCACAAGTTTATTAAGTCCAATTGTAGTTGGGTACCTTTCCTTCAAGCAAACAGAGAATCCTGTGTCATTTAAAAACAAAAAGCAAGAACCTCTGAAATTTAAAGTCTCTGCGTCATCATTTTCTTTGATATACTTTATCTGGGACTATCACATTTGTTCGGAAAGTGTTGCTTCCTCGTCGCTTTTATAATGAGAAAGAAATAAATGCTCGATCTGCGTCAGGAATTCTTCAGCAATGAAGCAGTTAGTCACAGTGTCCAAAGTTTTTCGCAAGCAGGCCAAAAGCTATAAAAAAAAATAATATTTATAGAGCATATCTTAATTCACATTTTGACAGTACATTTCTGGAGAAACAATGGGTAGGAAATAAGACCTCTGTTCCTAATTGTGCCCCAGAGGAGAAAGCCATCTTGGTGCTGAGTTCAGAACATCTCTAAAACTCACACTAGAAACAATACGGCTTCATGGATACAATTATTTTTGAAATTGGGGCTGGCTCAGACCACTGATATTAATTTCTGCTTTGTAAAGAAAAGACAATTTGCATGCACATAAAGATGACATTTGTTGAGTAGTATGTAGCACGTGTATGATTACATTCACAAAGTAGTTAACAATTCTACTACTCACCCTGTTGAACACTTGGGGCCGTATTACACAGTGTGCCCACGCACACTGGCTTCTCCTGGCCTGGATATCTGGATAGTACTGCCTGTGAACGTATATAGTGTTCACCCACCTTGATGCTTTACACACCAGCATAGGATGTAACATCTGCACATCCTTTATTGGGGTGCGGCGTCACTGTGCCATACTCAGGTCTGCCAATATTTGAAGGCCAGAATGCAATTAAAGATGTTACCCATTCTTAGAATCACTTTGATGGACCCTGGTATTAAATGCTGTTTTCAAATGTCAAACAATTGTTTCATCTCCTTGCTCTCTTTGCTCTCTAAATATACTAGGGCAATCCACATTGTAGATGATGAATGTTCTTGGAAAACTTCAGAAAGGCGACCATCTCAATACAGAACTGTGTAGGCACCTTTGGAATACCCTTAGGATGTGTTCGGAACACCAATTTGAAATTTGAAGAGCTAAACAATCCTTCCTTTACATAGCTAGAACAGTGCCTGTGTGTATGCTTGACCTTATTTTAACAGTAAATGTACCCTTACCTAACCTTAATGTTAGATCCAGCTTGAGAGGGAGGCATCACATGTGATGTCACTGCATTAAATTCTTAAGATGAATCTACTTCCTTTCCTAAGAGAGCGTTCCAAATAATGCTCTTGTGAATTGTTTGATTATTCTCTCCAAAAACAGGAGAAGTTAGCGTTTGTTGTCTCCTTTATCATACAATGCCTTCAAGTGCACCTTCAAGGAAGGATGCCCTCAAGGCAGATTCACAGAACATAATGTAGGATAAAATAGGATCTGATGGTGAAGAAATGTTAAAAAATGTACATCTTTTTCCTTGTACCAGACATTGAAGAGCTGCCATTTTATGCCTATTTTCCTACAGATTTTGCTCTGAAAATACCCAAAACTTGGTGCGTCTATCCGGGATGTCTAAGTCCCTACACTCTATGATCAGAGAAACCAAACTGTCACATCAGAGAAGCTGCTGTTTGATTGAGTATTTGCTCACTTTACCTGGTGAGCAGGAACTCAGATTGCAGGGGCTTGAACTGCCATGCCCATCAGTTGGCTAAGCAGAACTGCCTGGCTCATTACTGGGGCAGTATAATAAGCAAGTTCAACCTCAAACTGATGATTCTGGGATCAAATGAATTCGGGGACCAATCATCTACCTGTGCATAGGCCTATAGGAAAGTGGAAGAAAGCATCTTCTAGGTCTATTGTGACCTAAAATTGACATTCTGTATCGGGGTTGTGATTGTCTGGAGAGTCACCATTCAAAAGATTTGTTTTGTCAATAATTTATTCAGAAATTGGAGGTCGAACAGGACCTCCACACTACTGTCATCTTTCCTACTGGGAAAGAGTTACAAGATTTCTTTACTGCTTTGCATATTTTCCTTTGTACTTTTCTTGGGAGAATTTGTAAAATTAATCTGCAACTTCTGTTGACACTTGCATTACTTTTTTTCCTGTAGAGTTTGATACAGATGACGGCATAAATGTCAAAGTATGTTCATGCTTTCATTCACTTATCTGTGAATTTGCTTTTTCATTTTTTTTTATATTGGCAGATCCTTGCCCCCAGTGTTGTGCAAAATGCAGGGGGTAAGTCCATCTGGAAGACCAGAATCTTTTTTTGAGTGGGACCTCTGTTGCCCTTCTTCCTTAGTGAACCCTATACTTTGCACTGTATGACTGCCCTCTTTGATTGCGTGTTCTTCTTTAGCTGGATTTAAAGAAGGTGGATAGTCCTGTAATTTGGGATAAAAATGATCTTTCCAGTGCATCTCGTTTCATCTTTCTCTTTATCTTGTTTTTATTTCTCTGAAAAAGGCTCGCAGTGTGAGTTTTCATCCTTGGAAACGAGGGTGCCCTCCATAACCATAATGTCAAGCATCAACTCCAGTTCTTCAGCAGGGGGAAACATTCTTAATAATTAATGTCCAAATGGCTGATTTTGAACTCTTGACTCTCTGGTATTTTTTCATCAACTGGCTCTTTGTCATTGTTGTGAATATGATCAATGAAACACTAGATGACGGAACCAAAGCAGATGGAATCTTATTTATGCACAGTCTTATTTGGATTACTGGTTAAGCCCTTGATGGACAAGTATGATAAGTGTATTTTTTAGGTCGCCTGTTACTATAATGACGATGTTATCAGTAAATCCTTCACCAACGAGACTTCTTTTTTTTTTTTAAAGAAGTTACTTGAGTGGTAGATGGCCCTGTTGTGGATTGCTGCTAAGGCTCTTATTGCTGGAAGCAACCTTGAGAATTTCTGCTATAAAGCACGGTACAGGTAACTATCTTTCACCCTTGTCCCATGTCGAATTCTCCTCAGGCTTCATTCTTTCTCTTTTGGAAGAATCACAGTATCCGTCCTTTGAATATCCTCTGGCTCTTGCTCTCCTGGCGAGCCAGCCTCTTTTTTTGAGATAGAAAAGAGTTTTCTGTGAGACTAAGTTGGTGTGTGCGGTGTTGAGTCTCGGAACGTAATTTAGAAAGTCAAGATGTAAATCAGACAAGGAAATCTTTTAGCAAAGACGTTTTCAGACTGGGTCCTCTGCTTTCAGGAGGACAGCAAAATGCACTTTTATTTATTTATTTTGAATGAATTGCTTTCAACTTATTCAAATAATTATTTAAGTGGTGAAATCAAATGGAGCCTTCATACACTTCCAACTTAGGGACCGATTACGATGCTGTCGGATAAGGTTCCAACCGTCAGTCGGAGCCTTTCCGACAGCATCTAATTTGCCGGTCGGATTCCTTTCCGCCCACCTCATTACAATACAGGCAGTCAGAAAGGAATCTGACCGGTCATTCTGACTCGCTTCCGAGCCTGTCCGCCAGTCGGAATGCTGTCAGTAATCCCAAGGGCGGCTCTTTACGCCCTTGGAATTACGATGTTGGGTTTTGGCAGCCTTTCTTTGCCGGCCTTTCCGACACAGAAAGGCTGTCGGAACTCGACTTTGGGGCCAGCACCTCAAGGTGCCTGCCACGGGGTGCAGGGATTAACTGCACCTCCTATTTTACAACGGGTGCATGCATTCCGGACGGAATACATGCTCCCATTCTAAAGTATAGGTATGCGACCGAACAGTGTTCGGTCGCATTCTAATTAGTCAGTCGGGACCGCCGACCGGGTGTCGGTCGGTCCCATGACCGAGACGATGTCGGGCAGAGGAAACTCCGCCCGACATCGTAATAGGGCCCATAGCCATTAGGCAGAGTGGGTCGTGCAACTCCAAGTAACCTGGGTAGGCAGCAAAGACCAGCTGCTGTGAAGTATTCTCAGGCCTTAAAGCACAAGTTACTTACCTTCGGTAACGATATATCTGTAAGAAACATTAGTTAGTGATAGATTCCTTACCTTAGAATTACCCGCAGGCGTCAGACTGGATCCGGAAAGTTTTCGTCAGCAGTACCCCTGCGCGTCGGAAGGTGGCGTCGTGCGGCTCAGCGTCCGTCGTTGGCATTGTGGTCGCTGAGATGACGTCGCGGCAGCTACTTAGACGCCGCCCTCGCGCGGTCAGTTCTGTACACGACTTTCCGCGCCAGGAACGCAGAGCCATGCAAGATACTGACCACTGGTGCATTGAAACCAGGGCCCTGAAGGGATGACCTTAACCCTAGAAATCAGTTCGCAGAATGGGGAGGATGGGTGGGGCGGTAAGGAATCTATCACTAACTAATGTTTCTTACAGATATATCGTTACCGAAGGTAAGTAACTTGTGCATCTGAAAGAAACACGTTAGTGATAGATTCCTTACCTTACAATAGATACCCCAGCAATACCAACCCTGGTGGTGGGTCTGCGAACCAAGATCACACCAGGAAGTCCCGGAGAACAGAACGGCCAAAGAAGCCGTCTCTCCGGACTTGGCTGTCCAGGCAATAATGCTTAGTAAAAGTGTGCAACGAGGCCCACGTAGCTGCCTGACAGATGTCTTGTAAGGGGACACCACGTCCCAATGCCATAGTGGCAGCCGTCGCCCTGGTGGAATGGGCGCGCAGCCCCACCGGAGGCTCCTTTTGCGCCAGAGAATAACAGGCTTTAATACACAAGACGACCCATCGGGAGAGAGTCCGCTTGTGTACGGCCCGACATTTTTTGGCGCCTACGTAGCCAACAAAGAGCTGGTCATCCACCCGGAACTGTCGTGTGCGATCGAGGTAAAATGAGAGCGCACGTTTCGGGTCCAGACGGTGGAGCCTCTCTTCCTCTCTAGAAGGATGCGGAGGCGGAAAGAAGGTGGGCAAAGTGATGGTCTGCCCGATGTGAAAGGCAGTGACAACCTTTGGCAGAAAGGATGGATGTGTTCTGAGCACAACCGTGTCCGGATGGACAGACAGAAAAGGAGGTTTGCAAGAAAGAGCCTGGAGCTCACTCACTCTCCTAGCAGAGGTGGTGGCAACCAGGAAAGCAGTCTTCAAAGTTAACAGACGAAGAGGACAGTTGTGAAGAGGCTCAAAGGGAGCGCACATTAAATATGTGAGAACCAGGTTCAAGTCCCACAGTGGCATTACGAAAGGAATAGGAGGGAAAAGATGAGTAATGCCTTTGAGGAATCTATTTACAACAGGGGACTTGAAAAGAGAGGGCTGATCAGGAAGCCTAAGAAAGGCTGAAATAGCCGAAAGGTAGCCCTTGATAGTGCCCAGAGCAGAGCCCTGCTGGGCCAAAGAAAGAAGGAACAAAAGGACTTCTGAAAGAGGGGCAGAAAGGGGATCCACAGCCTTTGCTGTGCACCATGCCACAAACTTGTTCCACCTGCAGGCGTATACCAACTTAGTGGAGGGACGCCTGGCTGCCAGAATGACATCACAGACTTCAGGAGGCAAGTCGAAAGGAATCAACTGCCGCCGCTCAATCTCCACGCAAAGAGGTGGAGACTGGACAGGTTCGGGTGGAGTACCGTCCCCTGCTGCTGCGACAGAAGATCCTCCCAAAGAGGCAGTCGGATCGGGGGATCTATGATCATACTGAGTAGCTCGGGATACCAAACTCTTCGAGCCCAGTCCGGAGCCACAAGAATGACTTGGGCCCGGTCGCGGATGATCTTCTTCAGCACTCTGGGCAGAAGTGGTATAGGCGGAAAGGCGTACAACAGACCGCAACTCCACTCACGACGAAAAGCGTCGCCTAGCGAGTGCCGCCTTGGAAATTCCAACTCGCAGAATTGCTGACATTGCGGCTGAGTTCGTCCGCCCTGGCGTTCAGTGAACCTGCCAGGTGTTGAACCACCAGGGAAATGCCCTGATGTTCCAGCCATGTCCAGAGGCGCAGGGCCTCCTGACATAGGGTCCACGACCCCACCCCGCCCTGTTTGTTGCAGTACCACATGGCGGTGGTGTTGTCCGTGAACACCTGCACTACTCTTCCCCGGACAGAGGGAAGGAATGCCTTGAGTGCAAGACGAATCGCCCGGAGCTCCAGAAGGTTGATGTGGAGCCCGGACTCCGCTGGAGACCAGAGGCCTCTGATCTCCGCCTCTCCCATGTGGCCGCCCCATCCCAGAAGGGACGCGTCCGTCACCACAGTGTGGTCTGGTTGGGGAAGCGAGAGGGATCTGCCATTGACCCAATCCTGGTTCGTGAGCCACCACTGCAGTTGACGTGCAGTGCCCTCCGAGATCTGGACGCAATCGGACAGATTCCCCTGATGCTGCGCCCACTGGAACTTCAGGTCCCACTGCAGAGCCCGCATATGCCATCTGGCATGATCGACCAGCAGGATGCAGGAGGCCATGAGGCCCAGCAGCCTCAGAGTCACTCTGACCGAAACCCGGGATAGAGGCTGAAAGATCGGAATCGTAGCCTGAATATCCCGGACTCGCTGCTCGGGAGGATAGACCCAAAACCACGTCGTGTCCAGAACCGCTCCGATGAAAAGGAGCTTCTGAGAGGGAATCAGGTGTGACTTCGGCACATTGATGGAAAACCCCAGCGAATGCAGGAGGTCGGCCGTAGTCTGGAGGTGGGAGACGACTGCCTGGGTGAGCCCGCCTTCAACAGCCAGTCGTCGAGATAGGGGAAGACTGAAACCCCTGATCTGCGCAGATGAGCTGCGACCACCGCCATCACTTTCGTGAACACCCGAGGGGCGCTGGTAAGGCCAAAGGGGAGCACAGTGAATTGAAAATGCTCGTGGCCTACTGTGAACCGTAGGTAACGCCGGTGGGCCGGCAGGACGGAGATGTGAAAATAAGCGTCCTGCAAGTCCAACGCTACCAACCAGTCTTGCGGGTCGAGGGCAGACAAGACCTGAGCAAGCGTCAACATCTTGAACTTCTTCCGGAGGAAGCGGTTGACGTCCCTGAGATCCAAGATAGGACGGAGGCTCTTGTCGGGGACCAGAAAGTAGTGGGAGTAACAACCACAACCTACTTCTGGGACAGGAACGCGCTCGATGGCTCCCTTGGCCAAGAGAACCGCAACTTCCTGCTGGAGAAGGGCCAGATGATCCTCCGACATGCGGTGGTATCTTGGTGGCATGGCTGGAGGGGTAGTCTCGAAGGGGAGGGAGTAGCCCCTTCGGACTATTTGCAAAACCCACCTGTTTGACGTGATGGTGCGCCAGTGGGGGAGGTGTTGGCGAATCCTGCCGCCCACTGGCGTTTGATGGGCCTGAAAGGTCGGACTAGGAGGGTTTGGGGACTGCTGCGGAGGGGAGGGGGTAGGTGGACTGGCCCGCCCGCTGGCCCCCGGAACCACAACGTTTGTTCCCATGTCCCCGGCCGCGCGAAGGTTGGGTAACTTGCTGCGGCCTGTAGCTCTGGGCGGGACGTAGCGGGGCACCCCTTCCGTAGCCACGAAAGGGGCGAAAAGCAGACTGGGCAGGGCAGGTGGAGAGGCCCAAGGACTTGGCCGTAGCCAGTGAGTCCTTGAAACGCTCTAGAGCGTTGTCTGCTTTGTCGCCAAAAAGGCGACGGCCATCAAAGGGCATGTCCATCAAGGTGTTCTGGACATCCCCTGAAAAGCCAGTCGACCTCGTCCAGGCGTAGCGCCAAAGCGCTACCGACGTTGAAATGGTCCTGCCCAGAGAGTCAGCGGTGTCCAGCCCACAACGTATGGCAAACGTTGCTGCATCTCTCCCGGCGGCCACAGCCTGAGAGAGCACTGTCCGGACCTCCTCCGGATACTGAGGCAGCACCTGCGCCACCATATCCCACACGGAGTGGGAAGAACAGCCCAAGAGACATGTGGTGTTTACCGACCGCAGTCCTAAGCTGGCGGAAGAGAAAATCTTCTTCCCAAGGTGGTCCAGCTTCTTGGATTCCCTTTCCGGGGGAGCGGTAGGGAATGCGCTTTTGGAAGTGGAGGCTTGGACAACCAAGCTCTCCGGGGTGGGGTGTTGGGAGAGGAAAGTGGGGTCGCCCGGAGCCGGCGTCGGGCAATCATCCTATCCAAGGGAGCCCCCGTGTTGGGCCTGGACCAGGTGCCCAAAAGGACGTCGGTGAGGGCCTCATTGAACGGCAGCAAGGGCTCCGAAGAGCTCGCAGCCTGCTGAAGCACCTCCGTCAGGAGGTTAGTCCTGACCGCCACCGTAGGAAGCTCGAGGTTGAGAGCCTCGGCCGCCCTATGCAACACCACTGCGTATGGCGCTCCCTCCTCCGTAGCCACAGTAGGAGGAGACAACATGCCAAGGTCAGAGGAGGTGTCCAAACCACTGGCATCCCCCAGTTCCTCTCTCCATTCCTGTTCACTTGCCAACTGGTCAGTTAAAGGGTCACCTGACCCCTCCCAGTCCTCTTCATCATCCTCTGGGTGCCACTGTGGTTGAAAAGGGACCCCAGGAGTGAATAGGGGCATGAAAGCCCCACCCGACGCCAGACCGGCTCAGTGTCCACATCAGGATGGAGGCCGGGGTCGACGCCGGCTGGGGGCCAACCGGCGTCGTACGCGGTAGTGGTGCCGCCGAAAGCGGCGCCGGTGGAGGCGTAACCGGTCCAGGCCTGGATCCAAGGGGGGCCTGCGGCGTCGGGGCCAGAGCCGCCGGCAGCGAAGACCTAGGCCCCCCCAACCGAGTCCGCGGGGCCCGAAGGCGCGCCGGCAGGGTCGGTTCGCCAAAAGATGGCATGCATTGCCTCGTAGAACGTACGAAGCTGGGCGGGAGTCGCTCCGGGTCCCGGAAAGGGAGGGAAACTTGGAGTCGGCTCTGCAGGCTCCGCGCGCGGAGCCGCGGGAGGGGCACCACCTGCGTGCCTCATCGGATCGGCCGACCGACGAGGAGAAGTCGAAGAGCGACGATGCTTCTTCGACTTCTTCTTGTGCTTCGACTTACCCGACCCCGAGTGCGAAGACTTCGATGATTTCGAACCGGAATGGTGGTGGCTCCGCGACCGGTCCCTCGACCTCCCTCTCGACCGGGACCTCGAACGGCGCGGAGCCGACTGCCGATGTTCAAGCAGCTTTCCGGACCGCTCCCGCAAAGCCTTCGGCGCCATCGACCGGCAGTCGGAGCACGACTTGGGGTCGTGGTCGCGCTCCAGGCAGAAAAGACACACGCGGTGCGGATCCGTCACCGACATCAGTCGGCTACAGGAACTGCAAGCCTTGAAGCCGGGCATCCCTCGTGCACCTTTTCGGAGTCGCAGACTCGAAGAAAGAAGTCGACAAAAGTCGAGAAAAAGTTAGTCAAAAAATGACTGAGGTACCGCTCTTCCCGGATCTGCGCTGGCTGGCGCGGAAAAAGAAAGAACTGACGTCAGCGCTCGAGGGCGGCATCTAAGTAGCTGCCGCGACGTCATCCCGGCGACCATGACGCCGGATGCGGAGTCGACCGACGCCACCTTCCGACGCGCAGAGGTACTGCTGACGAAAAAACTTTCCGGATCCAGTCTGTTGCCTGGGGGTACTTCTAAGGTAAGGAATCTATAACTAACGTGTTTCTTTCAGATACATCTTTTAAGTGTAACTTCCCATTGGAAGCAGATAGAAAATGGGAGTTTGGCATCTCTTGACTCACAATTTGAAAACAAATCTTTTAGTAAAGTTGTTTTTTTTATTGCAGGTCTGAAAATTCCACTTTTAGAAAGTGGGAATGTTCTTACTTTAACCATTCTTATCCTCTGCCTGTCTCTGAATACACATCTGGGGTTAGGATGACAGCTGGGCTTTGTGCATTCCCTCTAGACAGTCACAGAAAGGGATCTGAGGTGTGACATTTGCATCCTGATGGCCCATCATCAGGCTGATGGGCCTTCCTGCGGTAGATTAGGAGGGAGGGCCTGACATCTGGACCTGAATGGCTCTGTGTCTGTCCCCACACAAAAAGCTGCATACTCCCCTGGAGTGCATCTGGAGCTGGAGCCAGAGAAGGAAGGGCAGGGACCTTGTGAAGATCAATGTCCTCTTTTGTTGTCTCCCCCACTTCAAAGACACAGCTTGGTACAAGTACTGGACCTCCCATACCCCCAAACTAGTTCCCTTGGGGGTCCTGAGGAGACTCTGCAACTAAGAGGAGCTACACTGCCAGGAGGGTCTGACACTTTGTCACTAGCGCTGCTGTTCTGGCCTACTGCAAGCTGATTGCTGTGTTGTCAGGAGGGCATGCCACTTTGCACTGTGCTCTGCTGTATTGGTCTGCTGCTTGCTTCCTCTGCAGTGAGGGGGAACTCTCCAAGGACTTGTTAGCTTGCCCCCGGTTTTTGCACCGAGGACCCTGGGACATGAAGGACCTTGTGTTTACACTGCCTTCTAATTGTGTGCTCCACGCTACAGGAGCGTGTCCGGAACACTTTCAAGAAGGCATTGAGTGCAGTGCTTCCTAGGAGTCCTTGCACCGCACTCACCCTGTGTTCACCTATGGCCCCAAGCGCTTCCTGTGTTCCGACCGTGCTCGCCCTCCCCGAACTGTAGTGGAGTGGGGCGCTCCTTGACTCAGTGTCCCCAGAAGCCGCACTCTCACCTTACATGGTGGCGCAGTGCCAGCAATGAATCCAGTGCCTACGCCGAGAGGAATTCGGCTCCAGCCCGCGCATTGGAACCAAGTGCTGCAACCCCTCCCCTACCTGTTGCCGGGACAACAAGACCGCCAGAGTCAGCGACGTCGTCATCACCGCTCGAGACCAGCTGCGTCACTTGTCATTCAATCACCATAATTGAGGGAACGCCACATCGGAGGATAGCACTACTGAAGACTCGCGCCAGCCCCGCTGCCTCAGTACAGGTACCAGCTGGGTGAAATACGAACAGGGGAGGGCCCTGACAGTTTACTACTTGTCTGCGGTTATGTGTGACCAGACTCCTGTGTAACTGTGACAGAGTCAAGTGGTCCCTGGGGCGTGCTGTGCATCTCGCAAGCGGCGGGAGCGTACCTTGTTTCACCGGTGACTGGGCCTGAGTGGAGCCATTGATGGAGACCTAGTGACCCAATTTTCTCTGGGGGCATGATGAGTTTCTCGCAAGCGGTGGGAGCGTACCTTGTTTTTCAACTCGTGACTTGGTCTGAGTGAATCCTAGGCCTATACTGTGCCCCAACAGTCACTGTTTGGAATATAGTGTGATGTTCTGAAAACACTGTGTATTGATCGCTCTCCTGTCGAGGGCATTACCTTTATTACCTCCATAGAAGCGCACTGGTTTCTAGATCCCCATAATTTACACCTAACTGAATATTAAAGCACTCTCTCTTTTTAACAAGTGAATAATATAATATTGATTGGATTTTTTTTGTTTGGTCATGACTATATAAGATGAAGTTTTTTTCTATTTTTCTATATTGGTGTGGAGTCTTGTTGTGGTGTGTTTCATTGTGTTACTGTACAAAGGTGTTGCACAAATGCTTTATACATTGCCTCTTTGATAAGCCTGCCTGCTCTGCGCCAAGCTACCAGAGGGTGAGCACAGGTTATCTTATGTGTGTATCTGACTTGCCCGGACTAGAGTGGTGGGTTCTGCCTGGCTTAGGTGCATACCCTAGCCAACCAGAAACCCCAATTCTAACAAGTAGTTTTGTTTTTGTGGTCTTTCAGATCAACCAGTACCCGATGCCTTCCTTTGAAGTAAAGCTAATGTTATTGAAAGCCAAGTGAAGTAGAAATGTCCATTCTCCTTGAAAGAAGGAACATGCTGGCATGATTACTGCTTCAGCATGCCTTGTATACCTGTATATCCTGGCCACTTGTAGTGTCAACAGAAATCTTTATCAGGGAACCACAGGGTCCAACCCTTACTTCCACTTGCTAAGGCTGGGTAGGCAAGTTATGCAACATGGCTTATCTTTGAACTCTCCATATTGATAAATGAAATATTTGGGCATGCATGAGAGGTAACTCTGACAGTCAGCATTTCTGCTTTTGAAGTGTTTTGCTAAATTTCAAATATGAGTGCGGCTTGATTTGAGCTAAAAAAAAAAAGACTGTACTACTTCTATTTTCCGGTCATAAGAATATCTTAGTGAGTGTCATGTAGCGTGTACAATATCCCTTAAGATAACTTCCACTTTTATAGGATGTTTTATCACCCGGTTATGATCTTTACTTTTCATTTCAGGTACAGAAACACATTACTGGATAAAACTAGACTGGAAGTATTTACACATGGTCAAAGGTGTAGCCAAAATCGAAATGGGGGCCAGGTAAAGTGGAAAATCCTAGGGTTGCAGAAGAATCTAAACACTTTTCCCATAGACTACCGTCAAAATGAACTGCCAGAAGGAGTTTTAATGGTGTTTAGGGGGAATACTAATACTACTAGCCATTGGCCTCCAAAGTCCCAGTAATATCACACAGAAGTCTAGCAACTAAATAGGGGAGGAAGCTGTGTGTGTGTCCATGTTGAAAAAATTCATCAGGTCGAGTAAAGACCATTCTTTGTGAGGTGTTGAAAGACATCTTGCCATTTCAGTCATCTTCAATGACCCTCCCCATACTCACTGAGAGATTGTGGAGATAAAAAATTTGAAATTTACAAAGATGTCTAGAACAAAGCTGAAGATTCCTAGAGTTAAATCTTAACAACAAACTCTTATCAACCAAATAGTCCTGGGTGATGAGGAAATGCTTTTAGATGAGCAAGAGTCTGACTACACACCATTGGTGCCAAATTCAGCTCAATCAATTAGTTCTTATTTTGGTACTCCATCTTAGTCCTCACTACAACTACAGATCTGAGGTACTGATGGGGGTGTTCTCAGCCGGATGTGAAAATAAGAATTCTGGAGTTTATCAAGCAGGACTAATCCCCTGCACGTAGAATATTCAACACCTGCACTAGTACAATCAACATACGTTGATTTTATTTTGAATGCTCAAAACTGTGAACTGACTTATGTCTCGATGGAAACCTATAACTAAAATAAATGTATTACTGAAGTTTATGAAAATTGCAGGGTCTTTCATTGGAATGACAAAGTAAAACAGCTGGGGCTGTTTTAAAGAAAGTGCCCCGGGGGCGCAACGGGCGTGCAAGCCTGTTTAGTGCTCACCCGGGGAACTTTGGTATTCCAAAAGGGGCTGCAGACGCTTTGGTGGCCTCTTCTGTAATATTGATAGCTCTGGCACACATGTAGCGCCAGTGCGATCTCTACAAGAGGGCATTCCCTCATTTGTGTGGGGGCTTGGCCCCATGCAAAGGTGGGAATCATTTTGCCTCTGCGCCCGAGCCATATTAGAGGGCAGAGGCAAACATGCCCTCAGAAGGCGCACTGACAGTGTGCCACAAAAAAGGTGGTGCACTGTCAGTGTGTCCCCTGAGGGCAGCCCTCTCGAGGGATGAGAGGGGGTCCTCAGGACCCCTAAACATCCCAGGCAGGCGGATGCAGTCACTCAGTGCACCCATCTGCAAAGGGGATCTCTAATCCCTCTTGAAAGTGCAGGCAGATTGCCACCTGCACTGTGAAACATTGAATGGCTTTGAAGCAGCCGCTCTTTATTTCACTTGAAAGTGCTTCCCCCAGGGAAGCACGAGTTTGCAGAAGCCCTGTCGGCAGTGCATTCTCTATAATAGGACGCGCTTTACCTGTTTGTGCCCGACGCCTGGATAGACAGTCTGTCACCACTACTCACTTTCCTGGTGAGTTAGCCAGAAAGCACACACAGTTTTAACATATGTGCATACAAATAGGTGGTGATAATTTGTATATATGTCTAGGTCATTCATTGGAGTCGTTGAAATGTAATGCAAAACAGATTAAAACTGGCTCTGGCTCTCACAGGAAGCAAATCTAGGTGCCTCATATTACATATCTCAATAACTAGATGTCTCCGGCTCTTCAAAGGCTTGGCAAGTGCTAAAGCTAGAAATCTGGTATAACACAAAGCGATTGTCAAATCTAAGGAGAAGTTAAGTAGTGATCGTAATAGTTCTGAGTGACAGTCAGTAGGAAAATATTTAAGAACTTAGCACAATTGCCACATACATGTGAAAGTTCCATCGATGATAACCCCAATCTGGAAGTCCATACTGATATCCACACCTACATCACACCTAGGTTTTTGTTTTTATATTTTTATTAATTTATGTATTTATTCTGACACAAACTGTATATAACACCAAAAAAAGCAGAAGGTAGTGAATTATACATATGGAAATTGAGAAGGTGACAGAGACCCGGAAGCAGGCTTGGGTCTAAAAGCAACAGCGCTAGCATAATGGACATTTAAATAGACATATGTTTTGTCTGCCCTTCTGCAAAATGTTCCAGAAGCATTCTCTTGAATTCTAGTGGACAGGGAGAAAGACTGAGAAAGACAAAGTACAGGCCCATGTCTTCATCTAGATACTAGACTTCAGATATTGTGAAGGAGATTTGAAGTCTATTTCAATTGGTGTGACTAAGCTTAGATGTCGATTTCAGATGGTGTGAGGGAGCATTGATATGGACTTCAGATGGTGTGATGGAGCATTGATCTGGACTTCAGCTGGTGTGATGGAGCATTGATCTGGACTTCAGATGGTGTGTTGGAGCATTGATATGGACTTCAGATGGTGTGATGGAGCATTGATCTGGACTTCAGCTGGTGTGATGGAGCATTGATCAGGACTTCAGATGGTGGGATGGAGCTCTTTTGTTGATAGATTTAAGGACACCTAGTACTTTACTGTACATTGGCACGCTGGATTACAGATTAGGATGCCTACTGTTATGGCCCTTCCCACAGGCTATACAATATCTTTCTTTGCTGAAAGGTTTGTGTTTTGTGATTGCCTTAATTTTCTCATGTTATGCTGCAGTTAAAATAAAGAGCAGTGACTTCCTTGAAGTCTTTCACAAAGAAAGATTATACCTCAGTGTCATTAGTCGAAAAGGCTCTGGTAAATCAGACTAACATTTACTCAAAATGTGCATTAATCATCGAAGATAAAACACCTTATACACCGCCCCCCTACACATCATAGTTCTAGTGTGTACCACAAAGGGTGGCGTATGCTGCGTGGCGAGGACAGGGGATATGTCTAATCATATTTTGAAAAGGGAATAAGACTATGTTCTGAATTTTATAGAGCTGTAAAAACACGTTGATAGATAACTAAAAAGTAAATGGAAAACCAAAGCAAAGTGCTTTGAGTACATCTAACACCAGTGATGAAAGTGCGACTATTCTAAGACATGCTGTACAGGTTTCAAATGTTCTACTTTCACTCATTTATTTTTTAAATGTTATTGCCCAGTTGGAGGTCATTCGGCAGAAACGCTAAGGATTGGGTTAGAAGAAAACACAAACTCTCTGCATTACAACAAACAAAAATTTTCTAGCAGAATTTTTTTTCCTACATACTTACTTTCTGTAAACAGGTTAGGCCAGAATCTCGTCGAAAGATTTTATTCATTGGAACGCAGCTACGTAAAAAATGACAAAATGTAAAGAAAAAACACACTTATTATAGGAAATTTGCAAAGTGATATTTGTCATTAACGTTGCTTCACTTTGAAAAGTGATATTTGTCATTAACATTTGCATGTCATCGTACGTAAAAATATAAACACCAACATAAAAATTATACAGATACCAGAGTAAATACCTCTGGAAAACAATGTAAAACAGTATAATCATTAGCATAGCCCATAGGTCTTGCTTGCTTTTTCAATTATAAGCCAGAAATGTGTTAAATGAAGGATGCATGTGATAACTACTCTATTTCAAATTGAGAATGTATAACTAGCACAATAAATAACTGCGTTGCTCCTGCTAATTGTAAGGATATGGTGTTTTCACAGGCACTGAGCTCCAGGCCACATTGACTTACGCTTATTCAGGTATGTATGGACTTATGATCCCACTAAGTACTGGCTCACAACAGTTCACTCATTCTAACTCCTTATGACACTCACTGATGCACTCACTCAACTGTCTCATAATGTAACCTTCATACCACCTCACTCAAGAACCTTATGCACTCAATCAATGTCCTACAAAGAACCCACTCATAGCAGCTCACCACGACCCTCACTCGTGTAAACACTCAGCCTGTACTCAGTGTCCCACTAAGCACCTACTTAAAGCAACTCATCCATGACATTCACTCATCCACCCACTAACACGCATGCATTCACTCTCTGTCTTAACATGCACAAAATGACGCTACCTTGAGCTTGACCGTCACTTGTGCACTTAAAGCAATGCACCCACACTCACCCTTCTTCTGTGCACCCACTCTGATCAGTTAAGCCAAGACCCTGACTCATTCTTACTCATGCATTCACTCACAGGCTCATGCACCGACTCGCACAAGGTCACTCATGCACCCACTCAACGCACACAAGCACATGAAAATGGACCTGCAAACAAAACAAGCTGGCTGAACGTTGATGTGTGCAGGGAAAACAGGCCGGAATGCGAAAAAAAACATGGGATGTATTGATGCAGAAACAGACTCCGTGGTCTTGCCCCATTCCAAGAACTGCAGCTCACAATCTGTAGAAATGTTCTCACCCTGAATTTAACGAGCTCTGGGCCACATGTACAAAAATGCTTACCGAATCTCAATTAGAAAATTGCAATTCCCAATGAACAAAAGAATGATTTCCTAAATAGCAATTTCTAATATATTCGCAAATCGACTATCTCCTGAATATTAATGAATAGGTCACAATTTGCAACCCACTAGGAATTGCAGCAATCACAGGGATGGTGGCTTGCTGGGGTCAGCAAACCACCATGTCAGTGATTGCTTTTTAATGAAGGTAGTCTTTTTTTTTTTTTTTTTTAAATGCACCCAGTTTTCCTTAAAGGAAAACTGGATGCGTTTCAAAAAAGAAAATAAACCTTTAAGTTTCATTTTTTAAGAATAGGCAGAGGTCCGTGGGACCACTGCCTGCTTTTAAAAAATATCTGTTTCAACATTCACAAACGGGAAGGGGTCCCTTAGGGGCCCCTTCCCATTTGCAAATGGTTACCATTTCCTTTGAGGTGTCAGTATAAAATAAATTTTTTCCAACCATAATTCGGTCGCAAAACATTCATGCATACCACTGAGATTCTGCATTTGGAAGGGACGCCCTAAACACACCCCTTCCAAATACTGAATCGCTAAACACAAATTGTGATTCAGTAACATTTTACCAAATCACAATTTGTGCTTTGTAGATATAAAAAAAGAAAAATCGGGCGATTCTGCGAAACAGGCCCACCGTAAAATATGCTTTGTACATATTTCCCTCTGTTTATCAGAATTTCCCAGACACAGGAATTACTGCCTGATTACCAGGCCACTTGTATTCACTCAACACCAGGTTTATAAAACTACTTCCATTATCATGTGAAGTATGTTCTACTTGTGTGGAGCACTGACACGATTACAGAATCTCCTACCACATTCTTCGTCCTCACGAAGAATGTCCTAGAGGACATTCAGGAGAAACAAATGCTATATGGGGGTGAAGTCCAAAGCCGAGTTGCAAGCAGACAGTGGGAAAAACTTGATTTTCTTTCTTGTTGAGAAAGAAACATTGCATTTTGTCTGGACAATAACAACTTTTGTTTGGAGCAGGGGAAGGAAAGACACAAGATTCCGAAAAATTGGTGGAGGCAGCTAATGTGTGATGCTGTATCTTGTGTAGTCCAGAGATCTTGGTCTACCGATATAGATATTGAGGCCTGAACGTGTACTGCAAAGAATCTGCTATATTGTTTTCTGGTAAAGGGATTTGAAAATGGAATCAATTCAGAAGATTTAACTGTTAATTCCACCATCAGACGTGCTTCAGCACAGCCTCCGTTTTTTCCAACAGACTCTTCCAGACGGATTCCAGTGTGAGGCCAGTTTTGTGTAGCTCTTATCAATCAATCAACCAAACATTTATAGAGTGCAGCAAATCACCCGTGAGGGTCTCGAGGTGCTGGAGCTGTGTGCTGCTGCTTGCATTCAAACGTCCAGGTCTTTAGTTCTCTTCGGAATTGCTGGAACAACGGTGCAGTCCTGAGGTGCAGGGGGAGGTTGTTCCAAGTCTTGGCTGCCAGGTGTGAGAAGGAGAGTCCTCCACTGTTGGCTCGACTTATCTGTGGGATGTCTGCGAGGGAGAGGGAAGCTGATAAAAGATGTCTGGTCGATTGGTGGAGGGTCCTTCCTTATGCAGGGCCTTGCAGGCGTGGGTCAGCATCTTGAACTGGCATCTCTTCTGAATCTGGAGCCAGTGTAGTTTCTTGAGATGTGGGTCCTTCTGGGAAGGTCGAGTATGAGTCTTGCCGCTGAGTTCTGTATTGTCTGGAGTCTCTTCAGGAGGCGTGCAGTGATTCCTACGTAGAGCGTGTTTCCATAGTCCAATCTGCTGGTGATGAGGGCCTGCATGACGCTCCTTCTGGTGTCTGCCGGAAGCCACCTGAAGATCTTGCGGACCATTGAAGGGTGTGGAAGCAGGCGTTTGAGACTGCGTTTACTTGCTTCTCCATGGGTAGCTTGCTATCCAGGATGATGCCGAGGTTGCTGGCGTGGTCTGTTGGGGTGGGGGTGGCGAGCTCCATGGGTCACTATGCGTCGGTCCATGGCGAGGTGTTGTTCCCAAAGATGAGTACTTCTGTTTTTTCAGTGTTGAGTTTGAGACTGTTGTCCTTCATGCAGTCTGCGACGTTCATCATGCATCTGTGGAAGTTAGCTTTAGGGGTGAAGGGGTATTTGGAAAGTGAGAGGATGAGCTGTGTCTCGTCCACGTAGGAGATGATATTGTTTCCGTGTGATCTGATGGTTTTGGCCAGGGGGTCAGTTATGTTCAAACTTTGTAAGGGGATCAAGTTAAAACGTGATGGTGGTTACTGCATTTATGACATAACAATGAATTATTTGCTTTAGGCTGAATTTACTTTTGATGGCTGAGGTGTCATGCCCAAAAAGTGTCCAGCAAGACCTACATAATCATCTGACTCGGTGAAAATAGGACTTTTTTTCAGGTGGATGAAAGCCCTTTTGCTGTGGACCCAGGGCATAATAGAGGACGGTTTGCCATTTTTGGCCGGACCTGGGCACTAAATGTCTAACTACAAAGGAAGATGTAGAGAAGTGTAGCTACCTTAGACAGAATCACTGTGAACAATCTTGGGATAGTGTTCCGGGAACAGTGGTAGGCCTTTATACGTATAGTGGTGAGCTGCTATTACAAATCTTAGGTGTTATGTACAGGGGTGTGAATTTTTTTTTAATTATCTACTTGTCCACGGGAGAAAGTGCTACAGAAATGTATTTGTCCTGTAAAGCAAAATTGACCTGTCCTACCTACTATCTTAATCAGCAATAATATTAAATTTTAAAAAACTTTATTCGGATGCATTCAGACATCCATAAAAGTGTACAATATATAGCAGCACTAAACAGTTAAAAGCAACAAGCACCATTCCATATTAAAACATTACCATGCATAGTTTTAGATCAACAAGGTCCTGTGTGCACAAACAGCATGTTTTAACAAGCATTGGCATAGCCAATAGGCCTCGCTTTTGGGACCTTATAAGTATTTAGTTATGCAGCACAATATCCTTGGTGCAATAACATCAACTGTTGCATGTCTAAAAACTTATATGGTCCTAAAGGCTAGACCTATTGACTATGCCAATGCTTGTTTTTAGAGGCCTGGCATGCAGTTTTAAATGTAGGCTGGTAAGAAAGGTGCCAACCCGAGGGGCAAGGTCTAGAGAGAAATAAGATAGGAAGAGAGGTGAGTTATAATGAGATAGCACAAATAGAAAGGTGAAGCACAGAATGACAGGTCAGGTAAACAAAGTAGCGAGGCAGGTAGAGCCGGTGGGATGAAAAATAGAAAGATATGAGAAGTAGAGAAAAAGAGGTGCAGATGAGGTAGAGAGATGAGGCTAATACAGAGCAAGTGCGAGGGAGAAGTAGAGAATGGTGAAATAGGGAGAGAGAGAGACAGAGGTAAGACAGATGTATTAAACGAGCGAGACATTGGAAGCAGAGAGAGTGAACGGAAACAGTGAAGGAGATAGAAAGAGAGATGAAAGCAAAGGGAGTGATAGATGGAGTGGAAGAGGTAGGGAGAGCATTGTAGAGAGAAAGAAATAAAATAATGGGAAAGGCGAGGGAAAGAGGACATCAATAAAAAGAGAGACATAGAAGGCCAATAGGTTATGTAAATTGAGAGTCTAGATAGTGTATGAGAGGTGGGGAAGAGAGAGATGAGGCAGTGAGTTGTGAGGCAGAGAGAGAAATGAAAGAGAGAATGGTGAGGTAGAAAGAGGCATGCGAGAGGTAGAGAAAGGTAAGGTATAGATGGCAAAAATGATAGAAAGGGTAAGATAAAGAGATGAAATTAAGAGGGAGGGGAAGTAAATGGAAGAGAAATGAAGGGGGATGAGATGCAAACAGAGCAGCAAGATGCAGGAAGAAGAGAAAGTAGAGAGAGAGAGAGAGAGAGAGAGAGAGAGAGAGAGAGAGAGAGAGAGAGAGAGAGAGAGACAGAGACAGAGACAGAGAGAGAGAGAGAGAGAGAGAGAGGCACTTGAGGAGAAGAGAGGGGCAGAGAGCTGACCGAGAGCTAGAGATCTAGAGGTAGGATCGGAGAGAGGTGGCAAGTTGAGGTCATGAGAGGTAAGTGCTGTGGGGCACTGAGGTTTATTGAAAGAGAGGTGTGACGTACAGAGAGAGAAGACAAGGACTGGAGAAAGTGTCCACACTGAACTAGAGGTTGGTGATCACCCTAAATATATTTATTAAAATAAAGCATTAAGAGAGTGCACTTTTACGGATTTCAGAGTGTGCACCATCTTGCATTGAAGATGACAAAAGAAGCCATTTTGGCACAATAAACACATCCAGCATCAGTGCTGTTGGTGCTAGCTGAGGCAGTGGAACACTTGATGAGCTCTTTGAAAACGATGACATGTCCTCCGCTGGGTCTCTTAATTCTGTCCTGTCTTATAACCTTGTGCCTGGGGAATAGGTGTGGTAATGTCGATAGAATCAGCCAGGTTTCAGTGAGGAAGAGCAGTTTCAATGTGTGGTCGTGCAGCAGGTCCCTTATTTCAGTGCGTGTTTATTGAGGGAGGTGTTGTTGAGGAGAAGGCAGAACAGGGAGGGGTGGGGAGAGGTGTGTAGGTGTGCGTGGCCGAGGGAGAGGTGAGTGTTGTGTGCGGTGCATGTGAGGGTGGTGTGAAGGTGTGGGAAGGTGCAGGAAAAGTGTCAGGTGGAACAGGGGAAGGCACCTTCGCAGTCGACTACCGAGGCGTAGCAGCAGCACTGGAAGGTGCATTCAAGGTTCAGGGTGAGGAGAGGGAAGCAGAGACGTAGCAGTGATGGGAGTGAAAGCAAGGGGTCTGGCGCTGGGCACGGGAGGGCGCATACGGGCTGTGCATCCAAGCTGCGGCGGACATGAATTAGGAGCGGGGGTCTCTGGGGCAATGGGTTGGGCTAAGTAACTGGCAGGAACCGAGAAGGGAGTGCGGCGTGGGAGAGGAAGCAGGGAAGGTCGCAAATTTAGGAAAAGGGCAGGAAGAAGAGCAAAAGAGTGAGAAAAAGGAAGAAGAGGAGTTAAGAGAGCAATTGAGTTCGAAACTCGAGGAGAAGAGCTGAGACTAAAAGAAGCCAAGAGCAGCAAGGATTGAGTGAAAAGGGCAGAGAAAAATGTTAAAGAATGAAAGGCAAAAGCACAGAAGATCAGCAAAGAATGAATGAGAAAGAGTGGCAGATGCCCAGCAGATCGGCACAGAATCAGTGTAAAAGTTCAAAAAGCAGCAAAGAAAGATTGCGAAATAATGAAAAAAGCACATGAAAGTGGCAGAAAGAGAATGAGAAACGCACAGAAAAGCAGCAAAGAAGGAATAATAAGGAAGGAGTAATGCACAGTGAAGTAGCAAAGAAAGACTGAGAAATGCACATAAAAGTGACAAGTAATGAAAGAATGAGCGATGCACAGAAAACAGCAAGGAAAGGGCGAGAAGTGTTCAAACAAGCAAATGGTGCGCGCGAAAGTGATCGCGAGCAAGAATTTCGGCCGCGACCGGGAGTTGTGTGCGCGCGCGCAAAAACTAAATAAAACAAGCATTGGCCGCGCGGCCGTGCGAGACGCGCTCTGTGGTGGGGGAGGGGGAGGAGCAAGTGAGAGGAAAGGCATATGGCGCATGGAGCATGCGAGGAATGCGCGTTACTGTGCGCGTACCCGCATGCTCTAGGCAAGCCCAAAAAAAAGTGGTCGCATTTCTAAAAGCCCACTTACAAAATGTCTCGCCCAGACCAGCGCAAGCGCTGGCTTCAGGGCGAGACCTAAAAAGGAGCCAACATACAGAACAGCTTCCTCATTTGTAAGCAACAGTAAAAATCTAAAACCAGGTCTACATTGAAATATATTAAAACAATTTTTCTTTAAAAATGGGATCAAAAACTGTCTATTATACTTAGCATCAAATTTACCAAAAAAACTATAAAATGGAGCATAGACTGGCCAGATTGTTTATCGCAGGGACAGGGCTTGGATTCAAGATTTTGAACATAACCCATAGGAAAAGAAAGCAAATATTTCATAGTTCCCGATCTGAGACGAGACAGAAAAGAGCGTTCCCACTGGGTGCGAGCCAGCCTGATGTAATCAGTATTGCAGTCAGATTCATACAAATAGAGTTATTCAACCACAGTAGTCTTGTCCTCCATATCCCTCAGACACCTCGCTTCCTCATGGTCAT
Source organism: Calotriton arnoldi (assembly GCA_963921515.1). Classification (NCBI taxonomy): domain Eukaryota; kingdom Metazoa; phylum Chordata; class Amphibia; order Caudata; family Salamandridae; genus Calotriton; species Calotriton arnoldi. The sequence goes on along the minus strand of CAWUFW010002687.1, from coordinate 1,306,411 downwards.
AAATTGCATTGGCGACAACCTTCTTATTAAAACCTTCACATATTAGAGGGTCAATAAACATAAACTGCATCCCAATTTCGCTAAGTTCAGCTTTTAGAAAAACAAGCCATGGAACTGAAAATCCCTTATCTAGGGAGAGACAATCCCTTATTTCCTTACTTAAGGCAGCCTTGGGATTTCGCCAAATAGAAAGCCATAACAAAACTGGCCGAGCCCTAATCAAATCTGCTATGTAAGGAATGCCAAGTTCCTTATGACAAATGAAGTGCAAGGCTGAGATGGGAACAGATAAAAGTGTTCTTAGGAACCTATTTTCTTCACGCTGGATGGCCATACAATTAGAAGTCCCCCATACCTCTGCCCCGTATATAGCAATGGATGCGCAACATGGGGGCAAGAAAGACCCCCTTCCCCCCCTTTTGGTTGTGGGAGACTAGACAGTGCCCCATTAGCCCGTGAAAGCTTAGTGGGGCGGAGAGCAATGTTAGGTGACCAAGATCCTTGGGCAGAAAAAGTCACATCCAGATAAGGGAAATTATTAACACTGCTCAGGCATTGAGCTCCTAACGACATATTCGAAAGAGTACCACACTTGGGGCCACAAGACATGATGTGAGATTTTGAAAAGTTAATCTGAGGATCGAGGGAAAACAAAAAATCTTCAAATGCATGCACAAGCAGACGCAGTGCCCTGGGAGTACGAGCCATGAGCACTGCGTCATCTGCATAAAGAAGCGAGGGGAGTGGGCTGACTTCTATAATAAGTACATCAGGGGTGGCCTGTGTTAAAGGAGAATGTTGTTCATTAATGCAAAGAATGAATAAAAGAGGGGCCAAAACGCAGCCCTGTCTCACTCCACGATGAATAACAATATCCTTGTCTTGTGTGCTGATACGAACCCTAGCCCTCATATTCTTGTGCAAATACGCAAGAAAATGTACCAAAACTATGTTCAGACCTCTAGCAGCAAGCAGATGCCACAATTTAACTCGGTTCATGCAATCAAATGCTGATGAGAGGTCCATAAAGGCTATATAGAGCGGAGACCGTTTTGCAATCGTGTATTTCCCGAACACCAAATTTAAATTAAGGCACGGCTCTATGGTTTCTACTTTATGTCAAAACCCGTATTGGCAGGGGTGAAGAGCAGACTCCTCTGTCACCCAAGCCATGATCCTGTACTATCTTAATCATTTGTGTTTCAGCACAGGAACAATAATAGATTTTTATTTAGTTTTTTCTAAAACTGAAAAACAAAATATTTGCAACAAAGCTGTAATATTTTTTTATAGTAGGGACATGGTATTTTCCTCTTTTGCCGAAAAATTACTGTGACAAAAATGACCTATGACAGCAAATTTCATGCTGCGTGGTGATAAATATCCGGAAAGCAGAATGCAGCTAATTTGCACTGCAGATTCTGGTAAAAATCATTGCACTGTCAATTACTATCAGTGAATAGTTATGACGGAGAAGACTCTTAACTCTGCTGGTGGTTTCGGTGCTGGGTGGGCGGAGGAGCAGGAGCACAACGTTCCTCGGGAGGCACCGGTCCAGTAAACCTGTGCTGCGCTCAATGCACCACGATGCATGCAAGTACAGGTATGGAGTGCAAAATGATGCAGCCCTGGTATGCACATTTGTTGTACTGCTACTTGCGCAGCGGGGGTGTAAACAAATGTTGCGTCATTTGTCAAGCCAGGTTACATTTACAGAAACAGCACCAAGAGGTAGAGTTCTGATTGGGCATTTGTATCACCTTACTTTAAATGTCTTGCAGTGCCCTTGGTGCAGCCTTTTAAAGGGCGTGACCAGCACAGTAGGAGAGTCTCCACTCCTTTCTAGGATCACCTGAGAGTAAGCAGTAGTGATTACAATGTCCTGTTGCAAAAATGCTCACATATGGTGTTGGGGAACACGTCAGAGAGTGGATGAAATTTGAGGTGGTCTTTGGAAATACATTGGTGCATTTTAGAAATTAATATCCGAGTTTATTTTATTTTTTTAACCTCCATCTTTTTAACCCTAAAATTCTGCTAAATTAATCCATATGCTGCCACTACTGGGAGGAGCTAATTCGGTAGGATTTTAACCTCTGAAATAAAGGGTACGTGTAGACCTAACTAGAATTAGTGCATTCACCCGCTTACCTGCGACTACGAATTGAAGCTGTAACGTATACCTCCCACACATTGTTGCATTGAGTGGGTTAGCCCACAGTTTTCTCTATGGTTTAGAACCTTTGACCTGCAGGATACATGCAGACAGTAGCGGTTGCTTCCGGACTCGGGTGGTGGGGTGGGGGCAGTGGGTGGGCAAAACAAACTTTTAAAAACCACTTACCTGTGACGGCCGGCCAGCCGTCGCCTCTCCTCCGTCCTCTTCTTTCTGCTCCGGTCCTGCAGCAGGATACAGGAAGCAGCAGGAAGCACCCGGCTCCCATTAGCCAATCACAACTCTGCAACTGTGTTGTGATTGGTCTGAGCGCCGTGAATCGGTGCTCAGCCAGGGAATAGGAGCCTGGGCATGTTCTCCATGCAGGCTGTAATGCAGCCTGCATGGAGAATATTGGAAGTGCGCATGACTGTTTTGTGCGGCCCGAGAGGGCTGAGCAAACAGTCATGTGCACTTAGGAGTGGGCAAACCACTCCTCCCCTGATCAGCCCGCCCCGCCCAGAAAGCTGCCACAACAGAAGGAAGCATAAAATGATAACGCAAGGTATTATCATTTTATGTTTTCTGCTACGGAGCAGTGGGGCGATGCTCCTCCGCCGGAGGAGCCGCCACTGCATGCAGATCTCTGCAGTGGGTGCGTTTTGTTGCACAGCACATACGTAATGACATAGCCACAAGACAGAGTTATGAACCACTGTTGGGACGGGTAATCTTCTGCTCTCTGGAGAGAGTGCTACCCCTGCCTTATGCTGATCTCCAAAGCGATACCAAAGGGGATGATGGACGGAGCGTTAGAGCAAATCAAACACTCTCCCCCAGTCAACTGATCTGGGTTTAATCCATCATCATTCTTTAGCTCACTCCACCACCCCAGTTCAGACATGGCCATATGCAAATCAGTCTGACCCTGTGCCTCATGGGAACAGTCCAGCCCGAACTGCCAAGCCATGTCTTCCCTGGACCGGAAACAAGCATCCTGGGACTTGCTCACTTTGCCACTGGATTCAAGCTAGCCTGGCTGATGACGGCTGAATAGCCAGAAACCGGTCCCAGGATGCTTGTTTCCGGTCCAGGGAAGACATGGCTTGGCAGTTCGGGCTGGACTGTTCCCATGAGGCACAGGGTCAGACTGATTTGCAAATGGCCATGTCTGAACTGGGGTGGTGGAGTGAGCTAAAGAATGATGATGGATTAAACCCAGATCAGTTGACTGGGGGTGAGTGTTTGATTAGCTCAAACGTTCCGTCCATCATCCCCTTTGGTTTTGCTTTATGCTGATCTCCAGGCAAGTCACTCAAAAGCTACCGTATGGTTTCTAGATCCCTACCTCAGTGAGCATGACAATCATACATGTCCACTGAGGGTCTCCCTGTTTACATGGATTGAGACCCTAGAGCTTGGCTCTGAGGTCGAGGGGGCAAACCTAGTGCACCCCTATTTTTCAGAGAGTGGCTACTGCCCTCTCTACCCAGGCTGTGGTAGACTGACAGGGGAGGCAGCAATAAATCTATAGTCAGGAGGGGTGAGTCACTAGCCACCCTCCTGACCAAGTCTGTGCAGTCTATCCCTTGCCTGGGGTCCTGTTGCCTTTGTCTACCTGACGTTATGTCCTTTAGGATAGTCCCATCATGTACATACCGATTACATACATTTTGTCCCATCCTCACGACATAACGGTCTTACACAGGTGACCTTTTACCTAGTAGCTTACTTCTGTTTCTTCTACACCAGGCTCTCGGTACACTATCTTAATCCCTGTACCTGACGTACATAAACATATTCCCAGGCACGGCATATTTATTCTGTATAAGGGTCACCACTTTTTCATCCATGGCCAACAGCCAGCGGTGCATGATCATGTTTGTTTAGAAAAGGATTAGCAGAGGATTAGAGAATGTTTTCAAAACATATTGATTCTAGAAGAAACCCTGGAGTGACCACTTTAGTATAAAAGACCCTCACTCCCCCTTACAGAAAGAGAGGAAAATTCCTACCAGGCTGGACCGAGACTCTGCAGGCTGATCCTTCAACAGGCAGAGACCAGACATCCCTTGCGGGGTGCCATCCTCGACGCAGAGACGGGGTCCTTCATTCAGAACCATCAGGTGAGGGGTTAGCACTTCCCCGGGGGATTCTTGGCTCCATTAGGATATATCCTAGCACTTACATACACATGCTTCACCTACATATCTAGGCTAGGTACATTTAGGTAGGCTACGCATCGTAGGAGTACGCCAATGCTATTGTTTTATATAATCTGCTTTGATTAATCTTATTAGCACTATGGTAGAAATGTATCTGCTATTTACGATATTGGTGCTAGCGATCACATTTGTCTGCTCCTGTCTTTTGATTGTCGCAGTGAATATGTTTCATTCTAGACTGATGCTTTACCAATAAATAATTATTGAAACCATTCCAATCGTCATTCTATGTGTATTCTGAGAAAAGTAAGCACGAGTGACTGAGCGAAAGATACCTTATTGTTTTCCACGATACCTGAGGAATCAGGGTTGTCATGTTCAGTGGTTGCCAGAAACTACCTACACCACTGTAGAATACAGGGGGGTGGTAGTGGCACTGTAGAGCTAGCTGGTCTAACAGCTGACTCATCCTGTGGGGGTGTCCAGAGTCTGTCTGCACACCAAGCCCTCAGTTTAGGTCATCCAAAACGCGCAGGTCCTGGGGGGTCCCAGGAACTACACTACAACGTGTGTTTGAGAGCACCTGGGTGTACTGGGGAAGAATGGTGAGTTGAGCCATTGTTTGGAATGCGAGCTGTTCTGCTGGACATCCCAGCCCCCCTGTGCCCCTCCCCATTTCCTTGGAGAGGCCCGGTGGGCTGGGTTAGACACTCAGTTCTTATCTGGGTTTAGCTGCACTAACTCTGCTAAGAGAACCCTTCCGCCCTGGTCATTTCCTCCGGGTCTGGAGTTAATTAAAATTCCTCTTTAGGGAATAGCACTGGTTGGTACAAGGGAAGGTGGTAAGTTATTCTGTGCATGCTTTGGTCAGGCATTGAACACGCCATGAATGGTTTGTGATTGGAGGTGTAATCAGGATGCAAAAGTAGCAGACCCTCTGATTGGATCAGCCTATCAATCAGAGCTGATAAAAGTCTGGCCTGAGTAGTCAGCTGTTGTTCAAGACTGGTCTGTGACTGAAGAGGCGGCCGCATCAGGTCTGTCCAAAGGAAGCCAGCCGCGACCCGCGGTGTGAAGGCAAGATAAGACACTTCCTCACTGCGTCTGGAATTTGGGTACGTTTTCTCTTTGGCTGCTGGATTCTGCTGCTAAGGAATGTGCCAAGACCAGCTGTTTCTATAAGGCTTGATGAACTGGAGGTTTGAACAAGGAAATTGCAGACAGCTGCGCAAGGAGGAAAGAAAGCTTGCAGCACATCAAGGGAGCCGGTGTGGAATGGAAGCTTGCAGCACATCAAGGGAGCCAGATAAGGGGAAGCTCGATCCCAGTCCTCGAAGGTGAGATCGCTTTCCCTAAAATCTTCCCCTGCGCTGTGGGAGCCTGTACAAGCAGTAGATGGGGAATAGAGGTCAGTGAAATAGCCCCCCCACCTTTCTTTTTGTGATATCTGGGATATCAGGGTGAACTGGCGCTCTGTCTAGGACTACCCTCCTACATCTAGCCAGTGGCTACTGGACTAGTGGGACTCCAGTAAACTCTCCCAAGACATCAGGCACCTGTGATCAGATCCCTGACACCACTAGAGCAGTGTCCTCACTCAGGAAGGGAGGGCAATTCTGTTGCTTTGGCTGGGGGTTATGGGGCTGATCAAGAACCTTTGACTTCACATCATATGCTGAAACTAGATCCTTTCAATCCAAAGATTGGTATCAAGGCTCTAGCGAATGAGAACAACCCTGTGCAACATGGTCTGTAAGATGCTATGTTAATTGTGTGTCTTCATGTTAACTGTGTTTTTATAGTGCTTGGCTTCTAGGCACTCTAATACTGTTTGGGGTCAGAACTGTGGCCCAGAGGGTTGTAGAGACATCTGTTTTTCACTGTTTATCCTAGTTTTATGTGTAGTATAATTCTCGTGTGTGTATTAAAGTACTTTTCTTTTATAAAAAGTAAAGCACTGACTGGACATTGATTTTATCAGCTGGTAGTACGGTGTGCACTGTATTCTGAATGTCTAACCCCACCTCACCTCCTTGAGTAAGCCTTAGACTGCTCTGTCTCGCTACCCTGAGAGAGTCAAGTGCTGGAGAGGAGTACTTGGTTATCCAGTTTTGGGTTCCCTTGTACTGAGGCCCCAGGACACCAGTGGGGAACACTCCAGTTATTGCGATTGGAGCGCAGTAACCCCTGAGGGCACTAGTGCCCAGGAAGCCGGGTCTAACAACCACATTTACATAAGTGTGATAATGCAAGATCGACAACCGAGGAAGTAAAACAATGATAGCAAACCCAGGAAAAAACTGTTTTGTCTGAGTCTACAAAGACGTGCTTGTATCTCAAAATCTCTGCAGTAAAATTCCAGGCATGGGGAAATGTGCAAGGCAAGCAAAAGCCTCCTTTTCCAGCTCTCTTGTGCAGCACTCAGTGTAGTGTGAACTAATCTGTCACTTTTCAGACTCTGAGGTGTGGCTCCAGTGTTGGTAAATTATGACTGATTGAGGCCACTGAACCCTTTAGTCCTGCAGCGCAGCAGTGTTTCAAAACCAGCCCAAATCTACGAGAGGGGAGTTCAAACTCACTTCCCATTCAATTCTTGACCCCTCTACAGAGAATACGAGTAAAAGAGAAATATTTAGATCCAATGTTGAAAGTGGGTGCGGCATCATGATAGAGAGACGATCTAGAGTCTTCAAAAGATAATCAGTGCAACAACATTGAGCAGACTGAATAGAGTTACCGGAAACAATGGACATTTATCGCCAACAGAGGACTTTGCTTAGTTTTTTGGTCACCATGGAAATCAGTGGTTTAGTCATGGGTTTATCATAGGTGACCATGATTCAACTTTGTGTATTTAACTATGAATCTCCTTAAAAAGTGATGAAAGGAAGAGAAGATGCAGCAAATGCACCATAGATCACCCGAGGAGAGCAAAAACAGGGATTTACATCATGAAATGATAGACACGGACCTTGCAGACAGACAGACCAATACACCCCTTACAGACACACAGAACCTGCTAAGACACAAACAGAACCTGGAGCATCCCAGGCACTTCTATGCAGAGACACGCATACTCTACACACTAGATTAGCACAAGACTATTCAGAAAGTGCTGCAGGTAGCTTGGGCGGGAATGTAAATAATTGAATAATACACACAAACCCTCCAGATAATAACGCCCGGCAGACGCCCACACACTTCCCCTTTCCTTGTGGACATACACCCCCATGCACATATACACAGTTCCAAATTACAAAGACACATACTCTACCCACTATATCCCCCAAGGATTGTCGAACAGGAATGCAATAAAGGAATAATAAACACACCGCAGTCACAGATTCACTCTTCACTTTCCGCAGCATACACACACCTCCAGTAGACTAACAGAGGCTGATCTTGAGAGAAGAGTGAATGACAATCAGGCTGAAAATGATCCAGCCTGCTGGAAAGAGAACATGCCTGACAATCTGGGCAAAGAAGGTGTCGCCACCGACCAGTACGCTAAAGGTTAACAGCCAGAAGTCACAATTCGTGTCGCTAGGGGACCCCAAACTGTGCAGAAGGTTGGCATAAAAATACACAGCCTACAAAATCACACACCCCTGCCCACACAGGCACTCCTTCGGCCGACACATTGTGCAAAGGCCGCTATTTCTTGTAGGCATTCTGCGTAGAAACGCACCGCCCAACACACACACACATCCTGCACAGACGCCCATCCATGCACAGACATCCACTCTCCTGCAGACACTCTCCCTGTAGACAGAAACACAATCCTGGCTCAGGAATAGTCCCAGGTACCTCAGAGTGCTGCGGTTAGCATCCCCGCGAGAGGAGCCCGCACATGCACAGAGAAAATAAGTGTTGGAGAGGAATGAGCATAGTCAGTGGCCAGGGCACATGCGCACGTGAACACTAGACTTTTTATACTTTTAAATATGGTCTTGGGTGGGGAGGGAGGAGGAGCTTGAGGAAGGGGTGCATTTTTGTTTTCTCTTTCTTTCTCCTGATTGTTTTGTCCTGCCCACTGGATGGTTGCACGCAGGCATTCGTTCGTTCTATTTGTGCAAAAATTAATGGAAAAAAATAACTGATTCATAGTAATCCACATTTAAGAAAAGTGAAGAAAAAAATATATTATTCACTTACAAATAATAACGAGTTTCCTGCAATAACATTTATAAAACCACCAAACTTGGAACATTTGTTAAATCGAAGTAATTAAGAAAGAAAACCTAAAAATGCCTGGCTTTAATGTGGACACAAAGGTTTATACCACTGGAGGAAGTGAGATGGAACTTTTTTAACAGCGATGGGCGTTCGGGTAACAGACAATGTTTAGATTGATACATTAATGAATGGCCCAGCAGAAAAATAACGCTCCGTCAATTAAGGTGCTGATTCAACTGAGAGGTAAATGAGGAAACGCACAGAAAATATTCGACTGTTGTACCTCCTAATGAATGTCATGAAGGAGTAACTAACATTTATTTGCGATTAAAAGAGCAAAATCATTTAGGGAAACATGAACTGTACCTGCGTATACCGGACTGCAATGTTCACAGGGACTATGCAGCGAGTACCTTTAAAAGTAAGATTAATATATCCGAAAACATGCCAAAATGCCCACAAGATGGCACAAAAGGCTTAATAATGTATTTTTGTTGCTACCTTGACCTTTGATCGCTAATTATATATTATTTTTTGAGTAAATGCAAATTATCTTTTGCGATTGGTGAACAGAATATTAGAAAAGATGCAGAATTCAAACTGTGTTCACTGTCTCAAAATGAATGTGCATTTTGATTCCAATCACACAGCACTTATGTAATACTTGAATAGAATGATGTTTAAATTAGTATTTCTTTTTAAAATGCTCTTAAAAAGGATTGTGAATTATGGATAATTATTAATGGATTTCGCTTTGAATCCCCGAGAAAGAAGTGTTGGCCCATTAACACAAGTTAGTATGGCCACGGGCAATCGAGTATTTCTCGGATATGTGGTTCGAGAATAAAAACTTAAAGAAACTTCAGCAAATGGTGTTCATCTTTTACAATATTTATAGAACTATTATTGTTATTTTACAGTTCGGGGCCAGGAATGAATACCTGAATAACTTCTATAAGAAAAGAATTGGTGAAAACCCAAAGAGCCTTCTCGGAAGAGTTGGTAGTCACCAGATCATCCGGTTGCTCTGAGCCCATCAGACCCAGTAGGTGCGCGGAAGCACTGTCCTGTGCTACTGTCATAAGCCGACAAGCGATCCACAGGTCATGGAGGACCAGGGGCGGCTGGTGTTAAAGGGCAAAAGGGCGTTGCCCTGCCACCACGGAGGAGGGGGAGAAAAACCTATGACCAGCTCTTGTCAAAAAGCTAATGGTTGCTTTTGACTATAGCTGCTCATACTCGTAGGTTTTTCTCCCCCTCCCCTGTGATGGCAGAACAACGTGCTCTTTTTAGAAGGAATTTTTGTTTGTTTTTGTTTGCAGGTATATTAAACAACACATGTGCCCAGCGATCGTGAATGATTTTCGCCCTGCAGGCACAAACCAGGGCAGTGACATCACTGTGGGGGGTTTTGCGAAGTTAAGCGGCGATGCATGGACTTTATTTTGGGCAAATACTGATCTGGCCCAGGGCGAGGTCTGGAAAGCTCTATTCATATAATGGAAGAGGGCGGGGCAGGCTCATGGGGTTGATGTTGGAGTGGGTGTCGACCAGTGGCGGCTGGTGACTTTTGAAAAAGGTAGGGCGTAAAAGTTGTGCGTGAGTTACCAGTGGCGAGCGAGCATAGTGAGTGAGCCGAACCGCCAAAAGAGGGGTTCAGGTATTTTCCCTCCTGAGAAAATTTTGAAAAAAAGAGTGGGCAAAAGTTGCATTTTCATGCAAATTTGAGAAAGCAAGTTGGTTAATGAAGCAATTGTGAAAGTATAGTTAGGACATCAATAAATAGATTTCATATTATAATGACATAGGTAGCTTCTTATTCAGTATATCTACAGAACTTCACAACAGACTTTGTGATAACACCTCTGAATATGCTAGACATCTGATGCTATGATGGCAGCACTTGAGCAGTTCCTCATTACAAGAGCAAGACTTACTAACTGTAATGAGGTTGCTTGTTTTAATATTTATATGCAATTCTTTTTACTGGATTTGGTTTCAACCTTTTAATGGTTTAAGAGCTGTACCCGAAATAAGCTTAATTTGAAATCACATTTATACCACCAGTTCCCCTTCAGATAATTAAACTCTTTGGTAGTTTAAAAATACAACAGATTCTATTTGTGAATCATTTTGGCGGTCAATCCCCCTTCAACCGAATTACTGAATCTTCAAGTAATAATGTTGCTATTATGGGCGCTATGAGGCTGAACACTAGGGCAGACCTCGATTAATCTGCAAACACCAGTGGCCAAACAACTTGCATGTGCACAACCTTGTATGGTTGTCTTTGATGCATTCACAAGAGTATGCCATAGCGCTTCAGCTGCTTATATTTCTAGCAGCGCTACCTACTTGTGAATAACATTCTGTGTTTTCTAGCACAATCACTGGCACATGCTGTAATTCCTTTGTATGTGATTTTCATTAACCAAGTACAACCATGTTTCCTGCACGGACTTTGAGGTGATTAATTTTTTTTTTTTTTTTTTTTTTAATTTTTCAAAACCTTTATTGAACATAGTCAGCATTACCAACATACATGTTGCATCAAGTCAGAACACTGAGCGCATAAGACCATCTACGAAGCACCTCAAGAATAGGGGAATATTACAGACAAAAAATAAACAGTGTAATATGTAGCATGACAAAGCACCCTTGAGCAACAAATATCTGAAATGTGTGGGGGCAGCACTGCAGAGGGGGGCATTAGGTCCGGTCAGGGGTGCGGGAGAGGGAATGGGCAGGAGAGGGCCGGCAACCAACACCGGCGGCCGCCGCGGGCGGAGAGCCGGCGGGGAGCGCGGGAGAGGTAGACCGGCCAGAATGTGATCGGGTGTGGAGATATGTCACCAGGGGGCCCCATATGTCAATCGGGCGAGATCTGGCAGGCACAAGGTCCCAGAATTCAGACAGAAGAGTTTGGCATCTCGATGCGTCTTCCAGCCAGTGAGCGAACTGAGGCGCCGGCCTGCGCCCCCAGCACATGGACACCCTGCGCCGCGCGAGGACAAGCAGCATTGCGACCAATCGGCGAGAGGCATCCGGACAGAACTTAACAAAGCCGAGCAGGCACATCGGTGGGTCGGGCTGGACCGGTGCGGATACAATCTCGGTGAGGGCTGCGCAGACCTCCCGCCAAAACTCCGACACCCTTGGGCACAACCAGGCCAGATGAGCAAAATCCGCAGCAGGGGCAGAGCAACGCAAGCACCTGTCGGTGGGAACTAGTCCCATTTTATGTAGCAGAACGGGGGTTCGGTAAAGCCTGTGCAGGTATTTGAAGTGTATGAGGCGGAGACGGTAATTGGGAGAGAGTTTCTTCGTCTGGCTACAGCAATAGAGCCAGTCGGCTTGGGAAATGTCCATACCAAGGTCCTCGCCCCACGCCACGCGTGTGCGATCAGTGGAAACGACGGAGGTTGATAACGTGAGGGCGTATAATTTGGACACCAGCTTCCGGGGGGAGGTGGAAGAATATATAAAATCAAGCGCGCGCATTGAAGGTGGAGGTTGTGGGAACGTGGGGTGTAAGTCCTTACAAATAGCCCGCAGCTGATAATAGATCAATGTGTCCATAGGGCCAGAGGCAACAGGAAGAGAATAGAAGGTGTTTCCGGGGTAGAGATCCGCCAGTGTCTCCAGCCCCAAGCGGGCGGCATGCTTAGCCATGCCGGTTGGATGGAAAGGTGGGAAGGCATGGTGGCGCACAATTGGCATAGCATTTGCTGAGAGCAACGGAGCATTGGAGAGGCGACGCAATCCCGACCAGGCCCAGCGTAAAGTCCCGACCGTGTCCACCTCAGCCCGCGCGCGGTCGCCCCGGAGCAAACAAGGCGGTAGCCAGCGGCCAAGGGGCAGCAATATCAGCTTCGACCGCTGCGTGCGGCTGAAAAGGGGAGGGATGAATCCAGAAGTGAAGGAAACTGGCCTGGGCACTTAAGGCATACAGTTTGAAGTCGGGGGCGCCCATGCCTCCAGCCGACATGGGGAGAGTAAGGACATCATAGGCAATCCTGGGCTGCCTGCCAGCCCAAACCAGAGAAATGATCAGGGAGCGAAGCTTGCGGAAAAAATGGGCCGTCAGTGGTATGGGAATATTTAAAAAAGGTAGAGAAATTTCGGAGGACTACCATCTTGGCAATGGCAATACGCCCAGCCAGCGACAAGGGGAGCCGGTTCCAATGGGGTATCCTGGACTCGAGCCAATCCACGGCCCGTCCAAAGTTTGCCTTCCAGAGATCGTCCAGATCCCTACTCAACCAGACACCCAAGTAGCGGGTGGGGCCAGAGGCCCATTTAAAAGGAAAGTCCGGGGTGAATTGTGTGGTGGCATCAGTGAGAGGGAACAGCACTGACTTACTCCAGTTCACCTGTATTCCGGATAATCCACCAAACCGTAGTATCTCGCGCACAAGGGGGCTGAGGTTGTCTTGGGGGTGGCGGACGTACAGTGTAATATCATCCGCGTACAGGGAGACCAGGAGGGCGCGGGCCGAGAAGCCAATGCCCCTCTGAGTATGGTGCTGCCGGAGTCTGGCCGCAAGAGGCTCCATCGCAATGGCGAAGAGCATGGGGAGAGCGGGCACCCCTGTCGAGTGCCACGCTCAATTAGAATAAGGTCAGAAACTTGTCCGTTGAGCCGAAGGCGGGCAGAGGCGCGTGTAGAGAAGTTGAATTTTGCGAATAAAGACATTGCTGAAGCCGAGGCGCGGCAAGAGATAGAATAAGAAGGGCCACTCCAAGGTGTCGAATGCCTTGGTGGCATCGAGAAGAGCAGCCACTGCGGGGAGGCTAGGATTAATCTGGTGCAGAACGGAGAATATAGCCCGGAGGTTGTGAGATGTTGCGCGGCCCGGAATGAACCCGGACTGGTCCGGGAGAGCGATGAGGGGCATGAAGTGGAGAAGACGGGAAGCTATCAGTTTCGCAAAGATCTTATTATCCGTGTTGATTAAAGAAAGGGGACGGTAGGAGTCGCGGCAATCCGGGGGCTTGTCTGGTTTCAGAAGAAGTGTTATGATCGCCTCACGGAGCGATGGCGGGAAGAGGCCACTGTCGAAGGAGTCATTGTACATAGCGGCCAGGTGCGGCACCAGGAGCGGGGCGAATGTCTTATAAAAAGAAGCCGGGAGGCCGTCCGAGCCAGGGGCCTTATCACCGGGCAAACCAGTGATGGCAGAGAGTATTTCTTCCTTAGAAAAGGCTCGTCTAGGAATTCGCGGTGATGGTCCTCGAGCCAGACGAGTGAGATGGAGTCAAAAAATTGGTCGAAGTCCGCTCGCGAAGGTGTGGGGCCCGCGGCGTAAAGGTGCGTATAATAATCCGAGAACCGTGACTTGATTTCCTCTGGGGAGGTGGTTCTAGCAGGGCCGCCATCCTGAAGTGCCGCAACATACGATGCAGCGCGGGGGGGACGAAGGAGGCCGGCTAGGGTCTTGCCAGGCCGATCGCCCTCGCCGAAACGGCGCGCCCGGGCCTCTCTACCTAGAAAGGAGAGTTCCCTCTCGGCCTCCCTGGCAAATTCTGAGTGCGTTTCGCGCAGGCGAGCAAGTGTCTCGGAGCTGGGGCGAGTTGCCTGAGCAGAGTCCAGGGCCTTAATCTCCAATTCTAACGTTCCTAATGTGGTGCGGATGGAGCGGAGAACTCCGGATTGTTTTGAGATGCACTCACCGCGAATCACAGCCTTAAAACCCTCCCACAGGGTAGACGGCGAGTCCACGGAGCCGACATTCAAGTCAAAATAGTTGGAGATCGCAGTTTGGATCTCGGCACAGAAGACCGAGTCGCGAAGAGCGTACGAGGGGAGCCGCCAGGCGAAGGCCCTACGCGGGGAGTCGGGAGGGCGTAAACAGAGCTGGACCGGCGCGTGGTCAGAGAAAGTACGTGCCATATTAGTGACGGATGTAAGCCAAGAGAGGACGTCAGGAGAGGTGATCCAAAGATCAATACGAGACCAGCAGCCGCGGGTACCGGTGACACAAGTTCCCTCGCGGGCCTCAGGCCACACGTGTCGCCACGCATCATACAGTGAGTTATCGGCCAGCAAGGACTGTAAGAAAGCCGCGGATTGCGGGTGTGACGAGTGGGGGCCCGAGCGGTCAAGGACCGCAGAAAGGGTAACGTTGAAGTCCCCCCCCCAGAGGAGTGCCGCAGGGCCCAGTGTGGATATTAAGTGCCAAACATTAGTGAAAAAGGCAGGGTCGTCCGAGTTGGGACCGTATATAGCAGCAATCGTCATTGGTTGGGAAAGTAAGGAGCCATGGAGAATAACATACCGTCCCTCAGGGTCAGTGAGTACCCGATCAGTGTGCCATGGAAGTCCCCTGCGTATCAAAATAGACACACCACGAGAGTAGGAGGAATAGAAAGAGGAGTGTGATTCGCCCCAGTGGCGCGACTGAAGCCTAGCGGCGGTCGCAGGCAACAAGTGAGTCTCCTGTAAGAGACAAATGTCAACTTTATGACGGAGTAGGTGTGAGTGGATAAGCCGGGCCTTGCGGTGGTCATTGAGGCCACGAATATTCCAGGACCAGCATATGGTGTCAGTCATACTGTGTGAGGACGCGATGGGAGGGAGCGCAGGGCCGCGAGTAGCAGCTGCAATCAAAAGCTAGCATGTGTAGCGGGGAGGTCATACTTGGACAGAACAAGGGCGAGTCAGCTGCTTGAAGTCTGAAATGGAGCCAGCGAGAGCCCGCCTGGGGGAAAGGTGTGACGCCAGAGGGAGCAGCAAGGGTGCAAAAACAATGAGGCAGGCAATGACCCCCGCAAGGCGCCAGTCGAAGGGAGGGCGCAGTCTCTAGTTCAAACGTGATGCAGTGATCGAGCGCAGCAGTGGTGTAATGCGTACTGAAGGAATACATAAATTGATAACATAAATACATTAACTTTTCTGAAAAAAAACACAAAAAAACAATCCCAGGAGCCAACCACCCCCACCCCGAACAAACCCACCCCATCGCACCATGATTGAAAGTATAACTCTTGCATTGTGGGAGCAGAGAAAATGCGATGAACCACGAAATAGCCCCAAGAGGCGGACACAACAACCCAACATCCCTCCACCCACAACCCACACCAACCCCCAATCAGGTCGAGAAACCACCCACACCAACCCCAGGGGACCCCAACCGGGAGGGGAGAATCAGCAATAGAAGTGGGAATCATCCCGTGGGGGCATGGCGACGCCTAGCGTACCCCCTGCCAGGAAAGGCAGGGTGGCCAAGCCAGAGTGAACAGCAGACAACACTGGCAGGTAATATAATGCAACCAAGTTAGGGCCTGTAAACCCAGCGGACCAAGAAAAGAGAGAAACCACGATGGGCTGCAGCCAGTTAAACAGCCAAGGGACAGCCGGGGAATGAGACCGCAACTGCGCTACACAGTCTTGTACAGAAGGGCCGGGGGCCAGAAATAATGAAGAGGTACAGTTCAGTCATTGTCGCTCATATTGGCCGCAGCAGGGTCTTGAGAGCTGGCTGGAGTGGAGTGGTGAGAGCGGTCCAGCTGTTTGGCAAAGGCGAGGGCTCCCTTTGAGTCCGGGAATACCAGGGTTTTGGAGCCCTGTCTGACCCGCAATTTGGCCGGGTAGGCTAGCGAGTAGGACACGTCGTGCTTTTGCAAGATACGTTTTGCAGGCAGAAACTCGCGGCGGGCAGCCTGCACAGCCAGAGTGTAGTCGGGATAGAAAGACAAAGTGTTACCTTGGTGGCGGATCACACCTCTTTCCCTGGCAGCCCGGAGGACCGCGTCCCGGTCCCGGAAATTTAGGATCTTCGCAATGATCGGTCGAGAAGGCAGACCAGGGGCAGGCCGAGGGAGCGGTGCGCTCTCTCCACGACAAAGACCTGGGATAGCACTTCACCAAATAGTTCTCGCAGCAGCTGCTCCACATAATCCTCCATCCTGGAAATATTGGAGGACTCCGGCACACCAGTGATGCGGAGGTTACTCCTGCGGGAGCGGGCCTCCAAATCTTCATTCTTTGAACGGATGAGGTCGAGGATTTTGTCCATTTGGAGCAATTTTTGGCGGTCTTGGGTGGCGGTGTCCTCCACATCAGACACCCTCGACTCGACGTGGAGCAGGCGGCCATCGTGCGCATCCACTCTGGACTTGACCACATCCAGGCGAGAAGCCAGTTGCTCCAGCTGAGTGGCAATCCCAGACACCGCCGACCTCACCTCCAGCATGATGGCCTTCAAGTCATCCTCACGTGCAGCGACCATTTCCGTGGGTGCGGGCAACTCGCCCCCGTCAGCAGTGGCGCCCTCCTGGCGCGTTTGCCTCCGCTGCTCAAAGGTTAGTCGGGGCTGTTTCGGGTCAGCTTTGCCCATGGCGGCCTCCTAAAGCAGGGAGCCCCAAAAAGGAAGGTGCAGCCGGTAAGGGCACAGGTAGCAGGAAGATGATCAATGGGGGTCAAAGAGGATCCCCCTCCACGAGGCAGGTGTGCAGCAGACGTAGGGCCCGGGCCGCGAATGCAGCGTTGGGGGCAGTGGACCCCGATCTCGCAGCCAGCGCAGGCCCCTCCACCGAGCCGCCGCCACGCTCCCAAGGTGGCGCAATCCAGGAGTCAGCCGGGGCACCGCACAAGAAGGCTCGCTCCGGAGACCGCGCCCGGCGCGGAGGTGCGGTAGAGCGTATGCACCGCCACAGTCCCCAGGCCGCGATGCAATGGGGGGCCCCTGCAGTGCTGGGCGCCGTGGAGAAAGGGAGGACCTGGGTGGAGGGTCGACCCGGCGGTGCGCCCAACTGGCAGAGAGAGCTGGATGTGCAGGGGGCCAGGCAGGGGGCGCAGACACACGCCGGTGTGCCCCGGAGTCGCCCTGATGAGAAGGCCGGATTGTAGGCCGCTGCAGCCAAGTCAGGGGGCACCCCGATCGCGGGCTCCCCTCCCAGATCCCCGTCCGCCGCCGGTGACCACCAAGGCGGTAGGGGAGGCAGCCGGGACGATCGTGAGCGCAGCGGCAGCAGGTGGAGCCCAGCCGGGAGTAGCGAGGGGGCAGCAGACCGCGGCGGGAGGACGCGGGGAGCGCGCCGCCCTCTTCGCCCGGCCCACCAGCGCGGATACCGGAGACGCTCAGGGCGCCTCCTCAGGGTCGGGCTGGGCCGGGCGGTACGGCGAGCGCGATCCCAGGCCCGCCCCGGAGCGCCCCCCCAGCAGCGAGACTCACCGGCGGATTGTCGTGGCCGCAGGGCCAGTGGCGGAAGGTCCGGTGGGCGTGCGGAGGAGCACGGGTAGCGCAGGCCGGGTCCCGGGGAGCGAGCAGACGTCTAGGCCCAACTCCCGGAGGCGCCGCAGCCAGTCACAGCCAGGTCGTAGGGCCGCGGTGAACGGCTCCGAGAACGCCGCCGATGCAGGGAAGCTGCGAAGGTAGGGTCACAGGCAGCGATGTGTGGGAAGTCTGCCGGATAATTGCAGGATTTAAGGCTTGGCCGGCAGAGCCCACTCAAAGTGCGGCCATCTTGCAGCCGGCTAAGCCACGCCCCCCTTTGAGGTGATTAATTAATGGAGTGCGCAGGCTGGACAGATGTAAACAAAATGTGATGTAGCTGTTTGCATGCAGTAACGGGGCTAGCAGTGACTATTTCTCACAATATTTGGCAGTGACATAGATTATATTTCTGCACCAAGGTCAATAAAACTTGCTGCTGCTGCAGTAACTTTTGTAAATTTGGGAGCATGTATATTTTACACAGCAATTCCTTCTTTGTTCTACCAGCTTTGCCTACTCTCCACCACGCAGGAAAAACTCCTCAGTGGCGAGAAATGCTGACAAGTCAAATTAGTTGGCTCCCGCAGCTCCCATTTTACGTGAGGCCCAAGTACAGAACCCCGCGCAGTCAGGCGCTCCTCTGCTTCCTCGCTGCCGGGGCCCCGTGGGTTGGGTAGAAGAGGGTGACGCAGTGAGGCCTGTTAGTAGATTAGTCTCACTATACTCCATTCTGCCTATGCGAAACCGGGGAGCAAAGGCTGCTCCTAACCTCCCCCTCCTCTTCCAGGGCATGTTTGTCTATGGTTAAACACACATTTTCACCACGACTGCAGCAGTGTAATGTTACCGGAGAGGAGAGGGTTTGTCAGGTCTCCTCGATGCGCACAAAGGTCAGGGCTGCCAGAAGTGTGTGAGAATAATAACACACAACGGAGCTCACTAAAGCATGTGTGCAGTAAGCGAGGCAATAGAAAGAGGTTTAATCTAAAACTTACTAATGAACCGGCCCAGCTAACAGACGACGAGGAGCAGCTCTGCTACAACGACAGAGCACATGCACTGCAGCACTCATCGACTTCGGGAGTTCAGATCGAAAGCTGCTGGACTCCACCCCTCAGGACTCCTCCTCCAATGCAAGACACGCAAGCATTGGAGGAGGCAAGGCTGTGCTCCATGGTCGACACCCACTCCAACATCAACCCTATGAGCCTGCCCCACCCTCTTCCAGTATATGAATAGAGCTTTCCAGACTTCGTCCTGGGCCAGATCAGTATACGCCCAAAATAAAGTCCATGCATCGCCACTTAACTTCGCAACACCCTCCACAGTGATATCACTGCCCTGGTTTGTGCCTGCAGGGCAAAAATCATTCACGATCGCTGGGCACATGTGTTGTTTGGTATTCCTGCAAACAAAAACAAACAAAAATTCCTTCTGAAAAGAGCACGTTGCTCTGCCATCAAGGAGGAGGGGGAGAAAAACCTACGAGTATGAGCAGCTATAGTCAAAAGCAACCATTTGCTTTTTGACAAGAGCTGCTCATAGGTTTTTCTCCCCCCTCCTCCGTGGTGGCAGGGCAACGCCCCTTTTGCCCTTTAACACCAGCCGCCCCTGGTGTCGACCATGGAGCACAGCCTTGCCTCCTCCAATGCTTGCGTGTCTTGCATTGGAGGAGGAGTCCTGAGGGGTGGAGTCCAGCAGCTTTCGATCCAAACTTCCGAAGTCGATGAGTGCTGCAGTGCATGTGCTCTGTCGTTGTAGCAGAGCTGCTCCTCGTCGTCCGTTAGCTGGGCCGGCTCATTAGTAAGTTTTAGATAGATTAAACTCTTTCTATAGCCTTGCTAACTGCACACATGCTTTAGTGTGCTCCATTGTGTGTTATTATTCTCACACACTTCTGGCAGGCCTGACCTTTGTGTACATCGAGGAGACCTGACAAACCCTCTCCTCTCCGGTAACATTACACTGCTGCAGTCGTGGTGAAAATGTGTGTATTTAACCATAGACAAACATGCCCTGGAAGAGGAGGGGGAGGTTATGAGCAGCCTTTGCTCCCCGGTTTCGCATAGGCAGAATGGAGTATAGTGAGACTAATCTACTAACAGGCCTCACTGCGTCACCCTCTTCTACCCAACCCACGGGGCCCCGGCAGCGAGGAAGCAGAGGAGCTCCTGACTGCATGGGGTTCTGTACTTGGGCCTCACGTAAAATGGGAGCTGAGGGAGCCAACTAATTTGATTTGTCAGCATTTCTCGCCACTGATGAGTTTTTCCTGCGTGGTGGAGAGTAGGCAAAGCCGGTAGAACAAAGAAGGAATTGCTGTGTAAAATATACATGCTCCCAAATTTACAAAAGTTACTGCAGCAGCAGAAAGTTTTATTGACCTTGGTGCAGAAATATAATCTATGTCACTGCCAAATATTGTGAGAAATAGTCACTGCTAGCCCCGTTACTGCATGCAAACAGCTACATCACATTTTGTTTACATCTGTCCAGCCTGCGTACTCCATTAATTAATCACCTCAAAGTCCGTGCAGGAAACATGGTTGTACTTGGTTAATGAAAATCACATGCAAAGGAATTACAGCATGTGACAGTGATTGTGCTAGAAAACACAGAATGTTATACACAGGTAGGTAGCGCTGCTAGAAATATAAGCAGCTGAAGCACTATGGCATACTGGTTGTGAATGCATTAAAGACGCACATACAAGGTTATGCACATGCAAGTGGTTTGGCCACTGGTGTTTGCAGATTAATCGAGGTCTGCCCTAGTGTTCAGCCTCATAGCACCCATAATAGCAACATTATTACTTGAAGATTCAGTAGTTCGGTTGAAGGGGGATTGACCGCCAAAATGATTCACAAATAGAATCTGTTGTATTTTTAAACTACCAAAGAGTTTAATTATCTGAAAGGGAACTGGTGGTATAAATGTGATTTCAAATTAAGCTTATTTCGGGTACAGCTCTTAAACCATTAAAAGGTTGAAACCAAATCCAGTAAAAAGAATTGCATATAAATATTAAAACAAGCAAACTCATTACAGTTAGTAAGTCTTGCTCTTGTAATGAGGAACTGCTCAAGTGCTGCCATCATAGCATCAGATGTCTAGCATATTCAGAGGTGCTATCACAAAGTCTCTTATGAAGTTCTGTAGATATACTGAATAAGCAGCTACCTATGTCATTATCATATGAAATCTATTTATTGATGTCCTAACTATACTTTCACAATTGCTTCATTAACCAACTTGCTTTCTCAAATTTGCTTGAAAATGCACCATTTGCCCACTCTTTTTTTCAAAATTTTCTCAGGAGGGAAAATACCTGAACCCCTCTTTTGGCGGTTCGGCTCACTCACTATGCTCGCTCGCCACCGGTAACTCACGCACAACTTTTACGCCCTACCTTTTTCAAAAGTCACCAGCCGCCACTGTCGAGGACTCCAACTGTTGAAGCAGAACCGTGTCCCTCATGGAGGTTCTCCCAAGCACATGGTCCTCGGTGGAGCTCCTTCTCTGAATGAGTGGATAAGTCTCTGGAACTGGCCAAGGCAATCCTTGCAGCGGTAAAGATGGACAATGCCATCCAGGAAGATTCTGCGACCACTGCCAAATTCCTCGCACACGAGTTTTCACCTAAGCACAAAACCAAGCGTTGTCTGCAATGCAGATCCTCCTTCCTCGTGGATACAAGACTCTGAGAGATCGGAGCCAGTCTGTAGTGCTGAAGAGGAGTTCACACACAAGAAAGGCTAGCCTGTGTGGTCAACTGACAGGTGTCTGAGTTTGTGAACAGAAATCTGAAATCTATATCTTATGCGTGGGCATTTAGATAAACGCTTTTTTCTAAGCTGTTCTGGCATTGTGGAGTCCACAGGAAAAGCTGGGAAGAAATTGGCAGCTCGGTTTAAATCTACTTTAGGACACTGCTGCACTGAAGTTTAGGGCCAGATGTACAAATACCTGGCCATAAAATTACTGGCTGCAAATGGTAAACAGTCATTTTTTCCACCAGTAAATGTTTTTCAGAACCGACCTATGTACTAATAGGTCGGTTCTTAAAACTCCAAAGCACAGTGGGTCGCAATCCGACCTAACTCATGAATATTATTCAAGTACTTTGCGAATTGCAACTCACTACGATTAGAGGCCATCACAGTGATGATGCCTGTTGGGGTCAACAGACCACCATGTCTGTGATTGCTGTTAAATAAAGCAGACTTCTTTTTAAAAATGCAGTCAGTTTTATAAAGGTAACGGGTCTATATTTAAACAAGCTTTCTTGTTTTGTTGAAAGTTTGGTTAACAGTTGGCTGTGGTTCCAACCACTGCCAGCTCTTCAACAAACGTGTTTTTAACAGTCACACCCTTTGAGGTGTTAGTACATTTTCAATGTTTAGCAGCTAGATTTGGTCACAAAACACTGATACATAAAATAACAATTCGATATTTGGAAGGGATGCATACCTGCCAACTCACACGGTGCCACCGTGTGACACATGATATGGCTCCCATCACCTGATGAAGAGCCGATATCACACGGTGGCAGGGAAAACGAGCTGAAAACGACAGTACACAGAGGGTTTCCAGTTCGTTTTCCTAGACTCTGAACTGCCGACATCCATTAAGGGGTGTGAAAACACCCCAGGACTTCGGCACCAGCCTCAGAAAGCTTTTTATTTTGGGAGGAGGGGGCTTGGGGTTCAAACGTGCCTCTTAGGTAATTCTTAGCATGAGACCCTGCCCCTTCCTCATACAATGCGATTTTTGTTTAAGTTGGCAGGTATGGGGATGACTAAAACATACCCCTTCCAGATACCGAATCGGGATCCATTCTGGGCAAAGTCAATACTGAGTGTGGGAATAGGAATGAGTGTGCCCTGTTAACCGCATTATTTTCTGCATTCATGGAGCCTTTCAAGGCGTATTGGTAAGAGTGAACAAGTTATACATAGCTTCAAAATTCCCTCAGCAATGAAAAGTCTTTTTTCAGCCCCAAGTAAATGAAATCTGCCTTCCAGTTGAAAGAGAAAGAATTTCTACAACAAAATAAAAGTTGAAAGATTTCTGGAGCCTAATGGCGGTTAGTGTAATCCGCATTCCTCTGTGTCCTGTGCCGCTCCTGGGTGAATACCTATGTGCATATACCATGAAGGCTTGTATAATGCCTATTCTATGATTTGCTCCTCTACTGCACAGAGTGAACTTTAGCCTTGTTTTAAAATCCATAAGCCTATTTGCTGGTTGTATAGTCCTCATTCATAAAGATTGCTCATCTGCCATTCCAAGGTGGCCTCCGTAAAGTGTATCCCATGTCCATATGTATAAACTTAAAGCTCTTCTGCTGCTCTACAGTGAATTCCTCAGGCGTACCGTAAGGCGTGTGTAACTCATAAACCTATCAGCTCTGCCTGCCGTTGTCCTCCAAGCACAAGCAGTGCTTGTTGTATAAATATCTATTCCTATGGGTTGCTTTGCTCTTCAGCCACTCCTACTGGACTCTAGAGAGTATACTCTAGTTGATAGAAGGTTGCACTCCCAAGAGTTAGCAGTCTTCTCTAGGCACAGTCGTATGTTCTAAAATCAATACATAGATAATGATCATTCAAAAGAGTGAGTCTAGTGAGTGACTATTTCTAGCCTCAAACTTCTCGCGAACACTTATGCATAGTTACATGCTTGCTGTGAGAGGTTTTTTTTTTAAACTATGTTTATTAATTTTATACCAGAATAACAGCGGTTACAGTGCAACATACATCAATACACATGTAGGATACTATGCATCATGCAGGTATGTACAGACAATATCAAAGCTAAGTCCATGATACCACAAGGGGCAGACAAAAGGCATCACTGTTACTGACATTACAATGGGCACCATACCTCACCCCCCTCCGGGTCCACTATCCCCCTCACAAGGGGCGCACTCGTGAGTTGTGTATTTGCTGGTGTAGTTGTGGCATCCGGTATGTCCTGGAGATACAGGTGTAGCGGTTGCCATATATCTAAGGGTCTCGCCGTAGGTGTTTGTAGTTGTGAATAAGTGTCACTGTTTGTGCTACAATATGTCATACTGCGCAGCCATGACTTGATCGTTGGTGTACGCTTACTACCCCAGTTTATGGCCACTTCACGCTTAGCAATAAGCAGTGCAATGGCAGCATAACGCCGCTTGGATCTAGGAAGGTCGTGGACGTACCCAAGGAGCGCCATTAGGGGCGTGGGTGCAACTGTAAAGTCTAACATTTTGGAAAGTTCCACAAACACAGCTGACCAGAACCCTCCCACCTTTACGCAGGTCCATGTGAGATGTACGAAGTCTGCCTCTGGGGGATTGACATTTCGGACATAAATGTGATCTAGATGGGTCAATGTGGTGTAACTCACTAGGTGATTTGTACGCCCTCCACATGCTGTGAGACAGTTCGGGTAATCTGTGCCATTCATACACACCACCACCACATTTCCCGCATATGCCACACTGGATTCACACACTTTCCATCCATCAGCACACTACCATCTAATGGTAAGTGTGCTTTCTCTCTCTCTCTTTTTGCTTCAATCCCACGCCAAGCTGCACTGTCAAAACACAAAAAAGAATTACAAGTTTTCTCCATACACATTTTATTTCAAGGATGCCCATTTAGCTTATCTGACTGATAAATATTCTTACTTAAACAGCAGAGCAGTGTGCTGCGCACCTGCAAATTCACGTTGGCACCTACGTTTACTACCATATTTCAAATCTCAGTTATAAATTATTTTTAAGTCATGTGCTTTGTACTTGGGTTATTTTTTTAAGTTACCAAACCAAATGTGTGCCACAAAAGCTCAAAGTGTACACACAAGCCTAAGTGGTTCTGTGTCATAATATCTAGGATGTAATCAAAATAGCATATGTACAACGGCAGTCAATATAAAAACAGAACAGTCGATAGTTCTCTTAATTGTATGGTTTTTCCAGTGCCTCGCTGTTTTTAGTCTAACCCTTGTTGGAACCCCCTACCTCTGCTGCCTCTAAGGACACGATGCAAGTTATAAAATGTTCTGCTCTGTTCCAAAGGGGAAAAGATGCTGCTGTGTGGCCTAAAATTAGCGTGTTCCTCACATATTTTCAGTGGTTCACTTGTTCTATTTTTTTTCAATAATACTAATAAAAAAAGTGTATGGGATGCAGTGTTAACAGACTGAACTGCTGCCGTAGCAGCGGCCACTATAATTTATTTCAGCGTACTCTATTGATTTGGCCTTGTATTTATATTAGATGTAGGTTTATTCACCAGGCTTCGAACAGATTGAGATTCAATGGCACCACCATCAGCATTCTATGCAGCATAGTTTAAAAAAAAAAAAAAATAGTCTCTCCGTTCGTCTGCAGCTAAGGTTATTTCCGTGCACTTTTTTTATTTTGTTGTTTCTAGATTGAACCAAGCATTTTAAAGGAAGATATTTTGACTACATTGTTTAGCCAGCATTGTATCATCTGACATATCCAACGTACTCTTTTAAGCCCCTGCACCTGACTCCCACTGGCACCACAATGCATTCAGTAATTCACCATACTCGTATAGATGTCTAAGTGATGTGACTTCAAAAGCATATCAATATCCTTTCACAAGAACAATCACCTTCATTTAATAAGGAAATACAGATAACTTTCTGTAAGCCGAGTTGAGGAGGAGACCAGTTATGGGCTTTACTGGTATGTAATAATGTTGAACGTGGATTATACCATTTTTATCAACGTTTATGCAGTATGTTTTACCGCTTTCAATGATTTCAACCAGACTGACAGCACAGGTCAAGAAGCAGAAATGGTGTTAATGACAGCACTTTGGAGATTACAAGCTTGGTTTCCTGTTCTTTTGGAACTTTCTATGGATGTTCCAATCCCACTTCTTTGGATACGTGTTGGACTCGGCCCTTTTTGCAGGGTTATCCCCAAACTTTTTGCTTCTTCCTCCTATTTGTTCCTGACCTGTGTTGGTTGGTTTTAGGACTCTGGGCACTTTACCACTGCTAGTCAGTGCTAAGGTGCATATGCTCTCTGTGTAAATTGTTATCATGATTGGTATATTTGATTTACTGTTAAGCCCCTATTAAAGTGCACTGAGTGTGCCAGGGCCTGTAAATCAAATGCTACTAGTGGGCCTGCAGCACTGATTGTGCCACCCACACGAGTAGCCCTTAAAAGGTAACTCAGACCTGCCACTGCAGCGTCTGTGCGCAGTTGTTAACTGCCATGTCGACTTGGCCAGTGCAACCACTTGCCAGTCCCTAATCTTCCCTTTTTCTACATGTAAGGCACCCCTATGGCAGGCCCAAGGACCCCGTGGGCAGGGTGCAGTGTATGTGAAAGGTAGGACATGTACTGGTGTGTGTGACATGGCCTGATAGTGAAATACTGCCAATTTCGTTTTTCACTATTGAAAGGCTATCTTGCCCCTTAGGATAGAATGGGAGTTTATTTATAACATCTTATAAATATAACTTCCCATTGGGACAAGATAGAGAAATAACGTTTAGGCTCTCTGAACTCAGAATTTAATAACACATCTTTTAGTAAAGATGGTTTTTAGATTGTGTTTGAAATGGCACTTTTAGAAAGTAGGCATTTTCTTGTTTAACCATTCTGTGTGCCTCTGCCTGATTGTGTATGTACTGTCTGGTTTTAAATGACAGGGCCTGGGGATGTGCATTCTCTCAGAAGGCCACCCGGAGAGGGGGTTGATGTGTGTCCTGCCTTTCCTGGATGAGTCAGAGCTGGGCTGAATAGACCCTGGCTGAATTTAGAGTAGTGGGAGGAGATTTCCTTGCACCTGAATAGGGCCTGTCTCCCTTGCACAATGCTGTCTCCACCCCCTGTGGTCATACTGCACCAGTGAGGACAGAACTGGTTTGGACTGGGCTCAGAGACTCTTGCACAAAGAGAACAAAGACATTTTGGGGTATAAGTATTAGACCTAAAACCCATGAACTTTAGACTACTTCTGGAATCAAGAGGACCCTTTGCCAAGGAGAAGAGCTGGAGAAACTAAGGAGAAGTACTGCCCTTGCAGTGTGTCTGGGGTTGGCCTGCAGTTGCTGTTTCTGCCAAGGAAAGGAGAAGGACTTTGCTGTGTGCTGTGTCCCCTGCTTGAGGAAAGTCTCCAAGGGCTTGAATAGAGCTTGCCTCCTGTTTTGAAGTCTCGGGAACACAGAGACTTCACCCTCAGCTCCCCTGAACTTCCCTGCTGGGAGTTCTGACCTGCCAGGAGTGCATGTGAGGGGCGTCTGGAGGTTGTTTCTGCTACTGGGAGCTGGAAAGCAACGCAACAACAAGAAAATCGACGCATCGCTGTTCTTGCGACAGTTTGTCCGACGCAACGCCGTGGCGCGAGAAGAATCTCCCCGCACCGCCACGCAGGTGCTGAAACCGATGCTGCGCCTGTTGTCGCTGCAAGAATCAACGCATCGAGGGATCGCGGTTGAAGAAACCAATGCAGCGCCGCTTGACGATGTCGCATCGTTAGCCGACGCATCCCGGATTTCCACGCGTCGTCCCTGTGCGGCAAGTTTTCCCCGGCGCATCACTGTCATCTCGGATTCGACGCATCGTTTCCCCCTACAGACCGGACCTGACGCACCGCTCCCCTGTGTCCAGCGGAACTGTCGCATCGCATCCACGAAAGTCTCAGGAATCGACGCATCTCTTTATTTTTCGACGCTTCCCATCGCTGCGGTTGTTTGGCTTGGTGAATTCTGTCGCAATGACAGGTACCTTTTGAAAGACATTTTTCTTAATACTTGTATGTTGGATTTTTGTCGTTTTGGTCTTGTTAAGTTTAGATAAAGATACTTTATTTTTCTAAACTGGTGTGGTGTCCATTTGTGGTGTTTTCACTGTGTTACTGTGTGTGTTGGTACAAATACTTTACACACTGCCTTTGAGATAAGCCTGTCTGCTCGTGCCAAGCTACCAAGGGGGTGGAGCAGGGGTTATCTAAAGTGTGTATCCCCCTTACCCTGACTAGAAGCAAGGGTCCCTATTTGGACAAAGGTACCTACCTCTGCCAACTAGAGACCCCCATTTCTAACAATATGGAACTTGCTGAGGGATGCTCACTGCAACTCACAACAACTGGTACAGGAAGGGACCCTCAATCTGATGGCATGGAAAATTGCAGTAGACGTTGGGAAATCCAAGGCTTATCACGACAGGCTTCCAAACTCATCAGAAGAGCATGGGCAGATTCTACCGTTAAACATTACAGGTCATCTTGGTGCCGGGGGTCAGGTGGTCTCGCTGGTGCCTGGAACGGGGTTTTAATCCCATGGGGGCACACTTAGGGGCCGATTCTGATGCGGGTTGGAAAAGCTTCCCGACCGAATCGGTTGGGAAATGGTGTCCGACCCACTCGGATCGGGAAAGTCCGACCGGCGGAGTAGGATGCATCCGGATGCTTCCAGATACGATTTGGTTGAACTCCCATTGACTTCAATGGGAACATTTGTTCCTAACCGCATCAGAATTGGGCCCTCGGTCGGGAAGACACGTTCCCGATCCGATTTGGAAGGAGCAAATGCCGTTAGGAGGCCTTCCTAACCGCATCAGAATCAGGCCCTCGGTCGGGAAGCTTTTCCAACCTGCATCAGAATCGGGCCCATAGTGTGTATTTTGAATTTTTTCTCAGAACAGGGGGAAGCAGGTTTGGCTTATCATGTAATTACCGCCTGCAGATCAGCTATTTCAGCAGGTCATTTTCCCTTCAATGTGATTCCGGCAGTGTAGCATCCATTTGTACGTGGGTTGTTAGGAGGCATTCAGCAGAAATGCCTTCTGTACCAATGTATTCCCAACTGTGGGATGTAAACGTGGTGCTTAGGTTAATGGACAAGAGAACCATTTTTAATCCAGGAAACAACAAACAGGTAAGTTGGAGTTTTTGTTATGGTTCATCTTCTGTAAAGGAGTACATCTTCTGTAAAGGAGTATCTGTAGTCTGGTTACTCAAGAGGGAGTATCTTTCACGGTTTTCCAGAAACACAAAATTCCCCACAAGGGTAGTACAAACCCCAGCTTTTTTCACAGCACCCACAATTGTGCGCGGTGAGGTGCCCAGAACTTACAAGGCTATTATGAAGGATTTAAGACCTCCGGGTATGGCACAACTACTCATCGCTATAAACCAACGATTCAAATCATCTCATCCCCTACCACTGCACGATGGGTAATATGGCTCATGGAGGAAGCAGCCCCTGACTAGTCCAAATTTGGTGCATATTCCACCAGGGAGGCTATGGCTCCTAAAGCCTTCTCTCCAGGTAGCCGTTTGGAAGTAATCTTTAATGCAGCTGATTGGTCCTCAGATTCTACTTTTAAGAAGTTTTATTTCAAACCAGTGACAGGGTTGGTTTCACTAGTGGTAAGCTTTACACTTGCATAATCCAAAGTCTACAGTCCAGATATAAGTAGTAAAATTTCCCAGATATCATGAAAGAAAGTTTCAACTCTATTAAGGACACAGAAGCACGGATAATCCCTCCCAGGTAAGTACATATTTACAGACCTCCCACCCAGAGGATTTGACGAGGATCACGACATATGGGTATAAGCATTATCAATACTTCATCTTAAAATAGTTCAGTATGTGTGATTTGGAATTAATATCTTGCTTAGAAAAGACAGGCAAATCAAGGACGGTAAACATACTTTTACACTTCTTATTTTCTTTTAGGGTCGGAATAAAAGCAGGAATTTTAAAGTTGGATTATGCATAGGGCTCCCGGTTTATGGTATTTTTTTTTTTTTTTAAATTTACGTCTGTATTTATCCATATTTATTTTTTGGCCATCTTATTAGTATTTCTCCATATTTATTGTGAATTTTGAGAATAAATGTAGTCATAAAATGGTATATTTTAACATTTATTGAACTGATGAAATGCACTCTTACTTTGACGCCGGTCTAGTTTTAACAAATTAAGCAGCCAAATATAACAAAACCTTACACTCACAGATACATATTGCCATTATGCTCACATATATGTTAACATATTCCTGTATCAAAAGAAATCTCTTCCTGTTTTTTACCTCTCAACGCTGTCTATCTGCTCAGCTGTTGGCCAGGAATTCACGAAAGAAAGCATGGCGAGGCACTCACAAGAAGCACAATTTTCAGTATTTTTCCGCTTTTAAAATTAAATACAGACAGGAATGTTTTCTGTCTGTATTTATCTGTAAAAATCAGTAAAAGCTGAAAAATAGGAGCCTTAATTATGCAGTGGTGGATGGCTCGCACAAAGAAAGTGGAAGTGTTTTTCCGTTGTGGATTGCTATGTAGGAAATGGAGCAACGTTATTGGCTGTTGGTTATCACAAGTTTTAAGATGCAGGAGACATGTAGTCTTTTTTGTCTGAAGTATATGTAATCATGTTAAGCTGCTGAGCAAAAAAAGTAGAAAGTAAAATTTATAATCTTCACCAAGTGTCCTTAATAGAATTGAAACTTTCCTACACAATAGCTAGGAAAGTTTACAATATGTAACATACCTTAGTGCATGGGTACTAGTAAACATTTTACAGGGGGCCGAAAAGTGTGGTCTTTGGAGTGACCGAGGACCGTACTGATACCAGCAGGGTGGTGGTCTGGGCGAAAAGTGGGTGATGGGGAAGTGAAGCATATCCATCTAGCGGTTGAACTGAATAGCACAATGTCAAAAAGAAAAGCTGGGATGAATCCCGGCTTCCCCACTTGACCAAATTGTGTGATCCTGGGCAATTGTTT
This sequence comes from Calotriton arnoldi, assembly GCA_963921515.1. Taxonomy (NCBI): domain Eukaryota; kingdom Metazoa; phylum Chordata; class Amphibia; order Caudata; family Salamandridae; genus Calotriton; species Calotriton arnoldi. Next base: position 1,275,929 of record CAWUFW010002687.1, on the reverse strand, counting down.
AATTTCAATTTCCCTCCCTTTTCTTCATTATCACATATAAGAAGACCTGGAAATACATGACTTCAGGATGCGTGCTGTACAAAACGCCTCTGTTTGGATTTAATCACGAATTACATTTTTGTCAGGGTGGGGTGGAAGTATGAACGTTTCTAAATTCATATTTGAAAACTATCACATAAAAAATATACTTCAGAATGCAGTGCTGTAATCTTACGAAGTTGAAATGGTTCTGATGGTTAATGAAATTAATTTTTTGAATTCCGAAGAAACTATCATATTTTTACACGTTTGCTGTCTTCAAAAATGCAGGTGTTGCTAAAGTTAAGGGGTGCAGTACACCCTAGTTACTTCCTTTCTTTAACCTCAATAAACCTTTAAATAAATGCTTGCTCTTTAGTTAACATTTTTTAAATGGTAAAGCTGAGTCGAGTAAACAGCATCCTAGTGCTACTGTTGCCCAGGAGGGCTGCATGTAAAGGTCAGGAGGGCTGCATGCGGCCCCCGGGCCGTACTTTGAGTATCACTACTTTAGTGTATATCTGAGGCCTCCACCAAGATGGAGCAAAGGTGCGAACCACAGAAATGGGAATTCTAAAACCCGCCACAGTGTATGCTCCAAGGAGCCCAGACAGTAGTGGCTGAGGAGCAGTCCCATAGGAATGGCTTTTTTGGGGTGGTGGGGTACGCAAACCTGCCGTGGTAAATGGATTGGGGGATCCAGCCAAGCAAGAGTGGATTGGTGCATCCCCTAGAAGTGGGCGATACTAGGGTCAAGGGAAAGGTTGGATATTAACTAATCCTGTGAACGGATGTAGTTAGAAAAAGAAAATGTACAGGGAGTGGTCATGGGGACACAAAGGCTATGTTTCTGGCCCTAGGCCCTTACAGCAGACCTAAAAAAAAGATGTCAACATAAGCATACAGCTCTAGCCTCTATCCCAGGAGTCTTTAACCTCTTCAGCAATAAGAGCTACTTATGTTCAATGAAAATCATCACAAGCTACAATTATTAATGTCTTAATAGTGACCACATCAGACAAGATGATGTCAGTAGCCACGATATGCAAGTTTACCAGCAGTGATCACCTTGGTGCACGCTTACCAGCAGTAATGTAAAAAAGGTTTTTTTCAATTTGGAATGCCTCTATGTGGGGAATACATAATACCCATAGCTGCAATGCCCCTGCCACCAATGAAATAATACTGCTAATAAGTTGCCAATAATGCTGCATGATTTAATAATCAAATATCAGCTTAAATATTTTGGAAATTCAACCATTATCTCCAAAAATCAGGTCTGGAGTCATGAATATACACACGTCTTTGTCTCAAATACACACTTTCCAATCTTGGTAAAACTATAATAATTCACCCAGGCAAAAGCTTCTAATTTAGTTGGCCAGGCTGCACAGAGGAGAGCTACATAAACGTAGCAGGAGAGCTACATAAAAGTAGCGGGAGAGCTACATAAAAGTAGCGGGAGAGCTACCAGTAGCTCACGAGCTACTTGTTGGAGAAACCTGCTCTATCCCCTTTACCGGATGGCAGTGCTGTCGCCCTGAGAGTACAGGTTAAGAGGAGGAAGATAATCTGGAAAGGAGGGGCAATCTGCAGGTCACGTTACCCGAATCAGTTCAATCGCAAGTGCAATGGCACTCCAAAGTACAACTACAAAGGACTGCAGGTAAATTCCTCATATGTCCAAGACAGCGAACGCAAAGAGGGAGAGGCAGAAGGAAAGAGGCAAGGGGTACGGGCTAAAAGGGAAGAAAGGAGGGAAAGTGTACATGCCCTGTTGGGCAGTACTGGGTCTCACACAAAATGGTGAAAATAAACATAAATGCCAGATATTAAGCAGGCAAACTGTGCATAATGACGAAACAGCCAACACTGCCTCAAAACAACTGAAAATTGTATAAAAAACTTAAAACCATCAGTACTCAACATGTAGTGTCTGTTTGTTTTTAAACCATACCTGTGGGATGATCTGTATTTGTCTATTATCCATTTGGTCCTTTTAACCACAATTTCGTATTTAGGTTCTTCTAACATCTGCTGCGTTTGAAACTTGTATGGCATGCCTGAAAAAATAAACGTTCTTAGCAAATTATTAGGATACAAATGGAAAACTTCTTTTTAATAAGTGGCAAAATGATGCAAATCGTTTAAAGGCCAATTTAAAAAGACCTGGGTAAGGCATGTATCATGTAAGAACTAAAACCAAATATATGGAAGTCCTTCAAACAGGACGTTCGAGTCATACAAGCACATAGTACAGTTTAAGTCCTAAATGGGATATATACCCTCTCTTTGCACATTGTACTGAAGGGATTTTGTAATCATAGTAAGAAATGAGGCCGAAAACGAGTTATTTTAAAGATTAGGGAACTTCAAGTTGAAACATATGGACAGAGGCATTTTAGGGCCTGATTTAGAACTTGGCGGATGGGTCACTCCGTCACAATGGTGACAGATATCCTGTCCACCGAAATATAAATCCACTTCATCCTATGGGATTTATATTTCGGCGGACGGGATATCAGTCACCATTGTGGTGGAGCAACCCGTCCACTGAGTTCTAAATCAGGGCCTTAGTCTTCATAGTACATAATCACACTATCATCCCCGCTTTAAAGAAGCCTTTTGGTTGCAGAAGTCTAGAATAAATGTGGAATTTGCACCAGTATACAGGCTGAGATTTGTCACATTCCGCATCTGCTTTGTGATTTAAATGTATTTGTATACATTGTTATTCTCCAGTCATTGAACTCCAGCACAGCAATTAACAATTTTTAGAAAATAAAAATAACGGAGAAGAAAAAGCTCCCCGTCTTTGATTGTTTAGGCTGCATATAATGTTATGCCCAGAAAAGTGCTTTTCACACTGTCAGCTGGCTCAGGGAGCAGGTATTTCTGATGTCACAACTCAACTGAAATACATTATTAGGTCGCAGCCTACCAGCCAGCGCAGCTGCCTGGTTTTTTAAAGACATCTTGGGGACATTCAGAAAGTTGACCTAGGAATGCATTTTGCCTGCTGCTTACCATTGGCTTTGTGGTTTGTAACTCATATTTTCTGGCTTTCTATTTGCTGGCTTTATTTGCTTTAGGCAGTCCAGCTCAAGTTAGTTCCTCCCATTGCCCAAATCTTGTTGACCTGTATTCTTCCACGAACTCTCTTTCTGTAAACAGGCCTTTAAATCTTCTTCTGATCTTGTTACATTTGCTGTGCATTCAAAGAACGAGGTCAAATGTCAGGCTGTGCCTTCCAAGGAGCTTGGTGTTTATTTTTCTTTCTCTGACTTCAAAGCGAGAGGATTTATGTGAAAATCCTGCTGGCTACTGGGGTCTGCTTGAGGAAGGCTGTACGATGTTATTTTTTTCACTCTACTCTGAAACAATCTACTTTATCCCACTGCAGTCTAAGCCACTCTATTCCACTCTGCGCCACTTCACACACCACTGCACTCTACGCCAATGCACTCTGCGCCAATGCACTCAAAACCAATATGCTCCACGCCACTCCACTCTATGCCAATCTACTCTGTACCACCGCGCTGTACGCCACTATACTCTACACACTGCGTCAGTTTACTTTGCACCACTGCACGCCAATGCACTCTATGCCACTATACTCTACACCATTGCACTCTATGTTAGTTTACTCTGCACCACTGTACACCAATGCACTCTACTCTACACCACTGCACTCTACTCTGTGCCACTGAACTCTGCACCACTGTAAGAAACTGCACTCTACACCAATGCACTCTATGCCACTCTACTCTATACCACTGCACTCTATGACACTTCACTCTGCAGCACTGCACTTTCTACCACTGAACTCTATGCCACTCAAATTTACTCTAGGCCACTGCATTCTGCTCTGCACAATTCAACTGCACTCTACGTCACTCTAATCTACTGTGCACCACTGCACTCTGACACTGGACTCTACGCTTCACTACTCTGTACCACTGTACTCTATGCCAGTGCACTCTACCCTGCACTACTCCACACCAATTCACTGTAATCTGAAACAATCTACTGTATGCCCCTGCACTTTACGCCACTCTACTCCTCTATGCACCACTCTATTCTATCCACTGCAATCAACACTGCACCACTACTCTAGGCCACTGCACTCTACCCTGCACCACTCCACTCTACTCTACTCTGAAAAAATCTACTCTGCGCCACTGCACTCTATGCCACTCTACTTGGCGTCACTCCAGTCTACGCCATTGCACTCTACACTGCGCAACTCTACACCACTCCTCTCTAAACCACTGCACTCTGCCACAAATCACTCTACACTACTTTACTCAAAACCAATGCACCCTACGCCACTGTACCCACACCGAGTACTTTGCACCACTGCCACTATACTCTACAACATTCTACTCCATGCCACTGCACGCTACGCCACTCTACACCATTGAGCTCTTCGTCACTGCACCCTATGCCACACTATTCTACTCTGCACCACTGTACTCTACGTTACTGCGCTCTGCACCACCCTACTGCGCACCATCTAAGACACTGCTATCTACGACACTGCACTTTGACACTCTACTCTGCATGACTGCACTCTACACCATTCTACTCTGCATCACTCCACTCTATACCACTGAACTCTGCATCGCATCACTCTACGCCAATCCACTCTAAGCCACTGTAATCTACTCTGCACCACTGCACTCTACTCTATACAACTGCAGTCTATGCCACTTCACTCTACTCCTCAAACAAACTACTCTGTTCCACTGCAGTCTTCACCGCTCTATTCCACTCTTCGTCACTTCACTCTACGGCACTCCACACTACGCCAACTCTATTCAACACTGCTGCACTCTACACCAATGCTCTCTACACCACCTTACTCAAAACCAATACACTCTACACCACTGCACTCTATGCCAATCTACTCTGCACCACTATACTGAACGCCACTGCACTCTACATCATTACACTCTGTCACTTTACTCTGCACCACTGCACTCTGCACCAATGCACTCTACTCTACACAACTTCACTCTACAGCACTTCACTCTCTGCCAGTAAACTCTATGCCACTTCACTCTATGCCACAGCACTCTACGACACTCAGCTGCACTCTACACCAATGCACTCTATGCCACTCTAAGGTACTGTGCACCACTGCACTCTATGCCACTTCACTCTATGCCTATCTACTCTGCACTGCTCCACTCTTTGCCAGTGCACTCTACACCACTCTACTATGCACCACTGCACTCTTTGCCACAGCACTCATCACTACAGTCTAGCCCACTCCACTCTGCACTCTATGTCACTTCACTCGACAACACTGCAATCTATGTCAGTGCACTCTATGCCACTATTCTATAACACTCTACTCTACCCTGCACCACTGTACACCACTTCACTCTACTCTGAAACAATCTACTATATGCTACTGCACTCTACGCCTCTGTAGTCTACGCTATGCCACTGTACTCTACGCCCGTGCACTCTACTCCACTTTACCTAAAACCAATGCTTTCTACGCCACAGCACCTAAGCCAATTACTTTGCACCACTGCACTTTACGCCACTATACAACATTCTACTCTATGCCAATGAACCCTATGCAACTGCGCACTACGTCACTCTACACCATTGCACTCTATGCCACTCTATTCTACTCTGCACCACTGTACTCTATATCACTGCTTTCTGCACCACTCTACTCTGCATGACTGCACTCTATGCCACTGCACTCTACTCTGCACCACTCAACTTTACGCCACTCTACACCACTGCAATCTATCCTACAATACTCCACTCTACTCCACTCTGCACCACTCCATTCTATGCCACTGCCCTCAACCTCACTGCACTCTATGCCAATGCACTCCACTCTACTCAAAACCAATCCACTATCCGCCACTGCACTCTACGCCAATCTACTCTGCACCACTGTACTTTACGCCACGTCACTCTAGGCCACTCTACGAAACTCTACTCCATGACACTCCATTCTATGATGCTCTACTCCATTAAACTCAGCTCCACTGACACTCTACTCCATGCCACTCCACAGCACTCAACACCATTCTATGACACTACTCCACTTTACAATGCTCTACGCAGCACCCTGTGCCACTCCATGCCACTTTAGTCTACTCTATTCTATGACATACTACTCCACTCTATGACAATCGACTAAGCTCTACGCCACTCTACTCTACAATACTCTACTCCACTCTACGCAGCACTGTCTACTCCACTCTGCTCTACACCACTACATGACACTGTACGCCACTCCACTGAACTCTGACACTGTACTCCACTCTATGCCACTCAACTCTATGTCTTTCCACTCTACTCCCTCCACGATACTGTATGCTACTCCATAACACTCCACTTCACTCATCTCCACGCCACTCAACTCTACTGTACGCCACGCCACTCCACTCTACTCTACCAGTCGCGGCCGGCATGACTCATGGGGGGGGGGGGTACATGGTCGTGCGGGGACGGGGTTGCGCGGGGGGGGGGTGATATAAAATATATATATAAAAAAAAAGTTAACTTACCTTCGCCGGCCCGGTCAGGAACAGGAAGCCTCCCTCCCCTCCCCTAAGCCAATCACAATGCTGCAATGGCAGCGTTGTGATTGGTCGGGACGCCGAACAGCCAGGCGCATATGGGAAGGCCATTTTCTCCATGTATGCAGCCTACATTGAATAAAGGCAGAGTGCACATGACTTCAGAGGGCCGACCAAACAGTCAGCATCCTCAGCAGTGGGCAAGCCACTCCTATCCCCTGCCCTAGAGCAGCCCAGCCCACCCAGTTGCCTCAAACCAAACACTTCTGCTTTCTCACAGTGCGAGAAGCAGAAACATAAAATGGTAGTTTTACCATTTTATATTTCTGCTTTTCGCACTGCGAGAAAGCAGAGGGAGGGGCGACGCTCCTCCACCCTAGTGGAGAAGCCGCCCCTGTACTCTACTTTACGACAGTCCCATCCATGCCAATCTCCTTTACCCTACTAACTTTTGGCCATGCAGCCACTCTGGTGTACAACATTGCTAAAACATATGAACAAATCCAACAGCTCTTGCAAAGGTAAGACCTATTATCTTTACCAATGCTTGTTACAATACAGCACTGATGTCGCATATAGACTGTAATAAGACAAGTGGAGATGGGTTATATATTGGGATTACAGGATTCGATGCATTAAAAATGGTCTAAAATACACGCCGCTGTATATTAGAAGGATACTTAGAAGTCCCGCAGAAGGTTGCGCCCATATGCAGTCAAGTGCTTCAAACATTATAATGCCGGGCCCCCTCACAGACAATTTCATCAGGCTCTAGCAAATATTTTTTCTCACACATGTTCTATAAAATGTTAAATACAAGCAAAACATTTGGCTGGGCTTTAGTTTATACCCTCTAACATATCTAGACAAAACTGAGATGCAATAGTGCTTTCCAATTTATCACATTAAGCATCTGCATTACATATGGATTATAGAAAGAACGTCAAAGATTTGAAGTGAGACAGCGGGATGGAATGACATTTTAAAAAGAACAGTACAAAAGCAATGTTCTGTGTTACTTTTATATTACAATAAATCCAATATGTGAAATGAAACTATATTGTAAGCAAAGGAGCTAAAATGTGTGAGACATATTAGAGGGCCTTCATGAAATACTTAAAGATGCTCAATCTTGCATTTTATTTTTCCACATTATCATTAGGCCTGGGCTGTGAACGCCGCTCCGTTCGCGGAGTTTGCAGAGTTTTCTGCGCTCCGCGGAGTTCAGAAAACTCCGCTTCGCGTTGTGCAGCGGGTAGAATTTCTACCAGAGTGGCAGAAAGACCAGCGCGGACGGCAGTTCACACTGCACTACGCCACTTGCGAAACTCCGCAGAGTTTTTTTGTAACTTCACGGAGTTCTGCGTAGCAAAACTCCGCAAACTACGCCCAGGCCTGATTATCATACCTAGCTGGCAGTTCCTCAACATGACATAAAACACCTTCAGCCAGTCCTAGCCTTTAAGTCAAAAAGAGTTTGCATGCTGGGCTTTTTGTGTGTGTGCATACAATGCTAAAAGCGAAACTACAAATCCTCAAATGCAACGCACTGTTAGCTACATACCACGTCTGGCTGAAAGTGCTCCATACGACTGGAGGCCATGAGGCATCAATGAACAAACTGAAAATTGTAATTGTTGAAGTTTAGTTCAGTTATCCTTTACAAAAGAACGCTTACAAATGATTTGCAACCTCGTATTAGCAGACCTGTCATCCTAAAAATGATCCTTTGTCAGAATTGAGTGAGTGAGGTGTTGGGATTATTCTAAGGGCCCCTTTAACACCTGCTCTCAGATAGAACATGATACGAGATGACAGCTAATTAAAGGGTGGCTCACTCCCACTCAGTTTTCTTTCAGTAGAGTGACTTCAGAACTCTGGTTCAAGCTCTTGAACTCTCACATCTGGATGGCGGCAATGCCCTGCTGCATGGCCTCCCAGACTCTACAATGCCCACATTAAAGGCATCCTGAACACCACAGCATATTTCACCCACTGCCTGACGAAATGTGACCTTATTACCCCTCTTTTTGTCAGACCACACCATCTTCAAAACCAGCCGCATCACAACCAGCACCGCCTCCCACTCTCGTTATATCTGGCTGACAAGGTCACCATCTCTGATGGCTCTAAGCCCACCTACAGGCAAGACACCATCAGGCCAGAGACAAAGAGGTGCAAAAAACCACAATAAGACAACAGGCCTGCTCTGTATGGGATCTGGAACAACAATCCTGTATTCATCAGGATTGTTCTAACCCAGCTCCAATTCAGGAAACTGCTTAAGACACAGCTCTTCAAAGAACAATACATCCCAATGCAGTAAAAATCTACTTCTGCTCCCAGAAACCAGCTAACTCTTCATTCACTTGTTGGCAATATATTCGCCTTTGTCATTATACACAGCTCTGCTGTAGTTTGGCTAGGTCTGTGCTACACAATACTACACACACATACTAAATCACAGCACTGTTTCTAAGCATGAGGTGTATGTGCATTCCAGAGGCAGACTAAGGACCTGATTCACAATGGTAAACTTAAACTTTTGGTCTAAATTTAGACCAAAAGTCTAACATTACTACTTTTCGGTATTCACAAAGGTAAATGAGTAGTATCTTTATGTCCGCACTCAGGGTGGAATCTCCATACTCAGAGTGGAATCTCCACACTCGGGAAGGAGATCTGCCACGAGTGCGGAGATTCTGCCCCGGGTGCGGAGTAGAATCTCCACACTAGGGGCAGAGATTTCGCACCGAGTGTGGAGATTCCGCCCCGCATGAGGAAACTGCCCCCCCAATGCGGACGTAGAGCTACTCGTAACTTACCTTTGTGAATACCAAAAGTCGTAAAGGATAAGTTACTTACCTGTAATCCTAGTTCTCTTCCAGGGGTATCCTCATCAAAGTCATAAGCACTGAATATTCCCGCCCATGTGTGGGACCCCGGAATATATAAAAAATTATATATGAAAAACATATATATACGGCTCTATATATATATACACATCATTTTTTCACATATCAGTGCAGCCCCTATATAGGAGGCTAAACAATGCAATAATGAAAACTACATTTATAAATACATAGACCACAGGAGGGCAAGTATCACTTGAACTCTTTTTAATGAGCAGACTCATGAAAAAAACTGCCATACAGCAATCATTGTTAGCCTACAGGCTGCATTGAAAAAACCAATAGCATAGAAAGTGAAAGCCATTGTAACACAAAAACTGGCACCGTGCCTTTTAGGCAGCCATGACCCCTAGCTTCCCATCATGCCTCAGGGGTGACAGTTAGGTCAGTTGTTCCTTGCGGAGACCCGAAGGTCAGGGCACAAAGATATACTTTTAACATAACAGACATTCTCATTTGCCTGGGGAGGCGGGTGGGTTGCTTATGACTTTGATGAGGATACCCCTGGAAGAGAACTAGGATTACAGGTAAGTAACTTCTCCTTCTCTTCCAGGGGATCCTCATCAATAGTCATAAGCACTGAATAGAATAGCAAGCCCATCCTCCACCTGCGGGCAAATGAGAGAGAATGACCCAATCAACAAGTAGAGTAAATCAGTGATGGAACAGATTCCTCAAGGAGGCCTGGCCTATTGGGTGTCTGCTCTGGTATCTGAATCAAGACAATAATGTCTTGTAAACGTATGTATAGATCTCCAAGTAGCTGCTTTACAGATCTCGGAAATCAGTACATTGTTAAGGAAAGCAGCAGTCGCCGCTTTTCCCCTAGTGGAATGTGCTTTTGGTCTAGACCAAAGTGGCTTCTGTGCTAGCTGATAAGCCAGTTTGATGCACGAAACTATCCACCTGGAGATGGGCCGTTTAGAGGCTGGAAAACCTGTCCTGATCGAACCGTAATTGATGAACAGTTGATCAGCTTTCCTAATTGATTTAGACCTGTCCAAGTAAAATTTTAAAACTCTCTTCAGGTCTAAGGAATGCAGAGCCCTCTTAGCTGGAGTAGAGGGATTTGGAAAAAAGGTTGGAAGCGAAATGGTCTGGTTCACATGAAAATCCGACACCACCTTCGGGAGAAAGGAGGGGTGGGTTCTCATAACAACCCTATTGAGGTGAAACACAGTGTAAGGTTCTTTTGAGCAGAGGGCCTGGATCTCGCTCACCCTGCGAGCTGAGGCAATCGCCACAAGGAACGCCACCTTCCATGTAAGGTGTTGTAGCGTTGCTTTGTGGATCGGCTCAAAAGGGGGACCCATCAATTTAGAAAGAACCAGGTTCAGTTCCCAGGGAGGTGAAGGAGGCCGAATAGGAGGATAGACCTTCTTCAGACCCTGTAAGAAGTCCTTTACTACCTGCAGTTGGAAAAAAGAAGGTTGAGAAGGTGAACGCCTATACGCTGTTATGGCAGGTAGGTGTACCTTAATGGAAGAGAATTTCAGGCCTGCCTTAGCTAAATGGAGCAGGTAGGGTAAGATCACTTCTTCCTGTCCCCTGGTAGGACTACAATTATTCTGAACACACCAAATATAAAAACGTTTCCATTTACAAGCATAGGAATGCCTTGTGGATGGTCTTCTAGCCTCTTTCAGGATGGTCATGCAGTCTTGAGGGAGCCCTAAATGACCATACTGGAGGACCTCAGGAGCCATGCTGCCAAGTTCAGTGAGGGAAGGTTGGGGTGATAAATGCTCTCGTTCATCTTGGACAGCAGGTCCGGCCTGCACGGCAGTCTCCTGTGTGGACGTTCTGACAGGTGTAGAAGGTCCGGGTACCACCACTGCCTTGGCCAGTCCGGAGCAATCAGTATCATTCTCGCCTCCGAGTGGGAGAGCTTGGTCACGACCTTTGGGATGAGCGGAAGGGGAGGAAAGGCGTACACAAATGCCCCTGACCAGCTGATCAAAAGGGCATTCCCTTTCGACCCTGGTCGGTAGTAACTCGAGGCGAAGTCTCGGCATTTTTTGTTTGCGTCGTCTGCGAACAGGTCGATGGTTGGACGACCCCATTCTTGGAAGATGCTTTCGACGACCTCGTCGTTTAGAACCCAGTCCTGCTGGTCCTCGATGTGCCGGCTGAGAGCGTCTGCTTGTGAATTCTGCTCTCCTGGAAGGTGAATTGCAGTTATGGAGAGATTCCTCGCCAGGAGCCAATACCAGAGAGCTTGCTCTTCCAGAGATAGGGACCTCGATCGAGTTCCTCCCTGCTTGTTCAGATAGTACATGGACGTTGTGTTGTCCGTCTGAACCAGGATGGAGTTGGTCTGAATTGAAGGAAGGAAGGCTTTGAGAGCGAGATGCACCGCTCTCAGCTCCAGCATGTTGATGTGGTACAACTGTTCTTTTGCTGACCAACGACCCTGAGTCTGAAGCAGCCCCATGTGGGCTCCCCAACCCTGTAGGGAGGCATCCGTGATCAAGGACTGAGAGGGAGGTGTCTAATGGAACGGAATCCCTACCAGCAGATTCTCCTTTCGCATCCACCATGGAATTGAAGCTCTGGCTGCTTTTGACAGCTGTATCCTGTCGTCCCACCGAGCAGATCGTTGATCCCACTTGTCCTCCAGGTCTTGCTGCAGAGGACGCATTCTGAGTCTGGCATTGGGGACCAGAAAAATGCAGGAGGCCATCGACCCCAGGAGAGAGGCAACCTGACGGACCGAAGGCAAAACGTTGTGTAGAATCTGTTTGCCCTTCAGAATGATAGATAACAGTCTCTCCTCCGAAGGAAACACATTTCCTAATGTGGAGTCTATTGTTGCCCCCAGATACTGTATTCTTTGCGTGGGCTGCTGCGTCGATTTCTCGAAGTTGACTTGGAGACCTAGCTGCAGGCATAGGCTCAGACATTGCTGAAAATGGTTCCCCACGCTCTGGGGAGAGGGATCCTTCAGAAGCCAGTCGTCGAGCTAGGGGTACACAAAGATGCCTCAGCGACGTAGAGTGGCTGCCACCACTGCCATGCACTTCGTGAACACCCGAGGAGCTGACTTCAACCCGAAGGGCAATACTTGGAACTGGTAATGGGTCGATCCCACTAGAAAACGTGGGAACTTCCTGTGCAGTGGACTGACCGGGACATGGAAGTATGCATCTTGCAGGTCCAACGAACACATCCAATCTCCCTTTCGCAGATGCGGATATATTTGATGGAGAGCCAGCATGCGAAACTTTTCTTTTTTGATGGATTTGTTGAGGTCCCGAAGATCTAGAATGGGCCTGTATTCTGCCTTCCGCCCTTTCTTCCTCACCAGGAAGTATCTTGAATATACTCCTCGACCTCGTTGCGACATAGGAACCTCCTCGATAGCTGATTTTCGCAGGAGGATGGCAACTTCCCATCGCAGTATCTTCATTTGATGACACGTTGATTTTACTGGAGGGATCGCAGGAGGTCGATGCCGGAAACGAAGCGAGTACCCATTCTGTAGCGTAGTCAACACCCACTGATCTTTTGTGATCGCACGCCACTCTTCTAGATGATTTGCAACACTTCCCCCCCACTGGAGTGGATAACGGCGATGGGGAAAGCAGACACTCATTGTTTGGAAGGTGTTTTTGCCGAGGTAGAAGACTGCCGAGGGGTTCCTCTTCCTCTGGGGGTGCGACGACCCTGATAGTGCGACTTTGACTGGGTCTGTTGATGTTGCTGCCTCTGCCAATGAGGGGTTTGAACCCTCTGGTGGAAGGGCCGCCTATCATACGGCCTGTAACGGTGTGTGAATTATTTTCTTTTCTTTTCTCAAGGCCAACTGCCTTCAAGGTATCCAGCTCTGTCTTCATCCGTGACATCTCCTCATCAGTGTGTGTTCCAAATAAGGATGCCCCTGAGAATGGCAAATTGAGGATGCGAGATTGCACTTCCGGCTTTAGCGCAGTTAACCGGAGCCAGGATGATCTTCTGGCACATATTCCATGTGCATAGGCATGTGCCGACAGCGTAGCTCCATCAGCTGCGGCGCTGATCACCTGATTTGCCACCAGGCTTCCCTCTTGTAATACCTCCTCAAAGTCCCTGCGGTCCTCCTTTGGGAGTTTTTCTGTAAATCTCTGAAGCGAGTCCCACAGAGATCTATTGTAGCGCCCTAAAAGCGCTGAGGTGCTGGAGACCTTAAGCATGGAGGCTGACGTGCCACAGACCTTCCTGCCCCATGAATCCTGTGTTCTGCTCTCCTTATCCGGAGGAACGGATGATGAAGAGGCGACCGCATGAGTCTTTTTAGCGGCCGCTATAATCACATAATCAGGTGGCGGATCAGACCTGAGGAATAAAGGATCCTCCTGCGGGGGTCTATATTTCTTTAAGATCCTCGCTTGCGCAGTCTTGAGTGTTGCAGGCGTCAGAAAAACATCCATGACTGGCTGAAGGAGGCCCGGCACTAAAGGCAACAATGGTCTGGATGTTGACCTCTGATGTAGCGTTTCGAATATCACAGAGGATGAAGCCTGTTGAGTGGGCATAACAATGTTCAACTTATTTGCCCCTCTGGCCAGAACGTCCTGAAAAGTACTGACGTCATCCACCGGAGAGATCCTCGACGATGGGCTGTTGGTCAGAGTCGGTGAGTAATCCCTCCTTGAAGAGCGAGTGGAAGAGGGCGAGGTTGTCGGAGATCTGTGCTTTCTCCTGCGCTCTCGAGACCTGGATCTTCTTCTTGAGGAGGATGCAGGAGTATGAGTTCGCTCCCAACCCCTTGGTGGAGCAGTAGGGGAGCGATCCACCGCTTGCACCAGCCGGGCTAGAGGAGACCTGTGCAAAGGACTGGAAAAGTCCGGATTGCCTCCTGCTTGCATCGTACCAGACTTCTGCCAGTGATGCAGAGGTAACATCCATCTAGGAGATAGGTGAATAGACTGAGTTCTCTGCCTTTCCTCCCGTGCAGGAGATACAGGTGGCCGAGGTTGTACTGGAGAAGACGCTGGACTGCTCGACGTAGAGATAGCCACCTCCGGTGAGCCAGAGTGTGACGACGACAAGTTTCTTGAGACAGTACGATGGGTCGACGCCGACTGGCGAGAGTGTCTCGACGTCGAACGAGGAGTCTCTGCATGACCCAGCGCTGGAGATTCTGCCCTCGGCGCTGTTGATGGAGATGACGAAATGGTCACCGACCGAGATCTGTGTCTCGACGTCGAACGATCCCTGCATCTCGACGTCGATCGTTTCTTGCCTGTAGGCGGAGGAGATAGCCTCGAAGTTGAACGTCTATGTGGTGACGCCGGAGTCCTGTGCCTCGACGCCGGTTGACTACGAGAAGACGCCGGCGGGGACCTCTGCCTCGACGCTGAGTGTCTCTTCGCCAGCGACCCATGTCTCGACGTCGACTTAGGAGAAGCTGCCGATGGAGTCTTCTGCTTTGACGTTGATCTCCTGGGCGACGACAGTAGAGTCTTTTGCCTCGACGTGGATCGTCTCTGGGCATACGACGACGGAGACCTCTGTTTGGGCGTCGACGGTTGAACCTGGTGCTTCGACGTCGACCCCCTTCTCGACGACGGAGGCGGAGTCTTATGCCTCGACGTCGACCGTCTATGAGTAGACGGAGACCTGTGCCTCGACGTCGATCGCCTGCGAGCGGGTGGCGACGGAGCATCATGTCTCGACGCTGAACTTTCAGCCAACGCTGGCGGAGACCTATTCCTCGACGTTGATCGTCGCCGGGTTGACACCAACGGAGGCTCAGATATCGGACTCGACGTTGGAACGGTCTTCGGTCTTGGCGTTGATCGGTGCGCCTGCACCGAAGACTTCGACGTCGCCTGCTTCTTCGCCGCTGGAAGGTTCGACGCCGATCCCGATGCCAAACAGATTGGAATCTTGCTTCTTGACGTCGATCTTGCTCTCTTCTTCTTTTGTCTCACTGGAGACCTACCTCTTTCAGAGAGCCCATAGAGCCGGATTCTCTCCCTTTCCTTGATGGTTCTCCTGGACAGCTTCTTACAATGCTGACAGGTCTCTGGAGAGTGAGAATCAGGGAGGCAGAGAATACACACTGAATGTGTGTCAGTCCTAGCCTTCTTTTTGCCACAGGAAGGGCAGGTGTCAAAAAGGGAAGGCATTCTGACAGAAAATAAAGCCTTTTCAGTCTAAAAGATGGAAGTGCTTCACTCTAAAGCCCAAAAGACGTCGAGTGAAGAGTAGAAAACTAGAATTAGAGATGATTTTTCTGACTAAAAAGCCAAAAAGTCAGAGCTGTGAATTCCAGGGTCCTGACTGAAGGAGCCGGAAAGAACAACTGACCTAACTGTCACCCCTGAGGCATGATGGGAAGCTAGAGGTCATGGCTGCCTTAAAGGTACGGTGCCAGTTTTTGTGTTACAATGGCTTTCACTTTCTATGCTATTGGTTTTTTCAATGCAGCCTGTAGGCTAACAATGATTGCTGTATGGCAGTTTTTTTCATGAGTCTGCTCATTAAAAAGAGTTCAAGTGATACTTGCCCTCCTGTGGTCTATGCATTTATAAAAGTAGTTTTCATTATTGCATTGTTTAGCCTCCTATATAGGGGCTGCATTGATATGTGAAAAAATGATATATGTGTATATATATAGAGCTGTATATATATGTTTTTCATATATAATTTTTTATATATTCCGGGGTCCCGCACATGGGCGGGAATATTCAGTGCTTATGACTATTGATGAGGATCCCCTGGAAGAGAAGTTAAACTTTTGGTCTAAGTTTACCTTTGTGAATCGAGCCTTAAGTGTTCCTCTTGACCAGAGCCTTGCACAACCCTTGGCTTCCCCTTCCCCCACCCACCCCCCCACCTCACTCAAAGTTTGGCCTACCTCATAGTTTTGTAGACCACTTGTATGGAGGAACAAGGTTGAAAGTATAATTTTGCCTAAGATCTTTGAACACTAAGGTGACTGGCAGTATCCTAATAACATACACAAGAGGGCGTTGTATTCCTTGTAATATATGTTCACATTATAACCCTTCATCCAAAGAGCATACGTCCTTAGTCTCATGCTCCTCCTTATGAAAGAGTATGATTTCAAATATGTAGGATAAATGTATAAAATGTAGTGCAAATTATACATACCAGTATAAAATTAGTAATTTGATGAAAAAACATAACAAATGCAGTTTAATGTGATTCAGTTTTAAAAATAGCTATACTTCATAATGTGTGGTAGCAAGCAGAGAGGTTACTGTTTACGTGTAACGAATGACAGCTGTGCAAAAAATAGACATGCTAGCATAACTGGCTTCATTATAGGTCTGGCTTGACAGTGCAGCTGTTGCCAGATGTAACGTGACCAACCTAAAAAAAAAGCTTTCAAGAGTACTACAGAGAGGGGTTTTGGCTCCACCCATATGTTGGTAGCCAGGAGTACATATTTTGATTGTGCAAAAATTATGTGCTTCCACAGAAAAAGTGCTTCCCCTCAACGTAGCTTTGAATATTTTGGTTATCCAGCTGCCTGAGCTTGAACTTTCAGGGACACACACACTGTAATGCTGTTGGAGTGTCTTAGATAATGTATTGTGTTTGTTTTTTTGCGGCAGCAGCACAGACAGGAGGAGGGCAGTCAGGAGAAATGTATTGCAGACCCAGCACTCGCCCCTTGAATCATTAACTAGACTTAAAAGGGCAGTTTTGTGTTTGAGAGCAATAGGGGATGGCCGGAGTTACACTAATCTACATGGATTTTTAGGGCTGGCTTAACAGTGCAAATATAGCATATCTTATGTGATCAACAAAAAAGAATTTTCAGAGTCCTACTGAGAGAGGGGGGCTCTCTCACATGTTAGTTACCCTGAGTACAGGATTTGATTGGGCTGAATTTGGGTGCTTTCCTAAAAAGACTGCTTGTATTTCACCTTTTTCCTTGTCATAAAGCTTATACTCCACGCAGCAGGTCTGAGTTGGTTATGGTGGCAAGCTATAGGCCCGACTGGTGCACTGGGAAACGTTATGTCCAATGTCATAAGGCTGGTCAGCTTATTATGAAATGTTATGACACAGACAGTCTAGCTTATTAATTGTGTCAAGCATTTGTTAAAGCCAGTAAGTCTTTAACAGTTGGTTGTTATCACATTGGGTTTAAGGCCAAAGACAGGTATATTTGTTACTTGTAATCTCACAGATTAACATGATAGGCAATGGTTTTGGTACTGGCCACCCACTCTGACAAATGGGTGGGCAAGTAAACAGGCATTTAAAGGTGGATTATAATTACTCTGAATTAAAGCCTATTAAAGACAGATCGCTTTTTAGTTACATGGAATCTCGCTGATTACCTTAGTTGGTAAGGGTTTTGATGTTGGTGACCCCCCTCTGACAAGCTAAGGGCATAGAAGATTTGCAATGTGAGAACCCTTGTTAACATGTTAGGAGAGATAGTATTTTGCTTTGCCAATTGTGATTTGTATAAGTTGGCAATGGTTGTCTTGAGGGAAAGTAGTACAGAATGCCTGAATTCATTATGGTGACAAGCCAATTATAACAGCTATAGGCTTGATTGGTGTGCAGGGAAGTGTTATGCCAGATGCCATAGGTCTGCCTATTTATTATGGAAAGTTAATACAAAGGCAGTAGGCCTGGTTTATATAGTGTGAAACGCATATCATAAAACCAATATATCTCTAACAGTGTTTTTTTTTTTTTACATTATGTTACAGGCGGTAGAAAGGTATTTGGTTACATGTAGTCTCACAGATTACCATCTTCGACCAGTAGGCAAGGGTTTTGGTGTTGGTCACTTATTTTGCTTGCCAACTGCAATTATGTATATTATGACCTTATGCCTGATTGTTGCCTTGTGGGCAAGTTTAAGCTCAGTACGGGAGATCTCAGCTGGTTATGGTGACAAGCAATGATAACAGTAGAGGCCTGGCTGGTTCACTATCCAAAAGGTGTGCTGGTGCCATAGGTCCGATTTGTTTATCCTGAAAAGTTATGATAAATGGAGTAGGCCTGACATATTTGTTGTAAAAAGCATATATTAAAGTCAATGGGAATTTAGGGTGTATTGTTATTTCTATGCACTAAAGTCTACATGTAGGTATTTTGTTACATGAAATATCACTGATTACCATTGTATGAAATGGTTTTGCTGTTGGTTACAACATCTGACAAGCCCTATGGGGAGAAGATGTGCACTGGAATGATTCTTGCTAGAATCATCTCTTCTTAGCTGTGCGTCAGGCACTTGTAATAAATATAAACATTAATATTATGCATCCATATATAAAAACATATTTCTACAGATACATAGAGAGCATTGAGTCAACTCTGTTCTGCCATTTACAATCTGCTTCAATCCGCTTCCATCGATTACCTGGGATAAAGTTTCAGTCCACATCAGCCATTGATTCTCTTGCCCCATCAATTACAGGATTTTCAGATCACGTGTGCACATCCACCTGAAAATGGCTGCCCTTCAATGTCAAGGCTGGTTGTCCAGTCCTTTATTTTTCAGTTTTCTCCTTTTATGTTCCCGTTTCCTCTTTGCTTCTCCTCTTTTTATTTTAAAATTTCCTAAGAGAACACTACAGCTCTCCGGCAGGGCTAACGGGTCTATGCTTGCCGCTAATTACATCTACAGTGTGCAGCATCCCATCTGACCACTTCCTCTAAACTAGGAGACCAATATTGAATGTTGCTGTCCATACTTTATCACTGTGTTCCCATTTCAAGATGACCAACATGCTTGTTCTGAATGTGGTGGCCATGCTGGAACTTAAAAACAACAGACTATTTACTATATCTTTGCAAGATGGACACCAGCTGCTACGTTTAGTTCTGCTTTTGCAAGCATATACCAGCTGTGTTTAGAAAGCAGCATGTTTTCTCTTTTCTACATCTATTCTTTTAATTTATCTTATATGTTGTTGAATTTATGTGCGTTTTACTGTGGTTTTGTCAGAGAGTGAATACAAGAATGTGTCGGTGGATGGATGAATGGATGCATGAGTGCAAAGATGAGTGACAGAGTGCATGTCTGATGACTTATTGAATACCTAAACTCATCAAAGACACAAAAAGTTATTCAATTCATAGACCAGACCTATTGGCACTGCCAATGCTTGGTGCTAGTAACTGTTCTTTTAAAGAAAAAGTTTAGAGTAACTTAAAAGCTTATTCGTTTTCACTGTTTAAACAGCAGATATAATTCTGCGCCATGACCTAGTTGCTACTATCCTGCAATAACTTATTACAGGTGACTAGTGAAGTCACAACTACACGTAAAAAGAAACAGAAACCGGTTTTAATATGGGGATTGCAGGCTCCAATGTATTAATTTAAATAATGAGCTAGATACTCACCAGTCTGAATACATTTTACATTGCCGACGTAGCAGGTAGCTTGATTCAGGTAGATGGTTATATATGCAAGCACATACCTTGTAGCCATAATTATGAAAAACAAATTAGGCAGGCACGAGAGCAGTCAATCCAGCAAAAAAGGTTACTCATTACATTTCCTCTTTCTATTTCGCTTCCATTGTAACACAGGAGTCTGTAGTCTTAGGCAGATTTTTCATTTCCCTTAATGTGGGTTTAGTATATCAGGGTAATATTGTTTAGAAAGTCATGCCGCAGCAAAATTGAAAAGCGTGATAAATTAAACTAAACATTTAAGGGAAGTGGAACGTGAATAATGGATGTGGCCTGCATACGCTGTCTAACAGGGATGATGGAAGGTATGCCCTGGCGCTGATGTAGTAAAATACCCTCCAGTTTCACTCGCTTCCGGCCAGATCCCAGATATGGCAACGCTGCTATGCAATGTTGCATTAAGGACAGGCAAGTTTGCAGTGGCATTTCACTAACTACCAGTGCAAAAAACTTACATCTGCGCTGATCGACCAATGCAAAAAAAATGCTATTTTGTACAATTCGTTGGCGTGTATGTCGGTTTAAGCCTGATGCAAAATTGCCAAGCACTGGTGCAATTTACACGATCAGGCCAAATATGTACAAAGCAAAGCCCGGTAATATCATAGTTCTGTTCTAACCGCCGATTCCTCACCTTAGCATAGATAACCAAGCAAAACCTCCCCAGAGGTTGGTCAGGGAACTGGTTTATACCGAGTGGGCAAAACGCTTGTCTTGACGGACCAGACTGTCTAAGCAGTAGGTCTTTGTGAACGGATGGAGTGAAGCCCATGTGGCAGCTTCGCAGATATCCATGGCAGGTACCCCGCACACTGACGCAGCAGTGGCGACCTTGACCCTGGTGGAATGGACCCTCAAACCTTCAGTTGGTTGCTTCTTTGCCAATGAGTAGCACATCTTAACGCAGAGGACAATCCATCATCAGATGATTCGCTTCTGCACAGTCTTGCTCTTTTTCGCCACAGTGAACCCAAAGAAGAGCTGGTGGTCTTTGGTGCAATCACTGGAGAAGGAGAGCGCTCTTTTGGGTCCAGACAATGGAGTCTTTCCTCCTCTTTAGAAGAATGAGGCGGAGTAAAAAAGGTAGGCAATGTGATGTTCTGGCCAACATGAAACGGGGTTACCATCTTTGGAAGGATAGAGGCATGCGTCTGAAGGACCAGTTTGTCTGGGGGGAAAGTGGTGTACTAAGGGTGAAGTGACAAAGCCTGAAATTCGATGACCCTCCTGGCCGATGTCATGGCCACCAGGAAAATGGTCTTGCTTATCAAGAGCCACAGAGAGCAGCTGCGCAGAGGCTCAAAGGGCTTACACATGAAGTATTTAAGGTCAAGACTGAGGTCCCATTGGGGCAGCATAAAAGGGGTAAAAGGGAACAAATGCTGTAAACCTTTCAAAAAGCGAGTCACAACTGGTGACTGGAACAGAAAAGGGTTGGTCCGGAAGCTGCAGGAAATCTGAAATAGCTGACAGTTTATGCTTAACAGTGCCCAGGGCAAGGCCTTGCCAGGCTTACGATAAAACAAACAGCAATACTTCTGACAGAGGAGCAGAAAGCGGATCTACAAGATGTAAGGAACAGCAAGCCACAAACTTATCCCTGCGGCATGCATAAGCAGTCTTGGAGGTGGGACGCCTGACTGCCAAGATGACATCACAAACCTCAGGAGAAAGTTCAAAAACCCTCAAATGTCGCCGCTCAATCTCCAGGCATGAAGTTGGAGAGTGCGCAGGTCCGGGTGTAGGACCCCACTCTGTTGCTGTGGCAGAAGCTCCTCCCGAAGGGGCAGCCTGACCAGAGGACAGATGCTCATGCTCAGGAGTTCAGAATAAGATACTCTACATGCCCAATACGGGGCCACTAGGATAATTTGTCCTGATCTTCTTGAGAACTCGGGGCCATAGTGGTATCAGTGGAAAGGTGTACAGGAGTCCCAAGTTCTAGTCGAGTCGGAACGTGTCTCCGAGCAAGAGACGCTTTGGAAACTCCAGGGTGCAAGAGTGACAACGTTGCACGTTCTTGGCAGTGGTAAACAAATCAAGCCAAGGTTATCTCCATTCTTGAAAGAGACCTTGTGCCACCTCCGGATGTAATTGCCATTCGTGAGCCGCAAGGCATCGACAAATGAGTTTGTCCGGCCTGGCGTTCAAGGATAGCACCAGGTGCTATAATACGAGGAAGATGTCCTGGCATTCCAGCACAGAGCCTCCTAGCACAGGGTCCACAACCCCACCTCGCCCTGATTGTTGCCAAACGACAAGGCGGTGGTGTTGTCGGTAAAAACATGAACCAGCCTTCCTTTGATGGATGGGAGGAATGCTTTCAATGCCAAGAAGATAGCCCTCAACTCCTGAAGACTAATGTAGAGCTGAGCTTCTTCCAGAGACCAGAGTCCACTGGTCTCCACCTCTCCCAAGTGGCCAACCCAATACAGAAGAAATGCATTGGTCACCACTGTCAACTCTGGGTTGGGAAAAGAGAGAGGTCTTCCCTTGACCTAATCGCGGTCCGTTAGCCACCACTGCAGTTCTTTTGAAATTTCCTTCCAAATCTGGACCATGTGGAAAGATTTCTCAGATGCTGTGGCCACTGGGACTTCAGATCCCACTGCAAAGCCCTCATATGCCATCGAGCGTGCTTCACCAGCAGGATGCAGGGTGCCATCAGACCCAGCAGCCTCAGAGTCATTCTCACCGAAATCAGGACTGAGGTTGAAACATGGGGTCATAGCCCAAATGTCCAGGACTCTCCACTTCAGAGGGTAGGCGCGGAACTGTACTGTATCCAGAATGGCTCCAATTAAAGGGAGCATCTGAGAAGGGGTCAGGTGTGACTTTGGCATGTTGATAGTGAACCTCAGCAAAAGGTTCAGCGTAGTCTGGAGGTGGGTGAGCACTTACTGGAGCAAGCTTGCTTTCAGTAGCCACTCCTCGAGATAGGGGAAGGCTGGAACCGTCAACCTCCGAAGATGTGCTGCAACCACACACATCACCATTGTGAACATGCCAGGGGCACAGGAAAGGCCAAGCGAAGCACAGTGAACTGTAAATGATCCTGGTCCTCTGTTAACTGAGGTAGCGCCTGTGGGCCTACAGGATGGGAATGTGGAAATACGCATCATGCAAGTCCAACACTACCATCCAGTCTCCAGAATTGAGGGCAGACAGAACCTGAGCTAACATGAGCATCTTGAATATCTCTTTCCTCAGAAAGGTGTTGAGAGGGCGCAGATCTAGTATAGACGAAGGCATCCATATTTTTGGGCACCAGAAAGTTGCTGGAATAACAACCACACCCTATGTCTGGTGCTGGCACCCTCTCGATTGCTCCTTTGGCCAAGAGAGCCTGCACTTACTGACAGAGCAAGGAGAGATGGCCCTCCGTCAACCGTTCTGGGGATAGTGGCAAGGGTGGAGGAGTTTCCATGATTGGAAGAGCATAACCTTTGGAGCACCCACTTGTTGGAGGTTATGTTGCTCCACTGGGTCAGGTGATGAAGGAGAATGCCTCCACCAGGATGACTGTACAGCATAGAGCTCACTAAAGTGGATTGGAGGCTGTGGCAGCCAGAGGGGCAGGGGACTGGTCAACATGATGGGCATGACTCCCGCATCTTTTCTGGGCCCTTCGACCCCAGCTACGAAAAGTCTGGCTGGTCTGCTGGGCTGGGCTGGAACGTAAAGCTGATATTGCGGGTGCCCACTGGTGCACTGACCACAACCACAGAAAGAGCGAAAGGACTGCTGCTGTGAGCAGGAAGCTAGAGAGAGACCCAGGGACCTGGCAGTGGCTCTGCTTTCTCAGAAGCCCTCCAGTGATGCATCAGTTTTGTCGTCAAATAAGCAGGAGTCATTGACTGTCAATGAGGGATGCTTGAACATCCCCTGAAAATCCAATGGGCTGTAACCAGGCATGGCAGCAGAGCGCCACCATAGAGGTCATCGCCCTACCCACGGAGTCATTGGTGTCTGGTCCACACATGATGGCGAACTTGCTGCATCCTGGCCTTCCACCAGGGCTTGATTGAGGATGGTGCAGGCCTCTTCAGGGAGCATGGGGAACAGCTGTGCGACAGAGTCTCGGAGAGCATGATAGAATCGGCCCAAAAGGGAAGCATTGTTTAACATCTGCAAGGCCAAGCTGGCGGAAGAGAAAATCCTCTGGGGTGGAAGGGAATGCATTAGGGTTGATCCTGGCTGTAGAAGCCTGCACTACCTGGGCTCTGGGAAAGGATGCTGGGAGAGGAAGGCTGGGACTCCTGCGGTGGGGCAGAGGCGACAAGCAATCATGTGATGCATGGGAGCCCCCATGCAAGGTTTTGCCTCGTCCCCCAGAGGAATGTCAGTGAGGACAGCATTAAAGGGAAGCAGGAGCTCGGCTGAACTCGTCCCCAGGAGAAGCACCTCTGTCATGACATTAGATTTGACCTCAACAGCAGGCAGTTGTAATGTGTGAAAATAGTGGAGCGGTGCACTACCAAAGAGTTTTCTTCAATAAATCCAAATGTTCATTTTGTATAGTGGTTTATCAATCCTTTATTTTCAATATCAAAATGTGCAAATTCCAGCCAACGCGGTTCGTTCATACATAAAATGAACTTCTTCAGGGCAAATGGTGATGTGAAGAAGACGCAGGAACACAGAGGCAATGAAGAGCCCTTGATCTGAGATATTTCAAATTCCTGCTGTCGACGCACAAGTATTTAAATTTTAAAGGCTACCATGATAAGTGCCTGATGGTTGTATCTCTGGGGACACAGTCCTGTTATTATCGTCCGTCTGACTGCCGACCGGACGATAATAACAGGACTGTGTCCCCAGAGATACAACCATCAGGCACTTATCATGGTAGCCTTTAAAATTTAAATACTTGTGCGTCGACAGCAGGAATTTGAAATATCTCAGATCAAGGGCTCTTCATTGCCTCTGTGTTCCTGCGTCTTCTTCACATCACCATTTGCCCTGAAGAAGTTCATTCTATGTATGAACGAAACGCGTTGGCTGGAATTTGCACATTTTGATATTGAAAATAAAGGATTGATAAACCACTATACAAAATGAACATTTGGATTTATTGAAGAAAACTCTTTGGTAGTGCACCGCTCCACTATTTTCACAGTTTTCTCTCTGCTTGGCAGCTGGCATCCAACAACGGCAGGTGCAGGAGCTGTATGTGCACACCCAATCATACTATCCATTACAATTTCTTAAACAAGAAAAGGAATAAAGCAGGGAGGTGCGGTTACTCAGATCCGCCGTTGCTCATTCATTCTCTATCAGCAGGCAATTGTAATTTAAGGACCTCTGCTGCCTTGCACATTATAGTGGCAATATGCCCTCCTCCAAAACAGCACCCAAAGAGGAAAGTATGCCAGAGTCTGGGGTGGTGTCCTGGCCACTGACGTCACCTAGCTCCTCATACCAGTTGTCTTAGTCAGGGTCCTCCTCAAAGGTACCATACCACTTTTCCTCATCTAGGAATAAAGGGTCGGTGTGGGCCCAGCAAGTCCTGGGGTAGGTAGAGCCTGGACAGCACCGGTGTTGATGTCCAGTGGCGTTGGGCAGCACGACTTGGAGTTGGAGACTGGTATTGGGTCATCCTCCAGCAGCGCCAGAGGTATCTGGGTCGGCGCCAGAGGGAGCGGGCCATGGAGGGTACAGGACCCCATGGTGGTGGCAAGCCAGATCTGAGGACAGATCCAGAGGGCCCAGGTGACGTCAGACGAACCCAGCAACGATAACCCAGCCGGGACGCTTGCGGCTCTGTGGGGCCTAAAAATGCACCAGAGGGAAGTGACCCGAAAATAGTGTGCATTGTGTGCATGGCGTCATAGAATTTCTTTAACTGGGAGGGTGTTGCTCCAGCTCTGGGGAAGTCAGGGTACTGCAAAGCAGGTCCTGACACCAGCTCCACAGGTGGAGTGCGGGAGCGGGGCCTCGAAGCACAACGTTTGGTCGGAGAAGCTGAAGAATGCTTCAACTTCTTTTTCTTGTGCTTCTTCGACTTACCCAACTTGGAGAAGGAAGTCTTGTAGTGGGAAGCAGATCATCTGTGGGAATGGCCCTGAGATCGATTTTGGGAATGGGACCGATTATGGATGGGGCCTTCTTTCTTCTGCCGCGCCGACAGTAGCTTCATTGCCCGCTCACAAATTGCCTTGGGGTACATCAACTTGCATTTGACGCAGGCCTTGGGGGTCGTGCCCTGACGCCAGGCATCAGAGACAAACCAAGTGGGGATCAGACACAGACATCTGCCTGTGACATTCCCCACAAGGCTTAAACCATGTAGGTTTAGTAGTGGGCATGTCCTTAGCACACTGGGAGCACTTGCTCAGAAAAAAGTCCAAAAGGTTGGTCAGGTTCAAAGGATCTTTATTCGGCTTACACAGCCATAAAAGAATACAACTTAATATAACATACAATTCAATACACCTACTTGATCATTTAATACATCAAAATATTTCACCACATTAAAAATAAAGTGCAATGACCTCAAGCACACACATCCTAGAGAGGCAAGCTAGCCATACCGCTTTCTAACGTAAAGTGCTTCTCTGATAAAACTCATCACAGCATAGCAAATTTCAGGTGTTTCAAAATTAGTGAAAACTCTAAAACCGTCTCAGTGTGAGTTGAAACTGGGCATACGCAGAAGAGGAACTAAGAACCTTACTCTGGGAGATTTATAAAGTGCACAAAACAGCAAAAAGTGCCAAGTGCCCTTGTCTAGAGAAATTATCACAGAGGCATGAGGGGGGGGTGGGGGGGAGATTATCCAACCATTCTCCTTGCCCTGGAAATGTAACAAAAAAATGTACTGTACTCAATCTAGTCCATGTCAAATAAATTCTATGTTGTAGATTATCTATAAGAGTAAGGTAAGGTTGCATTTCATTGTTGAGTACCGCAACTTCCACATTTGTCAGGGAGGTGGACAGTAAGAATTTGAATAGGCACTTGAACTAGGCCTGTTCGTAATGGGCTGTCTTAATTAGATCTTTAGCCAATCACAGGATTTTACTTGGTTTCTTAAAAAAATCCAAAAACCCCAGCCCCTTCAAGCTGCAATTTATATAATTAAGCTAAGGGATGTTTTCAGCATTGTCCAAGGTCAAGCAATCCTGGAGGATAAGTCTGGAAAAGTCCAGTTAGGGTGTTAACCAGATTTTTAACCACAAGAGTAAAGGGGCCAAAACCACAAAATCCTCTAACTATTTTAGACCCACCTCAGAATGGCAAAAAAGTTGAAGCTCCCTGAGGGACAATCAGGAGCCTGCGAAGGAAACCATTTTCTATAGTTTGAAGTCTGGTACAACTATAATACCTCCATACTCCAGCACCATATGTGGTAATAGACAGGAAGCTTCAGATGGGACAAACAAAGGGCGGCTTGTGTGATAGGAAGAAGTTCTTGATCCTGAATGATCCAAAACATAGATCCCAAAAGTAGAGGAAGAGTTAAAAAAGGTATGCAGGACTAACATGCTTTAAGGGCACTTGAAGGTTGCTAACCATCTTAATATCACTATCATTAGGGATACCGTGTTACTTTATAACTCCAGTTGTCCCAAACTGCTCAGGGCAATAAACTCCGATATGAGAAGCCCCATGCTTCTATTTGTATCCTCTTCGAGCAGAGTAAAGGCCTTAAGATAACCGTTCTTCCCAGGCCTTTTTAAGATTGATATATAATGACTCCAATGGAGGTTTTGCAAATTCATTTGAGAGGCCTCTATGCAAAGGGGCCTGATTTAGAGCTTGGAGGATGGGTTACTCCATCATAAACATGAATGGCATCCCATCCGCCTTATTACTAAAGCATTTAATCATATGGAACTTTTAATTAGTTAGATGGGATATCCATCATATTAGTGACCAAGTAACACAGCGCCAAACGCTAAATCAGGGTCATAGTTCGAATACGTTACATGTCACAGCAACTTCACAGGTTCAAGGAAATATTTAACCAAAAACATGGTACCTTGTCAATTATTGCTTTAATGCTAAAACAATAGAATCAAAAAGAGAAAGTACTTGTACAAGTAATGCGTAGATGAAAGTGACTAATTGGTGAACAGTGTAGTGAAATTCTCTATAGTGTACTGTTTTGTATTGTAGTTACATTTATAAAACGCTTCATATCCTTGATGAGTAGCTGAATCAGATCGGCGAAAATATATGGTTGCCAGGAGCACCACAGTGCTCTACAGCTTAAAAACACTGCAGTGGCACATGGATGTTTATGAATTCTTATCAGACTGCCAATATTCAGACATTGTATATACCACTTACATTATATTATTTCTTGTTTTAAGCATATCTGCTTTTATTCACCTGTGTGATTCATGTGTTCAGTCTGAATCACGGTTATTGTCACCAATTGTACTGTTTTACAAAACGGTATCTGTACTTAGGCAACTAAAAACGCCATAGAAGAAACATGTTTTCGAAAACTGAAGGTATGAAGTACACTGTGTTACTTTGATCTTGCTTTTGAAAATATATATAAAGAATATGCATTTAACTGAAGAAGGGCTACAACTAATCCATGTTCCCTTGCAACTTTAATATCCATCAATCAATGGTATGAGGGGTACTTTATGTCACAGCTCCATGGTTTAAATGGCAAAAACCCCACCACCCTTAATAGACCAAGTCTCACATTACATACATATTTAAATATAGTAGAACAAAGGAATCCTTCCATCATTCCGAGACTGATGAAATGAGTGACAATTAATTGAACATTAGTATAGTAAGATGGAGGCAGAAGGGCAGGAGGTCTTTCACTGAGGTCTTCAAAGAAAATCACTAGCCATTGCCTCCAATGCCCCTTCACCCTGCCCATTGTACAGAAGAAGTGCCACTGACTTCTCTGCTTGCTTTAGCAGTGGATCTGGCGAAGTCAACAGGTATCTGGGAGTTGCTGGTTTTCAGTGCGCCAGCTTATCCCTGGTGCACAAACCTCTGCCACATAGATGCCTCAGAGATGTCAGCATAGTCTGGCTGATGGCAACACTTCAGCCCAGACATGTACTGCCTGGGCAACCTGGTAGTTCGTACCCGCCGTTGGATTTCAAGTCACAGGCAGTGGCAGCGCTCCTCAGCATCTCTCCCAGACCCTCCATCAAGATCTACACCAGGAGCAGATGGGTCTTTGTCAACGTACATGGACGCGGCCATCTTGGAATTTTCTCTTGAAGAAAAAATCTAGATTGCACTAGAAGTGAAAATAATACCACAAAAGATTTGCCTTCAAATTTCTCTAGATGTGCCATAGGGCATATTAGGACTAATCAAGTACGAAGGCTTACAGAACACCTGAAAAAGATGATTTCAATTGGTATTGCGCAGTCTTTCTCACTGATTTGACGTCTTGAGCCACCTGGTCAGAGGAAGAACAACATCAAAATAGGAATAAAGCAAATAAATGCCCCTTTGAATGACCTGTGAGGATACTGCCCTCTGCTGCCTTAGGATATTTAGTCTGATCTTCTCAAGATCCTCGTTCAATGATTAGTGTTGTGCAGTATTAAGATTCTATCTTCACATGCTTATTTTATCCAATTCAAACTCGTTTACTGTCAAGAGTATGTTATTATATAGGTATGTAAATCACACAGTTACTGCTCTTAGGTTAAG
Organism: Calotriton arnoldi; assembly: GCA_963921515.1. NCBI lineage: Eukaryota > Metazoa > Chordata > Amphibia > Caudata > Salamandridae > Calotriton > Calotriton arnoldi. The sequence goes on along the minus strand of CAWUFW010002687.1, from coordinate 1,246,397 downwards.
AGCTTTGAAATTTGGGCTGGAGTCCCAGAGCTAGGGAATCAACACAACCAGACCAGCTTCAGCTCTTGGCAAATATAGAGAATGTTTGCACATGGCTTTCTTCCTTTCGTAAACCATGGAACTGCTCTAGAGGTCAGTGGGAATAGTGCCCAATGACAAGGAGTCAGGATGAACCAGTGCACTTTTCAGTACAGGCACTTTGTCACTGAGACACTGGGCCCTGCAGCTTGGATGCATTTGGAGCCATTATTTTTTACTTGGTCAAAACTTCTCTACTATCAGACGATCCTGCAAGGGTGAGAGGGCCTAGACGAATGAGGAGGGTAGCAATGTCACAAAGGCATTTGAAGTATGTGAAGTAGTACTTCTGCAGTACTCTGTTACATACTCTATCATGTCTTTGTGAATTGGCCCCCAAACATCTAAAATGGCAGAAAAATTGAATTATTACAGGAATATTCATTTATAATTTGTATAAAATAGAAAGGACTGTGCTCTCTTTGCATTTTTAATACTATGGAGTTGGACTTTTCAGGATGATTCAGAAAGGCGTCTAACAGTATGTTAAGAGTACTCTTATTTCTAAGATTTTTTCCCCTGGATTTTCCAAATAAACATACAAGTGACCATATTACATCTGAGTCAGTATCTATAAACCTAAAGCATAACCTCGACCCAGTACTAAAATCCATGCACAAATCCGAAACATTCCTAACAATGTCAGCTCTCCCCTTCCTTCACAACAACTACCCATCAGCATTGTATTGAGTCGACAGGTTATCAGATCCACATCTATAGTCCAATCATGGTCATTTGGCACTTTCAGCAATTGGATATTTAAAACAGATCAAGAACTCTCAGTTATTCAATATGCCCCCGCACCCACATATCTTCAGCGCAATAGACTATAGCAGCCTAGTCCTAGCTGCCCATCGCAACCGCACCATATGCATCGCCTAAAAGCATGTGTTTGTCTCTACGCCTGAGAGTTAAGCTGCAATATTGTCTGCCAGGTCTGCATCCAATTAACTTATTATGTATTATCAGGTGCCATCTCTTCCTACTGGGATCTGGTCCCCAGTGGGTCAGAAATAGCCTGCATCATCTCGGCCCATACAATCAAGTCATCTGGTAAGTTATCATCTTGCCACAAATTTCTCATTTGTGACTCTTTTGAAGCTGTCCATTTCATCATGTAGCAAACCCAAGCTGCCATGGGCAGCGCTCCTGAGCTCGTCCAATAGATAGTAATTCGCCTCTTAGCTAAAATAGGGTATTTGGACAAAAAGCTGAATTTTAAAAATTGAGTTGCAGAAATAGCGAAAAAAATATTGTGATACAAAAATATTGTGATGCAGGAAGATCATCAAGAATATCGATTTTTCAGGTAATATTGTTGTCAAGAATATCATTGTTATTAATATCATTTTCAATAATATAGTTAATACTGTTTTTTGATTATCCTTATGTGTTTTAATTCATATATTAATTTGATGTCATTATTGTTTGTATAATTAAGAATTTTCTTTAAATATAGTTTGTAATTTTAAGTGATTTATAATTTTTAATTTAATTGCTAATAGTAACTTATAGTGTTTTAGCGGGTTGCTACGTTTGTTGGGGTGTAACGTGGGAAGTTAGTTTAGCATAATTGATTAACAATTAGTTGCTTATTTATGCATTTACTATTTTTTATTCAATTGATTGTTAATTGTGTAATAATTATATTTTTAAAGATTTATATAAGGTGTTACACTATATAGTAGTATTACATAACTGTATTTTATTTACATTATATTAAGGTTATATATTAAAATATGTAATACTATTTTAAACTATATTATCTACTGGCGGTCGCCAGTAGATAGTTATAGTTATAACCTATTATCCATAGGAAATCCGCGACATTCTATTTGAAATAACTCTCTTGCCGGTTGACGTATCTTCGCAAAATTTTCAAACTTTGTGGCCTGCTCCGGTCCGCTCCTACCCTGAAAGTCTCGGGGGATTCGTCAAGCGGGGGCCGAGAAAAAGGGGGTCCCAAAACGCGTTTTCCCCATGCAATTTTCCATAGGAAACTTTAGACACGGCTACAGCCCGAACTGCTGAACGGAATTACACCAAATTTGGCAAAGAGGTAGTTCTTGGTTCAGAAAGAACCCTTTTTGTTAAATGGTGTAAATCCGTTCAGTAGTTGCTGAGAAAATCAAAAGTAAAAAGATAGTGATATCTATGGCCGAGTAGGGTCCGCGTACCCTCCCGATCACGAGCTGCATGTTAATTGGCTGTCAGCTGGCTGTCAACATTCCGATTCAGGAAATGTTGGCAGCCATTTTGTCCCTCGGTAGAACCGAGGGACAGAAACAAGTGCGCAAAGCGCACAAAGGGGGCAGGGTAGAAACACCCTGACCCCTAGGTTTGCTCAGGGGTCCCACAAGGACCCCTGGGCAAAAATTTTTTTAAAAAATTAAAAAATCGGCAGGATGCGCTCAGGGTGCGCAAATCCTGCCGAAAAAAAATCGAAACGCGGTCTCCCGCGCTCGATAGTATTTGCCCCCGGGTGGCCCAAGTCCCGGGGGCATGGTGGGGGGATAATTTAATGTGTGGGGGCCTCAAAAGCCTCCCAAGCCCCGGGGACCGCCACCCCCGGGCTTTTTAAAAATGGTGCGGGAGGGCTCTGAGCCCTCCCGCAGCCCCGGGGACCACCACCTCCCCGGGGCTTTTTTTATTAATTAAAAACCTGTGTGGGGGGCTCCAGCCCCCACACGCCCTGGGACCGCCACCTCCCGGGGCACTAAACATTTAAATATGGGGGTCCGTTACGGACCCCAGAGGCCCGGGGACCACCACCTCCCCGGGGCTGTGAACTGAATGGGAGGGGGCCGCGCGGCCCCCCTCCTGGAGCCCTTGATGGCCCTGGGGACCACCACCCCCAGGGCCGGCTCCTGCAGTGTCCCGGGTGCCTACCCCGGGACACTGCTGTTTGCAATGACAGGACGGGAGCCTCGCGGCTCCCGTCCTGTCATTGCAAACTGCTTTGGATATTGGAAGAGAGAGCAGGAAACCTGCTCTCTCTTCCAATATCCAAAGCCGATCAGCTTTCCACATGGGGAGCAGCATGTTAGCTGCTCCCCATGTGTAAAGCAATGCCGGCTCCCGTAGGACACGGGGAGCCGGCGGGACTGTGGGGGGATTGGGGACCCCCACAGTCCCCAACGAGAGGGCCAGCCCCGGGGGATGGGGTCCCCGGGCAAGTAGTGGCTCGGGAGGGGGCCACGCGGCCCCCTCCCCAAAAAATAAAAAAAAAAGTAAAAAAACGGAAAGGCCGGCCCCGGGGATGGGGTCCCAGGGGCCTTAAATGGCCTGAGGAGGGGGCCACGCAGCCCCCTCCCTACGAAAAAAAAAAAAATCGAGGCCATGCCCCGGGGATGGGGTCCCCGGGGCCAATACAGGCCCAGGGAAGGGGGCCACGCGGCACCCTTCCCGTTTTTTTAAAATTTGTAATTAAAAAAGGGGTAAGGCCCTGGGGGATGGGGTCCCCAGGGCATAAAAACTGGAAAAAGGAAGGGGGGCCACAGAGCCCCCCTTCAGGGGACAACATTTTTTTTTAAACGATCGGGCCCGCAGGCCCCGCCCCCTTCCTTCACCACTCTGCAAACGCGCCCTGGCGCGTTTGCAGAGGGGAACGAATTCCCCTTGAATACTGGGGTCCCTGGGGCCAACTAGCCCACCAGGAACCTCCAGTATGCGCCAGGGGCTGCCTTGCAGAGAGGTGTACAGAGGCCACGCCCTTTTACACCTCTCTGCAACGCAGCTCTGTGGCGCTTTTGGAGGTATATGGTGGGCTAGTTGCACCCCAGGGACCCTCAGGATTCAAGGGGACTTAATTCCCCAACTTAAAACGCGCCACGGGCGCGTTTGCACAGTGGTGAAGGGAGGGGCGGGGCTTCAGGTGACATGTGTGCAAACAGGTCCCGTGGCGCGTTTTAAGATGGGGAATTAAATCTCCTTCAATCCTGAGGGTCCCTGGGGCCAACTAGCCCAACAGGTACATCCAGAAAGCGCCACAGAGCTGCGTTGCAGAGAGGTGTAAAGGGGTGTGGCCTCTCTACACGTCTCTGCAACGCAGCCCCTGGCGCATATTGGAGGTTCCTGGTGGGCTAGTTGGCCCCTAGGGACCCTCAGGATTCAAGGGGACTTAATCCCCCAACTTAAAACGCGCCACGGGGCGCGTTTGCACAGATGTCACCTCAGGCCCCGCCCCTCCCTTCACCATTGTGCAAATATTCTTCTAAAATCATCCGAAATACGAATTCCTATTTACTCACCTGTTATAAGGAGAGACCTCAGTGCTGCATCTTTCAGCCCAGTACTGGTCCTGAAAAGTAATTTTAACCGTACTTACCAGTAACTTGAATTTCCTTCCATAGGATATCATTGCCTGCTTTTTGTTGAAAAAGTTTCTAAGTGTTGATTTTTGAAACATACAAATATTCCTCTAAAATCAGCCGAAATACGAATTCCGATTTATTCACCTGTTATAAGGAGAGACCTCGGTGCTGTATCTTTCAGCCCAGTACTGGTCCTGAAAAGTAATTTTAACCGTACTTACCAGTAACTTGAATTTCCTTCCATAGGCTAACATTGACTGGTTTCACTTGGAAATTCTTCTAAGTGTGGAGTTTTGGAACTTTATAATATTCCTCTAAAATCAACCAAAGTACGAATTCCAATTTACTCACCTGTTATCAGGAGAGAACCCAGTGCTGCATCTTTTAGCCCAGCACTGACCCTGAAAAGCAATTTTAACCGTACTTACCAGTAACTTGAATTTCCTTCATAGGCTAACATTGACTGGTTTCACTTGGAAATTCTTCTAAGTGTGGAGTTTTGGAACTTTATAATATTCCTCTAAAATCAACCAAAGTACGAATTCCAATTTACTCACCTGTTATCAGGAGAGAACCCAGTGCTGCATCTTTTAGCCCAGCACTGACCCTGAAAAGTAATTTTAACCGTACTTACAAGTAACTTATATTTTCTTCCATAGGAATCCATTGTCTGGTTTTCAGCAGAAAAGTTTCAAAGTGTCGATTTTCACAAACTACAAATATTCCTAAAAAATCGCCTGTATGACTTAAACGCATTCTTTCAACTGTTTACAGGAGATGCACCAGTGCTGGATCCAGGATCCAACACTGAGTAAGAAAAAGTAACGATAACAGTTTTTAACTTCTAAGTGAATTTCCTTCCATAGGATAACATTGGTGATTCTATGAGAAAAGTTTCTAAGTGTGAACTTTTAAAGTACAATAATATTCCTTAAAAATCACGACTGTAACCAAAACGCTTTTACTCAACTGTTTACAGGAGATGTCCCAGGACTGAATCTAGGATCCAGTCCTGTGGTTAGAAAAGTAATCCATAAAGTAACTAATTGCATTTAACTAGAAATTCACATTGAGCTGAATGTTGCATTGTGTTTGAAAATGTGTTGCCCATTGCAACAACTGTAACTACTGTACTTAAAAGTCTATTGCCTAAGTGCAAAGTATTTAAACTAAAGTAATTCATTCTGAGAAAGTATTTTTTGTAATGTAATGTATAATGTAATTACAATGTAATTTAAAAATAAAATATTTAAAAAAAATTGTTTCTAAAAAATTTGGAAATCAGTATGAAAAAAATTTATATAACAATTAATACATTTAAAAATTGTCATTTACAAAACCTTTGAAATTCACTGAAAAAACCGTAGGTTTCAGACATGTTATAGTTACAAATTAGCATTTAAAAAACCTTTGAAATTCACTGAAAAAACCATAGGTTTCAGGGACGTTATAGTTACAAATTAGCATTTAAAAACCTTTGAAATTCACTGAAAAAACCATAGGTTTTAGGGACAGTTATAGTTAGTTGGACATTGCACTCGTACAAAACCCGTGAAATTCCCCCGTTATAGTTAGTCCAGCTAACTATAACTCGCGCCCGCAATGCACTGCTGATGACGTCACATATTACATCACTCATGACATGGTCAGTGACATCACTGATGACATCACTGATGACATCTCAAATGACATCACTGATGACATCATCCACGTGATAATCTGATGCACCTCCTCACACCCCAATATAACCTTTGATACACCCACTCTAAATTACAGACTGCCATTCGCAAAACCATAGACACTCCAACACCAATAACTACATACCCACTCACTGATTCTTAGGTCTACGCACACATCCACTCACTCACCCGTACAGTCACTCATACTTACGGTCACTCAGTACAGGACTATCATATGCACTCTTACTCCTATATAGACACTCAAACACCGCCACTCATCCATAGAGGTACTCACACACCTAGTCAGTCATGCAAATAATTAAACACACTACCATTTACTCACCTATACAGTTATACACACACCAGCTCACTTACTCATACAAATAGTAGCACATTCTTACGCTCTTATACAATCACTGATACAAGCACACACTCATCCATACAGCCACTATCACAATCACTCACTCTCGCTTATAGCTATTTATATACTCCAACACACATATATACTGCCTTTCACATATGTAGTTACTCACACATGTACCACTGGGACATACATTCACTCACTAACACACTCTTACACACACTTACCCACCCATACAGTCTATCACAGATGCACTCTTGAAACCATCCACCCAGTGAATCACCCACTCACACATCTATGCACAGAGTTGAACACACCCCTCCCACACAAACACTCAGGCACCCATACAGATACTCAGACAAGCATTCAATAACTCATATAGACACTCATGTAGCTATTCACAAACACATGCAGCCACTTACACAGCAACAGACAGACGGATACAGACATTCACCCAGTTTAGTCACTAACCCATGCATTCAGTAAGATACGTTAAATCACTCACTTATAGAGTCAGTCACGCACCTACTAAATCATCCATACAGACACTTACACACCCACTCATTCTTCAATACGTCTTTTCCTATATATATTAAAAATATTTAAACTTTACAGAAACACACAGTCACTGGATGATGTCATCAGTGATGTCATTTGAGATGTCATCAGTGATGTCATCAGTGATGTCACTGACCATGTCATGAGTGATGTAATATGTGACGTCATCAGCAGTGCATTGCGGGGCGCGAGTTATAGTTAGCTGAACTAACTATAACGGGGAATTTCACGGGTTTTGTACGAGTGCAATGTCCAACTAACTATAACTGTCCCTAAAACCTATGGTTTTTTCAGTGAATTTCAAAGGTTTTTTAAATGCTAATTTGTAACTATAACGTCCCTGAAACCTATGGTTTTTTCAGTGAATATATATATATATATAGTTTAAAATACATATATATATGTTTACACATATATTAAAAACTTTTTTTGAATGTTTTTAACGATGTAAGTGTGAAACGATATTTATTTTTCGATATTTTTGTACTTACTTACCATTATTAGTGCAGGGAAATAATATTTTGTAATCAATATTTTTGACACAATATTTCTGTATGTGAATATTGTTGTGATCAATAAAATAGTGCCAAATCTGAAGAAGAATAACCAACAAATACTGTATTATTGTATGCATTAGACCACCTACATCTCCCAATCCTGCAAGCTAGCTCCTCTTAGAAGTCATGTATGACTACGCAGTTCCAGGTGACATGGAGGAAATCTGCATCCTCTGTCTGGCACCTTCCACATCGTGGCGATTTGCTTGGATTATGTGTGTATATATATATATGTGTATATATACATATATATTATCTACTGGCGGTCGCCAGTAGATAGTTATAGTTACAACCTATTATCCATAGGAAATCCGCGACATTCTATTTGAAATAACTCTCTTGCCGGTTGACGTATCTTCGCGAAATTTTCAAACTTTGTGGCCCGCTCCGGTCCGCTCCTACCCTGAAAGTCTCGGGGATTCGTCAAGCGGGGCCGAGAAAAAGAGGGTCCCAAAACGCGTTTCCCCATGCACTTTTCCATAGGAAACTTTAGACACGGCTACAGCCCGAACTGCTGAACGGAATTACACCAAATTTGGCAAAGAGGTAGTTCTTGGTTCAGAAAGAACCCTTTTTGTTAAATGGTGTAAATCCGTTCAGTAGTTGCTGAGAAAATGAAAAGTAAAAAGTTAGTGATATCTATGGCCGAGTAGGGTCCGCGTACCCTCAGCGCACCCTGCGCGCACCGTCCCGATCACGAGCTGCATGTTAATTGGTTGTCAGCTGGCTGTCAACATTCCGATTCAGGAAATGTTGGCAGCCATTTTGTCCTCGGTAGAACCGAGGGACAGAAACAAGTGCGCAAAGCGCACAAAGGGGGCAGGGTAGAAACACCCTGACCCCTAGGTTTGCTCAGGGGGTCCCACAAGGACCCCCTGGGCAAAAAAAAAAAAAAATTTTTAAAAATCGGCAGGATGCGCTCAGGGTGCGCGAATCCTGCCGAAGAAATCGAAGCGCGGTCTCCCGCGCTCGATAGCAACTGGCCCCGGGTGGCCCAAGTCCCGGGGGCATGGTGGGGGATAATTTAATGTGTGGGGGCCTCAAAGGGCCCCCAAGCCCCGGGACCGCCACCCCCGGGGCTTTTTTGAAAAATGGTGCGGGAGGGCTCTGAGCTCTCCCGCAGCCCCGGGACCACCACCTCCCGGGGCTTTTTTTAATTAAAAATAAAACCAGTGTGGGGGCTCCAGCCCCCACACGCCCGGGACCGCCACCTCCCGGGGCACTAAACATTTTAATATGGGGGTCCGTTACGGACCCCCAGAGCCCCGGGACCACCACCTCCCCGGGCTGTGTACTGAATGGGAGGGGGCCGCGCGGCCCCCTCCTGGAGCCCTTGATGGCCCTGGGGACCACCACCCCCAGGGTCCGGCTCTCTGCAGTGTCCCGGGTGCCTACCCCCGGGACACTGTAGTTTGCTATGGCAGGACGGGAGCCTCGCGGCTCCCGTCCTGCCATAGCAAACTGCTTTGGATATTGGAAGAGAGAGCAGGGAAACCTGCTCTCTCTTCCAATATCCAAAGCGATTGCTTTTCCACATGGGGAGCAGCATGTCAGCTGCTCCCCATGTGGAACAGCAATGCTGGCTCCCAAGGGACGTGGGAGCCGGCGGGACTGTGGGGGATTGGGGACCCCCCACAGTCCCCAACGGAGAGGGCCAGCCCCGGGGATGGGGTCCCCGGGGCAAGTAGTGGCCCGGGAGGGGGCCACGCGGCCCCCTCCCCAAAAACAAAAGCAAAATTTAAAAAAAAAAAAAAAGGAAAGGCCGGCCCCGGGGGATGGGGTCCTTGGGGCCTTAAAATGGCCAGAGGAGGGGGGCCACGCTGCCCCCCTCAAAATAATAAATATAGAGGCCATGCCCCGGGGATGGGGTCCCCGGGCCAATACAGGCCCAGGAAAGGGGGCCTTCCCGTTTTTTTTTTTTTTAAATTAAAAAAGGGGTAAGGCTTTGGGGGATGGGGTCCCCAGGGCCCAAAAAGAGAAAAAAGGAAGGGGGCTACACAGCCCTCCTTCAGGGGACCAAAAAACAAAAAACAAAAACGATCGGGCCCGCAGGCCCCGCCCCTTCCTTCACCACTCTGCAAACGCGCCCTGGCGCGTTTGCAGAGGGGGAACAAATTCCCTTGAATACTGGGGGTCCCTGGGGCCATCTAGCCCACCAGGAACCTCCAGTATGCGCCAGGGGCTGCCTTGCAGAGACGTGTAGAGAGGCCACACCCCTTTACACCTCTCTGCAACGCAGCTCTGTGGCGCTTTTGGAGGTATATGGTGGGCTAGTTGGACTCCGGGGACCCTCAGGATTCAAGGGGACTTAATCCCCCAACTTAAAACGCGCCACGGGCGCGTTTGCACAGTGGTGAAGGGAGGGGCGGGGCTTCAGGTGACATGTGTGCAAACAGGCCCCGTGGCGCGTTTTAAGATGGGGAATTAAATCCCTTCAATCCTGAGGGTCCCTGGGGGCCAACTAGCCCAACAGGTACATCCAGAAAGCGCCACAGAGCTGCGTTGCAGAGAGGTGTAAAAGGGGTGTGGCCTCTCTACACGTCTCTGCAACGCAGCCCCTGGCGCATATTGGAGGTTCCTGGTGGGCTAGTTGGCCCCTAGGGACCCTCAGGATTCAAGGGGACTTAATCCCCCAACTTAAAACGCGCCACGGGGGCGCGTTTGCACAGATGTCACCTCAGGCCCCGCCCCTCCCTTCACCATTGTGCAAATATTCCTCTAAAATCAGCCGAAATACGAATTCCGATTTACTCACCTGTTATAAGGAGAGACCTCAGTGCTGTATCTTTCAGCCCAGTACTGGTCCTGAAAAGTAATTTTAACCGTACTTACCAGTAACTTGAATTTCCTTCCATAGGCTAACATTGACTGGTTTCAATTGGAAATTCTTCTAAGTGTGGAGTTTTGGAACTTTAAAATATTCCTGTAAAATCAGCCGAAATACGAATTCCGATTTACTCACCTGTTATCAGGAGAGACCTCAGTGATGCATCTTTCAGCCCAGTACTGGTCCTGAAAAGTAATTTTAACCGTACTTACCGGTAACTTGAATTTCCTTCATAGGCTAACATTGACTGGTTTCACTTGGAAATTCTTCTAAGTGTGGAGTTCTGGAACTTTAAAATATTCCTCTAAAATCAGCCGAAATACGAATTCCGATTTACTCACCTGTTATCAGGAGAGACCTCAGTGCTGCATCTTTCAGCCCAGTAATGATCCTGAAAAGTAATTTTAACCGTACTTACCGGTAACTTGAATTTCCTTCATAGGCTAACATTGACTGGTTTCACTTGGAAATTCTTCTAAGTGTGGAGTTTTGGAACTTTAAAATATTCCCCTAAAATCAGCCGAAATCCGAATTCTGATTTACTCACCTGTTATCAGGAGAGACCTCAGTGCTGCATGTTTCAGCCCACTACTGATCCTCAAAAGTAATTTTAACCGTATTTACCGGTAACTTGAATTTCCTTCCATAGGATATCATTGCCTGCTTTTTGCTGAAAAAGATTCTAAGTGTTGATTTTTGGAACTTTAAAATATTCCCCTAAAATCAGCCGAAATCCGAATTCTGATTTACTCACCTGTTATCAGGAGAGACCTCAGTGCTGCATCTTTCAGCCCAGTACTGATCCTCAAAATTAATTTTAACCGTACTTACCGGTAACTTGAATTTCCTTCATAGGCTAACATTGACTGGTTTCACTTGGAAATTCTTCTAAGTGTGGAGTTTTGGAACTTTATAATATTCCTCTAAAATCAACCAAAGTACGAATTCCAATTTACTCACCTGTTATCAGGAGAGAACCCAGTGCTGCATCTTTAGCCCAGCACTGACCCTGAAAAGTAATTTTAACCGTACTTACCAGTAACTTATATTTTCTTCCATAGGAATCCTTTGTCTGGTTTTCAGCAGAAAAGTTTCAAAGTGTCGATTTTCACAAACTACAAATATTCCTTAAAAATCGCCTGTATGACTTAAACGCATTCTTTCAACTGTTTACAGGAGATGCACCAGTGCTGGATCCAGGATCCAACACTGAGTAACAAAAAGTAACGATAACAGTTTTTACCTCCTAAGTGAATTTCCTTCCATAGGATAACATTGGTCATTCTATGAGAAAAGTTTCTAAGTGTCAACTTTTAAAGTACAATAATATTCCTTAAAAATCACGACTGTAACCAAAACGCTTTTACTCAACTGTTTACAGGAGATGTCCCAGGACTGAATCTAGGATCCAGTCCTGTGGTTAGAAAAGTAATCCATAAAGTAACTAATTGCATTTAACTAGAAATTCACATTGAGCTGAATGTTGCATTGTGTTTGAAAATGTGTTGCCCATTGCAACAACTGTAACTACTGTACTTAAAAGTCTATTGCCTATGTGCAAAGTATTTAAACTAAAGTAATTCATTCTGAGAAAGTATTTTTTGTAATGTATAATATAATTACAATGTAATTTAAAAAATAAAATATGTAAAAAAAAATGTTTTCTAAAAAATTTCGAAATCAGTATGAAAAAAATGTATATAACAATTAATACATTTAAAAATTGTCATTTACAAAACCTTTGAAATTCACTGAAAAAACCGTAGGTTTCAGACATGTTATAGTTACAAATTAGCATTTAAAAACCTTTGAAATTCACTGAAAAAACCATAGGTTTTAGGGACGTTATAGTTACAAATTAGCATTTAAAAACCTTTGAAATTCACTGAAAAACCATAGGTTTTAGGGACAGTTATAGTTAGTTGGACATTGCACTCGTACAAAACCCGTGAAATTCCCCGTTATAGTTAGTTCAGCTAACTATAACTCGCGCCCCGCAATGCACTGCTGATGACGTCACATATTACATCACTCATGACATGGTCAGTGACATCACTGATGACATCACTGATGACATCTCAAATGACATCACTGATGACATCATCCACGTGATAATCTGATGCAGCTCTTCACACCCTAATATAACCTTTGATACACCCAATCTAAATTACAGACTGCCATTCGCAAAACCATAGACACTCCAACACCAATAACTACATACCCACTCACTGATTCTTAGGTCTACACACACACATCCACTCACTCACCCGTACAGTCACTCATACTTATGGTCACTCAATACAGGACTATCATATGCACTCTTACTCCTATATAGACACTCAAACACCGCCACTCATCCATAGAGGTACTCACACACCTAGTCAGTCATGCAAATAATTAAACACACTGCCATTTACTCACCTATACAGTTATACACACACCAGCTCACTTAATCATACAAATACTAGCACATTGTTACGCTCTTATACAATCACTGATACAAGCACACACTCATCCATACAGCCACTATCACAATCACTCACTCTCGCTTATGGCTATTTATATACTCCAACACACATATATACTGCCTTTCACATATGTAGTTACTCACACATGTACCACTGGGACATACATTCACTCACTAACACACTCTTACACACACTTACCCACCCATACAGTCTATCACAGATGCACTCTTGAAACCATCCACCCAGTGAATCACCCACTCACACATCTATGCACAGAGTCGCACACACCCCACCCACACAAACACTCAGGCACCCATACAGATACTCAGACAACCAATCAATAACTCATATAGACACTCATGTAGCTATTCACAAACCCATGCAGCCACTTACACAGCAACAGACAGACGGATTCAGACATTCACCCAGTTTAGTCACTAACCCATGCATTCAGTAAGATACGTTTAATCACTCACTTATACAGTCAGTCACGTGCCTACTAAATCCTCCATACAGACACTTATACACCCACTCATTCCTCAATACAGCTTGGCATATATATAAAACAAAATTAAACTTTACAGAAACACACAGTCACTGGATGATGTCATCAGTGATGTCATTTGAGATGTCATCAGTGATGTCACTGACCATGTCATGAGTGATGTAATATGTGACGTCATCAGCAGTGCATTGCGGGGCGCGAGTTATAGTTAGCTGAACTAACTATAACGGGGAATTTCACGGGTTTTGTACGAGTGCAATGTCCAACTAACTATAACTGTCCCTAAAACCTATGGTTTTTTCAGTGAATATATATATATATATATATATTACCCACTGGCGGTCGCCAGTAGGTAGTTATAGTTAGGACCTATTTTCCATAGGAAATTCACAACATTCCATTACCAATAACTTTGGCGCCGGTTGATGAATCTTCGCAAAATTTTCAAAACTCGTGGGGCGCTCCGGTCTGCTCCTATCCTGAAAGTTTCGGGGTGATTCGGCAAGCGGGGGCCGAGAAAAAAGGGGAGTCCCAAAACGTGTTTTCCCCATGCAATTTTCCATAGGAAACTTTAGACACGGCTACAGCCCGAACTGCTGAACGGAATTACACCAAATTTGGCAAAGAGGTAGTTCTTGGTTCAGAAAGAACCCTTTTGTTAAATGGTGTAAATCCGCTCAGTAGTTCCTGAGAAATTTGAAAAAGAAAACATATCGATATCTGGGCGGAGCCTAACCACACATGTCATCGTGAGATCTGATTGGCTGTCAGCACTTCATCCTGGAATTGCTGGCAGCCATCTTGGGACCAATATAAATGATAGTACCCCATTGAAATGCAGTGTAGTGAATCGAAGATTTTGAGGGTTACCAAAAGGAGAACTATAAAGGGTGATAACAGACTTTAGTTACATTAGAATTCATTTGTTGATGGTACCATACTAATTTCAGGAATTGTGGTGTGTTCTAAGGTGATTTTACCATGTGAAAAACCTTCTGCTGGGATATCATGAATCATGTTTGAGAGAAAACTATTTTCACATGCTTGTCCCATACAGTTTTGGAAGGTGCTCCAGAAGCTAAAATGAGAGCATATTTTCTGTAAATTCACATTATCTTTCTCAGTCATGTGAGAATGAAGTCTGACATTCTCAGTAAAACATGTACATCCAACAAGGGCAGAGACTGTCAGTTGATTCCTTTGTGTTCTACTGCAGCTTCCCAGAGTGTTCTAAAGAACAACTAGAGTGCTAACAGCCTTACTTATGACAAAAGTATGGCACACCTGAAGCCATCTTGATTGGAATAAACTGGTAACTCTTAAAACATTTAATTTAAAAAGGAACAAAATGAGGGGGTTCATTTTGTCATAGAAATTATGGTTAGTGCTGTAGAAAGAAAAATTAGGACATGTTTCAAGTGTGATCTCAAATATCTTCCTGTTATATTTCAACAGGAGCAGCCTGTCAGTTGATGACTTTGTGTTCTACTGCAGCTTCCCAGAGTGTTCTAAAGAACAACTAGAGCGCTAACAGTCTTACTTATGACAAAATTATGGCACACCTGAAGCCATCTTGATTGGAATAAACTGGTAACACTTAAAACATTTAATTTAAAAAGGAACAAAATGAGGAGTTCATTTTGCCATAGAAATTATGGTTAGTGCTGCAGAAAGAAAATTTAGGGCATGTTTTAAGTGAGATCTCAAATCCTCTTCTATTTCATTAGAAAATTCTGACATGCAGACTGAAACAATCACTTTCAATACCAGCAGTAGACTTCCAGTTAACTCCCTGGTGAGCAGTAGCTTTACTACAGTGATCTAATGAACAACTAGAGTGCTAACATTCTGAATTTATGGCAAATGTGTGACACATCTGAATGCCTTCTTGATGGAATCAAAGTAAAAACTGAAAGCATTTCCTACTGAGGAGACTGCAGTAAATGACGAAATTAGGAAACTTCATAACAAATAAGTCTCCCAAGATGGCCACCAGAGAAAAAAGAGCCCAAATGTAGCACAAATATCACCCAGATGTAGCCCACATATAGCCCAATGACAGAAGTGTGCAAAACACTTTTTATTTTTAGTTTTTCTGCAGTTTTATATAGTGCAAACTGGTCAGGTATTGGTGCGTTACACCTTACTTGGACCCCTTATTGCGTTTTTTGCACGAAGTACATGAGATTGATCTTGCGAAACATTGAACTTTACGATTCTGTTAACCTGAAGTTGCTCTGAACCGGGCTTTGTAACACCCGTTTTTACCTACTGGTTTTAATTAATTCTCACTGTATTGTATTAGGAAAGAGGATTTACTGTTTTTATGTACACTTTTATGATCTATGTTTCTAAATCAGATCAAATAAAGTTTAATGAATTCTATGGCAGGACGGAGGCGAGGATTATGCATATCTTTCCTCACTTTATTTGCATAGCAGTTCAAAGAAAACGTAACACAACAATCATTAAACAAAAGACCACACAACCCATTAACCATTAGGGGGGTAGTCTCCAAGGCAACTATAGTCCAATCATATCACAGTCCATCGTATATAATATTGTGACGTCCCTTCCGCTTCCTCTTTCTTCACTGCTCGTCAGTTAAGTGCATTCCTTACATTCTTGGCTTAATATGACGTTGTTGCTGTTTGTATAGCGGTTTCTTGTGCACGTTATTAGCATTATTGCCTTGGTATTGTTTCATATTCCCTGTGCAGCAGGCTCTTGCCCGAGCGCGTTCTCCCCCTCGCAGTTTCTCCCGCTGTGTGCTCTGCGCGCTGTGAGATCCTGTCAGGCACGTCTGGTCCGAGCGAGGCAGCTCCGTCGAGCGCTCCCGCTGGTCTTTACGCGCGTTTGGGAATCCGGTCACTCCTTTAGTGTCCGCTTGATTCCCGACCAACCCTCGCCTAATTTTGACACCGCTATGAGGTGATTTCCCCACACGGCCACGTTAGTGACCACCGCCACCTGGTGGTGGTAATTGGTATTGCGCCTCAGTCTATTCTTATAACAGCTTCGGGAAAGCCCAGCTGTTGGAGCACCGGCGAGTGGGCTGCCTTAAGGATTTTAAGGGCATTTGTTCTGTGCTCACACCCTCTGCTATCATGTCTTCTCCAGAAGACCATTTTTACTCCTCCTACCAGGAAGTGGAGGAGGAATGGCCCCCAACTTCTCCCTCCAGCAGTGGACCAAGCCCTCTCTCTGGCTATTTCTAGGGCGCTGGCTCCTCTTAGGGATCAGGTTGATAAGCTGGCGAAAAGCATCCCTGGGGTGTTCAGTGACCCAGATCTGGTGGTGGCGGGTCCCAGTAGCTCCCAGATGGGGAATAAAAGGGCCGTTAAGCATAACGCGGGGCATTTGGAAGGATTTGATAAACTTACGGAGACCTTCCTCAAGAGTGCGCGAACGCTAAAACATGCACCCTGCCTGGAGGAGGAGGGGCCCGGAGAAAATTGCGACACTGTCACCACTATTGTAGACCCCTACGGCGGGTTTCCCTTAGAGGGAGAGGGTGTATCGGAGGACGATTTCTCCTCCGATGAGGATAAGGACTCGGGGCATCCCTGGTGTCCAGAGTCCCACTCCTCTCAGTCCCCAGTTGGGGACGGGGTCCACTCGGACATGTTCGAGCCTACCCAAATTTACCATCCTAGGTCGGCAGAGTGGACACCTGACGCCAAAGTGGCAGAGTATGTGGTGGGGAAAATCCATCAACCCCTTGAAAGGGAGGTCAGGAATAGGATGAGGGGAGAATGCCCCAGGCCCTCACTGAAGGGGAAGGTGGCACACACGCCTGAAATTGATGAGAAACTATGTACCTTTTTCTCCAAGTATATGAGGGATCCCAAGAAAGGAATTGATAGGTCTTGGACGTAGTAGGGCCCTTGACCCAAATTATTCAATTGACGGAGCATTCCAAAGAGTCAGGATCCCCTTTGTCCACGGATATTGTGGCTGGTTGGGCGCACTACCCTAAACCCTAAAAAACTACCCCCTCCACTACCCAAACACCACTGCACTACCCTAAACCCTAAAACACTACCCCCAGCACGACACCCTACACTACCCAAACATAACTGCACTACCCTAAACCCTAAAACACTACCATCAGCACGACTCCCTACACTACCCAAACACCACTGCACTACCCTAAACCCTAAATCTACCCACAGCACAACCCCCTACACTACACAAACACTACTGCACTACCCTAAACCCTAAAACACTACCGCCAGCACGACCCCTTCACTACACAAACACCACTGCACTGCCTTAAACCCTAAAACACTACCCCCAGCATGACCCCCTACACTACACAAACACCACTGCACTACCCTAAACCCTAAATCTACCCCCAGCATGACCCCCTACACTACACAAACACCACTGCACTACCCTAAACCACTACCCCCAGCACGACCTCCTTCACTACCTAAACACAACTGCACTACCGTAAACCCAAAACACTACCCCAGCACTACCCCCTACACTACCCAAACACCACTGCGCTACCCTAAACCCTAAAACACTACCCCCAGCATGACCCCCTACACTACACAAACACTACTGCACTACCCTAAACCCTAAAACACTACCCCCAGCACGACCCCCTACACTACCCAAACACCACTGCACTATCCTAAACCTTAAAACACTACCCCCAGCACGACTCCCTACACTACACAAACACCACTGGACTACCCTAAACCCTAAAACACTACCCCCAGCACGACTCCCTACACTACCCAAACACCACTGCACTACACTAAACCCTAAATCTACCCCCAGCATGACCTCCCACACTACACAAACACCACTGCACTACCCTAAACCCTAAAACACAACCCCCAGCACGACCCCCTACACTACCCAAACACCACTGCACTACCCTAAACCCTAAAACACTAACCCCAGCATGACCCCCTACACTACCCAAACACCACTGCACTACCCTAAACCCTAAAACACTACCCCAGTACGACCCCTACACTACCCATACACCACTGCACTACCCTAAACCCTAAAACACTACCCCCAGCACGACACCCTACACTACCCAAACATAACTGCACTACCCTAAACCCTAAAACACTACCATCAGCACGACTCCCTACACTACCCAAACACCACTGCACTACCCTAAACCCTAAATCTACCCACAGCACAACCCCCTACACTACACAAACACTACTGCACTACCCTAAACCCTAAAACACTACCGCCAGCACGACCCATTCACTACACAAACACCACTGCACTGCCTTAAACCCTAAAACACTACCCCCAGCACGACCCCCTACACTACACAAACACCACTGCACTACCCTAAACCCTAAATCTACCCCCAGCATGACCCCCTACACTACACAAACACCACTGCACTACCCTAAACCACTACCCCCAGCACGACCTCCTTCACTACCTAAACACAACTGCACTACCGTAAACCCAAAACACTACCCCAGCACTACCCCCTACACTACCCAAACACCACTGCGCTACCCTAAACCCTAAAACACTACCCCCAGCATGACCCCCTACACTACACAAACACTACTGCACTACTCTAAACCCTAAAACACTACCCCCAGCACGACCCCCTACACTACCCAAACACCACTGCACTACCCTAAACCCTAAAACACTAACCCCAGCATGACCCCCTACACTACCCAAACACCACTGCACTACCCTAAACCCTAAAACACTACCCCAGTACGACCCCTACACTACCCATACACCACTGCACTACCCTAAACCCTAAAACACTACCCCCAGCACGACACCCTACACTACTGCACTACCCTAAACCCCAAAACACTACCCCCAGCACGACCCCCTACACTACCCAAACACCACTGCACTACCCTAAACCCTAAAACACTACCCCCAGCACGACCCCCTACACCACCCAAACACCACTGCACTACCCTAAACCCTAGAAAAGAAACCCCCACCCCATGCCCAATTCCCCTTACCTCTCACTCCTCGTGGTTCCTCTCTCCTCGTGGTTCCTGCTTCACGTCGTCTCTGAGGGGCGGTGCACGTCGTTGTGAGGAAACGGAACAGCCTCTGTTTCCTTACAACGACATGGATCGTCTACATGTTTTTAGAACGCATGGTCATTTACCATACATACCTTTACAACAAAATTCATTGTAAAGGCATGCGTGGTAAATGACCATGCGTTCTAAAAAATGCGTAGTAATGACTTTGTGATGTACAACGCATGCGTGGTAATGCATGCGTTGTAATGGTATCGCAAAGTAAAAAGTCGTTGTAACGGCTGTTTACCGATCGAAGCTGGCCCCTGTTCTTCAGTGAGACGTTTATTTGATTAATTAGGAGGAAGAAATGTGTTTTTTTACCGAAAAGTGCATTCCCGGCTGTTGTATTGTGAAAGTGTCCACGTGGCCTGGTTTCACTTCCGGTGAGAGAGTGGAAGAGTCTGTTTGGATCTAAAGGAGTTCTGTTGTTGGACGGGGCCGGCGCGACATGTCATCAGAAAACATAGCTAATGGAAAGCGTCCTCCCTGAAGTGTGGAGCAGTGCCATGAGAGGTCAACGTGTGTGCGTCCCACCGCAGTATGACCGTACCGCGTGACCCATGTGCCGCCTCCAGGGTACGGGAGGCAGAAGCGGCATCGCAGGTCCTCTTGAAGACCGTTGTAGCACTAATTCTACATTTTGGTACTAGGGCATTTTAACTTCGTTGTTCCTGCCAGATACAAAGAGAAGATCCTGTGTTATTCAGTGCCCTCGTTACCTTTTTTGTGGGTTGTGGTGCTTGTCACTTCGCTGCCCCGCCAGTGCACACGACTGGGCAGCCCACCTCGTGCGCCATCTGCAGGGCCTCTGCCCTCGGATCACTGGTTTCGGTTTCTGGAGTGGCAACATAAACAGTTGCTCCCAAAGGACTAGCCTGAACACTTAGGTGAATATCCCCTGCACCAGCATTCCACGGAAATTTTTTCCTAGCTCTCCCACGTCAACGAGGACGTCATAATAGCACGGCTCCGCTCGCGACACCGTATGACGTCATCGGAGCCATAAGAGGACCTCGTCGGCGTGCTGTCGTCAGTTCCACCCATTTTTTCCGTGCCACCAAGGCAAACAGGGGACCGAGACATTTTCACATGTATACATAGTATAATAAATATATATATATTCACTGAAAAAAACATAGGTTTCAGGCACGTTATAGTTAGAAATTAGCATTTAAAAAACCTTAGAAATTCACTGAAAAAACCATAGGTTTCAGGCACGTTATAGTTAGAAATTAGCATTTAAAAAACCTTAGAAATTCACTGAAAAAACCATAGGTTTCAGGGGCGTTATAGTTAGTTGGACATTTCACTCTTACAAAACCATAGAAATTCACCCGTTATAGTTAGTTCAGCTAACTATAACTCGCGCTCCCGCAATGCACTGCTGATGACGTCACATATTACATCACTCATGACATGGTCAGTGACATCACTCATGACATCACTGATGACATCTCAAATGACATCACTGATGACATCACTGGAACATACTACAAAACACCTGGTTCTATAACCGATGTATCCGTCCTCGTCATTCTTGCCTTGCTCTTTCATAAGTCACTGAGTGCAGTGCAATTATAAGCAGCACCAGTCACCTAGAATGACCCATAAACCTCCTCTCTTTACATATTCTCCAATACTACGTCCAACTGTAGCTTGCACGTATTATCAGACAACCCTAGGAGTCTATTCAGTGCCAGATCCTAGAAGAGGGTACTCCCCGTTCCCGGTAATGTTTAGAAATATTGTTTATATCATTAAATGTCGGCCCCCCCCTTTTTTTTCCAGCTTGCTTTCAAATTTGGTCCATCCTTGATTTATAATCAGGTTTCTTCACATGCGTGACATTACAATTCACGCCTGATACCTCAAACGATAATTATTACTTACAGACACATCAGGGTACTTAGCCACTCTGTAATGGCGCCCGTTTTAACATTTGACCTCCACAATCCGGAAACGGAAACTGCCGCTAACGCAGTTGGCTCATAATATACGCCCGGCATTGGGACTTATTTCCTGACTTTCTAACGCGGAAGACAGGACTCGTGGTGTATACGGCCCTACGGACCGATGCTCAGTAAGTACTTGACACTAGATTCTATACTTGACTCTGGACCCCAACCTAGCCATAAGCATGACGCGGGTTAGGGGGAAGAATACCAACGTATACTTTAAGCTCCCAATAACTCTCATGATGTTTAAACACTAAACGGACCTTTGTCCCCTTCTTTCTTTTTTCTCTCTTTCGCCCACTAGTGTGTAGGGAAGGAATCAACTTCCCTTTATCCAACTATACGTGACCTCAAACGGTAAGCGCTCCCCACTGAACAGAAAGTTTTTTACACATTATAGCTCTAGTTTTAGTTTAGGCACTCCCAGGTTGCCCTCATCATCGTTAAGGCCCTTATATATAATTCACCAGGTGCAATTTTGCACCGTATAATACAATTAATAATCCAACCGGTCACTTTTAGTCGCCACTAAGCCAATTACAATTCAGTTTGTCACTTAAGATTAAGATATTGGCTTAAGTATTTTGTACTAATGTCTCCCATATATGCTAATTTGTATAATATATCTCCTGCATATTCTCGATGAACCGGCCTTCATCCTGTCGTTAATTGCGGGCCAAAACCATGTATGTATTACCTGTTATTTCCCTTGATACTAAATCTGCTCATGCTTGTGAATGAATTTGCTCCAACTATTGTAACCATGACATCTGCGTATTGTTACGTTTTTTAATATGGGCGCCATGTGATTAATATTACCCAATCAAATGTGATTGAAATACTGTTCTTTCCGTTCTTTTGGTTGTTGAACAAAACGCATTACCCTCTCTCTCCACATACTCTTTCTATAAATGTTCACCCAACTGAATTACTGTCTTCCCACTGCTAATCAACGCTGTGATTGTACAACGAAATGGTATTGTTTATAAAAATTATGCTATTTCTATGTTCTTTACCCAAATATGTATTGATTGTCTAATTCTCTTGACCATAACTTTTTTGAATTGTCATTGCGAATTCATCTGTGATTTGGATTGTTTATGGATGACTTTATCACTAATGCGTAATAATTGCCAAATGTAGATCAATTATTTTCCGAAAACAAGTTTTGTCAAATTTCTTATTGATTCCTCATGTTATGATTATAATATATGGCTGATATGTGAACATTAATTTATGGCCTTCGTATACGCTTTGCCCTATACTACCTTTGAAATATGACTATTTTGTTTGTGCATGGTGCTTTCATGCAAATGATTGCCGAATTGGGATAACATTTTCCCCTTTTCTCATGATGATTTTTGATTAACTTTGTCATGTTAACATCACCTTTCTTGCTTCTTTCCACTTGATTTGCTCACTATAAACCCACGTGCGCCATATTGGGGCACTAATCTATTTCCTCACTTCTTTTCACGATAACACTACCTGTTTTCTATCTTTCACCGAACTCTCTCACTAAAACCCTAACTCATAATCTAATTCGCCACCGTTCTTGGAATTATATATTCCACTAATCATCTACAACCCGGTGGGGGTTTATTACATGTCGGGTTGGCTATGACTATCTATTCTTCTATTCACTTTACTTATGTCTATCTGTATAGCCCTGAAGAAGCCCCAGGCCCTTTGGCTACTATAATGGGGCGAAACACGTGTTGGCTATCAGCTGTTCACATCCTATTTCAAGGATATTGATTGTCCTTCACGCCACCTTGAAACAAAATAAAATAAATTGGTATTGATACCAAGGAACGCTTTTGATTATTTGTACTCATTCAAACACTTCTAAATACGTTTGAATTATAATGGGGAAGGGGTTTCCTCATTGTTGGGAATGAGTACAGTTCTTCAGATTAACTCTATTAGTAGTGGTGTGCCAAGACCTTGGACCTTTTTTTCCCCTACCACTGATCGTCGGCAGAGTGGACACCTGACGCCAAAGTGGCAGAGTATGTGGTGGGGAAAATCCATCAACCCCTTGAAAGGGAGGTCAGGAATAGGATGAGGGGAGAATGCCCCAGGCCCTCACTGAAGGGGAAGGTGGCACACACGCCTGAAATTGATGAGAAACTATGTACCTTTTTCTCCAAGTATATGAGGGATCCCAAGAAAGGAATTGATAGGTCTTGGACGTGGTAGGGCCCTTGACCCAAATTATTCAATTGACGGAGCGTTCCAAAGAGTCAGGATCCCCTTTGTCCACGGATATTGTGGCTGGTTGGGCGCACTACCCTAAATCCTAAAACACTACCCCCTCCACTACCCAAACACCACTGCACTACCCTAAACCCTAAAACACTACCCCCAGCACGACAAACTACACTACCCAAACATAACTGCACTACCCTAAACCCTAAAACACTACCACTAGGACGACTCCCTACACTACCCAAACACCACTGCACTACCCTAAACCCTAAAACACTACCCCCAGCACGACTCCCTACACTACCCAAACACCACTGCACTACACTAAACCCTAAATATACCCCCAGCATGACCTCCCACACTACACAAACACCACTGCACTACCCTAAACCCTAAAACACTACCCCCAGCACGACCCCCTACACTACCCAAACACCACTGCACTACCCTAAACCCTAAAACACTAACCCCAGCATGACCCCTACACTACCCAAACACCACTGCACTACCCTATACCCTAAAACACGACCTCCTACACTACACAAACACGACTGCACTACCCTAAACCCTAAAACACTACCCACAGCATGACCCCCTTCACTACACAAACACCACTGCATTGCCCTAAACCCTAAAACACTACCCCAGCACTACCCCCTACACTACCCAAACACCACTGCACTAACATAAACCCTAAAATACTACCCCCAGCACAACCCCCTACACTACAAACACCACTGCACTACCCTAAACCCTAAAACACTACCCCAGCACGACTCCCTACACTACCCAAACACCACTGCACTACCGTAAACCCTAAATCTACCCCCAGCACGACCCCCTACACTACCCAAACACCACTGCACTACCCTAAACCATAAAACACTACCCCCAGCATGACCCCCTACACTACACAAACACCACTGCACTACCCTAAACCCTAAAACACTACCACCAGCATGACCCCCTACACTACTCAAACACCACTGCACTACCCTAAACCCTAAAACACTACCCCAGCATGACCCCCTACACTACCCATACACCACTGCACTACCCTAAAACACTACCCCCAGCACGACCCCCTACACTACCCAAACACCACTGCACTACCCTAAACCCTAAAACACTACCCCCAGCACGACCCGCTACACCACCCAAACACCACTGCACTACCCTAAACCCTAGAAAAGAAACCCCCACCCCATGCCCAATCCCCCTTACCTCTCACTCCTCATGGTTCCTCTCTCCTCATGGTTCCTGCTTCACGTCATCTCTGAGGGGCGGTGCACGTCGTTGTGAGGAAACGGAACAGCCTCTGTTTCCTTACAACGACATGGATCGTCTACATGTTTTTAGAACGCATGGTCATTTACCATACATACCTTTACAACAAAATTCGTTGTAAAGGCATGCGTGGTAAATGACCATGCGTTCTAAAAAATGCGTAGTAATGACTTCGTGATGTACAACGCATGCGTGGTAATGCATGCGTTGTAATGGTATCGCAAAGTAAAAAGTCGTTGTAACGGCTGTTTACCGATCGAAGCTGGCCCCTGTTCTTCAGTGAGACGTTTATTTGATTAATTAGGAGGAAGGAATGTGGTTTTTTACCGAAAAGTGCATTCCCGGCTGTTGTATTGTGAAAGTGTCCGCGTGGCCTGGTTTCACTTCCGATGAGAGAGTGGAAGAGTCTGTTTGGATCTAAAGGAGTTCTGTTGTTGGACGGGGCCGGCGCGACATGTCATCAGAAAACATAGCTAATGGAAAGCGTCCTCCCTGAAGTGTGGAGCAGTGCCATGAGAGGTCAACGAGTGTGCGTCCCACCGCAGTACGACCGTACCGCGTGACCCATGTGCCGCCTCCAGGGTACGGGAGGCAGAAGCGGCATCGCAGGTCCTCTTGAAGACCGTTGTAGCACTAATTCTACATTTTGGTACTAGGGCATTTTAACTTCGTTGTTCCTGCCAGATACAAAGAGAAGATCCTGTGTTATTCAGTGCCATCGTTACCTTTTTGTGGGTTGTGGTGCTTGTCACTTCGCTGCCCCGCCGGTGCACACGACTGGGCACCCCACCTCGTGTGCCATCTGCAGGGCCTCTGCCCTCGGATCACTGGTTTCGGTTTCTGGAGTGGCAACATAAACAGTTGCTCCCAAAGGACTAGCCTGAACACTTAGGTGAATATCCCCTGCACCAGCATTCCATGGAAATTCTTTCCTAGCTCTCCCACGTCAACGAGCACGGCTCCGCTCGCGACAACTTATGACGTCATCGGAGCCATAAGAGGACCTAGTCGGCGTGCTGACGTCAGTTCCACCCATTTTTTCCGTGCCACCGAGGCAAACAGGGGACCGAGACATTTTCACATGTATACATAGTATAATAAATATATATATATATATTCACTGAAAAAACCATAGGTTTCAGGCACGTTATAGTTAGAAATTAGCATTTAAAAAACCTTAGAAATTCACTGAAAGAACCATAGGTTTCAGGCACGTTATAGTTAGAAATTAGCATTTAAAAAACCTTAGAAATTCACTGAAAAAACCATACGTTTCAGGGGCGTTATAGTTAGTTGGACATTTCACTCGTACAAAACCATAGAAATTCCCCCGTTATAGTTAGTTCAGCTAACTATAACTCGCGCGCCCGCAATGCACTGCTGATGACATCACATATTACATCACTCATGACATGGTCATTGACATCACTGATGACATCTCAAATGACATCACTGATGACATCACTGATGACATCATCCAGTGAATGTGTGTTTTTCTGAAAATTAAATATGTTTTATATATGTATATCTCAAGGTCGATGGAAGAATAAATGGGTATATAAGTGTCTAAATGGATGATTTTTTTTGTAAAATTAATTGTATAACTGACTAAGTGTATCTTAGTGAATACATGGGTTAGTGAGTAATGTTTAAATATGAAAATATCTGTATCAGTCTCTCACTTTGTGTATAAGTGGCTGCATGGGTTGGTGAGTAGCTACATGAGTGTCTATATGGGTTATTAGTTGTTTTTTTGAGTATCAGTATGAGTGTCTGAGTGTCTGTATGGTTCGGTGGGGGGTATTACTTAGTGCATAGATGCATGAATGAGTGACTCACTGTTTGTATGTGTTGAAGACAGCATGTGTGCAGGACTGTATAGGTGGATGAGTATGTGTATGGGTGTGTTAGTGAGTGAATGACTGTCTCAATAGTGTCTTTATGAGTAACTACATGTTTTAAACTAGTATATGTGAGTATTGGTGTATATAAGTGAGTATATCTGAGAGTGAGAGATTGGAAGAGTTCCTGTACAAATAAGTAGGTGTTTCTAAAAGTGATTGTTTAAGAGAGTAAGTATGTGTAAGTTTCTGTAGAAGTAAGTGTGGTAGTGTGTGTATAACTGTATATGCAAGTAAATGGATGTTTGATACTTTGTTTGCATGTGTGACTATGTGTGTGAGTAACTCTATGGATGAGTGGCGGTGTGTAACAGGATGTATAGGTGTATGAGTACATATGAGGGAGTACATGTATGAGTGACTGTATAGGGACTGTTGGTAAATGAGTGGATGTGTGTGTAGATCTTGGAATTACTGAATAGGTGTGTTGTAACTGGTATTGGTATGTCCATTGTTTTGAAAATGTTAGTTTGTATTTTTGAGTGTGTGTATCAAAGGTTATATTAGGGTGAGAGGAGGTCTGCCACTATCACAAGGATGATGTCATCAGTGATGTCATTTGAGATGTCATCAGTGATGTCCTGAGTGATGTCACTGACCATGTCATGAGTGATGTAATATGTGACGTCATCAGCAGTGCATTGCGGGCGCGCGAGTTATAGTTAGCTGAACTAACTATAACGGGGGAATTTCTATGGTTTTGTACGAGTGAAATGTCCAACTAACTATAACGCCCCAGAAACCTATGGTTTTTTCAGTGAATATATATATATATATATATATATATATATATACACTCACTCCAAATCGGCATTTCCTGTGTGAATGGAGGGTGTTTAAAGATGGTCTTCCCACCCTATCCCACATAAAAACAAACATGCTCGACCACAAAAGGTAAATGTCTACAGGACTCCCTGTCCCCTCATAAGCATGTTTGCCAGCAGCTCCCCCTCATACGTCCCCCACGTAAAAAATACTCTTGTAGTACTACTTTGCACACTCATAAATGTTTTTGTACCACATTTTTAATGTCATCACCCTTCCAGGATCGCTTGGTAGTAGAGACACTTAGGCAATGCATAATCTTTTTCTGATGTAAATTGCTCTATCACGCAATTTGGAGTTGTGGATGGATGGATGGATGGATGGATGGATATATATATATATATATATATATATATATATATATATATATATTATCTACTGGCGATCGCCAGTAGATAGTTATAGTTAGGACCTATTATCCATAGGAAATCCGCGACATTCTATTTGAAATAACGTTGGCGCCGGTTGACGAATCTTCGCGAAAGTTTCCAACTTGTTGGGGCGCTCCGCTCCTACCCTGAAAGTCTCGGGTTGATTCGTCAAGCGGGGGCCGAGAAAAAAGGGGGGTCCCAAAACGCGTTTTCCCCATTCATTTTTCCATAGGAACCTTTAGTCGCAGCTACAGCCCGAACTGCTGAACGGAATTACACCAAATTTGGCAAAGAGGTAGCCCTTAGTTCAGACTGGTGCCTTTTGCTTAAATGGTGTAAATCCGTTCAGTAGTTCCTGAGAAAATCAAAAGTAAAGTCACATATATATCTATGGCCGAGTAGGGTCCGCGTACCCTCAGCGCACCCTGCGCGCACCGTCCCTATCACGAGCTGCATGCTAATTGGCTGTCGCTGGCTGTCAACACTCCAAACCAGGAAGTGTTGGCAGCCATTTTGTCCCTCGGTAGAACCGAGGCACAAAAACAAGTGCGCAAAACGCACAAAGGGGGCAGGGTAGAAACACCCTGACCCCTAGGCCTGCTCAGGGGGTCCCACAAGGACCCCTGGGCAGAAAAAGCATTTTTTAAAAAAAAATCGACAGGATGCGCTCAGGGTGCGCGGATCCCGCCGAGAAAAAAAGAAACAAGTGCGCAAAACGCACAAAGGGGCAGGGTAGAAACACCCTGACCTCCTAGGTCTGCTCAGGGGTCTCACAAGGACCCCCTGGGCAAAAAAAGCATTTAAAAAAAAAAAAAAAAATCGGCGGGATGCGCTTAGGGTGCGCGAATCCCGCCGAAAAATAAAAAAAATCGAAGCGCGGTCTCCCGCGCTTCGATGTTAATTTGCCCCCGGGTGGGCCAAGTCCCGGGGGCATGGTTGGGGGGGTTTAAATTTAATGTGGGGGGCCTCTAAGGCCCCCCAAGCCCCAGGGACCGCCACCCCCCGGGGCTTCTTTTTAAAAATAATTTTACCTGTGTGGGGGCTCCAGCCCCCACACAACTCTAAAATGCGCCACGGGGCGCGTTTGCACAGTGGTGAAGGGAGGGGCGGGGCTTCAGGTGACATGTGTGCAAACAGGCCCCGTGGCGCATTTTAAGATGGGGAATTAAATCCCTTCAATCCTGAGGGTCCCTGGGGGCCAACAAGCCCAACAGGTACGTCCAGAAAGCGCACAGAGCTGCATTGCAGAGAGGTGCAAAAAGGGCGTGGCCTCTGAACACCTCTCTGCAATGCAGCTCCCTGGCGCATACTGGAGGTACAGGGTGGGCTAGTTGGACCCCAGGGATCCTCATGATTCAAGGGGACTTAATCCCCCAACTTAAAACGCGCCACGGGGCGCGTTTGCACAGATGTCACCTTAGGCCCCGCCCCCTCCCTTCACCATTGTATTGTATTCCTCTAAAATCAGCCGAACTACGAATTCCTATTTACTCACCTGTTATCAGGAGAGACCTCAGTGCTGCATCTTTCAGCCCAGTACTGATCCTGAAAAGTAATTTTAACCGTACTTACCAGTAACTTGAATTTCCTTCCATAGGATATCATTGCCTGCTTTTTGATGAAAAAGTTTCTAAGTGTCGATTTTTGAAACATACAAATATTCCTCTAAAATCAGCCAAACTACGAATTCCGATTTACTCACCTGTTATCAGGAGAGACCTCAGTGCTGCATCTTTCAGCCCAGTACTGATCCTGAAAAGTAATTTTAACCGTACTTACCAGTAACTTGAATTTCCTTCCATAGGATATCATTGCCTGCTTTTTGCTGAAAAAGTTTCTAAGTGTCGATTTTTGAAACATACAAATATTCCTCTAAAATCAGCCAAAATACGAATTCCGATTTACTCACCTGTTATCAGGAGAGACCTCAGTGCTGCATCTTTCAGCCCAGTACTGATCCTGAAAAGTAATTTTAACCGTACTTACCAGTAACTTGAATTTCCTTCCATAGGATATCATTGACTGGTTTCACTTGGAAATTCTTCTAAGTGTGGAGTTTTGGAACTTTATAATATTCCTCTAAAATTAGCCGAAATACGAATTCCGATTTACTCACCTGTTATCAGGAGAGACCTCAGTGCTGCATCTTTCAGCCCAGTACTGATCCTGAAAAGTAATTTTAACCGTACTTACCAGTAACTTGAATTTCCTTCCATAGGATATCATTGCCTGCTTTTTGCTGAAAAAGTTTCTAAGTGTCGATTTTTGAAACATACAAATATTCCTCTAAAATCAGCCAAAATACGAATTCCGATTTACTCACCTGTTATCAGGAGAGACCTCAGTGCTGCATCTTTCAGCCCAGTACTGATCCTGAAAAGTAATTTTAACCGTACTTACCAGTAACTTATATTTCCTTCCATAGGAATCCATTGTCTGGTTTTCAGCAGAAAAGTTTCAGTGTTGATTTTCACAAACTACAAATATTCCTTAAAAATCGCCTGTATGACTTAAACGCATTCTTTCAACTGTTTACAGGAGATGCACCAGTGCTGGATCCAGGATCCACCACTGAGTAAGAAAAAGTAACGATAACACTACTTACCTGCTAAGTGAATTTCCTCCCATAGGATAACATTGGTGATTCTATGTGAAAAAGTTTCAAGTGTCAACTTTTAAAATACAATAATATTCCTTAAAAATCACTACTGTAACCAAAACGCTTTTACTCATCTGTTTACAGGAGATGTCCCAGGACTGAATCTAGGATCCAGTCCTGTGGTTAGAAAAGTAATCCAAAAAGTAACTAATTGCATTTAGGTAGAAATGCACATTGAGCTCAATGTTGCATTGTGTTTGAAATTGTGTTGCCCATTGCAACAACTGTAACTACTGTACTTAAAAGTCTATTGCCTATTTGCAAAGTATTTAAACTAAAGTAATTCATTCTGAGAAAGTATATTTTGTAATGTAATGTATAATGTAATTACAATGTAATTTAAAAAATAAAACATCTAAAAATAAATAGTTTAAAAAAATGTAGTAAATCAGTATCTAAAAAAATAAATATAACAATTAATACATTTAAAAATTGTCATTTACAAAACCTTTGAAATTCACTGAAAAAAACCATAGGTTTCAGACATGTTATAGTTAGGAATTAGCATTTAAAAAACCTTTGAAATTCACTGAAAAAACCATAGGTTTCAGGCTTGTTATAGTTAGGAATTAGCATTTTAAAAACCTTTGAAATTCACTGAAAAAACCATAGGTTTCAGGCCTGTTATAGTTAGGGTTTAGCATTTAAAAAACCTTTGAAATTCACTGAAAAAACCATAGGTTTTAGGGAAAGTTATAGTTAGTTGGACATTGCACTCGTACAAAACCCGTGAAATTCCCCCGTTATAGTTAGTTCAGCTAACTATAACTCGCGCCCCGCAATGCACTGCTGATGACGTCACATATTACATCACTCATGACATGGTCAGTGACATCACTGATGACATCACTGATGACATCTCAAATGACATCACTGATGACATCATCCATGTGAGAATTTAATGCATCTTCTCACACCCTAATATAACTTTTGATACACCCACTCTAAATTACAGACTGCCATTCTCAAAACCATACACACTCCAATACCAATAAGTACATACCCACTCACTGATTCTTAGGTCTACACACACACATCTACTCACTCACCCGTACAGTCACTCATACTTACAGTCACTCAGTACAGGACTATCATATGCACTCATACACCTATATAAACACTCACACAACACAACTCATCCATAGAGGTACTCACACACCTAGTCAGTCATGCTAATAATTAATCACACTCCCATTTACTCACCTATACAGTTATACACACCAGCTCACTTACTCATAAAAATACTAGCACATTCTTACGCTCCTATGCAATCACTGATGCAAGCACACACTCATCCATATAGCCACTCTCACAATCACACACTCTCACTTATAGCCATTTATATACTCCAACACACATATATACTGCCTTTCACATATGTAGTTACTCACACATGTACCACTGAGATATACATTCAATGACTAACACACCCATACACACACTCACCCACCCATACAGTCCATCACAGACGCACTCTTGAAACCATGCACCCAGTGAATCACCCACTCACACATCTATGCACAGAGTCACACACACCCCACCCACACAAACACTGAGGCACCCATACAGATACTCAGAGAACCAATCCATAACCCATATAGACACTCATTTAGCTAGTCAGAAACCCATGCAGCTGCTTACACAACAACAGACAGACGGATACAGACATTCACACAGTTTAGTCACTCACCCATGCATCCAGTAAGATACGTTTAATCACTCACTGATAGACTCAGTCACGCACCTACTAAATCATCCATTCAGACGCTTATACACCCACTCATTTTTCAATATGCCTTTCCCTATATATATTAAACATATTTAAACTTTACACAAACACACAGTCACTGGATGATGTCATCAGTGATGTCATCAGTGATGTCATCAGTGATGTCACTGACCATGTCATGAGTGATGTAATATGTGACGTCATCAGCAGTGCATTGCGGGGGCGCGAGTTATAGTTAGTTGAACTAACTAGAACGGGGGAATTTCACGGGTTTTGTACGAGTGCAATGTCCAACTAACTATAACTTTCCCTAAAACCTATGGTTTTTTCAGTGAATAAATATATATATATATATATATATCCATATCCAACCAAGCCTCCCCTCCGTTCCGAAGGAAGGACGAGCACACGCAGGACTTCAGGGAAAGCTGCTCTTTATTTAAACATGGCATTGCACGACGCGTTTCGAATTCAAACTTTCTCAAGTGCTGCCAATTACTTCAAACATTCTTCCAACCTCCTTTTTGGGCTGCTGACCTCAGTGCGATTGGTTGAGGCAGTGCGGACGTCACTTCACATGGAAAGCCCGAACCCAGGAATCCAGGTACGTGCGGAGCAGACACCAATTCGTAAGTACTTGCCCCAGTGGGCGGTGTCTGCTCCCATCTCCATGTGAATGCATTGTTTGTAGGAATCATAATGTTATGAGGGTGGGAAAGCAGGCTCCGGAGTCCAACACCCCACCGCAAGGTTCCTGGTGTCAATCTGTGCACACCGCTTAAGTAAGCAGCGTGTCCCCCGCAAAGTTGCTGTCCATCAATGACGGCCAAATTGTGCTCGGGAAAACGGCGATCCGGCGTTACCACAGAGCCTGTAGTGCTACCAAACTTGCCACCAAATCCGCCGGACACTTCAGGGGTGGGTGCTCACAAAGGTGCTCGTGGCTTGCACCTAAAATATCCAACCAAGCCTCCCCTCCGTTCCGAAGGAAGGACGAGCACACGCAGGACTTCAGGGAAAGCTGCTCTTTATTTAAACATGGCATTGCACGACGCGTTTCGTATTCAAACTTTCTCAAGTGCTGCCAATTACTTCAAACGTTCTTCCAACCTCCTTTTTGGGCTGCTGACCTCAGTGCGATTGGTTGAGGCAGTGCTGACGTCACTTCACACGGAAAGCCCGAACCCAGGAATCCAGGTACGTGCGGAGCAGACACCAATTCGTAAGTACTTGCCCCAGTGGGCGGTGTCTGCTCCCATCTCCATGTGAATGCATTGTTTGTAGGAATCATAATGTTAGGAGGGTGGTAAAGCAGCCTCCGGAGTCCAACACCCCACCGCAAGGTTCCCGGTGTCAATCTGTGCACACCGCTTAAGTAAGCAGCGTGTCCCCCGCAAAGTTGCTGTCCATCAATGACGGCCAAATTGTGCTCGGGAAAGCGGCGATCCGGCGTTACCACAGAGCCTGTAGTGCTACCAAACTTGCCACCAAATCCGCCTGACACTTCAGGGGTGGGTGCTCACAAAGGTGCTCGTGGCTTGCACCTAAAACATCCAACCAAGCCTCCCCTCCGAAGGAAGGACGAGCACACGCAGGACTTCAGGGAAAGCTGCTCTTTATTTAAACATGGCATTGCACGACGCGTTTCGTATTCAAACTTTCTCAAGTGCTGCCAATTACTTCAAACGTTCTTCCAACCTCCTTTTTGGGCTGCTGACCTCAGTGCGATTGGTTGAGGCAGTGCTGACGTCACTTCACACGGAAAGCCCGATCCCAGGAATCCAGGTACGTGCGGAGCAGACACCAATTCGTAAGTACTTGCCCCAGTGGGCGGTGTCTGCTCCCATCTCCATATATTCCACAGCAGGATCCCAGGGGTACCACCATCCAAAGAAAGGCGCAACACCAGGAAACAGACTCCAAAGGCAAAGTTAGATGATTTATTTGAGCATCAAATGCCCAAATGACGCATTTCGGCCGCCAGACATGCGGCCTTGATCACATATATATATATTTGCCTTTATTAATATTGTGATCAGCATTTAGAGAAATAACACTTTGGGGCCAATTACGATGTCGGTCTTAAAGCCTCCGATGCGACTGACACCATTGGTTTCACTTCTGACAGGCTTATTACGATACAGCCGTTCGGAATTTAAACCGACCGGTCATTCCGGCTGGCTTCCGACAGCCAGTTGGAACCGGCCCGGAATCCATATGGACGGCGGTTTACGCCGTCCGGATTACGATGCCTGGTTTATGGCCGTAACACAAGCTCCCATAGAGAATTGGGGGGATGCGACCGCACCATGTGTGGTCGCATCATAATTAGGAGGTCGGGGACCACCGACTGGAGGTCGGTTGGTCCCGTTTCCGCCACGGTGTCAGTTGGAGGAAACTCCAGCCGATATCGTAATAGGCCCCAGAGTATTAAGTGTTTTAGAAATCGTCAATATTATTACTTGAAATAGCTTCAATTAAAACTCCTAAATTCAGAATATTGGTTGTTCACACAAGACCATAGCAGAGTCAGTCATGAAAACAAAAAAGTCATCAAGTCTGGATTGTTGTTGATAAATGATAGGTGGACGAAAATGGGTATTTTTTTTATGTTTATTGCATTAAAAGACAACCTGCTATCAAGCATATAGAAAGCGATAACGTTAAAGCAATATTTAAAAAGTGACCCACCATTCAAACAGTCATTGATAGTGTGAAGATTATTCCCTGCTTCATGAAGATAATTATATTCTACAGCTTCTGTCAGTTACTCTGCAAGGTTGCACTCATCCTACATGCCAGGCCTCATCTGAACTTTATACGTTATTACCTGAACCCTGGACATTTAAAAATAAACCTATAATTAGGATGAAGTATAAATGGGGATTTCATTGCTAATCAAATGATTTTACAATTTAGGGTTTAGGAAAAATATCTGTGTTACTATTCCATTGTTACCATTCCACCACACATGACAAACTGTAAGTGTTCTTTTTTTATTCTACATTTTTCTACCCATTCAACAATCTAACACTCTCTTGCCAGGTGAAAGTCCAATGAAAACTTACCAAGCGACATACCAAAAGTGAAGGACTTAAAACGAGCAAGCAGTGTGCTGCTCACCAGCATGGTTACAGTATGAAAAAGCTGTTAAGGTTTGGAAACGTTATATAACTGTATGTAAATTTATGGACTAATAGATGTGATTTGTCTAGAACCAGTACAGCTGCTTCTTAAAATCCAGCAGACCCCACTTTAATGATGAGCCCTGTCTTCTTTATCTCGCTTTGTAAAGATAATGGAGACATGGAAAACCTAATTTTCCCTCCAAGTCAAATTTACAGCAGTCTCGACTATGCAAAAAAGTTTCTATTAAATCCCAAAGCCCAGGTATTGTATTCATTGTGAAGGTACTTACGGAAAGACCCATCGGCGCTAACCTCATCGCTAATAACCAGGAAGGTTATTTGGGAAAATGGCAAGACATTATTTCGATTGTATGGACTGATGATCATCCCAATGAACATTGCTCCGCCTCTGGAAAAATAACTCTAAATGGAAAAAATGGAAAATGATCATTCAGTCGCAAGTGGAGTATCTTATGTTCAAAATCATGCTGACAAGTGTTCTTTTGTTAAAACTTTATCAATCTCAACATTCTGAAAAACCTAACCAGTCTACCATGTTTTTCTTTCTCATCCTGTGCATGGTAAGTGGGGTCTATTTTTAGTCCATATATTCAGGAGTGACAACCAAATAAATGGCATAACCAGTTGTTAATTTCTATACTCCCAAATTACAGTTTTATGTGAATCTAGCACACCTTTCTGGCACAACAAAACTCTTTCGGGAAACAGGGGCTGCTTTTCAGTCTTATAACATAGATCCCATGCAACGAGAGCTGCAGAGATCTCATTCATGATCCGTACACCAAGTCATTTGATTCTGTTTGGATGTACTACTTTGCTGACTTATATGAATAAGAGTGACCAAAACTGAACTCTAACTTAGAATCACCTTTTGTATATTCAAACACGACTTAGTCAACATTGTTATTGATATATTGTATTTGTAAATAGCAAGAGCGAACTTTATAATTCACTCATAACTTCCTCTGCACCATTTTGTGGCGCTCCTATTATTTGGATTCTGTCTAAATGATTTGTTTATGCAGTAATTAAAAAATCTGTTAGGCTGTAACCTACCTCCAAGTAAACCACTGTTGATGAGTTTGACCGGGAACCACCAGCCAGTTTCAAGAAAATAGGAGGCTAGAAGCAGCTCCCTCTAATGCTTCCAAGGGCACCTTTGGTCTACACTTCTATAATGGCCAGGCAGGAAAAAAATCCCTTGGATTAGATGTGCAAATGAGCACAGTTTACAAGTTAGTTTAGACCTGTAGTCACACTAGCCCAGAAGGGGTAAGAAAAAAGACACTCCACCCTATGGCCTATGACCTACGTGATTACTCAGATAGCACACTATAGTTAAATATGTAAAAGACTTCTAGAAAACAGTAAAAACAACCTAGAAAAGAAGGGAAAAAAAATCAGAATAGTATTTATTGTTTGTTTCACCATGATCAATGGAAACAGAGAGAAGAAACTGCAGAGCTGGAGTGGGGATCGTGGGGGGAAGCGAAAACAAATATGGAGGAATGGGAAAAGGGAATGATGGTAGAAAGATATATTGGGCAGACGGAGCTGAAACCCCCCAAAAAGAATGCACAAAGAAAAAACATTCTCTTTCAAATAAAACTAGGCAAAACAAAGTGAAAGGGTAACATGGAAAAGGCAGAATGAAGGGCTCTGTGTGGGAGTTAAATTAAGTAAGGAAAGCGCTACCCCACAAAAAAAGAGGCTCAGGAAAAGGAGAAAAGAGAACACAGTAAAAAAAATTAAGTGGGTGGGGAACAATACTTCTCATCTTAAGTTTAAGTTGGATATCTGACATTTTATCATAAACATCCGGCTCGTAAGTCACTGATGGCTTAAAACTCAAAATAGACAAAGCTCTCCCTAATAAAGCTATTTATGAGCTATGTTGTCACTACCTCATTAACAAATTGTCCTGTGAGGTATCCAGACCACTCGCATCCTTCAAGTCCTGCAAATTCTCGGTCACCTCTGGCACAAACGTTTCACATACATCAATCTGTTCTGTAAAAATTTGTCCTCAGAGTACTTACCAGTCATCTGCAAAGGGTTATCAGAATCAGCCCAAAACACAGATTCTGGCTCAACTGCTGACGGCCAAAGACGCCAAAGCGTGTTCTGTGGCAATAGGCAATGGAATCAAAGGCACCACCTCGTGAAGCCAATTTGAGGAAATTTTACATGAAGCACTCACATACTTCTTCCTGTGCCACAGCTCATCATCCTAAGCCAAAGCTGCCAGGTTCCACTTTGGTTGCTTCTGCAAATCCTGTGTCAGAGAGCAATCTACTCAGAGTCACAGAGCTCCGAGAAGTCTGTGCCATCGCAGCACGGGATCCATTTATATTAAGTATCGGTGGGGTTCACATATGCAATCTCCACATTTATCTGGGATAAGAAAAAACACGATTGATCTGAAAGAATCAATGTGCTACTGTGATACTTCGAGAACACACATTGAAACCTGCTACAAAAGCAATATGTTAAAGGAGCAGGTTACTTACCTTCTGTAATGCTCTTTATGATATATACTCTAGCCAACCGCAGTTTCCTCACCTCAGAATACTCCTGAGGCACCAGAGTGGTGCCAGGAAAATTTACACAGCAGCTCCTATTCGATACTAGGTGGCACCATTGCAGCTCCATGTAGACTCCACACTGTCCCAGAAGCGATAGAGTAAAACCACATTTAAGTACCACCCCTGTTGGTGTTATTCAATGTTTCTTCTCCAAAATGGATGGCAAACATATAGCATGTCTCCTAGATGTGTACGACCTTGTTATTATGGTTCTGACAGAGATAGGCTTAAAAAGGAAGCTGGATACGTTTATGGAATACTGCAGTAATAAAAAGCTAGTGGTAAACTTGGAGAAGACTAAAGTGATGGAATTTGGCAGAAAAACTGTATATTTTGGGTGGTACTTAGGATCCACAAAACTAGAATCCGTTAATAAATATAAGTACCTAGGGGTATGGTTTGAGAAGAGTCTATTGTGGAACGTCCATATTGACTCACTCAAAGCGAGAGCCTTAGCATCATTAAGTGGTCAAACAATTTAATAGAGACTATGAGGATATGTCCTCAAGGCCAGTATTAACAGCCTATGCTGCTATGATGCGTCCTCAATTTCAATATGGAGCTGAGTTGTTACACCTAAGTGGCAAAAGGAACTGGGAATACGAGGAGGGGAAATGTCTGAAAAGCCTATTATCACTGCCGAGGTCCTCAATGATCCAGGCAATAAGAATGGAAATAGGTATTACATCATGGAGTCATCTGGCATGTGTGGATGTAATCATATTCTGGCTGCGTTCGAAGTCGGTGATAGGCAAAAGCTATCATTATGGTGTAAAAAAGAGATTATGCATAGTGAACAAAAGTGGGCCAAGGGTTTCAGGAAAAACTTGGAGGATATATGTAGGGTAATGGGTCTTAGGTTGGACTCCCTGAATCTGCAAATAGAAACCACAAGGAGTAAACTCAGCATTTTAACGAAAAATATAGCCAGAGAACCTGATATGCAGTATTTAGAATGGAAGTCTACAGTTCAATTCACGCTCAACTCATGGCAAAATTAGGAGTAGTTCCCTTATGTGGATTCTTTACCCAACCGTTAGTTCAGACTAGAATTGCTTATGTTGAGAATTGGTAACAATCCATGTTATAGCAGTGATAAGGCAATGATGGACCCATCTGGTAAATGTACCTGTGGCCTGAGGGTAAAATGTGATCATTTACATATTCTCTTGGATTGTTTTAAAGTTGATACCCTTCAGAAAACTATTTTAAGGACGCTCTTTTTAAAATACAGCATCTGTAACCGTGTGCAAGCAGTGGCACTTTTAACGGACATGCGCAACTTGGATGTGTTCTGTGCCTTAGGGAGATTTATGGTTGCTGTCAAAATGTTTTTATTGGATTATTAGACGTCTGCCTTGTTTAAATTGGTTTTACATTTTTTATGAGGAAATGGCTGTGTCTGCTATGTAAGTTTAGGATGAGTTTCTAATCATATATATTATTATGCCAATATATAATTTATCAATTATATGAAAAGATTTTAATTGTATATAAGTTTTTAGGATGACCTACTTTCGAATGGTTCTACGCGGTTAAAGACCAAGGTCTAAATAAACATTCTTTTTGACCTGACTTGAACGTTTCTTTTCATTTCCCCATTTAGGTAAAAGTGCGCTGAATAATAACATAGAACATTTTCATGTGTTAAAGAGAGACATTATTTTACAGCTATCAAAAACTGTTATTGGAAATTGCCCTTTCAGGAGGGTTATAACAGATTTTTTTTGCCCTTCTGCTGAACCCTATTTTTGCTGGCTATAAAACTCTACTTTAACCCTGCTAACCAGTAGTAACATTCTAGTGCTTCTCCTTTTAACATGGTAAAATTGGTATACACCTGATTGGTTTATTTAATTTGCTCATACGTCCCTAGTATACGGTACAAAGTGTACCCAGGGCTTGTAAATAAAATGCTACCAGTGGAGTGCAGCACACAATGTGCCATCCACTGCAGTGGCACACTAAAGCATGTCTCCAGGCCCCCATCCCCTTTTGTACCATTATAATCTGGCTGTGTAGTTTTAAACTGCAAATCTGACCCGTCAAAATAACCCTTTTTGACATGCCTAACCCTTCCTTTTCAATATTAAGAAGTCACCCCTATGTAGGCTTTATTGATATTTAAAAGTCGGACATGTAAAAGTTTAATGTTAAACATGTGGCAGCGCTGTATGTGTAATTTAGAGATTAACACAACAACAGTTGTATATTAATTCAATATTGTAGGAAGCTGGCTCTTTATATGATATATCAAAATGAGATATATTGTGTAAAGAGTACAAGGGTTCCTTTTGAGTGGACAGGGGGCTTGCTATGGCAATCCCAAAGTGGACTGTTAGGGAGTAGTATGGTCGAGCAGCCTTGGCTTAACACAGAGGAGTCCAAGACATCTGAAAATACATACACTGGCCAATAAATGAGACACACAACCCAAGATGGAGATCCACACCAATTTATAAAAATAGCAAGTATCTTTATATATGTTTAGGCATCAGTAAAAAATCGTTCAGGCAACTACGTTTTTAAACAAATTCTTTTCAGTTCAAAAAGTCGACACTTATAGAGTTCTGCAAGGTTAAGCTATGACAGGAAAATCATATGCAGTTTACCAGTTCTTGACAGCAACTTACGGGGACCCTTCTCCAGGAGTTGAGGTGAGTGGTGGGCAAGGCCCAAGGCAGCACCAGCATAACACCACCAGCAGCAATACTGGTGGCCTGGTGCAGAGGTGCAAACCAGCATCGGTTGCCCAATGTTATCCTATGAAGAACAGTCGCGGTAGAAAGAGGCTGCAGGAAGGGGGCTGGGAGACCAGTCCGGTGAAATCAACAAGAGTTTTTGGTTACTGCGATGTTGGGGAGCATGGGGACACCTTTGGTCCTATTCTCCTCAGGAAGGGGCATCTGGGTGCAGAGGGTCTTTGGGGTGTCGGGCTTCTCCGTCCGGCAACACTCGCGGTTGAGGGGGGCCTGCCAAAGGAGGCTGCATCTGGGAGTTCACAAGGAGTCACTCTACAGTGGACTCAGTACCTTGAGGGCTTGGGAACCAAGCTGACACAGTTGACCCACTTACACAAGGGCTGGGGGGCTCAGTGCAGTGGTGCTTGATGAGGTCGGGTTTTGACAGGGCCGGAGTCCTCTTAGTCCTTTTGTTGTCTGCTTTCCCCATGGGACAGCTCTGCTGTCCCTCTGGAGGTCTTGGTTCCTGGGCAAAGGCTGGAAGGTCTCCCAGGTTTTGGGGACTCAGCAGTGGCAGAAAAAAGTCAACCTTTGGTTCAATAGGCGAAGTCAGCAGGCAGGCCGGCAGGGTTGGCACTAAGTCAGTTGCTGGATCTTCTGTTCTTTTTGTGCGACTCTTCTCGTCAGTCTTCTTTCTTCAGGTCATCAGGATCTGCTCTTCTGGTACCAGGGCCTCCCCTAAATTCTAAATTTAGGGGCATTAGGGGAGTGCAGGGTAGTAGCCAATGGGCTACAGACTCTTGTGGTCACTACACCCCTATATGAACACGTCCTGTTGGAAGTAGGCATAACCCTGTCCCAGAATTCCTAGGTATGACATCACATATATGGCAACTTCTGAAAAATCATGCCCACCTCAGTTTAGCCCACCTTAGAGGTGGTAATAGCCTGTGGGTGGCACGCTTACCTGACTAGCTACTTTTCCCGTCTGTCCAGAAGCCAAGGGGGCTCTAGACAAAGGGGGTTGGCATCCTGTCCTGTGAGGGGACAGATTCGCATTTCAAGGGCGACAGCTCTTTGAAGCTTGCCGGCTTAGGAAGGACAATCAACAGGTCATCCTGTGGGAGGGGGTGTGATACCCTC
The DNA here is from genome assembly GCA_963921515.1 of Calotriton arnoldi. Classification (NCBI taxonomy): domain Eukaryota; kingdom Metazoa; phylum Chordata; class Amphibia; order Caudata; family Salamandridae; genus Calotriton; species Calotriton arnoldi. Next base: position 1,204,505 of record CAWUFW010002687.1, on the reverse strand, counting down.
TTCCCAGACAGGCTTTTGTTCTGGGGCACCTGAGCGCAAAAGGCTGGGAGGTCAGAACAGTGTTTTAGGTGGCAGGCTGGCACAATCCAGTCAGAGAGAACACCAGAGGCTAGTAGGCTTTCAGGGGGCACCTCCAAGGTGTCCTCTATGTGCATGTATTGGTAAATCCAACACTGGAATTAGTGTGGGTTTATCAATGTGAGATGTTTTATACCAAACATCCCTATCTTCAGTGAAGACCTCATGTAGCTGGGGAACGAATTTCCACCAATGTCCACCACATCTTTTAAAAGGTCTTCCCTGGTCACTTGTACTGGCAGTAATAGGACTGAACAGCACAGGGGCATATCTGCTCATGCAGGTATGCCCTCACATGTAATATTCAGCACCCTGCCTTATGAATGTCAGGCCTGCTGTAGGGGTAACTTACAAATATTACATGCAGTGTTAGGGGACATGGCACAAGGGGTGTGTGACATGTCATGTTTTTACTTTTGTCTGCACCTAGACACGCAGTCTGCGATAGCAGCCCTGCATGTGCTTGGTGAGGGGTCCCTTGGGGTGGCACAATTCGTACTGCTGTTCTTAGGGACCCTCTTTAATACCGCAGGCCCTAGGCACCAGGGGTACCATTTACTAGGGACTTACAGAGGGTGCTAAAGGTTTTGCCAATCAGGGGAAATAATTGTACCGTTTTGTGAAAGAGCTCTGGCACTGGGACCTGGTTAGCAGGTACCAAGTGCACTACCAATCGAAATCCCATCAGTTACCAGGCAAAAGTGGGGGTGACCAAGTCAAAAAGGGATACTTTCCTACAAATATAGATTGGAAATGACTATTTCTTGCCGCCTATGCCATTCTTATAACTTTGGGGGCCTGGGATAGCCTGAATTGTCACACAAATAGGAGTGTGGTGGTTAGTAGTTGTATTGGTACTATTATTGGCAGCACTGGCAGGGGCAGTGTGTGGTGCAAGCGGCAGTGGTCTCCTGACGAGGGCCCTGGCACTTTTTGTTCTGTTTTACAAATTAAACACTGCTCTGTGCCATACCTACCAGGGAGTTGTGCTGTAGTGGCTCTCCCTGACAAGGATTTTTATTATTGCTTGAGGTGAGTACTAACCTCCCTCAACTAATAACCCAGTTTCTTACAATTGTCTTTCATTATTTGTGCATGCATGAACATAAAAGTGTGTTTGAGGTCTGTCTGTGATTTGAATGTTGGGTATTCGATCTTGAGGGGTGTGGCAATGATATTTGTAAACAAAATATGTATAATGAATTATGAAATTTAGTAAATAAATGTTTTGTAATCTAATGAAATTAAGTTACCAATTATGTATATACAAATAAATGTGAGGTTTCTCTCAATCTCTCTCTATATATATATATATCTCTCTCTATATATAGATATATCTCTCTCTATATATATATATATATCTCTCTCTCTATATATATCTCTCTCTATATATATATATATATGTATATATATATATATAGATATATATAGATATATATATATCTATATACGTATATAAGGATATATATCTATATCTATATATATGTCCCAATTACCTTTCTCCCAAACCTAAAATAAATGTATTTGTGGGTAACCTATGTGTAAAGTTAGATGGAGTATCCACCAGAAAAAGCATTATCGAAGATAAGTAACTTGTTCTTCTGATTTGTACGGCTAACTGCAGAGTCTTCACTTTTGATTAGATACCAAAGCAGTACCTCTCCAGGTGGAGGGTCTATGGAGTGGATTCCAAACATTGAGTCCTGCAGGACCAAGAGGGCAAAATGTCCTTCACGCTGGACCTGGCTGTCAAGGCAGTAATGCTTAATGAACATATGTACTGGCCCATTGCACAGACTGGTAGATCTCAAGGACAGGCAGTCTGTGAGCCAACGCATTAGCAGCAGCCTCAGTCCTGGTGGAATCGACTTTCAGGCTTTCCTGGGGCTGTGTCTCGGCCAATGTGTAACAGATATTAATGTATAGGACTATCCACCTTGAAAGAGTCCTCTTCTGAACAGACTTCATTTTCTTTGCTTCAGAGAACCCCACAAAAAGGCCATCCTCCCAATGGTCAGTGGAATAATCAATGAAAAAGCTTAACAGGCTTTTAAAATCCAGTCGATGAAACCTTTCCTACACTTCTGACTAGAGAGAGGAAGCAAAGAACTCAGGCAGAGTGATATATTGTTCAAAATGAAAGGGACTCATGACTTTTGGCAAGAATGCCACCCGAGTCCTTAGCACCAACTTGCCCCGGAAAAAGGTAGCATGCCAAGCAGCTATGTACTGGCTTGAGCTGATGTAATTGCAATGAGGAAAACAGTAATTAAAGTCAAAAGACACAACAAGCAGATGCGCTTCGGCTTGAAGAGCATACACATGAGAAACGTCAAAACCAAGGTGGAATCACAAACAGTTTGGGAGGAAATATGTGCCAAACCTTATATAAATCTCATCACAACATGTGAATTAAACAAGGACAGTTGGTCCAAACCTAGAAAACTCGAAAGGGCCAACAAATAACCTTTAATAGTGTCCAATGTAAGGCCTTGGTGGGCTAAAGTAAACAAAAGAACATCAGACAGCTTTGCTTGTGAAGGGTCAGTCTCATCAATGCCACACCAGGCCACAAATTTGTTCCAGAGTCCTGTATAAATGGACCTCGTAGAAGTGTGCCTGGCAACTAGGATGACATCCACTACTTCGGCAGGAGATCAAAAGCAGTCAATTACCTCCACTCAATCTCCAAACATGTAGGTGTATACTGCATGGATTCAGGTAGAGGACACTACTCTGTTGCTGAGACAGCAGTCCTCATGAAATGGCAGCTTGATCGAAAGACAGATGCTCCTGCCCAGAATGTCCAGGTACCACACTGTGCTGGCCCAATCCAGAGACACTAAGATATGAAATAATGACCATATTGTGCACTGGGTTATCATGCCAGAAGTTGTCATTTTGGACCTTTAATGAACTTTGATGACATTGCAGTGAAGGGGTGACTTAGGAAGTATAAGGCAATCTCTTTATGTTTGTATCCTACATTTTGTAGTGTGAGTCCCAGCAAGTTGCCAGGACACTGCAAGAGTTTACTACAGATCGGTCTTTTTTTTAAATTCAAATAGGGCAGTTCTGTCCCACCTGATGTTGAATGTGAAGATACGTCTGCTGTGATATATAATCTGTAGAAATGGCCTGAAGCACTATTAGTGTACAGAGGAAGAAATAAGTTACTTACCTGTAACTGCAGTTATCCAGTATTGGTATCTTTCATAGATTCACATGCTTGAATTATTCCCCATCGTTGAAGTGGGAGTCCCATGGTACATTAAATAAAGCAGTAATTAATGACTTCCATAGGCTATCATGGAGGCAACCATGTATTTAATAGCCTATCAACCTCCTTTTATAAAAAGGACCAAACTTAAACACAACCAATCAGCAACTAGCACCCTCTAGAACCTTCCCAAGAGAGGCTGAATCGCTCAGATTTTCCAGCACAAGTGTGGCTAGTAGTACTGTAACGCCAGAGGAGCCTCTCCGGGGAGGAGGGTGGGTTGCATGTGAATTTATGAAAGATACCAATACTGGATAACTGCAGTTACATTGCGCCGCTGACGGATATCGTTGGACACCTTCGCACTGGTTGGGAAGGGGGGGAACGTAACTGGTACTGATCACTGTTTGCGACCTGAGTCGCGTGCTTGTGACGATGGCTTTCTATGGGAGCCCTGCCTGGAGAAACCAGCTGTTGTTGCCTGTCGATAGGATTGTTGTTGGTATCCCTGGCGATATTGTGGTTGGTAGGATTGGTAAGTCTGGGTACGCCGGTAGTTTCCTATATATCCAGAAAAGCCACGACCTCGAGCTCCCCGAAAGGGCACTTTACGGTACTGAAGGGTACCTAACGCTTTGGCAGTATCTGTATCTTTCTTTATTGCCGTAAGAGATTCATCGATGTGTTTCCCGAATAGGCTATCTCCGTCTTATGCCATGTCGAGAATTTTTTACTGCACTTCCGGGCGAAAGGATGTTGCCCTTAGCCACCCTTGACGTCTTAAAACGGCCGCACCAGCTAGTTGCCGAAAGCTTGTAGTGGCTATATCCATAGCGCAGTCTATGATTTCGCCCGCTGTGCGTTCTCCCTCTGCAAGGATCTTATTAAATTCCTCCTTATTTTCCTCTGGAATAAGGTCTCTCATGGTTCCTATAAGTAAGTAACTTATTTCTTATCCAGTACTGGGGTATCTTTCATAGATTCACATGCTTAAATCAGAATAGTAAGCAGTTATATATATGTATATATCCCTGGTAAGCACCTTTAGTGGACGGTGGGTAGTGCTAGTAATATTTTCCAATGTATTCACAAAAAGGTATGTTTTGTGAAAGTGCTGGTGCAGAGGTAAAGCATATAAAAAAGGTGATGGCATGTACCATAAGTATCTCTATCGTCATCTTAATCAAATATATGAATTCTAAATCCACAAAATCCACATATACATATTTTTTCTTTTTGATAGAATATAAATCCTCTAATTAAAGAGGCTTATCTTATTGAAATAAGTTTCGTAGTACTGCCTGTCCTACGGCTGTGTCAGCCCGCTGCGTCGATTCCAGGCAGTACTACTGCGTAGATGTATGTGTTGTCTTCCACGTTGCAGCTCTACAGATCTTTTTTAGCGGTACTCCAGCAAACATAGCAGCCGATGTAGAGACTGCCCGAGTGGAGTGCGCTTTCACTGTCCTTGACAATGGTTTGCCAGCTTTGTCGTGGCAAAATTGTATTGTGTTCGCTATCCATCTGGCGATAGTAGTTTTAGAAACTGCAAAGCCCTGGTGGCCTTGCCCTTAGGCTACGAATAGCTGATCTGACTTGCATATAGATTTAGTCCTTTGCAAGTAAAATCTTTTGACGTCTAAAGTGTGTAATGTTCTTTCTGCAGGAGTAGAAGGATCCGGGAAGAAAGTTCTTAGAATGACTGGTTCGTTCAAGTGGAATTGAGAGGGAACCTTAGGGATGAACTTAGGGTTCGTCCTGAGAATGACCATTTTGTCCATAAAGCAAAGGAATGAATGCGCTATGGTAAAAGCTTGTATTTCACTAACCCTTCTAGTGGATGTGAGGGCTGATAAAAGAGCTACTTTCCATGTTAAATATTTGATATCGGCCTTATGGATGGGCTCAAAGGGCTGTTTCAGTAGTTGTGTTAGGACTACATTTAAGTGCCACTCAGGGGGTGGAGCTCGGACAGGTGGGAAAGTTCGAAACAATCCTTTCATGAATTGCTGTATAATTCTCGAAGAGCATAAAGATGGGTATTTCGGTGCGCGTCTATATCTAGATATAGCTGCGAGGTAAACCTTTACTGAAGAGTATGCCAATCCAGATTTTGCTAAGGATAGCAAATATGGTAATACTTTTTCTGGAGCAGAGAGAGCAGAGAGATATGGATGAACCTTATTCCGCCAACACCATAGACAAAATCGCTTCCATTTCAGCCTGTACTTCTTATTGGTGCTGTCAGCACGAGATCTAGCGATAATTTCTTTGCATTCTTGCGTAATTGTCAGATCCTTAAATTCGAAGAATTCAGGAGCCACGCATGTAACTTAAGAGTCGCTGGCTCCGGATGACATATCTGACCCTGGATCCTGGTCAACAGAGTTGGTGTTGGTAACAGGCGGATGGGTTGAGCTTCCAAGAAGAGGAGAAGTTCTGTGTACCAATGCTGTCTGGGCCACCTGGGGGCTATCAGAAGAAGGCGACAGTGTTCCAACTTCATTTTCGTGAGGACTTTGGGTATTAGTGGAATGGGAGGAAAAGTGTATGCATATATTCCTGACCAACGCATTGAAAGGGCATTCCCCCGAGAGTTTGGGAGAGGGAATCTGCTTGTGAAGAATCGGCATTTGGGGTTGATTTGGGGTTGATTTGGGTCGCAAACAGATCCAACGCTGGCTTTCCCCAAACTGCAAAGATCCTGTCTAGTTGGTTTTGTTCGAGCTCCCACTCGTGGCAGCTGTCCTTGGTTTCTGCTCAAAGTATCTGCCAAGGTATTCCGAAGTCCTGGAACATGCTCCGCTGTTAGGGATATCCCGTGAAGTGTTAACCAGCTCCATAGTTGCTGGGCGTCCTGTGAAAGATAGGGATTTGGTTCCTCCTTTTTGTTGCCCCTCCCCCCCGGAATTCCCCCCCGGAATTCCCCTCCGGAATTCCCCCACGGAATTCCCCCACTCCCACCTCCCAGCCTCTCCTCCCTCCCACCTCCCCTACTTAATGGCAGCCGCTGCGCGGTCGCGCCGCCGGCGCACCGAAGGCGCGCCAAAGGCAAGCCCGTCTGCGCCCGTCCGCGACCAGACCGCGGCCAGCGCCAGGAACTCTGGACCTCCCACTACCCATCGCTACGACACCACCACCCTCCTCGCACTCAACCCTGGAAGACTTAGAGAATGCCAACAGGCCTCGCCGAACACGATCCACGGCCAGTTCTCCTGCCTCCACTGCCGCCAGACCCTCACCGCCACCCCGGCCTCCAACACCGCCGACGCCAGCACCGGGGACACCCTAAAATGCATCCTTCTCAACGTACGCTCCGTACACAAACACGCCATGGAAATCTGGAACCTATTCGACTCTCTCTCGCCCGACATCGCCTTCTTCACAGAGACCTGGACCAACGCATCCTCCGCCCCCGACATCAGCACCGCCATCCTAGACGGATACAAGATCCAGAGGAAAGACCGCCCCAACCACCCAGGAGGGGGCCTCGCCATCGCCCACAAGAGCACCCTCCGCCTCACCACCTCCAGCGAAACCTTCCCCTCCGCCGAACACCTGCACTTCCAGATCCAGACCACCCCCAAAGCCACATTTCGAGGCACCCTCATCTACAGACCCCCCGGCCCCCGAACACCCTTCGCCACCACCATCACCGACTTCATCGCACCCCACGCCATCGCCTCAGCAAACTACATACTCATTGGAGACCTGAACTTCCACCTCGACAACCCCAGCGACCCCAACTCCACTATCCTTCGTGACAACCTCGCCAGTATCAGACTTAAACAACTCGTCAACACACCGACCCACAGAGCAGGACACACCCTCGACCCCATCTTCGCGGCAGAAAACAGCATCCAATTCAGCCACACAACGCAGCCGCCATGGACCGACCACCACTGCGTACACTTCGCCATCAACAAACCCAAGGCACCCAAACCAGCCCCACGCCCACCTCGAAGGAACTGGAGCAAGGTTACCGACGAGCAACTTAACTCCACCCTCACCCGAGACAACCACACCTGGGCACCCGACGCAAACTACGCAGCCAGAGAACTCCACACCTGGATCTTCAACTGCGCAGACGAGCTCGCCCCGCTACGCAACCCCGACAGACAACGCCCCAGGAAAGCCGCCTGGTTCACCACCGCTCTCCAAGAAGCCAGACGCACCTGCAGACGCCTGGAGAAGAACTGGAGAAACACCAAGACAACCGAAAACCACACCACCTACAAGGACGCCTTGACGGACTACCATAACCAGATCAGAGCCACCAAGAGGAACTTCATCCACAACAAAATCCTGGCCAACTCCACCGACTCCAAGGAACTTTTCAGTGTCATTCAGGAATTCACCAACCCACGCAGCGAAGCCACAGACATCACCCCATCCCAAGACCTCTACGACAAGCTTGGAACCTATTTCCACCTCAAGATCAAAAACCTCTATGACAACTTCATCGACCATCCACCAGGTGCCACAGACGGCCCCCCGCCCCCCAGAAACACCAGCCAGCCCACCATCTCCAACTGGACACCGATCACGGCCAAAGACACCGCCTCAACCATGAAAAGCATCCACTCGGGGGGCCCCCACCGACCCCTACCCCCCTCACATCTACCACAGAGCTGCGGCCGCCATCGCACCCGAACTACAACGCACCATCAACACCACCTTCAAAACAGGCACCTTCCCAGATGACTGGAAGCGCGCAGAAGTCAGACCCCTGCTCAAGAAGCCCACAGCTGACCCTACCGACTTCAAGTACTATCGGCCCATCTCGCTCCTCCCCTTCGCAGCCAAAGTTGCAGAGAAAACAGTCAACAGGAAACTGACACGATTCATTGAAGAGAATGCTGTCCTCAACCCGTCCCAATCCGGATTCCGAAGCAACCACAGCACAGAGACCGCCCTACTCGCCGCCACAGACGACATCCGCACCCTCCTGGACCAAGGCCACTTCGCAGCCCTCATCCTACTCGACCTATCAGCGGCCTTCGACACCGTCTCCCACCGCACACTAGTCGCCAGACTACACGACGCAGGCATACAAGGAACAGCCCTGGACTGGATGCGACCATTCCTCACCGGAAGAAGCCAAAGGATCAGACTCCCACCCTTCCTCTCCGACCCCACGAAAATCACCTGCGGAGTCCCACAGGGTTCATCACTGAGCCCCACCCTCTTCAACATCTACATGGACCCCCTCGCAGCCATCGTCCGACAACACGGCCTCAACATCGTATCCTATGCCGACGACACCCAGCTCATCCTCTCCCTCACCAAAGCCCCCACCACTGCCAAACTCAACTTCCAGAAAGGAATGCAAGACGTCGCAGTCTGGATGACCAACAGCTGCCTGAAGCTCAATGCCGAGAAGACAGAAGTCCTCGTCCTCGGTACCACCCCTTCTGCATGGGACAGCACCTGGTGGCCGACCGCCCTTGGAAGCCCACCTACCCCCTCAGACCACGTCAAGAACCTCGGCATCGTACTCGACTCATCACTCACCATGAACCGACAGGTCAACGCCGTCACCTCCAGCTGCTTCAACACCCTCCGCAAGACCTTCAAGTGGATCCCCCCTGAGTCATGGAAGACAGTCACCCACGGACTCATCACCAGCAGACTGAACTATGGAAACGCACTCTACGCTGGCATCAACAAGTCCCTACTCCGCAAACTCCAAACAATACAGAACACCGCCGCCAGACTCGTCCTTGGCATCCCCCGACACGAACACATCAGCCAACACCTACGAAGTCTCCACTGGCTCCCAGTGGAGAAAAGAGTCACTTTCAAAATCCTCACTCACGCCTACAAATGCCTACACAACAACGGACCCAAATACCTCAACGACACAATCAACTTCCACGTACCCAAAAGAAACCTCCGATCTTCCAACCTCGCACTGGCTGAAACCCCGCGCATCCACAGAGCCAGAGCAGGCGGAAGATCCTTCACTCACATTGCAGCCAAGACCTGGAACGAGCTACCGGCAGACATCAGACGCGCCCCCTCCCTGAACACCTTCAGGAAGACCCTCAAGACCTGGCTCTTCGGCTAAACAGATCTGCGGACCCCCCTCCCCCCCGCGCCTTGAGACCCTCACGGGTGAGTAGCGCGCTTACAATTCCCTGATTGATTGATTGATATAAAACATGCTTGTGGTGTTGTCCGTACTGATCAACACCGATGAGCCTTTTATTCGAGGAAGGAAAGCCTGAAGGGAGAGAAAAATGGCTTTCAACTCCAGCCTGTTTATATGCATTTGACGCTGGGTCAAGGACCATCTTCCTTGATTCTGCAGGTCCTGAAGATGCCCTCCCCAACCTTCCAAAGAAGCATTGGTAGTCACTATGAATTTCGTGATCACTGGTAGAAAGGAGAGGCCCAGAGACAGCTGTGATTCCAGTGTCCACCATTCGAATGCCTCCTTCATGCGTGGAGTGATAGTTATCACGTCGTCGAAAGATCCTGTGGTTTGAAACCATTGACATTGAAGCTCTTCTTGCAGAGGCCTCATATGTAGGCGAGCTAGTGGCACCAGGTCAAATGCGGAGGAGAGCATGCCCAGTAGAGACTTGAATATTCTCACAGAAGCGTACTTTTTTCTGGAAAGCTTGAGTGCCAAAGCTTGTAATCGCTCTTGTCTTTCCTGGGAGAGGAAAGCTTTGTTTTGAATGGTGTTCAAGTTGGCTCCTAAAAATATCATTGTCTGACTTGGAGTGAATGATGATTTCTGATTTATCGAGAGTCCTAATTTGCGGAACAGATCCACACAATCGTCTGTGGCAGCCTTTGCTAGACGAGCTAATGGAGCTTTCAGTAGCCAATCGTCTAAGTACGGAAATACTTGATGACCCTGGTTCTGCAAGGCAGCTGCCACTGGAGCGAGAAACTTCGTAAAAATTTGTGGAGCTGATTTGAGGCCAAAGGGAAGGACTCGGAATTGATAGTGGGTACCAGCCACTGTGAATCGGAGGAAATTTCTGTCTTTGGGGTGTATAGGTACTTGGAAATAAGTATCCTCTAGATCCAATGAAGTCATGAAATCTCCACTGTTGAGGCGCCGCAGGATGTCGGAGAGGAGACCATCCTGAATGTTTGACTTTTGAGGAATTTGTTTAATTTCCTGAGGTCTAAGATAGGTCTCCGTTCTCCCGATTTTTTGCGAATAAGGAAGAAGCGGGAGTAAAAACCTTTCCTACTCTGAAGAAATGGGACTCTTTCTATTGCCCCTTTCTGGAGCATAATCTTTGCTTCCCGCTTGAGTAAGTGAAGACGAGGGGGGTGCGATCCCCTGGGTGGAGTGTTAGAAGGGATTTGGGTAAATTCCAGAGTGTGGCCATAAGAAATGAGGTCCAGAACCCACTTGTCTGATGTGATATTGCGCCGCTGACGGATATGGTTGGAAACCTTTGCACTGGTTGGGAAAGGGGGGGGGAACATAACTGTTACCCTGTTGTGATCACTGTTTGCGACCTGAGTCGCGTGCTTGTGACGATGGCTTTCTACAGGAGCCCTGCCTGGAGAAACCAGCTGTTGTTGCCTGTCGATAGGATTGTTGTTGGTATCCCTGGCGATATTGTGGTTGGTAGGATTGGTAAGTCTGGGTACGCCGGTAGTTTCCTATATATCCAGAAAAGCAACGACCTCGAGCTCCCCGAAAGGGCACTTTACGGTACTGAAGGGTACCTAACGCTTTGGCAGTATCTGTATCTTTCTTTATTGCCGTAAGAGCTTCATCTATGTGTTTCCCCGAATAGGCTATCTCCGTCGTATGCCATGTCGAGAATTTTTTACTGCACTTCCAGGCGAAAGGATGTTGCCCTTAGCCACCCTTGACGTCTTAAAATGGCCGCACCAGCTAGTTGCTGAAAGCTTGTAGTGGCTATATCCATAGCGCAGTCTATGATTTCGCCCGCTGTGCGTTCTCCCTCTGCAAGGATCTTATTAAATTCCTCCTTATTTTCCTCTGGAATAAGGTCTCTCATGGTTCCTATATCGGACCACATTTGCCGATCATAGCGGCCCAGAATGGCCAATGCATTCGAAGCTCTAACAGAGATTGCCGACATTGAGGAAAATCTTTTTCCAATGGAGTCCAAACGGCGACCCTCTTTATCAGGTGGAGACGTGATGGGAGAAGATGGATTTTTTGATCTCCTTTGGGCTGCCTGGGAAAAAACAGAGTCCGGCTTGGGGTGACCTGTGAGACATGCAGGGGAATCCTCAGGTGACCTGTATTTTTTGTCAAGCCTTGGTAGCACCGGAACCACAGAAGCTGGTGTATTCATTACCTTAATATCTTCCTGCCAGATATAATCTATGATAGGCATTGATCTGATTGACTTTCTTGATTGTTCTTTAAAGTCATAAAGAAAGCAATCCGATTGTTTGACAATTGTGGGCAGGTGAAATCTGGCCGTAACCCTGTCCATTAGGTTATGAAAACCTCCAATATCCTCCGGAGGTGAGTCAGAGGGACGACGAGGAGGAGGGGACGGTGTCGGTACCACATAGTCGCCCATTCATCCGTAGGTGGAGGATCATGAATTTCTCCCTCCTCAGGCTCTTCTTCAGAAGTGGTTGGATCCTCTCTAGGAGGCAGAGGGATTATGGAACGTGGCGTCAGTCTAGGCGTGGCAGGAGGAGGCGGTGGTGGCATCAGAGGTGCCACAGGTGGAGGTCGGGGCACTGAAACGTGGTCCTCTTGAGGAGGAAATCTTTTGTAATCCGTCAGCATGTCTTGTAAGTCCTGTATTAGGGACGAAGGCAGTTGAGCAGGTTCTTGTCTCAGCTGTTCATAATATCTAAACTGATGATACTGTGCATTCCTCATCGTAATAGTCTTCATCCTCTTCCTGACACTTCACATTTAGTTCGGAAGGGCTATGAGCAGTCCCATATGGACCATCATCATCAGTTTCCTCTACGTCTAGCAGATGACTTGGAGGCAGTGGAAAAATCTTGGGTGTTTGAAATTCAGGTTGTAGTGACATTTTAGGCAATCTAGATGGTGTAGATTGTAGAAACGGAGTTGACGGGCCCGTCAACAATACTGGAACTCTTGTCACTGGTATGATCGTCAACGATGTCGCCGTCAAGGCCGTCGACGGTTGAGTTGTCGCCATCGGCGAAGTTGTCGTCTACGGTGGATTTGTCGTCGACGTGGATTTGCCGTCGACGGTGGAATTGCCGTCGACGGTGGAGTCGTCAACGATGAAGCCTTCGTCGATGATGGAATTGTCGTCGACGATGGAGCCGTCGTCGACGTTAGAATCTTTGTCGACGATTGAGTCTTCGTCGACGGTCTCATCGCCAATGAGATCTTAGTCGACGGTGGTGCCTTCGTTGCCGGAATCGTCGTCGATGATAAAGGTAATGCCGACGGTATGGAACCTTTTATACTCGCAGTCGAATTAGTCAGCGCCGTCGATGGTCTCGACGACGAGAGATGAGTCATCGTCGGCGTTGCTGAAGTAACAGGCGTCGACGGTGAGCTTGACGCCAATGAGGATTTGTGACTGGATTTGTACCTGGAATGACCTGAAGATTCAGGTTTTTCCTTAGAAGTCCCAGAAGAATGAGGGGAACTTATCTCTGAGGACACCATAGGCTGTTTCTCCCTTTTTTGAGATTCTCTAGTCAGATGAGAAGTTTTAGAATGTTTCCTGCTCTCCTCAGGCTGACCCACAGGCGACCTGGGCCTCTTATGAGTTTTTGAGGAAGTGTCGCTCTTCTCATCTGATGAAGCCCCTTGCTTCTTCTTCAGCCACAATAAAAGTCTGCCCTCTCTGAATCTAAGGGTCTTAGCTGAAAAAGTGCGGCAGATTTTACATTGTTTTGCCTCATGATGGGGATAGAGGCAATAGATGCAATCCTTGTGGGCATCATCAAAATGCACTCTTCTTCCCACAGGATTTACAAGGTCTAAATAGTCCCTTCTTATCAGACATTTGTCTATATAACAAGAAATGTAACTTATCTGTAGAACTGAGCAGAGCTCAAGGAGACTTCCTTATACACGACGTGCAGTGAAAATCTGAGGGATTCAGCCTCTCTTGGGAAGGTTTTAGAGGGTGCTGGTTGCTGATTGGTTGTTTTTGAGTTTGGTCATTTTTATAAAAGGAGGTTGATAGGCTATTAAATACATGGTTGCCTCCACAATAGCCTATGGAAGTTATTAATTACTGCTTTATTTAATGTACCGTGGGACTCTCACTTCGACGACGGGGAATGATTCAAGCATGTGAATCTATGAAAGATACCCAATACTGGATAAACTAGCTCATGTTTTGCAAGTAGATACAGACACTTAAATCCTTCATGAATTCTTGTCAAAAAGTATGACAGATTTTTTCAGGGGGATACTGTAAAACTGGACAAAACTTTACTCAAAAAGATGGAAATTATGAATGAATATGAAGTCAGTGAGGTTCCTGGTCTACTGGAGCTCTTGCAAGTTAAATTAGGTTTGACCTCACCTTGCGTCTAATGAGCGGAGGATTTTCTTTGCATCTTAGATATGTCATCTTAGTGTAACTAATTGTTACATGTACATGTTCCATGGCTTGCTCCCACTCTTTAAAACTTAAGTTATTCATCCATGTGGAGTCCTTTGAGTCATGGGAATGGTCTTGGATATAATGCTACCATTGGGGAGGGTGAAGAAGATTTAGCTCATGAAAAAGAAGCAAACGACCAGGTCACAACACATTTGTGCATCACTCCTGAACTTCTACAGTGAGGATCTACTTCAAGCTGGTTGAGATGGTCACCAGAGCATTGCTGAGTTTTAGTTTTGGAATTTTTTCAGAGGAGTAGTGCAAACAGACCATGCCTTACGCTCCACAATTTTGTGTTCTTGCAGCACAGCAGTAGGTAATTCAACCACAGCTAGTCGGGCCTTCTTCAGTATATTCTTCATTCTTATCACTTGTTATTAATGAGTTTCTAAAAAGGTTTGCAGCTGCAAAGGGATTAACATTTCCTTGTAGATTTTTGACTGGCCAAATAATAAGACGTGTATTAGTATGCTTTCACACACAAGGATAACATATTCATCTGTATCAAGCAACCACGGTATCATAGTTCAATAGGTGATCTAAAGGTTTGATCGGCAGAGAATCAGTTGTAAGACTAATACATGGCTATGGCTTAAAGATGTACTTTCCTGCTGCAGATGCATCTTCACCATAGTCATAACAGTTCACAAGTGCTTCAGATGCAGGTGGTCTATTCAATCCTGGTAAAACTTAACCAGATATAAAGGTATAGGTCAGATCCACACACGGGGCGTGGTTACGACTGCAATGGCGGCGGACGTGTCTCAGTAGAGCTCCGTCGGAGGCTCCCCTGAACAGGCTCCAATCTCCGAATGTAGCCACCTGCGGACGCCCTCGCCGGGTGCGCCGTTGTCCGGACAGCGGCACGGAGCTCCGCTGTTGTTTCCACCCTGCCGGGACCCCGGGTTGCGGCTCCCGACTGAACGAGCCTCCAGGCGCACGGCTCTCGTGCGGCCGGACTCGGCTACCCGAGCCCGGGGATTAGCTCCGCCCACAAGGCCGCGAAAGATGGCGCGAATTGACTGCGAGCACCGGAGGTGACCTGCGGCTGTCCACCTCGCCGCTGCCGCACCAAGCATGCATTGCGGAGCCGTGCAGGGATGCGGAGACCCCTACTGTGCCACATGCCCACCTCCGTTGCCCATCAACCCACGGACCAGCCGCCTGTCACCGCGGCGGGGGGAGAAGGCCCGACAACATCAATGCTGCCTGGAGCGTTTGCACCGCCGCGGTCCCCACGACGCAACCAGTGAAGGTGAGCCCCCGCTAAGGGGTTAACGGCTATGACCTGCTTGTTCTCTGTTGGGACGCTGGGCTCTACAGTGAGGCCGACCACGATGCTACTGGCTGCAATGGGGGCTCGCTAGGACACACACGTGGCCACGCGGTGAGGAGGAGACTGTTGGAGCACCCCTGGCTGCTGCGAGACACTATACGTGGAGCACTTAAACCTCCGCTAACTGTTAAACGGAGGTCCCTCCGAGCTGGTGGTCCCCTGGGCCGGAGTCCGGTAGGAGTCTGGGCGCCATCTTGTTCTGCGGTCCACCACCACGTGTGGCAGCCAGGAGACACACGACACCCTGCCATTGAGGGCCCGAGCCGGGGAGAAGGCAATGAACACGACCCATTAGCACAGACGTGAGCCAGGCTACGCGACTCGTGACCTGGAGGCACGAAATAGGGCCCACACCACGCACAGACCAGCGTGGTTGCGCACAACCGGCGACTCATGTCGGGCGGCACCCGAGCTAGGACCGGAACGGGAGGTACACAAACCCCAGCACCGTCGTCCAAGCCCAAAGCAGACAAGATGGTGAAACAGGGGCACGCGGATCAAACGGCGAATAAACTGGACGCGATGCTCGCTGCTATGGAGAGAATTGAAGAAACCATCAATCAGACCCATACCTCCCTGGAATCTAAAATTGATAAGGTGGCCATTGACCTCACTCATCTACATGCGGATCACCGGAAACTAACAGACCGTACCACTGTCTTGGAGGCCGCAGTCGCCGACATCGGACCACAGGTGGCTCAGACGGATAAGCAGGTACAGAACTTATTGAATCGTGTGGAGTTTTTGGAGGAGAGAGCCGAGGATGCTGAAGGGCGAGCAAGACGAAATAATGTGCGCATAGTGGGCGTTCCGGAACGCTGGGAAGGACGGGAGTCCACCACCCACATGGAAAAATGGCTCAGAGACTTGCTACCTGAAGGGACCCTATCACCCCACTTTGTTATAGAACGTGCGCATAGAGTCCCGGCACGGCCCCCTCCTACTGGATCGAATCCGCGGCCCTTGCTTCTCCGACTTCTCAACTATCAAGACAGGGATGCGGTCTTACAAGAGACCAGAAATCTGCAAGAAGTCCACATAGACAATCATAAAATAATGTTTTTTCCGGACTACACCATTCAGGTACAAAGGCAGAGATTCTCCTTGGCAGTGAAAAAACGCCTCAGACAGAGTAACTTGAAATATTCTCTGCTCTTTCCAGCGCGCCTGCAAGTTGTTGCAAACGATAAAACACATCTTTGCTGCACCGGAGGAGGCGGAGGATTGGCTGGACACCCTCGCTGCTGCGGAGCCTCGCGACCCTACAGCGACGACGACCCTACCGCAATGGAGAGACCTATCCCGTCGCCGCCGAAGGGGATACAGATCTGCGGAAGCACGGACACCGCCTTCACCGACTGTGGGGCCCTCCCAGGACCTGGCACTCAGTGGACAGAGAGAAGCCCTTCAGGCGGTAGCGGAGATTAGTGGCTCCATGGTGGCCGAGACCGCATCAAACCCCAGCCCACAGGACCTATCGAGCGACGACGAGCGAATATACGGACCGCAGGACTCCGCCGAGCAGCCCGATGTCACCCCGCAGACGGCTGACACTATCATATGAGCATAGAGGGACTCTGTCACTGCTTAAACTACAAATAGAGGTACTGTGATTTGTGTGTGGGAGGGCGTGGTTGCTCGAAGTATAACTGTGTGTTGTGGACACTGCCGGGGTCCTGAGCATTAGTATGAGATCGGGAGAGGCGCCATACAAGGGGCTGAGAGGACGGGAGGTCATTGTAGGTCTCGTTGCCAACGCATGTGATTCAGCTCATACCGTTCGCCTGGCGAGTGCCGCTGCACTGGTGTAAATAGACTGCTTCCCTTACACCGTATTTTGCCTGATGAAGGGGAGCCTCTGAGACACTGGCCACAAGTACTGTAGATTATCCGTGCGCACCACGTAGCGCACCCCCCCTGACTGTTTTGTCGGTTGTCTCTATTGAGTGTTTGGACGATTGCTGGTTGCATTTTCGCCCTTTTGGAATTTATTCATGACGATGTTATTGTTATGGTATTATTGTGAGATATCACTTATTGTATGCCGTTTCATACAACACAACATGCCACGAGTCAGAATACTGGGAAAGCCGTACATTATTGAGCCACCTGCGCCACGTGTACCTGCTGGGCTGCTAGGGACACATTTTCTCTTCGTTTATCATACAAGTTATGGCTTCATTTAAGATTAGCACGTGGAATGTGAGGGGCATGCACTCCCCGTCACGAAGGTATCAGATATACTCGTACCTCAAAAGACATCAAGTACACATAGCTCTCCTTCAAGAGACACACCTGGCCAAAGAGGAAATTCAACGCTTACACCGCAGATGGCACGGTCAGCTGTATGCAACGGGGTATTCGGCTTTTGCGCGAGGCACGCTAATATGGGTACGCCCTGGGGTCCCCTTCAAAATCACGCATTCATTGGTAGACACGGAGGGCAGGTATGTTGCAGTTAGGGGCACATTGGATGGCCGGCAGGTTGTCATTGCATCACTCTACGCTCCCAACACGGAACAGGCTGTTTTTTTTTACACTATCTCACGTGTTCTAGCGCCATGGCATGATATTCCTATGTTCCTGGGGGGCGATTACAATAGTGTACTAGATGTCTCACTGGACCGCTCCTTCCCACCCCTTCCAGGCACAAGCACGCACCAAGCCATGAAGGCGCTCACCAATTGGGCAACTCAGTGGCGCCTGAGAGACATCTGGAGGCACCACAACCCCCATGACAGGGTGTACTCCTACTACTCGGGCGCTCATGATTTGCATGTCAGGTTAGACCGCTACATGCTCTCGGAGGAGCTGATCCCGCACGTGTCTGCAGCCTACTATCTCGGCAGGACGCACTCCGACCACAATCCACAAAAGTTGGAGGTGTCCTGGGAACCTATCCGACCACCAATTCCGACCTGGCGGTTACAACCGGATGTATTATTAGATGCACCCTTTCGAAATTTGCTGGCCAGTAATACTACTCGATACTTTGAGGAGAATGTCGACACAGCCACGACACCAGACATAGAATGGGATGCGTTCAAAGTAGTGGTCAGGGGTGACTGCCTAGGCGCACAGGCGGGTATGCGTAGACAGCTGGAGGCGGACCTCACACAACTTGAAAATAGGCTGCTCCGGGGGGAGGGTGAAGCACTCGAAGGTGTCCCAATATCCTTGGAGTGCGACAGAGAGGAACACTCCAGATTACTCGACCGGCTTCGGCATTTGAACTATGCAGCACACTCAGCGCGCACTCACCACATGGGGACAAACCTGGCAAGCTGCTGTCGTGGCTTATACGACAAGACGCGGTCACCGCGCCGGTTACGTCCATAAAGGATATACGAGGTACCATGGTATATATTCGCAGCGAGACATTCATGACGCCTTCGTGGAACACTATTCCATACTGTACGGGTCTTATTTGATGGCCACAGGCGCAGACATAAATGACTTTTTATCCACTCATACGTTACCGCAACTAACCTTGCACCAACAGGAGGAACTAGATGCTCCTCTGTTATCGGAAGAAATAAGAGACAGTATTTTCTCTCTCTCGAATGGCAAATCTCCGGGTCCGGACGGACTACCGGCTGAATTTTATAAAGTGTACTCGGATATATTAATACCGGAACTGTTGCGGATATATGCAGCGGCACTGGATGAATCAGCACTCGCACCCACGCAAAATGAGGCGCTGCTGATCTCCCTCTTAAAACCAGGCAGAGACCCTGAACTCCTGGGCTCCTACCGGCCACTGGCTCTGCTAAACACGGACTACAAAATACTTGCCTCCATCCTAGCTAAACGGTTAGCCCCGTTTGTACCAACTCTGGTGCACAGTGATCAAAACGGATTTGTTCCAACCAGGAGCACCTCTCTCAACATACGCCGACTATTTAGACTTCAGAAGTACGAAACGAGGAACTGGCCACGCTCCGACTGTCTAGTGTTAGACCTGGAGAAGGCCTTTGACTCGCTGGAATGGCCCTATCTAGCAGCGGTCCTGCGCAAATATGACCTGGGAGAAGGATATCTGCAACTGGTGCAGCTGTTATATCAGCGCCCCACAGTGCGGGTTCGGACGGGCAAACTCATTTCTGACGCAATTAGAGTAAGGCGGGGAACAAGGCAGGGATGCCCCCTATCCCCGCTACTCTTCTCCCTTGCCATGGAACCATTAGCAGCTCTCCTTCGAGAGGGCGGCACGGACTGGGGGGTTCTTTTGCATGACGGAATTCACACTGTATCCCTGTATGTGGACGATCTGTTGCTGTTCATCAGGGACCTATATGCTGTACCACCGGCCATATCCACATTGTTCCGCAGATTCGAGACAGTGTCAGGCCTCAAGGTAAACTGGGCCAAATCGGGCGCCTACTCCTTTTGCGAAGGCGTGGCTGAGACAGATATAATTATCAACGGCACTGCGCTTACCTGGTATCCAACTACATTCAGATACCTAGGAGTTTATATCTATAGAACCCCAGCAGACATATTGGAGGGTAACCTAGTGCGCGCCATCTCCTCGGTCAAGGCGCAGATGCAGTTCTGGAAGTCCCTACCGCTCAATGTGATGAGTCGTATCACTTTGACCAAAATGATTGTACTGCCGAGGCTATTGTATTACTTTGCGAATCTTCCAGTGTATGTCCCAGCACGACTATTCCGGGAACTGGAAGGATTAATCAGAGGCCTAATCTGGAATGAAGGGCGGCCCCGAGTAGCGTTGCAGAAATTATACGCGCCACCTGAACGTGGAGGCCTGGCAGTTCCACACTTGGAAGTTTACTACTTAGCTGCACAGTTGCAGTGGGCCACAAAGTGGTTGAGTGGCAAGGGTCTGGCGGACATGGCAACTGAGTCTGCGTCATGGACGCAGACTCAGATTTACAGACTGTTCCATCCACTGGCGAAAACTCCCCGCCCGACGCAGCTACACATAGCCCTGGCTCATAGATGTTACCGGAGGAGCCTACAACTCACAAAAGACACGGTCCCTTACGCTCCAATCCTACCCCTTTCGGGACACCCCGAGGAGAGGGCTTCTGTGACGGACGCCATGCTGACGTCCTGGACTGCGGCAGGAGTGGAGACACTTGGAGATTTATACGCCAACAGTACCCTTCTGCCCTTCGCGACCCTGGCGGCAAACAGTGGCTTGCCGGCGGGTCAGTTCCTTCTTCACGCGTCTGTTCTGCGGACCCAGACGTTAGCATGGAGAGACTTGGCCGAGGAGCCGCCGACACATCAGTTATTGCAGTATATGCATGTAATGGGGGAGGGGTCGCATGTGGTCCACTGGCTAGTACAGGCCCTACTTCAACATGTGTTGAAACCACCACAGAGACTCCAAGCACATTGGGAAAACGACAGGGCCCGGCCCTGGTCCGACAAGGAGTGGGAATGTATACTAACTTGCACCACACACATACTGCGCAATTCGCGCTTTAAGCTTATACAGACGTACATATTGCATAGAGCGTACCTTTCACCGGACAAGATAAACAAATATTTTAACATTAACACCTCCACATGCCCGAGATGTCAGCTCCTCGGCGCGGACTTCCTACACATGCTGTGGTCCTGCTCCCTGCTCCTTCCCTACTGGCATGTGATAACGAAGACACTTACGAAATGCACTAATGCTGAAGTGCCTAACACATGGGAGGTCTGTATCCTGGGTCTTTATAAACGAACTAAAGCCAATAAAGTAAGTTCTAGATTTCGCGATCTGGGCCTCCTGACCGCAAAACGCTTGATCACCAAGCGATGGAAACACAAGGATCTCCCGGAGGTCCCCAACTGGATGAAATCTCTGGAGATATGGGCACGAGCGGAAAGCGCTGTCCTACATAGGGAAGAAACGGCAGGGTTGCGAATACCCCATAGCACAATCTTGGGATGCCATCCGCCACGCCCTTACACACCCCGGAGCCACACTGCATACACCCTCAGAGCATGGGATAGAGGATAATGGCTGATGTATCGCTTGGTGCCATAGGTACGCTGTAATGGTAGGAGGTCCTGTCAACAGTCATCGGGCTGGGTGATGGCCCCGCGTTCCTCAGCGACTTTTCACAGATGCAACGCTAGTCACACGCTGCCCTAGAAGCCATATAATGCTACATAGAATAGGCACAGCAGCTCACATTCACCAACAACACACAGGTATTGGCGCATCCCATACGGCACGGCACTCCACACGATGACTACATGATTATCCTATTATTTGGTATCTCTGTTTCTTTTGTTATTTCGTTCTTTAGTTAGTTATGTTTCAATGTTTGAATTGAAGATGTCTCGCAACTTGCACCCATGCATATTTCTCATGGTTATGGACCACTTGCAATGTATTTCATAGGAGAACCACATAAGTGCCGAGTGCCTCCACGAATACCGATGTAATTGCGCGATGCTGACCAATGCCGGGGAGATACACACTTGAAAGGCACGTCAAGTTGTGTAATCTGACATACTGGTACACACGGGCAGTGGCTGCCACCGTTAAACTGTAAGTGCACACTAAATCCTGAGCGGCAAATACGGAACCCGCTATGACTGTATGATAGTCATACCCAGCTTTAAGTATATGGTAACATAGCACCAATGTTTTAGCAATAAGCACTAAGTGTTCTAATGTATTGTTGTATGTGTTGGAAAACATGAAAAATGCAATAAAGATACTTAAAAAAAAATAAAAAATAGGTCAGATCCACACACAATCATAGAAATACTTAAAACTGCAGTGCCATAAGCAGTACAGGGCACCGATTGGAATTACATAACAACTAGTACCAGACCTAGCAATGAAGAAAAGAGGCAACCTATAGAGAGGCAGAGTTCTTGATTCCTTTACAGCCTCTAAATTCATGAATGATGAAAAGATGCACTTAGTGCACAAATTCATTGTGCCTCTGGAGCACTCCACATTGGGGCCTTTGTTGCAATTTGATACCACCTACAGCTTTGCCTCACATTATGGGAACACTGGCCCCATGTACCTTAATAGAATGTAATGTAATTGAATATCTGCATTTACACCTCGTTTCCTGGATGGTATTAATGAACAACTTACCTTCAGTAACGCCTTATCTGGTAGATACAGGATCTTGCCACAGATTCCTTACCTTTGAATACTCCCAAGGCGCCAGACTGAATCCAGACTTTTTTTAAGCAATACCTATGCGCGTCTCTAGAGGGCATTGTGCGACTTTAGTGATGTCGTCCACCGGATGCGATGTCGACAGAGTCCATATAATCCCCCTTCCGACGCGCTGGCATCAGTTTCTTCTGTGACGATTTTCTGCACCAAAAAAGCGGTGGCACTTATAGGAACTGCCCATGGAAACTGAGCTAAAAAAATTCTGCAAAATGATCCTACTAAAAGTCCCTCACTAGAACTAGCCGGTCTAGAACAAGAAAGAAGAGACCTGATGCTCTTTGGAATTTAGGTGAGCAAGAGCATACGCTACATCATAAGAACTTTGGGAGGGACCACAGGCAAGTGAAGTCATGAAGGTGCTGAAAAGCATGGGAATAGCGTTACCCCTGGCAGTGGAACAAAAATGTGTTGGAAGGCAACAGTTAATATAAACATAAATACTACTTGCTACCATGGTGGGATCTGAACCCATGATCGGTCAACAAGCAATGCCACTGAGCTATAGCTATTTGCTGTAGAATGCCATTATTTTAGCCAAACCTGCTCTGTAAAAATACAGAGGTAAGGGCCATAGACAAATGCCGGCACTACGATAATGCATTAAATATATATGAGGGCCAAGGCGAGTAATAAGCAATATGGTACTAATAAAAGAGAATGGAAAGTGTGGAGGACATCACACATCCCAGTAAAGTAATGGCTGCCGAAGCATATAAACCAATGCGAACTGACTGAGTAGCCCACAATCAGGCCGCTGATGATATAATCTTGAAAGAAGACAGCAGGTGTGATAAGTGCTAGTATAGAAAATACAAGGCCACAACATGGACCTACATAAAGGTCAAGGTAAAATGGAGGCCAACACACGGAAGGCCTAGAACAGATATCCAGCATCAACATCGCACGGTAAGTTATATCAGACAGAGAAGGACCTGGCTGAAGTATGGAAAGAAAAGAAAAATACATTAGTCCATTAGGGACAAAAACCCTCACGAAAATGGAAGTCTGAAAACTAAAAACAATCTATTAAAAGCTGATTCAACGGAAATACAGGAAATAGGAGCCCTGAAAATCACCGGTAGGTATAAGGCTAAACACGCCCACAGCCTTCATTATACTAATGTATGTGGGCATCTTCCGAAGGAAGTGAGGTACACAGCAAGAGGGGGATATTGCCTACTGAAGAAAGGAACCCTAACAATAACACAGTTGCGTTCTAACTAACCCCAGAGGGCTAGAAATATGATGACACACTGTAGAATAGAGTGAAAGGAACCGACCAGGGAGATTCCGTCCGAAGGGAGCAACCAATCCGCACTGCAAACTAATCCCAAGAAAAACAGAACCATAATGTTGAAGGAACATGTGTAAACAACAAGGTATCCACCGTAAGATGGAAGATACCCATCAACATAGAAGATGGCTACATGGCAGAGCCTTAAGAATAAATATTTAGACATCCGCTTACCCTAGCTTGTGTGTGAACTCTTGCATAAAAGGTTTCTGTGGCAGCAAGGGTACAAGACATTGCCTCTAAGTGATAAGTATCCTTGCGGAGAAGAGTCAGTTTAATGACAACAAGACTGGTGGTACAAGAGAAGAGCACCTTGAACATAACCTGCACAGACTAGGAATGTAGGCAAGATACAACAACAAGGAAGACCAGCAGTGTGCAAGGGATGAAGGAAAAATCACATTCTACAGAGAACTCAAGAAAGACTTTGAACCTGTGTACCACAGGTGCCTGAGAGACCAGAGGCAAGAGCCCATCCTGCTGAGGTATAGCGAGAGCAGCTCGCTAAAGAAGAGTAAGGATGCGCCGATATGGAATGGTGTTACCACTTGTCCCACTGCTCTGCTGGGAAATTAAAAATCTCTCAGGAGAAGCATAATCACCCCAGAAAGAGAAGCATAAGTAATGCTTCATAGATTGAAGCAAGGAGAAACAAGAGATTCACCGTAATAGGCTCTTGTGCAAAGCGGTGAGCCATGCACAAAGTCTCCCAGGGAGTTCAAGTTATAAGCTCCCTATAAGGGACACTAAAAGTACCACAAATGTAACTAGTAATGCCTATCAGGCATACAGAAGATGCTCTATATAGGGCAGGCAACATACCACACAGTTATCACTTGAGCATGAAGCCCATCTTCAAAGAAAAAGAAAAAACCCTGTTCCATCAGGTGTTAAAACCACTTAGGACCACAAAAGAAAATACCTCCCAGAAAGCGGGAGCTAAAAGCTATCATCGACAGGCCTTAAGAAATAATAATACCCGCACAAGGCAGGAACACTTCACTGGTGCCACCAGGTGGGATGGTTCCTATAAAGCGAAAAAACGGGGGGAAACCTACAGGTAAGCCTTGGAGGGGACGGAAGCTTGCTTTCAAGTATAGGACTCCACTCTGGTATGGGCCCATCTGTAAGAAGAATCCAAGATGAGTGTCCCCCTTACTACCCAAGTAAATGGGGAGCTAGGGAGCCAGATGGTACAGGAATAGACATATTTAAGAGTCTGGTTTATCCCAACTGTCCCTAAAGAGCTGCAATGGAGAATCGGCATGTGTGCCAAACAGGCGGGCACTATCGAAGGGCATGTCCTCTAGGGTGGCTTGGACAGCATCCGAAAAGCAAGAATGGAGTAGCCAGGCATAACGGCAAAGTGCCACTGAATGAGCCATGGCTCGGCATACTGAGTCCGTAGTATCCATACCACATCTTATTGCAAACTTGGCTACCTCTCGCCCATCCTGGAGTGTCTGGGCGAGTTCACTCCAGTTTTCCTCCAGAAGCGAAGGCAGCAGGCATGTCACATAATCCCACAAAGCATAGTAAAAATGGCCCAAAATGCATGCAGTCTTCACTGACCGCAAGGCTGAGCTGGCTGAGGAAAAGATGTTTCCAGCCTTTTGGACTCCCAGTCCGAAAGAACATTATGAAGGATGCTGGGGTCAGAAGAGGCATTAACGGCATGCACCACAAAACTTCTTGGAGTTGGGTGCCGGATCCACAGGGGTGGGGCGGTGTCTATGGGCTAAGGACCGGTCCACAGTGGCCCCCATAGGGGGCTTAGCCCAGGCCCCTAATAAAAGGTAATACAATGCTTAAGAGTAGGGGAGCACAGGCTCCACTCCTGGGTGGCTTTGGTGAAGCACTTTTATCAAGGGGTTACTGGTCACTCCCACAGAGGGGAGCTGCAAGTCTAGTACCGCAGCTGCTCTCTTCAGCAACTTAGTGAGGGAGGGGCTCACCTCTGTAGCAAGGAGGTCAAAAGCTGGCAAGGACTCAAGCCCACTAGCCTCACCCAGCTCCTTCACCTCCAAAAGCCTGTTCCCCCATAAGAAAAACAGCATGAGACTGTTTAGAAGCAGGAGGGAATGTGTCCGAGCCGGACGACACCATACAGCGTCGGCGTCTTGGTATCGCAGGAGGGAACCCTGAAGGGCTGTGCACTGGAGCCGGCACAGATCCGACTACGGATCCAGAAGGCCTAACTGATGCAGTGGACGAACACGGAGGGTTGGATTTAGTTTGGACACCTCTCACCTTCTTGGGGCTTAAAAGCACACTAGAGAGAGGTCCAGCCCAAAGGTGGGATTGAGAGATTCATAGTAATCCCACATTTGGGCTAGAGTCGTCCTGGCTCCAGGGAAATCAGGTAGTGTGGGTAGACTCTTGCGCCGAATCCTCAGCCGGCGGCTGGAGAGAGCATCTGAAACGGATGCGGGGGGTGGGGGGGGCTGGAGGGGGTGTGCGACTTTCACAGCTTACGCTTCGATGTCTTATCCGTTGACGACGACGGGCCTCCGCCTGTCGTGCCACCAGGATCTTCATGCATCGTTCCCGCTACGTCTTCGGGTGAAGGTGACGGCAGGAGCTGCAGTACTCAGGAGTCGTGGTACTCTCTGAGGCACCACAAACAGATAGTATGAGGGCCTGTGGCCAACATCTGCCTTCCACAGGACCTACAAGGTTTGAACCCCTAGCGCAGTTCCCGCAATGCCTTTGGGCGAAGGCGACGGCAGGAGCCGCAATACTCGGAGTAGTGGTTCTTCCTGAGGCACCACATACAAATAGTATAAGGGCCTGTGGCCGACATCCACCTTCCACAGGACCCACACAGTTTGAACCCCAAAGACATGAGAAAAAAAAGGGGCACACTGTTCCTTTGACAAAAAACATTCGAGATAGGCCAAAAAATGGCATGAGAAACCACTCCGGATCTGCGTTGGAAGCACGGAAAAGAAAGAACTGAGATCAGCGTGTCGGAGGAGGGGGATCATATGGACTCCGTTGATGATACATCCGGTGGAAGACGTCACTACGGAGTCAAACGACGCCTTTTACCCATGCGTAGAGGTAGAGGTACTCCTGAAAAAATGTCCGGATCCAGTCTGGCACCTAGGGAGAATTAAAAGGTAAGGAATCTGCGGCTAGATGTCTCAATCAGATGAAAATTCAACTGGATGAACACCAAATCAGCAACTTAACCCCAAAGAGCTTTAGAATGTTTTTCTCTGATGATTGCGAATACGCATGAAATGAACACGAGAACATTTCCAGCTCTACCTGGAAGTATTGATACTGCAAAACATTGTTCAAAATTAGTTAAGCATTTCACAATGACTGAGTAGCTGATGCACCTCTTCAGGGCTGGACTGGCCGTACCAGGCATCGGGCGTTTGCGTGGAAGGGTTGTGAAAGGCTGTGCTGCAATATCGGCCCCCACTAAAAAATAGCAGCAGTGCTTCACACTTGCAACACCCCCCGGCCCCCCAACCCCTCCCTCCCATCGGAGGCAGATATGACAAAATTGCCAGGGCTGCTTTGAGTTCCCCGTGCGGCTACACCTCTTGCTCTAACAGTATTGCACTGAAAATAACGAAGACCGCCAGAGTGATAGGAAAGGCTTGCAGCTGTGACTAATAATGGACTAGTGCTGGCTTGCTGAAGGAGTGGGTTGCCAAAATTTGCAATGATCAATTGAAAATAAGTCAAGATCCAACATTGCACAGAGGTCTGTGCTGAGAAAGACACTGACATACACAATACATTTTTTAAGATGTCCCATTTATTAAAAGATTCAAGAAACATGCCACTGGAAGGGAATAGATCCTAGAAGAGACCAATTACATTGAGTTGCTTAGGACAGAACTGCGCCTTTCTGCAAGTTTTGTAACTTGAGAATTCCAGTGGAATGGCTCTTCAGAACACTGTGGTTTCCAGCAACCTTTTCCCCCCATTTAGAATCACCCTGTTCAAAACGTCCTTCAAATCTTCCGTTTAAAGTTGTTTTAATACATGTGCATTACCCATTCCTCATTAATCACCATCAACTAAACCTTTAATCAATTAATTACGCCGCAGCTTTGCACAGGCAAAAATCAATACATGACCAACCTGATTAGCAGATGTTTCAACAATTATCGTTACTGATGGCTGAGCAGTAAAGAGGGCAAGGGAAAGCTGTGTTTGCAGATACCATACCTGGTACTTAGCCTGGGTGTCAATATCCCGTATAGAAGGGTTAGGATCAAAGGCTGGATGCGAGTGGTACCAGCCAATAACACAGTATCCCCTCTCCGCTAATGTCTCCGATGCTTGCGTCTGTGACACCGGATCCATCTCACATTGAAGTCCTGTGCTGAGACTGTTACATGGCTCTGCTGCGCAGACCTGCAAAACAAGAGAGACTGACATTAAAAAATCACAATCCAATGAAAATAAGGCATATATTCAAGTGTCAATCTATGGCTGTCATTCAGGGACTACAGCTCTCATAACCCGGTTACTTGAAAGCACAATGAATAAACATCAAATCGAAATTTTAATTTTCCAGAATTGCGGATATAGTATAAATCAATCTTTTTTGTTTCTCTCTCAAAATATGGAAACCTTTTTTGTAGGCAAGCAAGGAACCTCATCACCGAGTCAATACTAATATTCAGTATTTTATGTTTTAATCCCTCCATTAAGCTAATTCTAAAGGTCTTTCTTGGTACCTTTGCTTTGCTGTAAGAGATGTAAAGACTTCCAGGAATGCTAGTAAATTATCCTTTTATTCAATTGCAATACAGACTCCCTATCAGATTTCTGCGGGAATGACTAAATAGGAACCGACAAACAAAACTTTTCACCCACAATTTAGTCGTTTACTTCAAATCTATGGGAACCAAAATCCAGTTCAGTTTTGTCACACGCTTCAAAAAATACCACCACCATTTTTGCGGTCTCTGCGGATAGCTCCAGCTGTCTGTCGCTGACAACAGTGTATACAATACTTTAAATTCTCGCTCATGATTAGATTTCTTTCTCGTCAATCTCAGTTTCTTGCGTTTTATTTGTGGCTTTCCTTCCTATTCTGTGTTTATCCCTCGCCATCTGTATACTTCTTTTCCCCTGGCTTTTGATTACCTACGGTATAGCTTTCCACTGCTGAAGTCATGGAACTACATCTTGTATTTTTTAATGTCATTTTTTGTTTAGCACCATGGGAGTCCAGATATTGGTTATGAGAGTGTGTTTGTGCTCTTTACTTTCATGTCCCCAACTCACTCCCGCCTCCCCTCCGGGCCTCCCTCCTGATTCTCCTCCGTGGTGTGCCATGCACCGTACGATAGTCTTGGTGATGCCCTGGATGTCCTCTCCTGCTCCTCCTTGATGATCCTTGGCAGTGAGGGAGGTGCCGGGTGGCAACCTTGGTGAGGCCCCGAATGTCTCTTCCCACCTTCCCTTCTGATGCTCCTCCATGGCGCACCACAACAATAATGGCAGCATTGGTGATGCCCTGCAGCCATCCTTCACATGGTGGTAGATGCTATTGGCTTTGCCAATGCAGACAGCATTTAAATGCTGCCCGCATTGGCAAAGTCAAAAGCGGGGTCCAGCCATATTAAAAGTATAGAAAACACGAAAAGCATTGTTTTCTATCCTTTAAAAGTGGCCACCGCGTTGCATCATAGTAACATACATGAGGACGCATTGCACATTTTGTCACACAACGCACTGGCCACCTTATAAAAATGGAAAGCAATGGTTTTACTGCTTTCTATACTTTTGACATACCTAGTCACATGAAGCAACGTATGATGCATGACGAAGGGGCAGCTGTCATCTTGAAAGTATTGATAGCAATACTTGTATTGCTTTGCCCATGCTTGTTGTGTTTAAGGAAGTTCGCTGACAAGCAGAAACTAAACTGGCAGGAGGGAGATTTAAAAGTGCATCATTGTAATAAACAGAGTCTCCTGAAAGCAAAATAATAACGACTGAGTGCAGGAACGCGAGCGAGATTATGTATTCTGACCAATTACAGGTGACACAAAATTACTGATCTCAAATGATCAGACCCCCCCCCCCCCTCATTTATGCTGACCAGTATGAGGTTTGCTTAAACCGCTAACTAAAAAAAGGCGATGAGGGGACAACAAAATTTCTCTTACCTCTAGTGTTTTATCGGATTCTGAATATCTTCCTCCTAGCAAGCCAATTACTTCTGCCATCGACACATGGGCATGCTGAAATAAACAAAAGACGGTAGAAAACACTTGCATTTAATTCAAATGAGATATATTTAGGGGAAGATAGCCACCACAGTTTTGATGTGAGCTGTGGCTGGCTTCCACACTACCTAAACAAAAGGACATACAAGAGTAAACCGGATTTACTAAATGTAAACTTATCTAAGGTTTGATAACTTGGTCTGAGCAGCCAGGTCTGTGTAAAAAGAAAATCTTTAAAGCATTGTAAGTAACAAACTGAGCAGTACTTACAGATCCAGAACATAAAATGCTCAAATCCTAAAAAAGACAATCTAACCCAGATGGAAATTTCCCCACTACAGACATTAGAGAATGCTATTTGACAAGTTGATGCAATGATTGGGCACTCACACACCATGAAAGTGCTAACTGTACATTTGCTTAATGTTAATTGAATGCCACTGCAGCAGTAGTACTGCGACACAAGACTCGTTTTGTGATTTGCTGCTTTACACTCCCATGTATCTGAATAAATTGTGTAAAGTTAATTGGCATAATGCCGAGGTCTTCGATTTGGTTGAAGAGGCGGGAGGAAGCATTACAAGGGGTAGGTAGATGTTGGTGAGGAAGTTTTGCTGTAGGAACTCAAAGATTAAAACAAGTGTAATTAAACATTAATAAGACAAATGCCACAAAAAAGGAGGATCGATGTTTAAAAACACCATTGGACAAGGAATTATCATTTTTCACTTTATATCTGCATGGTATGGTACTACTGATAAAAACTACCAGGCCACCTTATTGGTCAGCCACCTGGACCTCTTGTTACAAGTTGAGACAATGACTTTCGACCCTACAGGGATAAATCACACAATACCAAAGATCCCAGCATGAACAATATTTAAACTGATTCCTGTAAACGCGTTTAGGATCAACTACATGCACAATAAAATGTTTACTATCAGATGCTTATGGTAGGTCCCTTTTCCAATCATTGAAACTCCCAGGGATGCCACTTTCTATTCTCCCCTCTTTGGACATTTGAAAACAACGTATTGCTTCTCAAAAGGACACATCTTCGATCCCTTTGAACCTTGGTGGCCATGAGCAGTAATGAACATCAATGTGTTATAATCTTAATTTTTTATATTTTACAGATTTGTCAGAGGAGAAACCCCACAGAACAAATGCATAGACGTCTATGGTGGATAAGGCGCTCAATAGACTCACTTTCTGCCCCTCTCAGCCTTGTCCGAGGGCTGGGGAAGGTTGTGTTTTGACCTTACACCTCCTCTCCGGTATGATACCGTCCGCAAACCCAAGGCCCAGTGAGTGTTTTTAGTGCTGCAGCATCTCCAGATAGAACGTCCCTCACCTTGACGAAGGGATGGAGGGGTTTGACTGCTTCGGCCCACCTATTCCCACGGCCTTGCCCAAGGACCAGGAGAGAGGGAGTGAGCTGTCCTATAGCAGTTTATTTGACTGGGACAGCTGTCTGGGGCCCCAATCCTCCTTGTGTATAAATGCTTTTGTGGAAACAAGGAGGACGTGAACAGCTGGCCCAAGCTTCCTATTCACAATTGTGATCAGGAGACTAGGACAAGTCAGCTGTATTAGTCTTTCTTGCTGTGCAAAAAGATGCACGACAAGGATGAGTATGGGGTATGGAATGATCCACTGACTAATTTTATGTCACTTATCAAGCCTTGTCAAAGAGCCCGCAGAGTTGTTCTGCCCTGCAGCCTCTCTCCAGTATTAAATTCCGAGCCTTACTTAATAGGAAGGGAGTGTTTTAAGAGGCCCTACATTACCCCCTCCCCCTCATCTGGTTCAAGGACATAGGGTGTTTGAGGGTTCTGGCTCCCCTCCACTGGGCCTGACTGGTGGCCATGAGAGTCACCCCGAAAGGTGTTTTTTTGGTGTGACCATAGTCCGGGTGCCCCAATCTTCCCTCCCCTAAAACTGAAGGCTGTTACAGTGTCTGCTTAACAATGAATAACAGGACTCTAGCACAGCTGCCAACTTGCCTTATTCTTCTCATCCAGCATTGGATTTGCTGGACAAGGAAGACCCAGTCAGCTATGTGATAATCGCAATTAAAATGTTTGCAAAAAACATAGTCAATGCCATTTACAAGTACATTCTAATTGAGTCAGCCTCAGTTATACAACAGGAGATCTGGTGGTTGGCTCTCGGCACAGGACACCATTGTTGTATGCAGGTTCTTTTCTAACAATTTAGGGCCAGATGTATGTAGCACTTGCGATTTGCGACCGCTAGCTTTGCAACCAGTGTGGTAATTTGCGAACTGGCCTCTGTATTAATAGGTCGGTCTGCAAATTTCAGATTCCTACTGGTTCGCAATGCGACCTTCCTCATGACTATAAAAAAGCAGATAGAACCTACGACCCACAAACAATCACAGATATCATAAGGATGGGGGCCTACTGAGGTCAGAAGATCACCATGCCTGTGCTTTTTTTTTTTAAATAAAGCATTTTTTTTGTTTACAAGCAACTCATTGCCCTTAACGGAAAAAGGGATGTGTTTACAATAAATAAATAAATAAATAAAAGTTTAAGTCCAATTTATTTTTAAAGTAGGCAGTAGACCAAGGGATCACTGCCTACTCTTAAAAAAGTGTTGCCAACATTCACAAAGGGGAAGTGGTTATCACTACATGTTTGCAGTCGGTAAAGTATTAATGTTTTGCAACTGATTTTTGTTGCAAAGCATTAATACATACCATACCAATTTGGTATTTGTAACTAAACACACCCCTTTTAAATACAGAATGGGCATTTGTCGCCAACATAAATTGTGAATTGGTAACTTGTTACTGAAGCGCAATTTGGGTTTTGTACATACCTAAATGCCTTTTTGTGGTTGTAAAGGGCCCGATTCTGCAAAGCTGTGATCTGCGAATGCAAAAACACTTGATACATCTGGCTCTAAAGCCTAAATGCCAAACTGTGCTAATTTCGAACACTCCTAATCCTATTTTGTTGAAAGATATAGTCTCAGCTAGACTACTGGAGTATTTTTATACCAACAAGTCAAAAACAGTATAATGCAACAACCCTTGAACAC
The DNA here is from genome assembly GCA_963921515.1 of Calotriton arnoldi. NCBI lineage: Eukaryota > Metazoa > Chordata > Amphibia > Caudata > Salamandridae > Calotriton > Calotriton arnoldi. The sequence goes on along the minus strand of CAWUFW010002687.1, from coordinate 1,171,560 downwards.
AGAAACTACACTAGTACTGAAAGCACACGAGATGACATAAACCACCCAAACTGAACCACATCTAGTGGGTCCACGTAGCAGCCAGAGCTAAATAAAAGAGGGATTCGATACAGCACTTTTTGGTACCTTGAAAATTGAAAAAAATATGTTTTTATCACAAGAACACCTCAATTCCAGAACTGTTTTCTGAAACCTGACACACACACAGCCTCCACTGTCTTTTTAACATCAGGAAGAACATCAAACACTTTTTTTTACATTAACATACCCATTTTCTCAATTTTAACTAATGCCAATTTTTAGCTGTGAATATGAAGATAAAAATGCCAAACGTAAGAAATGAAATAAAGGGAAGATTGAATAAAAACAAGCATTGGTAAATGCATTAGGTTTCACCTATGTGATTAACAATAAGCAGTTTTTTGTTGTAAGTTGTAGCTTGCTGACTAGTTGTACAATATAAGTTACAGAAAGTCTGTTAAAGTGATAGGACTTGCTTATCTACAAAAACGCAATATATTGTGCTGTTACTAGTGGTATAGTGTGCTAAGTAATAGCAAACGTTTTAAAAATGAAAGAGCGAAATAATAGATTAAATGATGTAATAGCAATATTATGTGTTTGGAGAAGTTCTGACAACTTTTGGGCCCGGTGCCAGTGCACCTGCTGCACCCTTCAAATCATGACCCTGTTATCTGCAAGGTAACTGTACTTGTGACTGCCTGTTTAGTAGTAAAATATAGCAATATTAGTTGTTTAGTGTGGTGCCTAGTGCTTTTGGTCCTGTTGCTACTACACCTGCTGCACCATTTAAATGATAACCCTATTGCCTGCTAGATAAATGCACTTACGATTGCCTGTTTAGTTGTAAAATATAGCAATTATAGAAGTTTAAAGGGGTTCCTAAAGCTTTGGGCCTTGATGTCACTACACCTGCTGCACCATTGAAATCATGACCCTAGTGCATGCAAGGTATCTGCACTTGTGACTGCTTATTTAGTAGTTAAATATAGCAATATTTGGTGTTTGCAGGAGTTCTGACAACTGTTGGCCCCAGAGCCACTGCACCTGCTGCATCACAGAAAATATGGCCCTAGTGCCTGCTAGATAACTGCACTTGTGACTGCCTGTTTAGTAGTAAAATTTAGCAATACTCCACGTTTAGCGGGGTCTCCGGAGCTTTTGGCCCCGGTGCCACTGCACATGCCGCACCATTCAAATCAAGCCCCTTTTAACTGAAAGACACGTGCGATTGTGTCTGCCTGTATAGTTCACACTTTTGGCCCGGTGCCACTGCACCTGCTGCACTATTCAAAACATGACCCTGTTGTCTGCAAGGTAACTGCACTTGTGACTGCCTGTTTAATAGTAAAATATAGCAATAGTAGGTGTTTAGTGGGGTGCCTAGAGCTTTTGGTCCTGGAGCTACTGCACCTGCTGCCCCATTCAAATGATGGCCCAATTGCCTGCTAGATAACTGCACTTATGATTGTCTGTTTAGTTGTAAAATATAGCAATATTAGGTCTTTAAAGTTCTGACAACTTTTGGCCCCAGTGCCACTGCATCTGCTGCACCATTTAAATCATGACCTTAGTGCCTGAAAGATAACTGTACTTGTGACTACCTGTTTAGTTGTAAAATATAGCAATAAACGGTGTTTAGTGGGGTGCCTGGAGCTTTTGGTCCCAGATCCACTGCAATTGCTGCACTATTGAAATCATGAACCTAGCGCTTGCTAGATAACTGCACTTATGACTGCCTGTTTAGTGTTTAGGTGTTTAGTGGGGTGCCTAGAGCTTTTGGTCCTGGTGTCACTACCTGCTGCACCATAGAAATGATAACTCTGTTGTCTGCAAGGTAACTGCACTTGTGACTGCCTGTTTAGTTTTCAATTTTAGCAATAATCTGGGTTTAGTGGGGTCCCTAGACCTTTTGGTCCCGGTGCCTGCAATTGGGACAGCCTGTTTAGTAGTCAAATATAGCAATATTATGTGCTTAGAGGAGTTCTGCCAATTTTTGGGCCTGGTGCTACTGCACCTGCTGCACCATTCAAATCATGACCCTGTTGTCTGCAAGATAACTGCACTTGTGGCTGCCTGTTCAGTAGTAAAACTTTTGCATAGCTCTTGTATATTAACTTTATTTTTAAACTGCAATGTTTATTACAACATTTAGAATGTGTTTATAATGACCAAATTGATTAAGTTGAAAAAAATCAATCCGATAATGCCTACAAAGTGCAAAGAAATGTACTGAGGCATGAATAGGAAATGCCACAAACGTCCTAAGGTTAAAGCATCTGCTTTACACAACAAAGTAATAAAAAGTAAGCATTCCACAATACTGTTAAAAGCTGACTGCCCTTTCAGTGGGAAGAGATCTTATCTTGAAAGTGAATGGGGCCAAAACAGGGTGAACAGCTTTAGTAGAAGTATTGTAAATGCATGCACCCAGGGGAAGTTAACAAAAAATAAAAAGTTCCATACAAAAGCGAATTAACACTGTAATTTGGCAATGGGAACTAATAAGAGCCCCCTTTTAAGATATATTAAATACAAGAGATTTCACAAGCACAGCGCAAGCGCTATGCAGGCGAAACCTAAAAATGGAAAGTGTCTGTGAAGCTTTTGGTAAGACAGGCAAAATAAAGAATGTTAACTACAGTGCTAAACAGGGCACAATGCTTTCTGCTTACCAAGTCCATTATCAAGAGGGCTTCTGCAGCTACATTCACCTGAAAAGGCTCCTGAAAAGCACACAATACAACAATCTTTAGGAAGGACAAGAAGCTTCAAATACAGTGTCTGGAAAACTCATTAGCTTAAAGTGTGGGGCACGTCCTCTTGACTGGATGCAAGGTCAATCATATCATGCAGTGAAAGTTGTGAGCGAGCTTTAGGCTCATTATACTAATAGACAAAGGAGGAAAAATGGTTCTTTAAAGCGGATTGGGACCACACAAAACAACAAAGGGCCAGTGTATCTTTGGTAAAGCAAAGACCATCCCATAATATTACAGTCGATCTAATTTCCCAATGCCCCAAATTACTTTCTGTTTCTTTGTTGACCCACCAAAAAGTAAGAACTCGGGTGTGAAATGAAATGCTAATAATCAGTTGTACCTGTTTTTCCTCATTAAAAGAACAGCAAGGAATCAGCAGAAATGGATCAAAAGAGCTAGAAAATAAAAAAATGTGTTCAATAAAAATTTGAATTAATCACAAATTGTCAGTTGTTATATATTTAATGTACGAGTGTTACATGTAGCATCCACTGTGTGTAAAAAGGAAAACAATGTTATTTACAATGCTAGAAAAACAAAAAAGCAAGGGTTATATACATTAATTTCATGTTCACTTGCAGTTGTTACGGTTACCCTAACAAGGAATAGCAAACGACCAAGGTTACTAAATCAGAACTAAACCATGGGGTAATTCAATCCAAAGCAGAGCAAAGCGAAAGAGATGCTGCTGAATGTTAAAAAGAGCAAACCTACATATCAATGTTGTCCTAGAGGCAACGGAGAAGCACGCCCATTCAATTTGCTCCTAAACTTGAATTATCAATGGCAAGATTTTCAAAGCAGGCCTAAAAAGTCAGAAATCTGCTCCTCTGGAATTAATCCTGTCTTTGGGGTATATTTACAACTTTTTTGAGATTCACAAATAATATCTGGTATACTCCTAAAAATTGCAGTCTTCGATTCTTAAGTGTGTTCAAATGAAAAAAAAAATCCTCGGGTGGAATTTCCACCAGGAGGTGAAGAAATGACGGGGTGTTATTGGTTGTGGTCCACTGTGAATGTACCTTTTTATTTGTCTTGGTCCTTTTGGACATTTTGAAGGTTTCCTTCTCTCCTCTTCTCGCCTTCTTGCCAGTTCCTCTGCAGAGAGATGCTACAAAACAGAATGTTAGTTACTAATACAAGATCAATGACAGCGAATATGGTGCAGAATATACGGTTTTCTGTCACTGGACTACAATAAGTTTATCAACAATCAGAAGCACAAACGATTGTTTTGTAATGCATGAAGAAAAGCTAGGTTTCCATTTACAAAGAGATGAAGCCCTCAATTTGATCACCACATGATGCCCATGCTTAGCAGACATACAATGAACACCACCTGCTGTTTTATAACTTACGTGACTCTCAATTGCTATTTTCCTCCCCTTCTCATTAGTGTTTGGGAAACCACATTCTCTTCTGACAAATCAATGCATCACTGGGCATCTATTTTTCATATCTTCAACAGAAGATTTCCTGTCTTTAACTTCTCCTCCCAAATCTAGACCCTTACTTCCTTTATATATATCTTTGCCAGTTGAGAATCACTGCCCATTTTAGATATAAGTAGCTGACAGTCCCAATTACTTCCCTCGTATTTGTTACAGCATCTTTATATTTCAAGTATCTATTGATTAATCCATCTGTAACACACAACAGTCATATATAAAGTAAGTACAATTTATATATTCATTAAGGTACAATATTTCCTGTGTTGCATGCAATCTGATGGGTACAATAGTGAATGTGATATCACGCTCCATTCCTTCTTGACGCATACACCAGTAGATGACCGCTCTCCCTCAAGTGTAGGAGACAACGAAGAACATACCTGAAGATGCTCCATGTGCTAGTAGACTGAGATTTAGATTTTTGAAAAAAACAAAGCACACCTTCGCCATAGGCCCTGGCTTAATACAATGGCCTCCGCTTTAACAACATACTGGAATGAATAATTTCTATTCAGCTTGACTTCTGATGAAGCTCTGCACCATTTGCTGAGAAGAGCAATCTGACCATGATCAGGACCTTAACCAAGTTTTGCTATTCCCATCAAAGACTAAGACCAAGCCCAAACTCATGCAGTTGCCATACTGCAGTGTCATGCATGGAAGAAGAGCTGCTGGACTGCAGAGAGAGGAAAGGAACTGCTCTGATATGCATGGCAATCAGACACATTACTGACTGAAACCTGTATGTAGGAAGACACAAGGAAAAGAGCCAGTCATGGAGCCATGAAGACCTGCAGCACAGAGGGCCTGATTGAAACCTGAGGGAGCTCTGTAAGATCTGCATCATGACAGGGTGAAGGACATGTAAAGTGCTGAACAGAAAGGGGCTCCTTCGCTCGAGAGGCACCTGCTCAAGGGTCTGTAGGCTCTCTCCTCACTGACCGCATGCAACTGCTCCCTGTTCAGACCCATTTGGCATTCAATTATTAAGACAACTTTTCATGTATTCCTTTATCGTTTTCCAGAATACCCAGTATTCCTAATGGAATTCTTCAGGAGCAGCCTTTGACAGCTTCCTACCTGGTTTCTAAATGTTATGTTGTTTTGGACCAGATCTGCAGGTTGAGTTTTCAGTGCGTGGCTCCTGCCTTCAGTTTTATAAATCCTCTGTTCTATTCAACTCACTCAGAAGGTCATTTCAGTGGCTACAGATCATATTTTGTTTTGTAAATAGAAAGTTCAGTTTCCACAGTCTAGTCTCCATTTGGGTAGTTTTTTCAGTGAGGAACCATTTTTCTAAGGTTGAGTGGATTCGATAAGATTGGCCTGGCCAGTTGCTCTTTCTTTATATTTTTCAACATACTTCACCCTCCGATGTAATGATTATACATGGGCTTTCACTCATTAGGGTACTCAAATCATCAGATGTGAAAACTTATTTATCATAATTGGGCCAGTGAAACAAGTAAAGTGGGTTACAATATGAAGGCTTTGGACGAGCTGAAAGTAAGTTTTCTTCCTGGGCTATCTGGTCAGGGCCACAGTAGCATTCTAGATCCTGCCTTGTGGTAGCTATCGCACAGGGTAAATGGGTAGAAAATGTTTCCAAATTATACCACTCCAGTTTTATCAACTCTAAACCTCCATTGAGTCAATGAGTGTTAGTTTTGCATCTGGCTAAGGTGACTACGCTAAGTGTCCATCTAATAAGAGTCTTGGGAGATGGGAAATGTATTTACATTCATACAGCTAATCTAGATCTCTGGGTGCCCCCTTTGACTAGCACCCTTTAATGCTTTCAATGGCTCCTTCACATTTCCCCAATCATGGAGCATTTCTATATTTACACCTATTATTTTTTTAAAGGTGAATGGGTCGCCCTTGCTGCTTCAGGCTTATCTCCCTATTAGATTTGGGTGCAAACTGCTTTTAAGAAGGTTTGCATACATCTGAGAAGTGTCTCATGCTATATGGCTTTTTACAGATCTGTCCTCTGCATTGGACCTGATGGACAAGGACAATTTGTAGGCATGTCTCTAACAATATTGCTAGAGCCATATATACATGTGGTCTTTCAATCAAAAATTTATTTGATCCATCCATGTCAACCGTGAGCGAACACAAGCAAGAGTACAATAATACAATTTGATATTGCGCACGAATCACTCCTACCGGGGTATCTCGGCGCTCCGTCAACTCAAACCTGAGTATCAGATCTAGAACAGTACTGTTTTAGTGCTTTCCTGAAGTTGCTGTAGTCAGGACAAGTTCGAAGAGAGAAAGGCAAACTTTTCCATATGGTGGGAGCCACATAAGAAAAGGCTTTGCAACCACATCTAGATTGTCAAATGCGTGGAATCACAAGCAGCTCTTTATCACTGGAACTCAGATTCCTAGTAGAAAGATAGCGCTTGAGTTTCTGACAAAGGTATTGGGATCCTTTTCCCTGAAGGGCTATATAGGTTAAGCAGCAGATTTTGAAGGCAACTCTTTTCTTTACTGGCAACCAGTGTAAAGACTGTAGAAGAGGAGCCAAGGTCTTTCTGGCTGTCAGAGGAGAAACAGCAGGGCTTGCTTTAGTAGGTGTAAAGTAGACAAGCAGATGCCTGTGGTGGATAGAACCTGCTCCTTCATATCCTGGTCCACCTTAACTTTGAGGTTTTTTTGCTACCTTATTGGGAGTAGGGGCCTTGCCTAGCTCCGGACGCCACCAGTATGGAGACCACTGGTCTTGGGCTTTCCCAAACAGAATCATTTTGGTTTTACCTGGGTTCAACCGGAGAAAGTTATCTAACATCTAGCCAGCAATCTCCTTCATACCAGCCATTAAGCGAGCCTTCGCTTTGTTAATGTCTCCATCGTGAGAAATGACATAAAGCTAGGAGTATTCATCAGTATTCCACGAGGGACTTATGGACCAGGCATAGGGTGCTATGACAAGACTGACCAGCTCCACACAAAATTGCAGACTTAAGAAAATCATTTCTCAAATTCTAAGGCTCCCCAGCTTGACGGAGTTATGACAGATCAGTTGACTGGGGGTGAGTGCTTGCAATGTTCAACACTCCGTCCATCATCCCCTTTGGTTTTGCCGAGTTATGACTATATTCAGCAGGCAGCAATGTTCTAATTGGCAGACTGCATTAATTGAGCTTCACAGGCGATTTGGATTCAAATTTGCTCAAATTCCTCTGATACAATGTTTAGACTGATTCTGAAGAAGAACAATGTACATACAATACCATGGTATGATCATATTTCTAAAACTGTGTGTTGTCATGGCTGTTTTGAAAGAGCTGCCTCATCAGCTTGTTAAGCTTCTGACAAACAATGCATAAGGGCTATGTATGTTCCTTGCCTACTTACATTCTAGCCTTGAGGCACTGGAATTCGGAACACGCTCACCAATAAGATCTTTCCATAGTATTTGAATTTTACTTCCATTTGGTGCATAATGTTTAAAGTAGAAATGTTTTGACCCGATTTATGGGGAGTCTTGTGTCTAGCTTTTTTAGCTTTTCAAAAATAGGTGTACTGGAGGTCAATGTTCTTTATTGTTCCAGTGACAATATGCCTAGCCATACATGCATGCACATTTTAAGTCTCATCTACCAGACAGTTCAAGCTAGTCCATTGCTTACCACTTGTTGGCTTTATTGCCACTGTCATTTCCTAGCTTCTTATTCTACTGTTGCCTTGCCCATCTTGTGTTTATTCCTCCACAAGCATATAGCCTCTCTTCCATACTATAGATTGGCTGACTTTTGTCCTTCCACTCAAAGGAGTAGACAGAAAATTAAAAATACCTCCAATTGAAAAATACCTCTAATCAAAACCCAGTACATGAAGCAAGCCAACCCAACCCTCATCAGAAGAGTACCTTTTATCTTTCCATCCTCCCCATATCCATTTATCCACCCATTCACCCTTCCATCTACTCACCCATTCATCTGTCCATCCCATTACTTTTTCCATCCACCCACTGCCCCATCCAACCATGCGTTTTTCCATCCATCCATCCATCCATCCTTTAAAATATACACCCATCGTTTCACACATAAACCAATCAGTACATACTTGCATCCATCCTTCCATCAATTCACCCTTTCACCATTCAATCCTTTAACTCTTCCATCTAACCTTTCACCTTTACACCAGTCCATCCTTTCAGTATTAGATCCTACCTTTGACCAGTTTTCCTTATTTTATCATACTTTCTCCCTCTCATTTTTCCCCCATCTACCATTCTTTATTCTCTCATCATTACTTTTTCTCTCTGTTTTTCCTCTTTGTATTTATTTTGCTTTCTCAGCTTCCTACACCATGCATGCCAGTCCACACCACAGCTTTCCAATGGTATTCACTAACAGTGTTATATATCACCATCGTGTCTGCAGAACTGCTGACATGCCCATAAACAGCTAATTAATGTTTAAGTGGGACTGGGTAGCAGCAGCCCTCCATTAAGCTACTAGAATGGGGGGCTCCCTAGGCCTCTGCTTCCACAGCTCACTTTCAGGTAACTACTTTTTTCTTTTCTTTTTGGTTAAGTACTTCATGAGAGTGCATGTGTTTTGCAGCCATCTGCCTTGTGTGCTTCTCTTTCACCACGCACTGTGTTCTCATTTGCTTTCTTTGTTGCTCTCTCCCTCGTGTGCGTCTCCCTTCACCCTATGCTTTTTCTTACCTCGTGTGCCTTTCCCCTGATCTCATTGCTGCTGCTTTACAGACACAGATCTATATATATTTATACACACATACACATATATATACACATTACACAGTGGTGGTCGTCATTCAGTAGTTATAACTAAGACCATGTTTCCGCAGGAAATGGATTTTTGGTTTGCTAATAACTTTGGCGCCATCTGACGAATCTTCATAAAACTTGCTAAATAAGTTTCATCCACCTCAGCTCCTTCCTGGAAAGCTTCTGGGTGATCGTCAAGCAGCAGCGAGAAAAAGAGAGGGGTTCCAGAACGTGTTTCCCCCATGCAATTTTCTACAGAAAATTAGGCACAGTTACACCCAAAATGGCTGAACAAAATTTACGGCAAATTTGGCAGAGGATCTTGCTTCAGAAAGGGTGCTTTTTGTGATTTGGTGTAATCCGTTCAGTAGTTTTTGAGAAATTAAGGTTCAAACTGTATGCATATTTCACGCCGAGAAGGATCCGCGAACCGGACAGATCGAAAGATAAAATCCGATTGCCTGCCACAACATCAACAAAGATGTTGCTGCAGCCATTTTAGGACTTGGGGACTCAGTCCCCTGCCCTGAACAAAGATTTAAAAAAACATATATGGGGCGGGGGATACCCTGACCCACTAAGCCTGATGGGTTTGGGTTGCCACTGCCATGAAGAGGGTGCAACTGCGCACCCCCACCACATGATACTACTTGCTCCCAGTGCTCCCCCATCTCTTCGGGGGCAGATGCATTGTATACAGGGTCTTTGGCACTGCACGCTCCCCCTGGGAAATATTTTTTAACATAGAGCGGCTCTGTGGTAAATGAAAAAGAAAAAAAAAGGCAAGATCCTACCCCTTTTGAATTAACCCTCATCCCCCCTACACCCAAAAGGTGGGCCAAGGCCTGGGAGGTTTGTGTGTATATATTTTTTTTCATAATTGAGGATGGGGCATGCGTGGGGTCCCCTCCCCTGAAGTTCAAGCCCAGGACCCGGTGGCAAAGTGTATAATGAGTGCTCCATAGCGCACCACCCACAATATGCTACTAGCCTCCAGGCCCCCCCCCCCCCCCATCTCTTCGGGGGCAGATACATTGTGTATGGTGTTCGGGAACCTAATTCCCAAAACCCTAATGCAAGGAGAAGGGGGGCACCGACATGCACGGTTTGTGCTCCTGCTCCTCATGGTAGGGGTGGTGAGAGCACATCGCATCTCTAATCCCAACCAGCATGAAGCTGCCAGGTCCCCGCTTGTCAGCAGGTAAGTGCTAATAGGCAGGGAGCAGCTCGGCAGAGTGGGTTCCCTGTGCAGCCACTATTTTTTTTTTTAACAAAAGTAAAAAAGAAAAGTTGGTAAGTGTTCCGGCCAGGATCGGGCACCTAGAGGATAAAAAAAAATAGTTGCGGCCTTGCCACTTCAGAAGTAAAGCAGCAAGGCCACTCATTTAATATGCACTGCTTCGCTGGTGGGCACCCCATAATGCCCTGCGTGGGCTTTGTTCCACAAATAAACCTTCCCTATGGTGCCCCATGGAGGGCAAGGGGCACCAACAACAATTTTAAAAAGTGTTGTGGGGGGTTCCAAGGAGCACAGCAGCCCTCACAGGAATTTAAAAAAAAATCTGTAAGTCTCCTGGGTCATTGAATGCATAACCTCAGGAAAACGTACTATTATTTTCGAAGCATTCCAAGCAGGAGCTGTTTACTTTTCAGTGCTGGGACACATTGTGGCACCAACACTTGGCTGTTTTATTTGACAATGTTTTATTTAAAATATGTTTGTGGCAATAATCATTACTAAGCTTTGACATGTGCATTTATAAGGAATACATTAGATGATAAATTATGGTGACTTTTTAATGACTTCAATAAGTCTGTTTTGTATATGCTGATGCCAATAGGTGTGTTTTTATATTTTGATGTTTTGATCCTTTGACAAAGCCAGTAGGTCTGTTCTATTATATATGACAGACACCACTTGATATCATTGTTACATTAAAAACACTTCAGAAACTCCCTGGGAAAGAAAATACAAAGGTTAAAGATATATATATCAAGATATATATATTATATATATATTTTTGGGGGAGGGAAGGGAGTTAAGCAGCAAACTGCTGCTGACCCAACCATTTTATTTAAAAAAAAATAATTAAAAAAAGTGCTGTTGCGATACTTTTTCGATTTTTTATTTTTATTTACCGATCCATCTCAGATTTTTAAATAAAAAATAACATGGTGCCCATGTCATTTTATAGGTGCACGCATGTGTAGTGACACATACATGTGCATGAAATGATGCATCCACTGTCAGTTGCATTAATATGCCTTTTTTACCTTTTGGGCATGCTGCACAGCATCAGTAGCTGCAGAGCATCACCAAAAGGCATTGGTGAAGCCAACTGGTCCCAAAGGCAAGACCTATTTGGGCTGCCAATGCTTATTGTTCTTCTACGAGTGCTTTGGCTCCCCAAGAAGGAAATTATTGCAACCTTTATTTCTTTAAGACACATAAAATGTAAAAATGCCTTCTAACATTTTATGATGCCAAACACATCTTTTATGTGCTTGTGGTGAACAATTTTGCTGTTAGAATAAGGGATGCAGTGGGTCACTGATGTCCTCCTATTGTTTCGCCCTTGCACTTTAGTGGTCACTGCTGTTGACCGTACCTTGCTAGAATTTATTGATGCCACTGTTGTCCTTGCTGTGGTGGAAGATGATGTTGTTGCGGTGGTTACTGTTCTTATTCTTGCAATGGTCACAATTATTATCAATGCTGCTGTCCTCGACTTGCTTGAAGCTGTTGTTATTCTTTTATGATGGCAGCTATTGCCACTGATGGTTCCCTGATGTGATCATTGCAATTGTAATTGTAGATGCTGTGATTGCTGCTGTGGTGACAGTTGTTGCTGCTTGTGTGCCTGCTGTGTTAACACGTGTGGCTGCTGTGATTCCTGCTGAGGTTGCAAGAGATGGGGTTGCTGCTGTGGTTCCTGCTTAAGTGGCAAGAGATGTGGCTGCTGCCGTGGTTCCTGAGGTTACAGATTTTGCTGCTGTGGTCCATGCTGTGCTGGCAGCTATTTTTGCATTTGTGGTCCCTGCTATGGTGGACGGGAAGTTGCTGTTTTCCCTAATGTGGTTTATACTGTTGCTGCTGCTTTTGCTCCTGTTGTGGAGGCAGCTGTGGGCACTACTGTGGATGTGCTGCAGTTACAGATATGGTGGAAGCTGTTGTCACTGCTGCAAAGCATACTGTGCTTGCAACTATCGATGAAGCTGTTGTTGCTATTATACTGCTATTATGGCTGTCTCCACAGCTGTTCTTGCTGCTGTGGTATAAGCTATAATCACTGCTCTAATAGCTGTGATGGTGGAAGCTCTGGTTGATGGTTTGGTCCAAACTGTGGTTACAACTCTGGTCCCCGCTGTGGTGGCAGCTGCTATCATTGCAGCTGTGGTTGGTGCTGTGATACTCCTATGTTTACTATTCTTGATGCTGTGGTAGTGGGTGTTGTGGCAGCAGTTGTGATAGTTGTTGCTGCTGTTGTCCCCATTGTGGTGATAACTATTGTTGTTGCTGTTTTTTTTTCTTGTGGCAGCTGTAGTACTTCTGTGATTTCTACTATGTTTTCTTTCGTTGTCTTGCATTGGTGACAGCTGTTATTGCTATCTCTTGACCCTGCCATGGTGACAGCTGTGGCGATCCTTGCTGTGGCTACAACAGTGTTTACTGCTGTGTTCTCCCCTGTGCTGGTAGCTGTTGATGTCTCCGCAAAAGTGGAAGTTGTGGTCACTGCTGTAATGAAAGCTGTTGTTGTGGTTCCTGCTATTGTGGTAAATGTGGTAACTACTTTAGTCTCCTCTGTGGTTACAACTATGGTTGATGCTGCAGTGTTGTAGCTGCTGTGGTCTTTGCTATAGTTATAGATGTCGTTGCTGCTGTGATGCCTAATTTGGTAGAGCCGAGGTGGAAGCTGTCCTAACTGCTGGGGACCCTGCTCTGCTTGCAGCTAGAGTTGGGGCTGCAGCTGCTGTGGCTTTTAATAATGCTGTTGTGCCTCAAGCTGCTGTGGCTGCTGCTGTGGTTGATGTATTTGTCTGCGATTACAAGCAGTTGGCACTGCTCTGGTCCCTGCCACAATAGCAGTTTTGGTTAGGCTCATGACCTCAACTGCCGTCATAACTGTGATCACTGTAGTGGTTCCTTCTGTGTCAGCTGTTGCTGCTGTGGTGGTGGCTGTTTTGGCTGCTGGAGTAATGGCTGTTTTGGCAGCTATGGTGGCAGCCCATATCTCTGTTGTTGTCCCTGCTTTGGTTGTAAATGTGGCCAGTGCTGTTTGCCCTTTCTTGCTGGCAGCTGCTGTTGTCCCTGCCACAGTGGCAGTTCTTGTTGCTGTGTTGACAGCTGCTGACACAGTTGTGTAACTGAGCGTGCTTCTGTAGTTCCTGTAGTCGATGTGCACTGTGATGATTTGGGTGTATTATATGATATGGCTGTGGGGCCTTATGGTTCAATACACTCGCAAAAACTGTCTTGGATCCAGTCAGGCTTGTTTGTAAACCTTAAGCTCAACCCTGGGTATCTGTGGCTTCGATCAGCTAGGCTTGACAAAGGAACTTAGTAAAAAGCATTTAAATGCATCAAACAATGAAATAGGAAAGTCACACAACAAGAAAGAGACACGACAACAATGTATACAAATAAATAGACTATTTTTATGAATGTTTAGAGTCCTTGATCATCAAAATCCATGTGAGGGTTCCGGAGATACAGATTTTAGAAGAAATAAATACTTTTCAATCCAACCGCAAACGAGCATTAGTCAACAAAAAGTTTGCAACCTTTGAATGGTTTGAAATCGATAGTTTGGCAACTTTGACCCGGGTTGGGTGACCAAATCCGGTAGGGCGGAGGTCTAGGAGTCCAGTGAGATTACTTTGGACAGTTACCTGGCCACCAGAGCCTTTTCCAGTTAAGTTCCAGCCTTCAGGAAATTACCGCAATAGACTATAATGGAGTGGTCCTGATTCTGGGGATGCAGACCGAAAAGATGCTCAATGATGCTCCTGGAGCTGTGTGGTCGACGGGGGTGAAGTGTTTTTGATCCCTCGGTCCACGGGTGGGTTAAGGAGAGTTTGACCACAGTACTTGGGTCAGACTACATCCTCTCTGCTACACTAGAAGGCCAGCTGCTGCGGGCTTCCAATCTTGCGACACATCAGTCACATCGAATATCCTTGGTGGGGGCTAGTGTCCCTCTTGGGTGACAAATCTGGTCTCCTGGGTCTGGCAGACACAGGTGCAACTTTTAGCTATCTTGGATTTGTCTCTTGGCATGCACAGCTGCAACCAGAGGCGATCCCTCAGGAGTGGCTACTGCTTTGTCGGGTTGGGCTTCCACAGCTTTGATGTCCCTGGTGCTGTTCCAGGGAGACAGCCGACTGATCCCTGGAGTCACTGTCTTGATATGAGGCTGGGAACCAACTTTTCCCTGAGCCAGGAGCCACAGCCACAGTCCAATCTCACTAGCCCAAAGTGCAGCAGGTGCAGTCCTTCCAAAGGTGCAGCCTCTCTTCATGCAACTTCAAACGCAGTAGGACCCTCCTCTCTTTGTCCTCTCTTCAAATTAACGGTGTACTTAAGTCTCCAACTGATCTACAGGAACAAAAGGCAGCCTGCTCAGATCTGTTGTCACAGGCAGCCCTTCAATGGCAGCTTCGCCTTTGAATCTCGCCTTTTGGGCTAATACCCCTTTGCAGCCTTCCTGAGTGAGGAGGTCACACCTCACTTTGCCGCAACTGCCTTTGTTCCTGAGCCTGGGAGACATTCACATATCTCCTCAGGCTAGCAGAAAGCTGTCCGAGTGTCAGGGCCTTTGTGAGGCCACTGGACTAGCTGGGGCACAAAATGGCAATTTTGTAGAAGTTGCTAAATTTTAAAAGTGACCTAAAGTTCGACTTGAGCATCAAGTAAAATTTAATGCCACAATTAATTTGATGCCTTACAGTACCCAGTTAGCTAGTCCCATTCCGAAGTTAGCCAGGCTGGCATGCCAGCCTGCAACCCTGTGTTAGACAATGGGGCTACTACCTTTCCTCAGCAAAACGACAACTTCAGTGGTTTTGCTGATAAGATATAGATATAAACATATATGTCTAACTTAACAATATAGAGCTCCCTGCCATAGGGCTCTATAGGCAATTCTTAAATATACTGTTAAGGGAAGGGGTGGCTTTGCCATTAATGGTAATGGCAAAGTTGAACCTGCAGTGCAAGCACCTCATTTCCAGTCTGGACAGGCTGGGAGCCATTTTGTACTTTGCCACACACAGAGTGGCACACATAGTGCTGCAGCCCTGGGTGGACACTCTGCCTTACATGCCCTTGGTACCCTGGGTACCATATACTTGGGACTTATAAGTAAGTCAGCACTTGCCAATTGGGTATAGCCAATTCGACATACCTTTTGCAATAGGTCAGAACACTGGCACTAGGGGTCTGGTTAGCAAGCTTCAGTGCACTCCGAGTCGAAAAACAAGCAGCTAAAAGTCTAAATGGGGCAAAAAGTGGGGGGAAACCTGCATAAAACCTGTTTCTTTACATGCACAAATATCAAAAGAAGCACCAGGGGCAGAATTTTTGTCAAGGAGACTATGTAGTGCAATCACAAAGAGGAACCACTTTTCTAGCTCTCTCACCCATGTCATCAAAAGGCAAATGTTTAACTGCTCTAATCAACACGGAAAGCCCTTCTGCAATCTCCTTTCAAGTATGACATGATTTATCACACACAGCTAAGGCTGTCTAGCCAGATCCTTATAGGCCCTCGATGCAACTGTGAAAGGCAGATAAAACATAATGGGAAACCCTGACCCGTACTCACAACAAATCGAAAACCAGGCAGAAAAAGTATTGGCAAAGCTAAGAGGTTTCGATTTTTGCATTCGTGTGTTTCACAAATAGAACATTTTACAGCACGATTGCCAAACATTGTTATTAGGTTGTTAAACCCAAAACAAAAATACAGGAAAACTTTGTAACTGCGTTGTTTATAAAAATGTGTCCCAACACCCCACCAAACTCTCGCAAATGTCCTTCATTATCAAATTCCGGTCGATGCACATTCTGTCTGAAAAACAGGACCCTACAGAAATCCTGTAATGAGATCATGAATAATGAAATAAGTTTGGTTTCATAAAAATTGAAATCCTATCGATTCTTTGTTAACTTGTGACAGCTCTTCTGAAAGCCTCGTGCCGTTCTGGTGGAGTAGATATGCACATTTTCAGACTTCGTTCACAAGATAAAAAGCAGCCAATGTGCAGGGACATATTTTTATATGACATAGTATGTGATTTGTTGAATGACAAGTGCTAAATATCAGACAATCACCGTGGCATCTGTTCTTTTTTCGGGGAGCTCTACAAGTTAAGTATTAGAATAATCAGTGTTCCTGACACCTTCTGACATTTCCCGAGATCCTGTGATAACTACCTCTAGAGTTCCAGGAAAATGTAGGTGTGTCACTTGCTTGGAGACCAATTGGCTTGACAGTTAATGGTACCTTTAAGATCTCATTCACCTCTCTTCAGTGTAGGATGGGAGGAAAGACGGGGAAGCAGGTTACAGAGCCTTGTGGACGAGCAAATAAATGAAACAGGTATTTAAACTATGAAGGCGACATGTCTGGTGTTAACAGAAACTTCAGAGGTATTGCTCTCCTCCCGTGGACCATAGAAAACTGAAACAAGCATTGGCAAAGCGAATAGATCTCGACTAAGCGACAGCTATTGGCTTTGTAAATGTTTTTTAGCCATGTTGTGCAGCTGCTGCTCAGCATGGTTGACAACTAAAAAAACAAGCATTGGCATAGCCAATAGGTCTCGCCTTTGGGGCCTTATAAGTGTTTAGACAGAGCTATTGGCTTTGTTAACGTTTTTAATATGTGTTGTAGAGCATTGTGAATGTTGTGCAGCATGTTTAAAAGTTATAAGTTATAATAAAAAGTGCTATAACCATTTTTGTCACCTTATATATAACCTAGAAAACATTATATACAACTGAAGTACCCTAATAAAAACCAGAGTTAACACCAAAAATGTGTTCTAGTTTTTTTGTTTATGCAATGTTGTCAATTTTTCCCTGCCTGTTCTAATGCTTTTTTGTTATAGTTTTTATTGTTAGGTGGGGGCGGTTCATCATAGTAACATAACATAACGTGTATTTGTAAAGCGCACTTTCACCCGCAAAGGGGCATATTGGCGCTGAATAACAGACGTCTATTGGTTACCCAAGAGCTGGAGCAAAGAATGGTGTGTGTAAAGAGTGGCTGGCATAGTGAGCGTGGAGAGGAGATGGCTCCATGGAGAATGATGGTGTGTATAGTCCAATAGCGCTATGTTCCTTTGAGGTTTAGAGATTTTGAGCTGCCTTAGCTCAGAGTAGCATTTTCAGGCATAGGTTTAGTTGTGTCAGTGTGTATGAGGGAAGTGAGAAGGTGTGTGGTTGCCCGAGTATGAGGCAGGAATGTAGTGCAATTGGTGAGTGTGGTTTGAGGCTAGAATATATATATTATACAGTTGCTTGGGCTCTTTATTGACTGTAGCTGCTACTTCTATATGCTTCCGTCCTTAAACACTTGTTCCGGTTGTAATACGCACCTCTCAACAGTATCCCAAAGAGCAGGCCTCTTGTGCAGTTCATGTATTACAGGAAATATTGGAAGAGAGCAATGTGCAAGCTCACATCAAAAGGGAAAGCATTGTAGGCGCTATGAAATAGTTCCTGGTGGAGATAAGGGGGTTGGAAGACAGCAGCTCCATTGCAAAACTTCCATTGGTGACACATGTTTATTTTTGGAATTTCAGAGAGCAAAATTCTTTTTTTTTTTTATTTGAAGCTTAGCCTCTTCTTTAAAACAATGCGATACAACTATTTAATATTTAAGTGACTGGTCAGAACATCTTTGTGACTTCTCCCGGTCTCCAGGGCGAGAGACGAGGGCGATGGTCTCCATTCCAGACCTGTTGCCAAGGGCAGGCGTGGTTTCTGTTTATGGAGGGGGGTGCAGGCGTGTGCGCATTCCTGCCGTGGCTAAAAAGAGGAAGCGAATTTAAGTCAAACAATAAATTTTACCAGTCACAACCACAATGTGGGAATTCGTATCCATGAAACTCAGCTGCAGTATGAGCAACTGGAATCTGCTCCGCTGCAAACAGGACCCCATGGCGACCGCTTCAGCCCGCGTGTGACAAAAGGGTGGGGGCAATGAGGGCAAACAAGAGGAGGCGACACCCCATCCTGCCAGATGGTGCAAAGCCATAAAAAAAAACAAGCATTTACAATGCAGTCCGTTTTGCATTTACGAAAGTTGGAGGTACTGGCGTTGTAAATGGTAATTTTTTAGTTATGTGGTTTGCAAATAAAGTTGTGAAGCGTGAAATAATGTAGGCGTTAGTCTGTGAGTAAGAACGCATCCAAGGGTCTATGAGGTGCTTTTTTTTTTTTGTTAAATGAATAATACTGCCTTTAAAAGAAGGGCCGCTCTGCTTAGCTGAACACGGTTTGCATGAAGTGACATATTCTGTCACAATTTAACATTTTTCTTAGGAGCTGCGCACAGATAGCAGCAGCACAGCTCCGTCACATCCGAGTGTCACTGTCAACGAAGGCTGTTTGTGAGGTGATTCGAACATCAGAGAAATGCTTTGATGACCACGAAGGTGCTCGGGAACGGTATATGTCAATAGCGCGGGAACCTTGTGATAATTACATATAACCTATTTGGGGAGAGGTGAATAGTTATACTAGGCCACGTTTCAAGTAAATACCTGCCAGTAAGAAGGCCTCCCCCCCCTTAAGGCCTCTCATCTTTCAGCTAATACTCACTGCAGACGGTGCAGGGAATCAGTGCATGATAATGACAAGAGTGCATGGCCCGTGATATGGCGATTTACGGCTTAACCATAGGTGCTCCTGTTACAATAAAAATGTTCGCCGCTGCTGCAAAGAATTCTGCCGTGCCCGGGACCTCGGTCGGCGGTAAATAAAATGTAACAATAAATAAAAGTCGGGTTTCCATATCCCTCAGTGCCAGGAGGCCACGAAGTACCAAGTGCTGACTTCTCCCTTTACGATATGGTGCATCCTGGGACTTGTAGTATATGTTTACTCCCACAACTTGTATACCCTGTACCGCTGCCACAGAGGTATTTGTCAAACCTAAATAAAACAGTGCACTTGCAGACAGCCCCTGGGATGGCGTGATTACATGTGAAGTTATAAACTTGGGTACACTTCACACTTCCTAGATGTGTGTGATGAAACACCCTTACGTCAGCCACGTTAGTTCCGGGCGACGCCTTAAGGCTTCATCTTCAAACAGAGACTTCCTGGCAGTGTAAACGCGAGCGTGTGTCAGCCACTCTGACAGACACACTCGCGCTTACACCAGCGCACGGGTTCATTGAGACACTCGGGCAGGCTGCGCCCAATAAGGGTAGATGAGACAGCACGGCTCCCTGTGCCGTCTCCCCCTCCGTCAGCAGGGTGCATCTCGGATCCCTGGCGGGCGGGCGTGCCTGGCACCTGAGCGCCAGCCGAGCCCCCACTCTCCGACTGGCGACAGGGGGACGTGTCCGGCAACTCGTGCTGAAGTTAGGCATGGACGGCGGAGGCAGTGCCCGAGCTCGGACAGCAACACCGACAGGTGCACGCCTGGAAAAGCACTTTCTAGGGAGCGGGGCCAATGGCTCGCGAAAATAAGCAACAAAATTCACATTCATAATAAGACATGGTGAAGCCATCAAACACAGCGCCCACAGCTTCAGTGAGCTGCATCGTGGCACTGTGGAGATCGAGGGGGTAAAGTGGTGCAGTCTTCAACCATTTAATGCCAACGCTGCTGTGCAGACAGATAGCGGGGCTTCTTGTTTTTAGAGGCATGCAGCAAGACGTGTAAGGGAAACACAACCTGTACCAGGCTAAACAAAAAACAACACACACAGAAAACGTTCAACTACTACGTTTATGGTAGGTAATATCGCCGAGCTTGTCAGGCACCAATAAAACAACACCCACCTGTGCTAAATTCGATGGCCTTGCAGCCAGCTAGCCCGGAGTCCTCGGCGGCAACCCCAGGGAGACATTTTTCTGCGGCATGCACAGATCTCGAGACGCCTTACCTTTACGTTAGTCCGGAGAGCACAGTAGCACTGAAGAACATGGGGTATTTGTCAGACAAGTAAACATTTCATGAGGGCGCACAACGCATTACAGACATTCGAGCCGCCCCTGCTCTAATTCATTAAAAACAAGCGCCCGCGCCTCGCACGGCAGCAGGGGGAGGGGGGAGAGGAGGGAGCCTGCGCGATTCACTTGCGGGAGCGAGCGGCGCCAGGAGCGATAATTGCTACCATATGGCGCCGCTCGCTCCCGCAAGTGAATCGCCAAACGTGCACGCGTTGCCATTGAAGGCAATGGAACGCGTGCACGTTTTTGGCTGAAAAGCCAAATCCATCGCAAAAGGTCTTTTTTCCTATGCAGCACATGCGCGCTGCGTAGGCGAGACATAAAAAGCACTGTGTGTCATTGTTTTTACTTGCTGTTGTCAATGCTAAAAAACAAAGCCAATAGCTTTATAGCTCTTATGCAGGCTAGGCCTACTGGCTTTGCCAGCGCTAACACACGGCCTTTGCTGACCACGTCATAGTGCTTTTTTTTGTTATCGTGTGAGGAGCGGGGCCAACACGGAGAACAGGAGGGGGGACGGAAGTGGGCAAGCAACTTGACGGACAAGCAGGAGGAATGTGGAAGATGGCAAGAAACATGACGGAGGGTGGGAGGAGGGTGAGGTAGGGCAAGCAACACAATGGACAGCATGATGTGGGGCAGGATGAGGCAAGCAACACAATCGACAGCGGGAAGGGGCAAGCAACACAACAGACAGTGGGGAGAGGGCAAGCAACATGATAGTGCAAACTCATGCCCTCTTATGGAGTGCTTCAACAAGACAAAAGTCGTTCTGAAAGTGTGGGCAGTAGATGGACACTTGGCAAGGAGCAGTACTTCGGCCATGCTCCATGGGGAGGGTGCGGGTGCGGGGTCAAACACAAGAGAAGGAAGTGAAGCTGGCAGGTGCTGTCCAAAGAGAAGCAAGCAAATGAGAGTGATGATGAAGCCAACCAATAGTAAGCAATGGGTGGGCTCTAAGTTCCCTGTAAGTAAATAAAATGTCTCGCAAGTGACAGCGCTTGTGTCATGCGCTGTCACTTGTAAGTGGCTTGAGTCATTCCTGTGCTGTCTCAGGTGAGATGCAAAAATGATCCAGGGTGGTTGTGTTTGGTTAGGCACAAGGGCCATGAAGGAGGGGCAAGCTGGGTTTGTAGGGTAGTAGATTCATAATTTAAAATAAAAGGCAACACTAAGCCTTTTAGCCTCACACTATGCCATCTTTCCCAGCACTGAAATAATGTGTTGTCTATTGGGTAAGCCTACAAATTCTTTGAACTATGGTCTTTTAGGGATTTATATAGTTAGATAAATATACAAGAGAATACAGCATAAAGGAGTCCTCCTAAGCACTCTCTGTCCGATCCAGGTGACAATTGATCTTTCATTTAAAAAGACTACATGAAATCTCTTTTTGGAGTACAGATCGCAAAAACGTAAGAGAAGTTTTTTATATGGTTAAGGGAGGTTGATATGGAAGTATGGTTCATGTGCTTACATATTAAAAAAAAGTCAGTGGAGATGTTCAATGATACAAAACCAAACACTTGGGATAAGCCTTCCAACCCCCAGACAAGGGGTGATTTAGAGTATGACAGGCGATCTGCCAGCCAGTCACCTCTACCTTTCCAGTGCAAGACTGCCCACCATACTTCGTAAACCCCACTAACACGACGAATAGCAACATTTTTTTGCTGCCGAGCCCTTTCAACAAAACTGAAATGCATTTTATCTGTGATGCAAACATGTCTGCTTTTTTTGTTTTGCAGAAACAACCCTGCAAAGTGGGGGTTCATTTCAACAAAACAAAATATTAATGGGACGCCCTGGGAATTTTCTTCCTGCCCATGGGGGTCATATCTTCTGTACCTGTACACGTCTGCCAGACTTTCACTGGTAATCCACAATAGGAAAAATGTAGACCTCACTAGATAGAGCGAACCTTCCAGTGTACATTGACAGATGGATCAGTGGCAGACAGACCATCAGTCAGAGATTTCCACTGGCAGAGCCATCTCGTGCTTAACTCACCTCTAAATGGGGTGGGAGAACCAGTTTTGATGCCTTACTCCACATCCGCCACTCTCTAAATGAACCCCTGGGTTAGGTGGATAGATCTCCAGTTAACCTAATGTTATCATCATTAATAAAAAGTGATATGTGCTCTCCATTCTCCCTAAACTCTTCCTTTGTTCTAATTTTCTCATCTGCAAATGACACCATCAATAGCATTGAGTTGCACTGGTCTGTGCGTAGCACACTGTTGCCACTTGTGTGGATCAGTAGCACTTTGTAGTCCTTGTCTGAAAGAGGAGTTTGACTTTTCTGGTACAGAGCAAGCCAGGACTGGCATGGCAGGCAGCAATCCCCAATTTTGAACAAGCCAGGACTGGCATGCCAGGTAGCCATCCCCGATTTTGAACAAGCCAGAACTTGCATACACAGATGCCTTGTCTGATATGTTGCAAGTGAGAGTTTACTTAAGTGTTTGTCTTGACCGAAAGTGTGAAAGTATGGTTGTTAGAGCACATGATTGGTGCACCTATGTGGGAAGACTTCCTGTGAGGTGCTCTAAAATATTTCCTGCAATCAGTACTGCAAAGACCCAAGCACACATTTCAATATAAACCTTTGTGTGTACTATTGATAAATAAATTACGTTATTATTCTGTTTAGGACTATAGGAGCTCATCCTTTTGGGCATGGTATCAGTTATTTGATTAGAAAGCTCCAAGGATAGAAGAACAGGGATGCAAACACCCAAGGCAATTGCGATGAACAGCCATTCAAGGGGTAGAACAGTTGTTAAAGTCCCTCTTCCCAAGTTATTGGCCCAAGCCACAGGGAAGGGCCTGTAACGAGGGAGATGGTTTTTCACAGGCAGTATAGCCTGTGGCAGAAGATCTATTACTATTGGAACATTCGGTCATACGGCTTATACTTTCCCAAGTAAACATGTGCATTTGTTGGACAACATAAGCATCAGAACTGTGCGAGACTGATTCTGCGCACACCGCCGGATATGTTGGCGGAATTCCTTCTAGCTCACAGTACACCATCTGCACCCCTAGCCTGACAAGGTAACACATGTATGTGCAACCTCAGAACATGAAAACCCTGACTCCCCAAGGAAATCACGGTAACAGAGCTAGAATCCTTTCGCTTAGTTACTTATGCATACCCAAAGAGATACACGAGAAATATATAGTAAAGCGTTTCAATATATATATAAGCATTGTGATTATTGAGTAAAATACTTGCGCTGCAATAATAAATAGAAGGAAACAGATTAATATGATTAGCATTGTTAGAATGGTGAAAAAGATAAAACAGTTTAACCATATTGCTGATTACAGAGAATATATGCTTGCATGCAAGTACTGTAATATAGTGTACTCCTACCCACGCAAATGAATGTGTGTCAAACATCATCATGTTTAGGGAGAGAAGGCAAATTAAGAATGTGAGCATGTAAATGGCGCTTTTATCTGGGCCAAAGGTAAGCACGTGACAATTCCACCCACTGAGGGTGAAATGTTCTCATATCAATGAGAAGACACAGAATCACTGGAGCATGGGCGAAGGAGGTCTATGCCAGTCGTTATGGGACTTTAGGCACTTCATGGACTTCAAATGTGCCAATAGCATTCCTTGCTGAAAGCAAGCCTGGTCAACCACTGAAGTAGAGAAATATGTTTATTTTGTTTTCTCCATTTCTGTAGTTGATTAGGGTTGCTTTCAGCAAGGAAGCGTGTGAGCAAAAAAGAAATGACTTTCTCCAGCAGAGACCCAACCCGAAAGGGCTCAAGAAGGGACACCGGGAGAAACGGCAATACTCCCTTCACAGGCCTAGAACAGTATGTATGGTACACAAAGAGAGCATTCTAATTGGTTGGGCAGCTCCAAATGTTATACTCCTGGTACTGATAATTGTTATACACCTTTACTCCATAATGGCTACACTCGGCAGTAGCCATAGCCACTTTCTTTCTCTTTTTCAGTTTTGTATTTTCAAAAAAAGCCTCATTCATTTCATTGTCAGTATATCATTGGCAGAGCGTAGTTATTCTCTTTCATTCTTTAATTATGAGGCATTCTGGAGGTCGATTTTTTACTTTAACTTTTTGAAGTATATAAGGGTGCCTCTCTTGTAAAGCACCACCAGAGCAATCACTCTTTGTGCACCAAAGATGTGTGATATCACATCGCACTGTCAAATTACACAAACTGCAGGTAATGAGGTGAGCATCTGACAGCCTGCTGGGCGTAATCTATGCAGACATACAGGACTCCTCTTTGAACTTTAGTGGCATTCTCACTTTGAATAAAACTGCAAGATGCCTTGAAACTGTTCATTGAACAACTGTCATTTTGCCCTTACTTACGATCTGCCCAACAGTGTAGTTCGGTTGACTGGCGGCAGAATGTGTTCCTTTTTTCTGCTATACTCCAATAAATTAGATTTGTGTATTTCACGGAATGTATTTGACATAAATGAATTAACTAATATTTGGAAGAATCTGTCAAAAATATTTGCATGCAACTTTTACCTGCCGTAATCTTGCAGGTTAGATGCAAGATAGCTTTCTATGAATATATTTGGCTACATAAAAAGACCTAATGTTACAAAGTCAAGAGTGCTAGGTTTCTGACTCCCTTCAATTGGTCGGAACTTCCCTGCATTAATATGAAATTAAATTATTGCCATGTTATTCTGGACTAAGATATATTCCCTATTAAGGTAAATCTGAAGGATATACAACCTAATATGACCCCCAAAAGAACCAGCAGACTAATAAAAGGCAGTGTTTTTATATTCATGCATCTGTCAAGTAGTGTGTGTCCCCCTACGCATAAGGGATGCATCGTTAACACCGCCAATCTCGAACTGATGGATGAAACTGGAGGCCCACAGATCTGGATCTTCACAGTGCTCAACTGCTGCTACTAACGCATGCAATACTTTTGTCATCTTCCCAGTGTATTACAGCTGGGCTCTACTGGTCATCTGCTCTTGTAAATACACATCCAAAGTCTGACAAATGACATCAAAAACATGCACCATCGGACTTTGTAGCGCATCAAATTCCTCAACAATCAAATATGCAGGCACTTCAATAAAGGGTCAAATTATATTTAGGGTAGATTGTAGCTTTCGACGTGAGAAATGAGGCTTCTAGGATCTGAAGTTGTATTAATCTCAATCAAAAAAATACATAGGTAGCAACAGGTGTATACATCGCACAAAAGGACAAGAGGGGATGGTAGAAGGGACAGTACACAAGAAGAGTGAGCATCAGTTTACAGCCCACAATGGGTCAAGTGGTGTCTCGAGTGTTGCTTTGATCCTACTGGACTTATCTGCCGCATTTGATACGGTCCATCACGATATTTTGATGGACCGTCTCAGGGAATGTGGGGTACAGGGTAAAGCCTGGGATTTGCTCAGGTCTTTTTTATCAGACAGAGGACAGATTGTATCCCTGGGGAAATTTCAGTCTACTCTCTTCACACTGCCATGCGGAGTACCGCAGGGGTCCTCTTTGAGCCCAACACTTTTTAATGTTTATGTTTCATCGCTAGCTCCTGTCATCAGTGCCTTTGGATTTGGAATTACGTCTTATGCGGATGACACACAGATTGTGGTGTCTCTTCTACCCGGCCAAGAGCTAGGGATAGATAATAAATTTCAGACTTGTATGGAAGCAGTAGGGAATTGGATGGCAGACAACTGCCTTAAGCTAAACTCGGGTAAAACCGAAGTGATGTTGTTCGGGAATGACACTAACTTTTGGACCCCTAATTGGTGGCCCGTTTCCTTGGGAACTCTTCCATCCCCCTCTAAAAAGGTGAAAAATTTGGGAGTTATGTTGGATGAGAAATTGTCTTTGGGTGCCCAGGTTAATGCAGTAGTGTCTAAAACAGTATATGTCCTGAGAACTATCAAGAAAATTGTGCGGCTTCTCCCTTTGGGGAGCCGGAAAACAGTGGTCACAGCCTTGGTTCTGTCAAGGCTGGACTACTGTAATAGCTTATATCTTAACATGCAGCAAAAGTTTCTGAACAAACTGCAGTTGCTCCAGAATGCTGCGGCCAGACTTCTCACGGGCTCATCCAAATTCTCCCCAATCTCTAATGAGATAAGAAAATTGCATTGGCTCCGGGTGAAGAGCCGCGTGCGTTTTAAAGCGCTTTGTATGGTCTTTAAGGCATTGCAGGGTTCGGGACCAGAACATTTTCAACACCAGTTTCATTGGTACAGACCGGCAAGAACATTGAGATCACTGGGAGCTAAACTGGTGGTAATTCCTCCCGTAAAAAGAGCCCAGTGGGGTGGCAGAAGTTTCTCCCTTTGTGCAGCTAAGGCCTGGAATGGTTTGCCTTTTCACTTGAGAAATGCCGATAATCTTCTGGCTTTTAGGAGGGGGCTGAAGACCTGGCTTTTTGATGAATAACTTCTGTCTTTCAGGTCTCAGCAATTGGAATAGTGACTAGCGCCAGGACACCTCCGGGTAATCGCGCGCTTAGAAATCGTCATAACATAACATAACTCAAAAAGCTAAGATGCTGAGCATAAGGGGGTGAGGGGAGATGAGGAAGAAGGCAGCTTTAGAGCTGGAATAGGTGCATCATGGGGTTTTTCTTGACTTTGAGGAGAATGCGCAACTCATGGAGATCTCTGGCGATGGTGTTCTATGGTTGGTGCACTAGAAGAAGAATTCAGTGATGACACAAGGATGAAGAAATGGTGAATGAATGGAGATCTGGGGCTGTATTGGAAAACATCTGATCAAGTTATGAAGATATAGACAGGTCATGGATTTAATCCTTTTCATATTTCGGTCTCGGCACACACCTATGCCTAGGTCTTTCTTTTAGTTGCCTACAGGTCGCCAATACTTGGGCCCACTCAAGGATGTTTACCACTTTCTGTCCTAGGGTCATTTAGTATTTTCTAGGGCACTTTGTGCCACTATAATCAGGTGTATGTAGCTATCCAAAAGGCACCCAGGATGTTAACGACCAGAACGATACAGAAATTTGTGAATCCAATTCCATCCATTGTTGATAAGAGTAAGGACCTAATGTAGAGCTTTGGAGATGGGTCTCTCCATCACAAACATGACAAATATCCTGTTTGCCTTATTCCAATTGCCACAGATATGATGCCCTTGTAAAAAGCAAAAGACACACAGAATGCAGAGCAAATCAAACATTCACCCCCAGTCAAGAGATCTGGGTTAAATCCATTGTTCTTTTGCTCACCATGCCACCCCAGTTTAGACCCAGCCATATGCAAATCAGTCTTGACCCTGTGCCTCATGGGAAAAGTCCAGCCCGAACTGCCCAGCCAGGTCCTCCCTGGACCGGAAACAAGCATCCTGGGACCGGTTTCGGGGAATCACCCCATATCAGCTAGGCTAGCTTGAATCCAGTGGCACAGTGAGCCCGGGACCCACATCTGGGCATACCCGGCGCACTTAGGGCAAGAAACCGGTCCCAGGATGCTTGTTTCCGGCCCAGGGAGGCCATGGCTTGGCACTTCAGGCTGGACTGTTCCCATGAGGTACAGCGTCAAGACTGCTTTGCATATGGCCAGCAGGCTGTCAGATGCTCACCTCATTACCTGCAGTTTGTGTAATGTGACAGTGCGATGTGATGTCACACATCTTTGGTGCACAAAGAGTGATTGCTCTGGTGGTGCTTTGCAAGAGAGGCACCCTTATATACTTCAAAAAGTTAAAGTAAAAAATCGACCTCCAGAATGCCTCATAATTAAAGAATGAAAGAGAATAACTACGCTCTGCCAATGATATACTGACAATGAAATGAATGAGGCTTTGCCCGGGTATGCCCAGACGTGGGTCCCGGGCTCACTGTGCTACTGGATTCAAGCTAGCCTGACTGATGAGGGGGTGAAACCCCGAAACTGATGACATGGTCAGTGACATCACTGATGACATCATCCAGTGCATTGCGGGGGCGCAAGTTAGAGTTAGCTCAGCTAACAATAACTGCTGAATTTCACTGGTTTTGCACAAGTGAAACGTGAGCCTAACTAGAACGCCCCTGTAACCTTTGTTTTTTTTAAGCGAATGTCTACTTTTTTTAAATTCCATTTCCTAACTATAACATCCCTGTAACCTTTGTTTTTTTCAGTGAATTTCTAAGGTTTTTTTTAAATGCTAATTCCCAACTATAACACCCTGGTAACCTTTGTTTTTTTCAGCAAATTTCTATGGTTTTTAGGTCGAGCATTCAAGACCTGTTGTATATACTATAGTATACACTTATATGTGTATGTACTTTGTGGGCTCTGGAGATCAGCCCTAGGACTTGTCTGCTTCCGCTTAGGGACTTTTTTTCTGTTCAACT
This sequence comes from Calotriton arnoldi, assembly GCA_963921515.1. Lineage (NCBI taxonomy): Eukaryota > Metazoa > Chordata > Amphibia > Caudata > Salamandridae > Calotriton > Calotriton arnoldi. The sequence goes on along the minus strand of CAWUFW010002687.1, from coordinate 1,143,027 downwards.
GCCTCTATTTAACTGTCTTGATAGAAAACGACCAGCAGAAGTCAGTAAAATACCAGAATTGCTTTCTGCTGAGGGACTATCTTTTTAAAAAAAAAATCTGGCAACTGCCTCTATTTAACTTTCTTGATAGAAAACGACCAGCAGAGGTCAGTAAAATACCAGAATAACTTTAGCATTCTCTAGATTCTAGTCCATAGAAATTGTCTTCCACGAGCACAAGTAGACAATAATATTTTTTTCAAATCATGTATTTTCAGTGATATGACCACCGAAGGCCCTGATTTTATATTAAAAACAGAGCTTTGGACTATACCATTTCCCGCTGAAAGGCAATATTTCTCTCTGTGTGTTCCCATACCTGGCGTGTCACGCAGTTTGGTGCTTTCTTTCCCTCCATGTTAAAGAACAGTAGATGTTTCAGCACCCAGGCTAATGTGCTGCATAGCTAAATACATATAAGCTCCCAAAGGCAAGACCGATTGCATTGCAAATGCTTGTTTTAAGTAGTAATCGCGCTTGCCTCTGACCAGCACTCAGGAATCCCACTGTGTAGGACTTACAGGAGGTACCAGGAGGACTTCTTGACCCCAAGGTCCCTCAGGAGTAAAGTGGACTTCATCCTCCCAACCAGTAGTGCGCCAGGAGCCGCGTTTAAAGAGTGGTGGAGAAGGGGGGGCATGGCCTACTAAGACCTCTTAGCAATCCCGCTGTGCGGTACTTACTGGAAGAGTAGGGGTAGTTGGCCCCCAAGGATGTACTAGCTCCACCCACGTAAGTGGGGTGCCGTTTTTATTGTAAATGTGTGGTGGTGGGAATTTTGTTGATCCCTGTAGATTTCAGAACTTTCCCTCACAAAAATGTAAAAAAAATGCAATTTTAGCCAAAGTCTGATATTTGGAGGGAAGAGGGCATTCAGCTAAGGAAACATAATGGGATCAAAATAACCTGCTGTCCCCTGGATTCCTAGTTTTCAGAAATGTCTGTGTTTGGTAGGTTTCTTTGAGTCAAAGCTGAGCCCTGACCCAAACAAAACAGCTACCCGCATCACCAGAATGGATCAATTTGAAAAGCGAAGTATTGATGTTTCATTGTTGAGTTTTGGGACTTGCAAGGTAGCTGAGAGTTGAACTTGGCCCTTTCTGCAGGGTCATCCCCAGACTTTTTTGTCTCTATTCCTCAATTTTTGCTGAATTCGTTTTTGTTGGCCTGAGGAATTTGCACACTTTCCCACTGCTAACCAGTACTAAAGGGTTTCTGCTCTCTCCTTAATTCACTGTAAGACTGGCTTATACCCTATTGGCATATTTAGTTTGCTTGCATGTCCCTAGTAAAGTGGCGAGGGCCTGTAAATTAAATGCTAGTAGTGGGCCTGCAGCACTGATTGTTAAACATGCCTTAGGCCTGCTATTGCAGCGTGTGTGTGCAGTTTTTAAACTGTTGTTTCAGCCTGGAAAAATAAACCTTTTGCCAGGCCCAAACCTTCCTTTTTAAATACATACAAGTCACCCCTATGGAAAGCCATGGACGGCCCAGAGGGCAGGGTGCAATGTATTTAAGAAGCAGGGTATGTACCTTTAGGTTTTACATGTCGTGGTAGTGAAAAACTCTGAAATAAATTTTTAACTACTCTAAGGCCTACCTCTCCCATAGGATACCATTGGAATTACCTGATTACATTTAATAAGCTGTAATTCCCAAATGGGAACAGGTAACCAGTTCATGTTTGACGTCTTTGGAATTGTAATGAAAAATACAAACTTATGGTTAAGTCAGATTTTTAATTATAAATTTGAAAATGCCACTTTTAGAAAGTTACTAACCATCAAAGTAGGTAGGTAGTTCTAGCAGCAACGTCCCGGAGCCCACCAAGTGTCCCGCAGTTCTTCCGGGACCCTCCACCTTGCCTGAGGGGCAATTTCCTGCTCACCTTGGGGTGGAATCATTGTGTTGCAACCATTCAGGTGCAGTATTGTACGTCTTGATTGGCCATCCTTTACTAGAAAGGAGGTCCTATGCCCCTCAGGGGGTGATAAATTACTATTTTTTGGTCCTGATGAAATGCCAACTTTGGGCAATCAAGGCATGAAACATGTCGACCTCACTTTGTTGATAGCTGTCCAGGTACATTGTGACTGAATGATAGCACCACTGTTTTTATTTAGTCCTGGTACCCTTACCCCATAAATAATTGTTCTTAGGGCACCAGAGTATTTTAGACACACTTCACTTTCCACTAGATACACTGGAGTTAGAGTGAGTATCAGTAATGTGATGTCCATGCTAGTAATGTGATGCAAGGTCAAATAAAGCAGTAAACTGTAACCTACGCAGGCATCAACGGAGGAAGGTGGGCGCATGTGAATCTACAGCACTACATGCCAAGAACAGATGCTATAGTATTCGTTGTATCACTGAAGTGACTTACTGCCCAGAATTGATGCATCATTTAAACTGCAAGTTTGTTAGTAACACATTGGTTACTCATACATATGATGACAACTGATGAGAATGTTTATAATGCATTTGTCATAAAAAATATTATTTGTAACATGTTAAACTATGAAGGAACTTTACGGTTGGATTTTGAATCTTCTTGCAGAGTTCCTTAAGGCTGGAAGCAGAACCAGCTATTAGATTTTAAGCTGGCGGCCTCTAATGCACATGCAGGTGTACCAGTCCCAATTACCTTGCTCACAAATGCTTTCAGTGAAGCTGTAGAAGCAAGCATGTCACCACTTTCGAGCGTATGCTCTGGAGGGGGAGTGGGTGGGGAGGAGGGAGAGTCATGCAATCACAGAAGAGGGACCGGCATTCAAAAGATCCTCCATTTGAAGTGATTTTGTTGTGAAATAACACACAATGGTTGGTGGAGCGCACCCCTCTTTGCAAAGCTTTCTCATAAAATCTACATAACAGTTTGAGGTCCATGATGATTCAGGCAGAAGTGGAGATAATGCTAGAAGTTTAAACAGCCAGAATCCTATTTTGAAGCAATATAGTTTTAGTCTTCTCAACAAATGCAGTGTCATTGCAGTCAAGTATTCTAAACAGTGTACACAAACACCTGATTTTACTTAATCCATAAGTGCAACAACATGAGGACACAAACAATTGGATTGATTGTTTTCTCACTGCATAGATGTATAAGATGCGAGTATGCACACTACTGTGCAGTACGTCACAACAACCATTGCACCTATAAACGAATGCATCAAAATTCAAGAAGCAAGCTTGTTAATAGTTGGGACATATTGGTACCCACTTGGAAGACAATTAGTGTCATCAAGTAGTGGTAGAGGTATAATGCAGTCTAGCATTCTGAACACGGTAAATAAAATCCAGACTCCTTCACTATGCATGCTTAAGGCATGCTTAAGGCTCACTTAAACTGTTATACTTCACAGTTTACTTTATCCTGGCAATTCAAGCTTCTTTAAAAACTCTACACTGGCTACTGGTTTCACCACAGAGATCATCAGAACCGGTTAATATTATTTAACAGCTATCTTTTATTTAGGCATTCTAATCATCTTTAAAAGACCTCTTGTTAACACTGACTGTCATACCTTGAAATGCATCTGAAACCAAATTAATATGCAGGACTGTTCACTGGAATAAGAAAGCAATTCCTACACCTAAATTAAAGAATTATGGTAATAACATAACATGTATTTGTAAAGCGTACGTTCACCCAGGGGTATATTGGGGCTGTATTACAGATGTTTATTGTTACCCAACTCAATGGTTGTCATTTTATCAACCTCAGAAGGATGAAAGGCTGAGTGTACCTGCCGGGATTTGAACCGGTGACCATGAAGTTGAACACAGGCCTCTACAGTGGATGCATTAGTCCATTAAGCCACCAGACCCGGATGATCATACACTCTCTTACAAAGAATAGCTAATAAAAAGGTTCTTGGTCACCATAGGCTACATTAACAGATAATAGCTGTTTTCCAACGTCAGCCCATACTGTTGCATACAAATACAAGAGAGGAAACACTTGCAAATCCTACCACAAGTAGGACAGGACATCATGGTTTTAAGTATGCCATGAGATGTAATGCATATTTTAAACTTATTGTCTCCTCCTGTTCAATAGCAGTTAAAAAATTAGTAGTTACCTCATATGTCTGACCTTCAAGTTCTTTCGCATCACACCAGTTTCCCAATGAATCACGCACTCGCCGTCTCCTGGTACGCTACAAAAAGTCAGATCAAAAATCTCATAAGGTTTTATCAAAAAAAGGTATAACATTCACAATATCTAGCAGGCAAAACTTTTAGGAAAAATATTAGCTACCATTTTCAGTAATATAACGAATCTAAATATTAACAGTTTATTTCTTCTTTGAAATTATTTAGTTTTGTAAAATATACAGACTATGGCGTGGTATGCAAGAGTTTCTACTTGATTTTTTCTTAGCTGGGGAAGCATTGTATGCTCCACCTGCCCCAAAAAACAAAACAAATATCTTGCGATTTTTCGAACCAGAATTATGATACAGCTTTTTTGGGGACTACCAACCATAGACTGCAAACGCTGAGCCAATTGATAAGCTTCTACTCCATCTTCTCCATCTTTGGATCTTGTTCTTTCCACAGGTCTTGGACGGTTATATATACACTGATCTGAAGAAATGCAGGTAAGAAACATTGGATTAAACCTAATAATGCACATCAACTAATAAAGGGCTCTGCCTATAATTATCTTCATTAGGCAACTTTAAAAGTTCCCACTATCATCACAACACAGTGATATGGTAAAAGGTAGTCTTTGTTCTTGCTTATCCCACATTCATGTTATTAGCGCTGGATCAATTGGCAACAGTATGCAGTCTCTTCACCTCACATTTAGGTGCAAGTTATCTTCTTGAATGTCATTCTTTTTTATGCTCGTTACTTCACATTGTTTTGAGGAATCACTCACATGGCATAAACGTTACCATCAAATAAATTTATTAAATAAGATAGAGGGGACAGGAGTATCAATCTGCATGGACGAAATTTCTAGGCTCTCCGGTCCCTGCCATTTTGTACAATGTCAAGTGACCCAGAATTGAGAAAATGTTCATAAAAACACAAGACCACCTAACGACCATGCACAGTACAGTAGGCTGTTGAGGGGTAGAATGGTCTTTTTTGGGTCGAAGCCTACCAGACAGCACAGCTGTCTGGTTGTGAAGACATATTTGGGACATCTGAAGCTTTACCTAGGAATGCATTCTGCCCATTGCTTTGAGTTTTGTCATTCAGAGTTGCTTGCTTTCTATTCGCGGGCTCTATTTGTTTTACCCTGTCCAGCATGTATTTGACCCTACCATGGAGCATGGAGCATAGCCTCTTTTCCACCTTTCTGAATAGCTCCTCCTACTCTTCCAGAAGTGCTTGCTTTTGGGAAATCTTTTTTTTCCTTTTCTTGAAGCACTCGATGAGTGCTCGTTTTATCCAGCTGCCTCCCTTTTACGCTTCTTTATGCCACCTCAATGCAGTTAAAAAACATAGGAAAAATTCTCAATTTACATTAACTATTAGTTATAATTTGTACACTTCTGCGATACTCGGTGAGCAAAGAATGCGTTTAAATGCTTTCAAAATTATCAAGTTGCTCCAGTTTGCGCAAACTTTGGTGTCTAGCCGGTGCAATGTATGTTATTTCTAGATTGTCATCACACGTCACTGGCCTTAGAGGGGTTGTCTCACTACCCTCCTGGTGCCCCCTGAGTTTGCAGACTGAGAGCAGCAAGAAAAGTATAGCTCAGAACTGCCTCTCGAAAGGCCAGAGCATGACACCGAAGCCATTTCCATCGCATCAGCCAACCTAAAGGAGAAGAGGCAGTGGCTTTTAGTTTGTTGTGGGAGTGGATATGCATGTCACCTACTGAGACCTACAGGGGTATAAAGGAGCTCTGCTGAGATGTGCCACTACCGTTACATTAACACAGTTTAACTACTTGGGCAACATCTATTTTACTTTGCAATGCAAGTACCAAAAGAGCTTATACACCCACAGAATGAGAGCCTTATCCTTACATCTGAAAAAGGGAAAATCTAATCACAGTAGTAACAGCAAATGCCAAGCATTACAAGTACATTAAATAGAATTTGCGCTGCATTTGGTAACACAACGTATTACAAACACTTCTGTAAGCAATAATTGTCCATCCTGGAAGCATAAACATCATCTGTAAAGAAGCACTGGCAAAGTCAATAAGTTTGGCCATGGCAAGCATGCAAGTTTTAGGTCTCACCTAAGCATGCGCATTATCAGTTACAAGACATGTTATGAGCTTACAGTGGGCTTAGAGCCTTGCCAATGCTTACCATTAGTTCGATTAATTGTCTTTCTCATTTGCTTGATTCTTTTGCTTCAGCTTCTATAGCCTTTCTTTCCTCTTCTTGTGTATGTCCGCTCCCCGGAGCATGGATCTATTACTTGTGTCCGTAAACTGCTCATTCTTCAGGAGCTACTTTTTCTTTTTGTTTAAGAACTCTACGAAAGTGTGTGTTTTCCAGCTGTCTTCCTCGTGTACCTATCCCACCTCCGTTTTCCTCTTTGTCTCCCTCCCTCACCTGCCAGTCTTGCTTCATCCCGCCAACCTTTCCTTGCTGTTCTTGCTTCCCTACCACTCCCTTGTCCATTTGCTCCCCAGCCATGACTGTCCACCCTCCGTTGATGATTTGCTTTCCCAGACCCTCCCACCCACCTTGCATTGTCCTTGTGTTTCCCCAAACCCTCCAGCCCACCCTCCATTGCCTGTTTTCCCATCTCTCCTGCCTTCCGTCCATTGGCTGTGTGCTTCCGCACTCCCTCCTGCCTGCCCTCCGTTGTCTGTATTCTGCCCCTGCCCAACCCGCCCTGTGTTGTCAGCTTGCTCGCCCGCCCCAGCTTCTCCTCTACCCCCCAAAACTTGGTTGTCAGCTTGCTCCCCCAACCCACATCATGCATCCCCCCACACCCAGCATGTGCTGTCAGCTTGTTGCACCAGCCTCTCCTGCCTGCCCTCCATTGTCCGCTTTCTGCTCCATGCCCACCCGCATGCCCTACTTTGTCAGCTTGCTGCCCCATTCTCTCCAACCTGCCTCTGTTCTCAGCTTGCTTCCCCAGCCTATCCAACCCGCCCTCCATTGCCATCTTGGTGCCCCAGGTCCTCCCACCTGCTCTCCATGGTCAGCTTGACACTTCACCCACTCCCACCCGCTGTTGTCCACTTGCTTTCTCAGACCCTCCTGCCCACCACTGCAAGCTTGCTCCCCAGCCCCTCATACCCGCCCTCCATTATAATTTGCTCCCACATCCCCATCCACCCCCATTATCATTGGCTCCCCCATCCCTTCCCATCTGTCCTCTGTTGTCAGCTTACTCCACCAGCACCAACCACAGGCCCTACATTGTCAACTTGCTCCTCCAGCTCCTCAAACCCACCCTTCATTGTCCATTGTCAGCTTGCTGCTCCATACCCTCTGGCCCACTCTCCATTGACCATTTGCATCCCCATGCTGTACAGCATAGCTAAAAATCAGTACGAAAGCCAATAGCTCTAAGTGAGACTTATTGGTTTTGCCAATGCTTGTTTCTTTTAGCTATCGCTCCGGCTAATGGACACATGTTTAAACACATCATCTTTAGGATGAACCTGCACCAAGTGCTGAAAAGGCAGGTCTCTCTATTTTTGAAGATGTACAGAGTATATTTCACTTCTTGGGTTAGTGGATGCTTGTGTGCTCGAGGGGGTCTGATGTAAGACTATCAGGAGTGCAAGCGAGTGTGTACCTGTGAAAGAGCATAGTTTAAGGTCAACTGCTCTCTAAAGGACATTCCCCATGAAAGACTTTAATCGTGACGGTCAATTGGCCAAGACTTTTTTTTTTTTTTGTTATTTTTTTTTAAAGAACGGGAGTAGAACGTTGCTAGTTTTCTATGAGGATTGGCAGGCTCCCTGGGAGGGGGAGAACGTTGATGGAGCAGGGTTTTCGCGAAACAAAACCTGCTCGAATTGAACCCTCAGTAACATTTACTAACAGTGTGCGGTGAAAAACGAATGTGGAAAAGAGCCTAACATGAGGGAAAATGCTATTGCGCAAGCGCGTACTAAAGCACTGGAGTAGGCCGCAAATTATTCTTCACAAAACGAAAAATAAAAGGACTAATTGCTGCTTTTGTGCACATTATTAACGTTTGCTTGAAATATAATACTAACTTGGGTTGTGCATGGATAAATGCAGCTTTGGGTGGGTGCGTAATGGAAAGCATTATAAGAGATTAATAATGCCTGTGTTTGTTTTCCATAGAAGCATGGTTTTCTGCTCTGTAGGAAAACACTGGGTTAATAAAATGAAATAAATTCTGAAAATAATATTGAACAAAATGGGGAAAGTGGAAGACAAGTGTTCTTCACCAATCCTGTGTGCCTGCCAAGAGTTAGCTGAAAGAAACAATTTCTTCATCGAGTGAAGGAACCAATCAATCAATCATGTCACTTATAAAGCGCACTACATACCCGCGAGGGTCTCAAGGCTCTTTATGCGGCACAAGCGGATAAATGTGACACAGAATTTGCTACATGACCGGGTGGAGGAAACGAATGCTATGACAGTGGCTCGAATTTGTATTTCCTGGGATGGAAGTAGATATACAAGAATAAATAAACGATAAGACATTGAGTGAGATGGACATGACGAGAGTGGTGTGACAGTACACCCCCTTCCTTAACCAATCATGTGTAGAGAAATCCTCTGTTCTGACACAAATGTGGGTTGGACATTTGGGTTTTAGGGTATAATTGAGGTTCCTGGTGGGAGGGGTTAGGTTACTTGCTTTCCTACCTGCGTGAGGAGAGGCTCTCTTTGCTGTCTTCTATTCTTGAGCTAGCTGTTCCTGTCTGCTGATTCCTGACTTAATCTTTGCCTCTTCAAATCTTCTTGAGGGGCCTTACTGCTCTCATGGCCAGGGAGTAGTTTTCCTATTTTCAATTGGGTTAGTATAGACAGAAAACTGAATTTGCATAATCATTTGCAAATGTAATTTGTCTCTGAACCTTTTGTCTCTTCGCCTTTCCACTCCTTTATGCGCTGTCAAATGAGATGTATTTTTGTCATTTATTTCTTTGATATTGGTTCTCTGTGATGATCTATTATTTGTACTGTATTTTGGTATTGATGAGCATTTATTTCACATTATTTAGATAAACATTATAAATATATGAATGAGTGTCTTTTTTAGAGGTGTTTCTCTAGTTTATGAGTATTTTCTAGAAACAAGTATTAGTTTGCCAAACCCTGTCAACTATATAAAGATTGCATCGCCATAATTGGTTTAATAGAAATGAAGATACAAATTGGAAATTGGTAAGTTTGGTAATTTGTTTAGTAATTCACTAACCCAATGTGAAGGGACTTGTCGGGTAATGAAATTGGGCCTAGTCTGTAGAAAATTATTAGTCCCAGATCGCTGGATCAGTTTTGGTAGCAGTCTGATGGTTTATATTGAGTATTTTGGCAAATTAATGGTTGAATTATTGATTTTGGTTACTAATATGAAAAGTTAGCGTCTTTGTTTTATGTAGTCTGGAAGTATGGGTACAGAGTTGCCTAAGATCCTGGGATGTTGATTTAGCCTCAGGGGCAGAGGAAGAATGTGGAAAAGTATCGCACTGCAGAAGTACTTTGTCTGTTGTTGTAATATCGAACAGTGAAAGGCTGTTGATGTTATTCTAAGGGACCTATTCTGAAGTACGTAAGTAAGCTGGATATAATAGTGAAGTCCTCTTCCGAAACTTTAGAAAGTACACCTAAAAGAGTACCAAGACCTAACTTCACTTGATTGTAATAGTGAAAGTCCTCTTCCGAAACTTCAGGAAACACGCCAAAAGGAGTACCAAGACCTCCTTCCACTTGATTGAGAGTAGAGTGATGCTGGTCGCTATTCTACTGGTTGTAAAAGTTTCTCTTGAATGTTTGAACTATCTTTTCATTTAGTGGAGCAGACAACGTAGCAGCGTTTTGTGTCGTTTCTAATAAGAATTTATTTAGGAAGACTCCGTAGTACATTGCCGTATTATTTTGTAAAGTGAGGGTCAGTCGCAGGAGTTATACTGACGTCACAAAAGCCGCGCTGGCATTGGTCAGATAGCGGGCGTGTTTTGTGCAGTGATTGGTTGGTGTGAGTCGCGCTGGTATTGGACGAGAGTGAGCGGAATTACGGAAGGATTTCCTTGATTTCTAAAGTATTTTAGCGAAAAGAGAGAGTTGAAAATGAAGTTGGTAAAAATGATACAAGATTTGTTTAAAAAAAGACAAGCCAATAGTTACTAGAGAGGGAGTTCCTGTACATCCTCCAAGATCGCCTGCTTCTTTTATGATGTTAGAGCGTGGATATCATACGTGTACATGGTTAGAGAATTGGGTGAGTTATATGGAGGATGATGGAGTTTTAGCTTTCCCAGAGCATGGTACTTTAAATGTATACGTTTTGGAAAATTTGAGAAGACGAATGAATTCATTAAAACCAAATCCTAGACCTATGCAATATGAGGTGCTTGAGGAATGGGAACATGAGGCGTACAGAAGGGAGAGAGATAGGAATGGGATGAAATATAGGAATACAATGAGATGGTATTCAGAAGCTAAATGGGATGCTCAGATGAAAAAGTGGAGGAGAGAAGTAATCACAGATGGATTATACCCAGTAATGGTTGCTGAGGGACAAGCTGGTGGAAAGTGCAAGGAGAAATAGAATAATGTTGAGACTTCAGAACTAGATATGGATCCGAATGAAATTGATGAAGAGTTATTAGATGAGATGTTATTAAAGAGACCTCCACCATATCAGCAGAGTCCGGATGGGATTACTCCAAGTGCACCATTAATTGAAATAGAAGTTCCACAGGTACCACAAGCTTCACAAGTTCCATTAGTTTCACAGTCTTCATCAGCTACTCGAGTCTCACAGGAGAGAGATATCGAAATGTTCAATAGAGCAAAGGAAGAATTGACTCAGAAAATTAATCAGATGAGTTTAAATGCAGAAGCGTTATCAGTTCCGGTGACAATTGGTCCTATAGTTCCACTGTATAGTGAGGGTCAAAACATTTTGAGAGTGCATGCATTGACAGTTCCAGTGAATAGTGCTAGGAATGTTAGTGGATCAGAATCAAATAAGATGGGTACATCACTGATTGACATTCCAGTAAATGGAAATGTGACTGAAATGCCAAAAAGGAGTGTACAGATCGATCCTAGAAAATTAATGTAAAATGTGAGAGAAACGACTTCAGTATCAGGGGGTTCAGTGGGACCTTCGCCAGAAGAGCTGGATGATTGGATTAGAGGAATGGCACCTAGTAAGTCCAAGCCGAGTACAGATATAGGTAGGTTAAGAGTAGATCTGGAAGAAATGATTATTGGTACAATAAGTCCGGAGAGATTGAGTAAATATCAGGATGATGAGTTGTTATTCTTGTGTAAGAATAATATATTGAAAGCGAGAAATTTGCATGAGAAGATGGCAGAAGTAGCACAGGAATATGGAGTGGATATTGAGAAATCGAAAGCTTTATAAAAGACATATAGGTTGGATTTTAGTGATAAGGATCTAGAGAGTTTGAATGCATCTGGTAAACGATTGCAAATAAAGGAGTTGATTAATACTCTGAAAAGATGGGGTGAATTGGAACGATGGAAAGGTAGATGGGCGAAAAAGAAAGAAGAAACACTTGCAAGTAAAGGTGTGACTGCATCTCCTTTGCTTCCGTTAAGAGAGATAGAACCTGCTGAAATGATATATCCAAAGAGAGAAGGTCCGGGTGGTGGATATGTTCATATTCCTTGGTCAAGACAGGACATATTGTCTTTTACGAATGACTTTCCAAAGTTGAGAGAAAAGCCTGTCGAGTGGTATAACCAGGTAGAGAGGTTTGTAAAGGTCTCAAAGGTTTTGTTGAAAGATTTGGATGGTTTGTTTAATATTGTAGTTCCAGCTGATTTATGGACTGAATGTAAGGTTGCAATTGATTGGCCGAAAGAGGAATATCCTAGAGATGGCCTTGGTCGCAGTGACAGTGAACCCTGAAGCTAACAGACTTATCAATCTGTCCCTTCAGGAGGCCCATGTTCCTTCAGTATGGAAGCAGGCCAAGATTCTGCCCCTTTTAAAGAAACCAACGCTGGATCCGTTGAACCCAGTTAACTACCGCCCTATCTCCCTCCTCCCTATCATGGCAAAAGCCTGCGAAAAAGTGGTTAACAAACAACTCACAGACTTTGTCGAGGGCGCTGGTCTACTTCATCCAGCTCAATCCGGATTCAGAGCCTCCTATAGCACTGAGTCGGCCTTGGTGGAAGTCTTGGAAGCTATTCGGGAATGTCTGGATGCGGGCGGGAGGGCAGCTCTCATTTTGTTGGATCTCTTGGCAGCATTTGATACTGTCCCCCACTCTCTGTTGCTTACCCGCCTTGCGGACGTGGGGATCTCAAGTGTTGCCTTGAGTTGGCTAAAATCCTTTTTGGAGGGGCGCACTCAACAAGTTTGGCTCCCCACGTTCTCCTCCTTACCTCAGGAGGTGACTACTGGGGTGCCGCAGGGATCCTCCTTGAGCCCCCTTCTTTTTAATCTATATGTCACCCCTTTGATTTACTTGGCTGAAGAGCTGGGAGCCAAAATTATAGCATACGCTGATGATACTCTTTTTACCTGGGGAACACCAGAGTGCTCCACGTCCTTGGCCAAAAATTGTCTGGCAGCAGTCTTTCAATGGCTTTTCTCAGCACAGCTTAAATGCAATGAGGATATGTCTGAAATTCTTCTCTATGGGACCTTCCCCCCCCAGTTCAGAGAAACTCTATGGCCAGCGGAATTTCCCTTGCCAGCCTCAACGGGTCAACCCGCAAACAATCTGGGAGTCTGGTTCGAGGAGAATCTTTCCTTTTCCACCCAGATTAAGAAGCTAGCGGGGAATTGCTTTGGGATACTTAAAATCCTTAGGAAATTTCTCCCTCTTCTCCCCAGAGCAGCAAAGGAAACAGTGATTCGGGCCCTGATACTTTCTCGGCTCGACTACGCAAATGCTCTGTACGCCGGCTTGCCGGGTTACCTTCTTAATAAATTATAGGTTGTTCAAAATGCTGCTGCAAGACTTGTTTGAAACATCCCGATGAGAAGCAGTGTCAGACAGCATCTGCGATTACTCCATTGGCTGCCTGTGGCCTATCGAGTCAAGTTTAAAGCCTTGACCCTGGTCCATCGTGCTTTGAATGCCTGCGGCCCCACCTATTTATGGAAGAGGTTCCTGTTCTACGCCCCCGCCAGATATCTTCGTTCATCATCACAGTTCTTGGCCCACATTCCTCGCTTCCGGCTCACAAGAGTGGGGGGCAGCTCACTTGCTGTTAGACTGCCACGGCCTGGAACTCACTTCCTCTGGCTCTCCGCAGTATTCAAGACTTTTGTCTATTCAAAAAAAAATTGAAGACTTATCTTTTTGTCTAACTTAACTCCACTCTCTCTGTGCCCACTCTCCCTCTCTTCAGGCTCGCGCCGGGACACTCTTTGGAGTATCTGTGCGCGCCACAAGTTCAAATAACATAACATGTTAAACCGGAGCGCCTTCAGAAGAGGTAATGAAGAAATATAATCAAGTGATTACTTATTTGAAGAGTAAGATTTCCCCAAAGGAAACAGACTGGGTTAAGATTGACAGAACGACACAGGAGTCAAAAGAAACAGTACATGCCTATTACGAGAGACTTTTACAGGTGTTTAAATAGTATAGTGGTTTTGAAAGCATAACTGACAAAGATATGGGACATTTCGTGTATAAGTTTGTGTTTGGATTGAAACCTGAAATTAGTAATATGATTCAGCAGCATTTGATTTGTTGGCAAAACAAGACAGTGAATAAAATACTGAGGAATGCAAAGTATTGTAGTGATGATATTGAATCTAGACATAAGAAATTGAAAGAGAAAATGATGTGGGCGCAAGTGAAAGCGGCACAGCAGAAAAATGGGAATTTTGTTGATTTTTCTCAAACAGGTTTCCAAATGAAATGGCAGAATCAGAATTTTCAAAATGGTCAGGTACCTGGTATGAATGTTGTACCGAATGGTGATGTTCAAGTACGGTTACCAGGAAAGGGTAGAGGAAAAAATAATAAGGAAGAGATGAAAAGGAAATTTCCTTGTCATCCGTGCGGAAGGTTAGGACATTGGAAGAACGAGTGTAAGGTCTTGTTAGAAAATAATGTAATGGTCAAAATTTTAATCCACAGATGCAGAATGAGGTGGTTGTGAATCAACAACAGCTGCAACAGCAACAGGTAGTTACACCACAGGTACAACAGGTACATGTGCCTCAAGCTCCTATGCCAAATAATGGGAATGCTCCGGTACAGAGATACAGTGCGAATGCTGGATTTCACGCGGGTGAACAAATTGGCAAGAATCAAAATGTACAGATGGTTTCGCAATATTGGTTGCAATGTCCTGAGAGTGATTCAGATTCATCTCAATGACGGTGCCTGAGGGGGGAGGAAGAGTGCGTGCTTGGCGCATCTCTAGAGGTAGATCAATCAGGTCCTTTTGTGGATGGGAAAGTGGAAGGTAATGACATTCCTTGTGGACACTGGTGCTGCCCATTCTGTGAGAGCAGCAGAAATTCCAAACCTACCCCTCTCGGGAGAAACTATCCAAGTCGTAGAAGTTTCAAATAAGTATATTAGAACTCCAGTGACCAAACCAATAGAGGTTCATATTGGAGAATTTAGAGATTTGCATCGGTTTGTTGTGTGTGATACAAGTCCGGTGAACCTTTTAGGTAGGGACTTATTGTGTAAAATGAATTGCACCATCTATTGTACACCAGATGGTATTGCTTTTCAAACACCAGATGAGGATGTTGCTTTCAAAGTGATGTTAGCAAGACAAGGGACAGAAGTGAATGATTTGTATCCTTTATTTACAGCGAAGGATTTGCCTGTTGAATTGAGAGATACTGTGATGACTGATGTGTGGGATTTTACAGGGAAAGACATCGGATTGATGAAGGGTGTTGATTCAAATCGAATTTTGGTCAAACAAGGTGCAGAATTTCCAAAAACACCACAATATAAAATGGAGTACTGAGACCATTGCAGGAGTTACTCCTGTAATTGAGCAAATTATTAAGAAGGGTATTCTGAGAGAGATACTAGGGAGTCCTTGTAATTCACCTATTATGGGAATTAAAAAACCGAGCAGCAAGTATTGAATTGTGCAAGATTTGAGGAAAATTAATAAGATTGTAATGCCTTGTTGTCCAATAGTGCCAAACCCAGCAGTAATTCTTTACCAAATTCCCTGTGATGCGGAATGGTTCACAGTGATTGATTTGTGCCAAGCATTTTTCTCGATACCCTTGCATCAGGAAAGCCAATATCTTTTTGCTTTCCGGTTCGGAGACCGTGTTTTGGCATGGTGCCGAGTTCCTCAAGGGTATACAGAGAATCCTTCAATTTTCAATCAAATTTTGAAAAGGTGTCTGGAGTCATTGGTTAGGCCAGAAGACTCAGTATTGGTGCAATATATCGATGACCTATTGGTGGCATCTAAGACACGAGAAGCATGTGTGACAGATACAATTGCCCTACTGAACCATTTGGCAGTAGGTGGGCATAAAGTGTCACCAGCAAAATTGCAGTTTTGTCAAAAAGAGGTGCAATATTTGGGACACAACATTGAGAAAGGAGTCAGTAAAGTATCACAAGATCGAATTGCTGTGATCTTGCAAATGGGCCCTCCCAGAACACAGAAAGAAGTTCGAATGTTTCTGGGCATGGTTGGATACTGCAGACAGTGGATCAGTGGTTTTTCACTGACAGCCAAGCCATTACAAAGATTGACTCACAAAGATGTAGTCGAACCGGTCGAACTGGATGAAGAAAGCATGAAGGCTTTTGTTGAGTTGCGAGATGGTCTTTGTCGAGCACCTGCATTGGGAATGCCAGATTATTGTAAGGAATTTGCGTTATTCTGTTGCGAGAGAGACGGATGTGCACTTTCAGTTTTGACACAGACACATGGAATGGCACGTCGTCCAGTAGCATATTTTTCTGCTACCTTGTAACTCAGTGGCTGCAGCGTTGCCAGGTTGTTTGAAAGCAGTGGCTGCTACTTGTGTGAGCCTGGAGCAGAGTGAATCAATTGTGATGGGGCATCCATTGAGAGTATGTGCCACATTCTGTTGAGATTTTGCTGACAAGAACGAGAACACAGCATATGACAAGTAGTCGTTTGACTAGATGTGAGAGAGTGATCTTGGGGGCTGAGAATGTGGCAGTAACAAGATGCACGACACTGAACCCAGCGACTTTGTTGCCGAGTTCAAGTTGTGAAGAAGTAAAAGATGAAGCAGATCATGATTGTTTGGATGTGACAGAGTTGTGTACGAAACCAAGGCCTGACATAAAAGATACACCATTGCCAGAATCGGATTGTGTGATGTTTGTAGATGGTTCCTGTCTGAGAGATGATAGAGGTGTATTGCGTGCTTCATATGCAGTATGTACAGTGGCTATGGTTCTTGAAGCATCTTGTCTAAGAGGGATAAATTCAGCTCAAATTTCTGAATTGGTCGCTTTGACCAGGGCTTGTATAATTGGCAAAAATCTGAGGATAACCATATTTACGGATAGTCAATATGGTTTTGGGGTGGTGCACGATTTTGGTCAATTGTGGCTGCAACATGGATTTCTGACATCTTCAGGATCCCCGATCAGAAATAGCAAAGATGTAAAAGATTGGCTGAATGCATTACAATTGCCTAAAGAGATTGCAGTGGTCAAATGCCAGGCACGTAAATCGGGAAATGATTATGTGACTAGTGGCAACAGATACGCGGACCAAGTAGCTCATTTCTGTGCACAAAATTCGGTTTCAATTAACAAGGGAGCAGAGAAAAAGAATACAAATTGTCACTTGATGTTCTCTTCTGTAAAAACATGGGATGAAGTTAGACAATTGCAAGAAGAAGCTAGTGAAGAAGAGAAAGAAATTTGGATTTAATCAGGTTGTACAAGGAGACCTGAAGATGAAATATGGGTGTATGTGGATGATAGACCAGTAATGCCAGACTGTTTACTTTCTCAAATGGCAAGGATGTACCATGGAGTAACACATGTGGGAAGAGATGCTGTGATTAAACTCTTCAAACAGTCATGGTACAATCCTAAGTTCAGGGTTATTGCAGAGAGTCTTTGCCAGAGATGTGTAGTGTGCCAGCAGCAAAATCCAGGAAGAAAGACTGTTGTTAGTTGGGGCCGGATTGGAAAAGCAGCAGGACCTTTTACTAGGTTACAAGCTGATTTCATCGAGTTACCTCCTTGAAATGGACTGAAATATGTGTTGGTTGTTGTTTGTCTGTTTTCTCGCTGGGTAGAAGCATATCCAACAAGAAGAAATGATAGTTTAACAGTTGCTAATTTACTTTTGAGAGAGATCATTCCTAGATTTGGATTTCCAGTCTCTTTAGAAACGGATAGAGGTACACATTTTAATAATGAAATACTTCGGATGATTTGTGCAGCATTACGAATTGAGCAAAAGCTGCATTGTGTCTATCGACCAGAAGCCTCAGGTGTGGTTGAGCAAACTAATGGCACTAGTAAATCAAGACTGTCAAAGGTGTGTGCATCTACAGCACTGAAATGGCCAGATGCTTTACCCTTGGTATTAATGAGTCTGAGAAGCATTCCTGATAAAAAGACTGGATTATCCCCTCATGAAGTTATAATGGGGAGAGCAACGAGACAGCCGATTGTACCAGCAAATCAACTGATGAATATAACTGATGATTTGGTGCTTGATTATTGCAAAGGATTGGCTGATGTGGTGCGTTCTGGGTCTCATCAGGTTGGAGAAATTGCAACCACAACACAGCCAGAGCAAGCACATGATTTAAGTCCACGAGAGTGGATCCTGGTGAAGAAGCATGTGAGAAAATCGTGTCTGGAACCTAGATGGCATGGCCCATACCAGGTAATACTGGTGACAACGACAGCAGTGAAGTGTGGTGGCTTGCCGAATTGGATACACGCAAGTCATACCAGGAGAGTCCCAAGTCCACTTGAAAGACAAGAAGAAGAGGAGCAGAGACTGGCAGAGAGTCGAGAAAAGCCAGAAGCTGTAGAATGTGAAACAATAGAGTCTGAAGCTACAGATTCTGAAGGTGTTGAACACGTGGTTGAACGGGAACAAAGTCGAATAAAGTGGGCACCAGCTACTGGGTCTTGTAAGACTGATGTTGAAAGTGATGATGGAAAAGTGTTAAATGAGAATCAAGAACAAGTGCAACAAAGAAAAGAACTGAATAAAAGAACTTGCGAACTCGACACTGAATCAGAAGGAACTGTGCAAATTAAGAAAGCAAGAAAAGGTGATGTGTGGCCAAAAGGAGTGAAAAGGCTGAAATACACTCTGAAAAAGAAAACGCCAGACACGATAATTGAAGTACCAAACAAAACAGAACAAAGTGGGTCAGAAGAAGAATCAGTTTGGAAAACGAAGAGAGTAAGAGTTCCGAATAAGAAATACACAGCTCCAGAATGGACATATGTGGTATTGGAAGAAATTGAGCATACAGATCAGAGCAAAGACGACACTGGTACAAAACGGAGTGAAGCAAACGGTTTTGAACCACCTTAAAAGAACTGTGTAAACAAAAGTGCAGAAAATTAAATAATTCGTTCAGAGAACTAAAGTAGAAATTGAACCAAAGGCTGTGAAGAAATAAATAAAAAAAGAAAAAAGAAAAAGAGGGGGTGAAGGAAGGAGAAGAAGGCTTGAAGTGTTTGGATACACTACCTCGATAGTTTTATATTATTTTTCTTTTTGGAACTGATATAAAAAAAAATCTTTCCGTTAAAATGGCAAAAATAGCAGAGACTGGATATCAAAATCATGGTTTTAAACGTAGATGTATTAATGCTTGCTTATTTAGTATTTTATTACTAATGTTGATGTGGTTAACACTAATTGTTATTGTGCCTGTCTTAATGGTAACTAATCATAAAAATAATACTAATGGTGTGACGAGTGAGAAAGTAGATTTCAAGTCTTGAAGAAATCTCACATACTAATATAGAAAAAATGGAAGGTGACAGCATTTATCATCAAGATAAATCAATTAATGACTTTTCGTTAAATGTTTTTACCAAGTTGTTATATGAGTATGTTGATACGATGGATGCGAAAGATTATTATGTGTGCATGCAGTTACCATCGTCTGTCTCAGAGGGGGTGACTTATCACCTACCTTTAACATATGGAGTGTCTTGTAGTGTTTTGACTAGTCTCGTTTACGAGAAAGGTAGCTTACAATATTATTATTCTAACATGGATTTAGTGTTTTCAGACATTCCTATTGGAAAGAACATGAATAGAGTGAGTAGTGCTGAAAATGCAGAATATATGGGGGAATTTTTTCATCCAACAAAAACAATAGATATAGTATACGCACATAGACATAACTTGACATGTAGATTGCGGTTTGAAGAAATAGAATTTATTAACATGGTAGAGGATAGAAGGCAGGATTTTAAGAGAAAAGCTGCTGAGCAAAAGTCTCATGTACCTCCATGGGCTTTCAGAGAAGGAGATTATAAAAAGGGTGAGACATATGCTGCCATGACCATGGACTGGCATCATAGAGGAAAGCTTTGCTTGCTTAGATTAAAAACGGATTATAACAATTATTTCATTGGTTCTAGTGAGTGTGACCATACTTTCCTAATTACGGGAGGATGGGGAATAAAAGGAGGGACTGATCCTGTCTTTCCGGGAATCTATTATATGTGTGGTAAGAATGCCTACTATAGGTTGCCTGCACATTGCTATGGATGTTGCTATATCGGGATAGTATTTCCCAAGGTATATCATTTGGATAAAAATGATAGAATCAATGAAGCAAAGAATGGATGAATACGTAATAAGAGGAGCGAGTTTTTCAGAAATAGTGGGAGATATTTTTGGAGCATTGATATCTTCAGTTGGAGTCATATTAAACTCACATAAAATTAGAAAATTGTCCACAGTGGTTGATCGTTTATCAACAGATACTGCTGGTGGTTTCTTGATGATTGATACTGAAATGGTTGCGATTAGGTCTATGGTTTTACAAAATCGACTTGCCCTTGATGTAGTATTGGCCAAGGAGGGTGGAGTCTGTAATATGTTGAAAATTCAACAATGTTGTACTTATATCCCTGATAAGAGTAGGAGTCTGGAGGGGTATATCAAGAACATTACAAATCTTCGGGAAGATTTGGCTGAACTGAAGGTTGACGGTGCTTGGGAGAAACTTAGTAAGAGTTTTTCCTCCATGAGTAATTGGGTTTCTACCTTTGGGAATAGTGTATTAGGAAGAATACTAACACCTATCATTGCAGTAGCTATGGTGATACTAATGATTTTTCTGATTTATAAATGTTGTAAATGCAAAAAGGAAACATCTGATGTGAAACGAAGAGCAAGAAAGAGAAATAGAGAAGAGATAGAATTAGAAGACAGAAAAGGGAATTATTATGAAATAATGAAGGATTTAGATGGAATAATGGTAAAGCGAGAGAGAACAACTGCTTTCTGAAAGTGATAATTTGTATTGGTGGGAATTTTGGTGATGGCTCAAAACGCCAAAGGGGGGATTGATGGAGCAGGGTTTTCGCGAAATAAAACCTGCTCGAATTGAACCCTCAGTAACATTTACTAACAGTGTGCGGTGAAAAACTAATGTGGAAAAGAGCCTAACATGAGGGAAAATGCTATTTCGCAAGCGTGTACTAAAGCGCTGGAGTAGGCCGCAAATGCTTCTTCACAAAACGAAAAATAAAAGGACTAATGCTGCTTTTGTGCACATTATTAACGTTTGCTAGAAAAATAATACTAACTTGGGTTGCGCATGGATAAATGCAGCATTGGGTGGGTGCGTAATGGAAAGCATTATAAGAGATTAATAATGCCTGTGTTTGTTTTCCATAGAAGCATGGTTTTCTGCTCTGCAGGAAAACACTGGGTTAATGAAATGAAATAAATTCTGAAAATAATATTGAACAAGATGGGGAAAGTGGAAGACAAGTGTCCTTCACCAATCCTGTGTGTCTGCCAAGAGTTAGTTGAAAGAAACAATTTCTTCATCGAGTGAAGGAACATTTCCTCTTTATGCGGCACAAGCGGATAAATGTGACCCAGAATTTGCTACATGACCGGGATGGAGGAAACAAATGCTATGACAGTGGTTCGAATTTGTATTTCCTGGGATGGAAGTAGATATACAAGAATAAATAAACAATAAGACATTGAGTGAGACGGACATGACGAGAGTGGTGTGACAGTACACCCCCTTCCTTAACCAATCATGTGTAGAGAAATCCTCTGTTCTGACACAAATGTGGGTTGGACATTTGGGTTTTAGGGTATAATTGAGGTTCCTGGTGGGAGTGGTTAGGTTAGTTGGTGGCTTGCTTTCCTACCTGTGTGAGGAGAGGCTCTCTTTGCGGTCTCCTATTCTTGAGCTGGCTGTTCCTGTCTGCTGATTCCTGACTTAATCTTTGCTTCTGAAAATCTTCTTGAGGGGCCTTACTGCTCTCATGGCCAGGGAGTAGTTTTCCTATTTTCAATTGGGTTAGTATAGACAGAAAACTGAATTTGCATAATCATTTGCAAATGTAATTTGTCTCTGAACCTTTTGTCTCTTCGCCTTTCCACTCCTTTATGCGCTGTCAAATGAGATGTATTTGTCATTTATTTCTCTGATATTGTTACTCTGTGATGATCTATGATTTGTACTGTATTTTGGTATGGATGAGCATTTATTTCACATTATTTAGATAAACATTATAAATATATAAATGAGTGTCTTTTTAGAGGGGTTTCTCTAGTTCATGAGTATTTTCCAGAAACAAGTATTAGTTTGCCAAACCCTGTCAACTATATAAAGATTGCATCGCCATAATTGGTTTAATAGAAATGAAGATACAAATTGGAAATTGGTAAGTTTGGTAATTTGTTTAGTAATTCACTAACCCAGTGTGAAGGGACTTGTCGGGTAATGAAATTGGGCCTAGTCTGTAGGAAATTATTAGTCCCAGATTGCTGGATCAACGTGATGATGGTAACGATGGGGAAGAGAAAACCTTTTGTACGAGTTTTCAAGATAAAGAGTGGAAGGGCATCAGCTTGAGCCCCAGCAGCTTCCACCAATGTTCAGATGTTTAATATTTGTTGGGGACGGGGTGAGCGACTGGAAGGTGTCCCATTGAATGTGTTGTCAAGGAGCAGGTGCTTCAAAGCTTTGATTCCATGTACAATGCTATATTAGTGATTTTTTTTTAATGGAAATTGTGTTGATGTCTAGATTTTATTCATGATTAATGGCACAGGAGTCCTGCAGGGGGTGATAGATTGTTGGCACGCTTTAAACAGTGCCTGGAATTCAATGATTGCTTACAAAATAGTGGTTTGATAATACTTTAGGGTTTCATTTATTTGTTTTACATGCAGGTGATCTTAGAAAAGAATGGTGTGTATTGGGAGTATTTTGCATTAAATTTTTTCCTGTAGGTGCAGATGCATGGGTATGGTAGACTACACATAATTCAAAAACTAAAACTGAGAGTTACATCTGTCCTAGGGGCATAGGAGAGGGTGTCCTTAATAGGAAGTTGCTGAATGACCTTAACATCTGTTTTGTGGGTTTGGGTTCGTATGTATACACGTGGGTGCCAAGTAGTGGATTAAAATGGGCTTGCATGGTGACCTAAAAGACTGTTCTAAAAAGAATGGGCTGTTTGTGTGTATGTGATAAGCCCAAAAGTTGATGAGTGGGGCAAGTCAAACACACATTTGCTTGACTCCTGTGGGTTTATACCTGCGTTTATAGGTGACAGAATGAGTTGGTGAGAGGAGATGCGAGTTACATGGCCCTCAGAGAAATGCAATGTTGCTGCTTCCAGTCTAAAGCACAGCTAAGTGCTTTTATGAATGAATACAAGGCCATCAGTCATTTAGTGTTGTGGTGATTGTAGCCCTGTGTAGCGTTCATTTCAAGGATGAGTTTGTTCATTATATGTGTGAATGTGGGTGTTGGCAACTCTCTAGGAACATGTTGCAGAACTAGTGTGGCAATGGTGTCTGCGATGTTTGCTAGGTGGAGGACTACAGATCGGGGATTAATGATCACAAGGTCCAATTTTTTGTGAGTGGGATTTAAATGGCTAGATATGTTGAGTGAGCTTGGAGAGGGACTGAGGGTTCTTTTGTGAATGATAAAAGGTTATTCTGTTGCTAGGTTTAAACACATAGTGGCTCCTTCTTTGGGATGTGACATATACAGTCTGGTCTTTGGCCCAATAAAATGCATAGGAGGACTAAAAAGAAAAGTCAAGGGGATTCATCTTTCATGCACTGTACTTTGATGCCTGGTCTGAGAAGCCTTGGAGGGAGTGGGCGGTGTTTGGGCCTGGACAATAATCAACAAGAGATGACAGTCATGTGGTGTGCTCTGGCAATTGAGCACAATCAAGATGGCTGTCGAGTACCTCTAGGAGGAGTTGGCAATTTCTGTATGTTTTCTGTTTTTGGAGGGCACACAGTGGGTAAGGCAGTTCTTATAAAGAATGATTTCACATGCAGTTTTGAATTAGATTTAGCCTTTTAGTAGGCAGTCCTTCAAGTCACATTAGATTCAGCCAATCATCATGCTCTTGATGTCTCTAGGGTAACTACAGCAGAAATGTGTGATTTGGATAATTTTTCAAGTTCTGACCAGGCTCATGCCAAGTGAGGCAGCCCTTGTTAATGAGACTTTCTTGTAGAGAAACAATAGTAAAATCCCTGAATGCACGTTCCTATCTTTTTAGAACATGTTAGAGAATATATTTATGTAGTCTGAGACATGAAACCCATTAAACCATTAGCTATTAACTGCTGAAGCCTTTTGCTGGAGTCAAAACCAAGGGCCTGATTCACAAAGGTAAACTTACTTTTGTGTAAGTCTACACTTGTATTAACTTTACTGCTTGTTTGTGTTCCAAAACTACGAGTGAAATTTTACTACTAGTAATTTTACTAGTAGTAAAATTGCACTTGTAAATTACAAGTGATAAAATTGCACTCATAGCGTGTGAATACCAACACAGTAGTAAAGTTAGGTAAAGATACACCGCTGTATAAGTTTACATTTGTTGTAGTAACTTCACTATTTTTATGTATTCACAAGCTACAGGTGTAATTTTACTACTAGTAATTTTACTAGTAGTAAAACTACACTTGTAAAATTACTAGCAGTAAAATTACATTCATAGTCCGTGAATAACAAAACAGTAGTAAAATTACTACAGCAAGTGTAAACGTACACAAAAGTGTAAGTTTACATTTGTGAAACAGACCCCAAGTTATGAAACCTTTAGAGATAGGAGGGATAAATTCTCTGACGTTTTTTTTTTCTTTCACAACCAGCTTAAGAGACATAAATGGAAGTGTGCGAGCAGAGCGTCAAGGAAAGTGTCATTCTTACGGCCACCATGATGTATTGCCTATGTGATGTCAACAGCTGACTATGAAACAGATGAACACAAGTGTTAACTCAGTGAGCACCTAATTCTATCACCACCAGTGATAGTCATTCTACATCTGGCCAATATGTAACATTTTAATTTTTAGCTACAGGTAAGGAGACAGGGATATTTTAGAGGATTCCATCTTTGTTAGATCTCCATCAAAGCCTTTCCGATCTGGCAGTCCACTTAGAATCAGGGCTCAAAAGTAATATTATTCAGACAGCCCTGCCTGGAACCTTGACTAGTTTATCAAGAACTGATCACGGAGGTTGTAATTAGTCTTAACACAAAATGTAAGTCTTGCCTAAGGAAAGCTAGTCAGTTCTTTGCATCTATGACATAAAAAGAAGCACCACACTATATTGAATTCAATACTATTCTATACTGATTCAGCTCTGCCTCCCATTTTTGGGTCAAGCTCCATTGGCAACACACCAAATTCAAAGCCCTGTGCATCTCCCACAAAATCCTATATAAGCAAGGAGCACCCCATCCTAGCCACCTTGATGCACTTCTATAGGCCTTCCAGAGCACTATGCTGATCGAAACTTGGCTTATACCCCTGTCACGTCAGAGCCAGAATAGTAGGCTGTTCTTTTCGCTTCTAAGCCCCAACCCTATTGAACTCTATGCCACCCAACCTCAGAAAGATTCAAAATCACTTACAATTCCGGAAACAGCTGAAGACCTGGCTATTCTCCAGCAAGGCCAAGGATCTTTTTGCCCTGCTGCTGCTTTGTTTCTCCTGTGTCTAGTGCCGAGAGGCCCCTTCTGGGGCAGCGGTGTGTTTTAGTAATCATTTTGACATGACATAACTGAAGGCTCCCTTAATTTCACCCAAAAAAAAACGGGACTGAAATGAAGACTATGGACTCTTCAGTATGTCCCTAGATTCATTTCTATGAAAAGCAAAGTCAGGTAGGCAAGGGAACCTTCAAATAGTCCTATGTTTCTTTGTATGGCACAGAAAGACAGACAGAAATATAATAAAGGCTCCTTTGCCCTGAAGCTAAAAAAAAACAAAAACAAAACACAAAAACCCCCCAAAACAACCCAACTCTGGTGGCACCAATGAAAAGCCGCAGGGGCGCTTCAATAGGAGAAAAAGAGAGGGCTAGAGGAGGCAATGAGAGGGAGGGGTAGGTGGGAGGAACATTTTCAATCCCAGTGGAGTTATTACTGGTCAAGTTGTACATCTTCCTTTCCTTATATCCACTGGTGAAGTGCACATAGTCACTGTTAGTTCTTCCTATACACTTTCAGACAATTATTATAGAATTTGCAAGCAGCCCTAACAAAGTGAGGACAGAGAAGAAACTAAAAGATCAGGACAGCCTAGTCATGTCAAGAAAAATTTGAAGATTTCTGAAAGGACACCCCAGCAAGGTGGAAGCAGAAAGCAATAATGAAAAAATAATAGGAACTTAAAAACTATAGATAAAATGTGAGCAGAAAGGAAGAATTATTGCTCAGGATATTGAAACAATGATGATCCCGAAATATACCAACATACTACACCCTCACAATAACCACAACTTACCACATCCAAAATTAATTGCACCTATTAGCTCCAAATATGTGTGTATGCGACCAATACAATTCACATCTCCACAGTTCTTTAAACCAGGACGCACTGACGTTTTATTAAGATACTTGGGTCTGCATTTCTCCCTAAATGAAAAAGAAAACAGATCAATACATTTGAAGATGCATCTAAACAGCATGACTAAATTAAAAATGAAGAATACATGAAATAATTATATGTATGTGTGCATGGATTTATAGAGCCCAAAAGTCTATAAAACAAAAAGTGTTGTTCAATTGATCAGTGTGTCCAATGTAGAAGGGACAAAACTAGGGCAATCAGCTGGAAGGACAAAGTGAGAAAAGTGTCTGCAGCTAGGGTCAAGGCAGTGAGAAGACAGGGAAAGTAATGGAGCAAGAGAAGCAGGATCATTCTTCAGAAGAGTGGTGATGAGAAGTCACAACTCAATTCTGAAGAAGAGGATAGACGATGCTTGGTGGTCTTCGCCCAGTGTGTGTTCCCTGTCATAAGGCTGTAGCAGGCTACGATTTGGTCAGGTTTTCTTCCTGCATTTTCTGGTTTCTAGTCTGGTACTGCTGTGGGTTTTGTGCAGACCTCCTTATTTTCAATGCCAGATACGAAGGACTGGAATACAGCCCAGGGTGATTAACAATTCTAGCATTTCACCCATCCCTCTGATTTGTTTTTCCAGGTAAGATGGAGTGCCAACGTGACCACTTTATAAATGCACATGGTCTTGAAAAGGGTGTGGGGAGAGGAGCAATGGGAGCCAATGAAGAGGCTTATCAGCTGAATCAGACAGGTGACTGGAATGGTAGCGAGTAGAGCACTATCTTCATCTATGGCAATTCTAAAGCCTGCTTCTCGAAGGAACAGCCTCTCCTCTCTAAAACAATGATAACTGATGCTAAGTAGATTTGGCGATGCTAATTTTGTCCTGCTATCCCTGGACTGGGTGTTCTTTCTTCACATTGTTTGCTTACATTAGGCTGTGGACATCCATACTGAATGCAGGTAAGGCATGTAATCTGCTGTATGATGTTGCAATTAAGTATAATACTAGGGTAAAGCTTTATGTCTGATCCATATTGGAGGGTACTAATATCAAAGTGTGTCAAAAGGTCTCCAAATCTATGTAAAAGATGTATATTGCAGGTCAGAGTTGGAGCCCTGGGAATGCCAAATGTCACTGAGATGAATTAAGATTAGGAGGACCTAATCTGGGCTCTTTTTGTCAGGTATGATTAGAACCACTGTAGAACGGTCCCTATGAAGCCCATTCGATGTGCCTGGATGTACAGCACCTTGAGTGCTGAATATTGCAAAGAGGTCAACAAGAATGAGTGGAATAGGTTCTACAATATCTATTATCAGGAGGGCTTTGTCCACCACTTTGATGGCTGTTATCCACATGTTTCATCATGGTCTAACACCAGTTTCATAGGTACCTAGGTCTGTGTTAGACTTGAAGCTTTTCATGATCCTATGTGGCCACTCTATTCTCCAAAATGTTTCCAAAGAATTCAGATCACATTCCAACATAAGCCATAGAGCAATGATGAATTATTCATTGATTAGGCAATGAAGACACAATCATGCATTGGAACATCTGTGCCAGATATGGGGACGTGGTGGAAGGGGAATAAAATTCAGAGCAAGTGGAATATGTCACATTAGCTCGTGATGCATGAACTATTTAGGTCCAATAAAATTTTGATTAAATGTTTAATACAGAAGGTTGGGTTCTTAATGAAGGCAAATGGTACGATATGCCAATTAGTTAAAGCCTTCAGGTCTTTCATGAACTGCATGATATTTATTTCTATAGCCCACCCACAGAATCAATTATGCCACAGAAGCTGTTTCCATCTGAAGATCAAGTTATTTATCTTCGGAAACGCTCGTTCTGGTGGATACTCTATCTAACCAAAGAATTCCACATCTAGTGAACACTCTAAGACGTCACACTGGATCTGGAGGTTTTTCTCAGCATTGCTCTCATGCACCAGTAGGTGGGATTCTATAGCTTAGTGACAGCTTCGTCCCGCCCCGGAAGTGACATTGGAACTGCACATAAGCACCACCTCAGCGTGCTGACATCAGTTTCTTCCCGGATTACGTTTGTGCCACCAGGCACGGAGCTTAACAAATGATTTGTTGTGAAAGCATGCAGATCCCTACACTGGGACCTTTTAAGAAGGAAAAAGGACCATTCCACAGGATGAGGAGGTAGGTGGTGAGGAATCTGCGGTTAGAAAAACACCAGAAAGAGCATTACCAAATGTAAGTAACTTGTTCTTCTGATGGATACTTCTAAACACAGATTCCCCACCTTGTGAATAGATACCAAACAGTCCTAAAGTGGTGGGTCTGTGGAATAATTCAAACTAAAAAGTCTTGCAGAACCGATAGGGCAAAGTGCCTCTACCGTCAGACCTAGCTATTGAGGCAGTAGTGCTTCATGAACATGTGAACTGATGCCCATGTTGTGGCCTGACAGATGTTCAAGACAGGCACTCCGTGTGCCAATGTGGTGGTTCCAGCCTTGGCGCTGGTACTATGAGCCCTCAGACCTTCCAGTGGCTGCATCTTGGCATAGCAAAACTTTATAGAGGACTATCTACCACGATATGGTCCTTTTCTGAACTGCCTAACCCTTCTTTGCTCCAGAAAG
The DNA here is from genome assembly GCA_963921515.1 of Calotriton arnoldi. NCBI lineage: Eukaryota > Metazoa > Chordata > Amphibia > Caudata > Salamandridae > Calotriton > Calotriton arnoldi. The sequence goes on along the minus strand of CAWUFW010002687.1, from coordinate 1,114,223 downwards.
CCCCACACAGAGATATTCAATCACCTAATGGTCCTTGGTAAGATCGAAAAAGGTGATGTATGGAGGTTGAATAGAGAGAGCTTGCAGTTCACTCATGAGACAAGCTAAAGTTATTGCAATGAGAAAGACTGTTTTAGGAGTCAGGAGACGCAAAGAACAGTTGTCCATTGGATGGTTCAAATGGGGTGCAAATAAAGAATGTGAAAACCAAATGAAGGCCCCACTATGGCATCACAAAAGGTTTGGGTGACTACATATGAACTAAATCTTTAAGAAAAGGCATCATAAACACTGAGTGAATCAAGTACAGTTGATCCAGTAAATGCAAAAAGGTCAAAAGGGCTGACAGATAACCTTTAATAGTACCCACAGCAGGCCCTTCCTGGGCTAAAGAAAGCACAATAAGCAAAACATCCAAGGCCGCCAAGATGACACCCACAAATTCAGGAGGGAGGTCAAAAGCAGTCAATTGGTGCTGCTCAATCTCCATGCATAGAGGTGAAGATTGTGCAGGCCTGGGTGCAGCACCCTGTCCTGCTGCTTCGACAGAAGATCCTCTTGGAGTAGCAGCCTGATTGGAGAATAGATGCTCATGCCCAGAAGTCCTGGGTACAACACTCCATTGGCCCAGTATGAAGCCGCTAGGATGAATTGGGCCTGGGCAGTTGATCAGCAACCACTGCAGATCTTTTGCAGTCTCTTCTGAAACCTGGATAGAATCTGACACGTTCCCTTAGTGCTGAGCCCACTGAGAGTTTAGATACCACTACGAGCAAGCAGGGTGCAGGAGGCTAATAGCCCAAAACAATCTCAGAACCACTCCCACGGAGATCCATGACCGAGGCTGAAACAGGACTTGCTGAACCAGAGAGAAGGCTCAAAACTGCACCAGTATCCAGAACGGCTCCGATGAATGGGAGCTGCTGTGAAGGAGTCAGGTGTCACTACAGCACAATTAGAGGTCCGCCAATGTGCGGAGGTGGCTCACAACTGACTCTGGCGAACCCACATTCAGGAGCCAGTGGTCGAGGTAGAAAAGACTGGTATACCCAATCCAAAGGTGTGCTGTGACCACTGCCATCCCTTTCATGAACACCCAAGGGGCATTGGTGAGGTCAAAGGGGAGTGCTTGGTTGGTGGGGCGGCTTGGAGGAAATGGGACTCAACTCAATCTCAACGGAGGTGTCCAGACCACTGGCCTCCTGTAAAGCAAGGTACAAATTCACATTATCTCCATTTTCCTCACCCAGATTATGTTGACTTTGGTCAGAGTCTAAGCCAGACAAGGTGTGGAGGACTTGTGGAAGATTTCCCAGTAGGTGGCAGTGTTCTGTCAGAGTTGGATCGGTTGTGGTTTATCATGCAACTTCAGTCAGGGCTGAGTAGGGTTAGTTTTTGATTCGGACAAATTAATTGAGTACCCCTCTGGCTCGGGCCAGTGTCTGTATGACAGAGACCAGAGTGGGTTGTGGAGCTAGGGTCAAAGTCAGGTTGGGTGCCGGCCCCAGAGTTAGGGTAGACAGCGTGGAGGACTGATCCACCAATAGTAACCTAACTGGAGGCCTCCTCAGATAAGGGGAGGCACAAAGGAGCCCCAGAAAGAGCCAGAATGGTGCCAAATATGCATAGCATGGTTTCTCTAAAAACCTTTATCTGCTGCAATGTCGCAAACAGACCAGGGCACTCAGGGTGCATCTGAATAAATTGGGGGATCGGATACTTGGTATCCTGTCCGCATGACTTCTCGGGTTGGGAGGAATCCAGTTTTTACTTCTTGCTTTTAATTTCCTTGGACTTACCAGAGGGCTTCAAATGGGAAGAGGATCTATCGCAAGAACAGGCTCGAGAGCAGCAGCGGGTCTGCACCCTCTACTTCGACTGGGAGCAAAACTCACACACCTTCCGCAGAGGGGAATTTGTCTTTATGGTTTTGGATCACCCCTGGGGTTCATCCGGGTGCAGTTCTCGCAAGCCTTGGAGTTGTTTGGTGATCCTAGGCACCATCTAAGGTTAGAGGTATGCACAAAAATGTATTTTCGTTATATTTTGCATGCCACACAAAATTATTCAAGGAATTCTGAGCTATTCCTTAATGTACAAGTGGTTGACTTGGAGTCTTAGAATAACTCCATATCTCCCTTTATCCTAAATATTCCAGAAAAAGTTGGAAATGTTCTGAATAAAATTTGGATTATTGGATTAAACAAACAAGTAAAAAACACTTTATCCATGGCCTTTCTCAAATAAATTAGATGATAGAGAAAAAACAGCTGAATCGTATTACACCAAATTTGGTGGAAAGCTACCTCCTGCGGAACTCCTGTGGGAGCACAAATTAAAAAAATAAAGCCTTCTGATTGACAGAGGACTTTTTACCCCGTCAGCCATCTTGACCTGCAGGAGCGAAACAGTTGTGTGGGAGCTTCAGCTCCGATTCGCTGGACCAACCTCAAGAAAAATGCAGCAGCCACCATTACAGAACTCGGGGACTCTGTCCCATGTACTGAAAGTTTTAATAAATAAGGTATAGGAGGGCAGGGTAGGGGTACCCTAATACGCTGGACCATGAGGGGGGTGTTTCACATTTGAAAACAAGAAGGGTTTTTGGGTTGCAAAATTCCTGCGGGGGTCCGCGCATTCTCTGGACTTCCACGGGAGTCCTGAGGGAGCCAGCAGGGCCCTGGACTCCAGCAGGACCGGGAAACAATTACAACAAAAATGTGGATGAGTGTTCACAGGGCTAGTCAAACACCGGGGGGTGGGCACAGGGCATGGCCACATATGGGCAGTCTCTCACCAAACCCTACCACAACTAAACCAAGCCTTTGACTTGTACAGAGGTTTTTGTGGGCATACTAGTCCTACACCAAACCCTACTATGCACAACTTATGCCCAGAACAAAAGTCTTTGAGAACAGTCCTGTCCCTAACCAAACTCATAGCCTTCATCCTGTATAGATGGCTTCATGGAGAGACCAGTTCTTCACCACCCTACTTCGCACAGTGTTTGCTCTGTAAAGAGGTCTTGACAGAGAGGCTAGTCTGTCCCCAAACCCTAATAAACACCACCTTCATTCTGTATAGAGGTTTACATGGAGAGTCCAGGCTCTCGCCAAATCATACTACGCGCAGCCTTCGCTTCGTGCATAGATCTTCACAAACCCTAATATACACAGTCCTTACATGGCAGCTAGTTACTTTTATTCAAGGAAGACATAGGACAAGGGGTGTATGCATTCCTGGGCTGGTGCCCATATATCAGACCCCAGCTCCCTCCTAAACAACCCTCTAACACCGGTAGGAGACGGTGTCCAACCATGAGTAGGCAGAACTGACACGTTAGTGCAAGAGGAAAAGGAGTAACGAGGGCCACATTTTCTTCAGTGCACCCCAAGTGTGGACAACCATCCATTGTCCTGTTTCCAATCTAAAGGCACTTCTAAAAGTAGATGCATTAAGCAGCACAGAAGCTATAGCTGTATGAAACACTGTGCCCTCTAACTCCCCCAACCACCTACAAAAATGCCTTTCATCATTAACAGCAGCTGATTCCCCAACAAGATCGACGGACTCAAACCTAACTATCTTTTTGGCATCTTTAAGGGAGGAGAATCACCGCCCTGTGAAGCACAGACAAATCCCCTGTATACACCCCACTAAAAATAACTCGCATTTTGTGGCTTTGCAGCCAAACATGCAGGAAAACCAGAACTTTAAACAATTGTTTACTATTAAAGAGAAAATGCAATTTACCAAGTATGTTACTAAATGAGAAATCATAAGACTGGGTTTGAATCCCAATATTCTCTCCAAGCCAAATTGTGTGATCCTGGTCAAATCTCTTCTCAAGTGTAATTTCCCGTATAGGTGAATAGATGGACGTGCTTAGAAATGTTTACCAGAAGTATTCGCTGCTGTATGGAAAACTGGAAATGTACATCTTCGTCCGCCAGCCTACTTCAGTATGTGCGTTGTACAAAAACCTTGTGTTTGAGTCAATAGCCTAAGAACTTAGTCCACATATAGGAACACATGACCCCTCACTTTCTTTCCTCTTAGTTCACTAATAGCATTGCCATCAGGCTAGTGGCAGGATTGTTTATCAGTGCATGTTTAAAAACTGTTACTTTTAATAAATACATTTTCAAATAAGCTGCTGTATTAAGATAAACCGCTTCCGTGTTAAAGAAATGCACTTTCCTGAATTTTGAAGACACCATATAATGCTATGACATGATCTTTGTTGATTTACATGCCACCTATTCTCAGGGCTCAGCTCCTGCAGGGACTCTTAGAGTCAGAATCCACACTTGGCTCAGCTCTTTCTGTTAAATTGTTGGCCAGCCTACCCCTACAGTCCGGGTCCACCTAGAGCTACAGGAAGCAAGGCAGCAACTAGTGTCTCGAGGCCCAAGTGGAAAGTGAGCGCGCCAGCTCACCTGCTAATGTGGATGACTGCTGCCGGGAGCGTGGCACGACAGGGATATGGCATGGGTCAGTGCCCAACCAGTTTGATTTTGTCACCTCAATATGGAGCACTCAGGCACCTCATGTGGGGCTGGCAAAGGCAGTTTACACGCATCTAGGACTGAATAACCTGCCCTGGCGGATTGTAATCAGTCAATGAGAAGCATCTAAACGGGCACTGATAAAGCACGCTATATTGACGAAGAAGAGCACACATGTCACATGATTGGCGGATTGCAGCATAGGCTCAGCAGTCCGAGCCTGGGCGGCAATCAGCAAATCAACACCTGCTCTTTCCCACCCTTAAACGTTTTTATAACGTTTCACCCCGCTGCCCCCCAGACCCTCGTACTGCACTACCTGCATAGTAAGCGAGCTATAATTACATAGCTGCCAAGGCTTCAGATTGCTTATGTGTGACATTTTCAAAATTTCCGTGTAATTATGAGGTGACATTCAACGACTATGAGTGACACTTTCTCGTGAGCAAAATCAAGCAATGACGATAATGGAAACATATAAATTTCAGAAACTACACCCATTTAATGAGACTGCCTCTTCAAAGTGCCATCACCTCCTTAGTCAAGAACCCCATCTCGTGAATCAAGAAAGTTTCACAACTCATGCAACTGCTGTCTAACACTTGTTTCATCATATGAGCCCGCCACCTTGTCAATTGGACAAACTTCAAAAGACATTCCAGTGGTAGGAACGAGACCAACCCTATGGGTCAATAGTGCTACAATTCAGACCAAGGTGTATCTCTAGCGGACTGGCCAAAGATCAGAGACAAGTCATGGGGTCTGTGGTATGGCTGGCGGCTTAAGATCCTCAATAGGCATCCTTAGAACTTTCATTGCGTTCAGACAGATTGCGCGCTCCTGTTAAATTTAATGTGATTGTGTTATAATTACACACTTTGACTGACAACATTTGACGTGTTTTGTGGTTATACTCACTGATCTGTTCTTCTGAATCTTTCAGCCTGAGCCCCAGGCAACATGACTGGCGCGTCAGCGACTCACTGTGCAAGGCAGCTCAAATCGGCCCTGGGACAATTAATCAGCCTTAAGCAGTCCAGGCTGTGGCCTGCCGCCGGCCAGTTGTCCTCTGAGTCCTGGCTGCCGCTGCAACCCGGTCAGTGACTGTCATCCATGACGGTGACAACTGGCTGCAGCACTCACCCTCGGCGGAGGGGCTCGAAATAATTAATTAGATGGAGGGGGAGCAGCGCAGCCATAGTATAAATTTAGCCCAACAACGCAGGCAGCCAGCCAGTGCGAGCAGCAGTACTCTACGAACCAGCCCAGCACCTTGATTAATTATTTGCCGCGAACCGACCTCACAAAATGTAACTCCGGACCCAGCGGCGTGCTCTGGCAGCAGCAGGACGTCACGTGCCCCTTGCGGCGCCATAAAGTTGTGTCACAACCTGATGGGGTAGGCTGGCCCAAGCTGTCTCGACAGTAGTTGGTCTCTCCCCGGCGGCAGGGCCATGACGTCAGGCTGCCTGAACTCCGAGCCGCATGGCACCGTGGGATTGGAATGTTGAAGATACATTGTAGCAGCACAATGACTCTGTGAGCCTGCTCAGCTGCTGAGAGTGCCCCAAGCCTGTAGGAGCTGCGCAGGCCACAGGCGCGCACTCACTGCTGCGACACACACTCAGTTTGCAGCGCTTCTGTGACAGGACTGAGACAATGTATTATGAGTGACAAAGCATTTCAGTGCGGTGATGCGGAGCACCACACTGAAATGCGTTAGTCTAACGCCTGATGCGTGGTACTTGGCAGGAGTGTAATTAGCTCAGCAGTAGAATCCCCTCACCATGTCGGGCCAGTAGGCTTGAAAATTGGCTCGCTCTGAAAAAAATCTACTCACCATCGCGAGTGGGAGTGTAGATATTTCGAGACCTGGGTAGGAAGACTGGGCAGCCTGTACTCATTGCACACTCCCACCCACATATTCAAGCTTCCTTATGTAGCCATGGCCCAACTACATACAGTTAGGATCTTAGTATTATGTTACTTTACTTTTTTTTTTTTTTTTAAACACACAAACATAGGAAGTCACTGAAAAAAACAAAGGTTTCATTAATCTTTTGGGTGAGTGTGTGTGTGTGTGTTCCCCACCTCCCAACTACCACGTGTCCAAACCCCACTGTGGGTAGTAGAGACGGGGGGTATTTTAGTTCCTGATGGTTGATGAATCAGGTCCGCGGATGTAAATTCAAAAAATAAAGGCTACTCATTGGATTGGGGAGCTTTTTGTTCCAGTCAATAATTTCAGGTGCTGGGACATGAAGGCTCTGATTGGTCGACCTCAACTTTGTAAAATATTTTGCAGCCACTACAGCAGGACACGGGCTTAGTCCACACATCAACATACCAACCGTCAAAACGTCAACACAACTACCAAATGTCAATACATCAAGCCAACAACTGTCTTAAGTCAACACAAGCAACATCATAAGCCACACACCCAGCATCATACACAAACACACCCACAATCATACATCTACACAACCCATATCATCCGCCAACACACCCACTAAAAAGTCATCACAACGATCATCAAAACATCCGTCTACCTCATCACTGGGCAGCACATCCACCACCATATATCCAAACAACCAACTTCATATGCCAACACATCAGTCATAAAAACAAAAAAATGATGAAAGTGAAAAGTTAAGGTGCTACTTTCCCCTTGTGCCACAGTAAGTCAATGTTGCTTTCACCTACCTTCAATTCTGCTCCATGTTAAAGTTTTCACTTCATTCACAAGCTTAAGTGGGTTATGTACTAGTAGCTCATTTACCAGACTCCACCCTACTTCAAATGAAACCATATTGCATACAGCCGTCCACATAGTAGCATGTCACAGGAAACGTAACTACTTCACTAATATTTGAAGAGAACCAGATCAACTCCAACTTCTGGCTCGCACTTCTTAAGATTTAGCACATCATTAAAAGGCTCTCTATTTCAAATAATCCACTGTATTGTGCAACTACCACATCAGCTTTATCTTAAATCCAATCCACCATCCGTACTATTGCTAGGATTGTTACCTACTTGCATAACATAACGCCATACGTCTCCCTGTACCCAAGCAATCTGTCTGTAATTTGCTAAAATGATCCCATCGTATGTTCTAATTGGCAATCTCAAGCATTTGTAACTTCAGAGAAGTCTTCCACCGAAATAAAATAAAAAAATCTCTAATTTTAAATGTACATGGAAAGTATTGATCAACTGGGCAACGCTTACAAAATGTTTGCCAACTATCTCCATAACAATTTGGTGAGGGAGAAAATGGGGCAAGGCAGTTTATCACCAACATGCAAGAGCTGAATGCACACTCGCTTGATTTGGTCTTTCACAGCTGGATGAGAAAGGCATCATCAGAATGTACATGATAATGATTTTGTTTAAAAGTTAATGAATTTGCTAGTTGATTTTCACACATCATAATACATAGGTGGGGAATGCTTACACTGCGTTTTTTAATAGAATGTTCCATGCAGCCTGTGAACAATGAGTTCTGCTCTAGTGTTAAGAATTGACTTATCCATTTTTTTGGTGCACTGAAGCTTCCCCCAATGAAAACCTCTGCCGATTGAAAATGGACAACCAAATGCTGGCCACTCAATGCCTATGTTCAGCAAAAAAAAAAAAAAGACATGCAGTTAAGCACAGTTAGATGCACCCTGCCATAAAGGAACAAGGATCAGCTTATCACGCAGGTGCACAGCAACAGTAGCAGGGTTTGTTTTCTCTATTTTAAAAACTGCAATAGATGTGCGAAATCAGCTAATGTTAATATACATTAACCAAAGTTGGATATGGAAGGCTTCCACTCAGAACTAAATTGTAAATATTTAGGAGACAGTGTAGGTTTTATCAGCTCTGCAGATAAAAAGGAGCACGTCAAAACCAGTATTTAATACATGTATTTGTAAGTGAATTTATATTTCAGAATAAGAGCAGACCGAGCAATTTATTACAGTGATTTGCTAACAAGGATGGGGTGCTGCAAATTATCCAACATCCAATGGGTTCAGTTGAAAATCATGAACTTCAATAGCATTAAAACTTGCAAATCTATCACGCTCAATAGAGACACTAATTATACCAATCACACCATATTTCAAATATCATTACTTAAAAAACTCTCACCATTGTCCCAGAATATAGTTTCTAATCTTAAGGTAACGATCTGGTGTTTTTGCCGGGCGCCCTTCAAAGAACCCTGGAATGGCTTGCTTTTCTTCCTCCATGATGACATCTCTGTCAATTATCACTTCCTGATCCGGTGGTTTTAGCTCCTCCTCTTCCTCTTGACTATCTTCATCTAACTGACAAGAAGGAAGTAAAAGCAGGTCGTCACCAACCAAGTCCTCTGCTTCTGAGCACTGGATAACATTTGGTGATTTATTGGCGATTCCATCAATCCCATGTTGATTCTGTTTATCACATATCACCGACTGTGTGGCGCAACTTATAGAGCATAAAGACTTTAAAGATTTAACTCCAACAAAGTTCTTGTTTTCTGCACAAAAGACATTCTTAGGAATTGTACATGGAGAGGTCCTCCTTACATCTGTCAGAGCAGGACATTCCTGATTGGTTACTGTAAGATTATGTTCTTCCACACGTAGATAGGCATGATCGCTAAGAGCAATTTCTTTTGTTGAAATATTATGAGTGTATGATGCATCATTATTTGAGGATTTTGCTGACAGCAGTGCATCAGTCTCATCCGTAATGTCTACTTCTTCATCATCTGACATTGTTTCAATTTTTACTGGGTTCAGGTTGGAATCAGAACATCCCACTAATTGTTCAGATATCCATGCAGGCTCCTCTTTGGCGTCCAAAAGGCAGTTGACATTGCTGTGATTACTAATTTCCTCTTTTCCAATTTCCTCAGTATTTACCTACAAGAGTAAATATACAAATAGTAAAGTACTTTCTCCTTACATTATTAGCTAAAACAAAATCACTTAAAACATAGTATAAATCAAAACTTATGGGCCACAGGCTCCCATCCCCTGGCAGAGAACCACCAGCCAAATTTAGAGATCAACAACAGACAGGTGGGGACCTCTTTGCCTTAAGATGAAACACGAGTGCAGATGCTCCACTTCAGCAACTGAACTTTGCTGAGCGGGCACCCGGTTTGTTGCACCAGCTTGATAAAGGTTATTAGTTTTCAAGAAACAAAATCCCAAAATCTGAGTTTACCTTTTAAAAACAAAAAACCCAATAGCCCTGAAACGCTGTAAGTTTTCTCTTTGCTCATAGGGGTGATTGTTTGAGTTTTTAGCCCGACGAACACTGTGGGCATGGAAATCAAGAGATTTTCACCTCGTCCTAAATGTGACAGGATGACTGCCTGGTTGCAGATGAGTCGAGTCAGAAGTAGGGGTGGGTGAAGTTCACAGAGTTCTACTCCCCAGAATTCTGTGGAGTTGAATGAAACCTCCGCGGAGTTCTGCCCGCACAGACTCCCAACCAACAGCATAAAAAGAACCCTCCTCCCCCTTCAATCATGCATGGTCCGACTCCGCAGCACGTCCTGCAGCCGCCATGAGCCTCGCTGATGTTTATTACAGGCCGCCAGAGCCGTTTGCGCCCGATCTACTTCAGCCTTCAGAGACATGGCTGGCAAAAATTGGCTACATATCCCCTAGCCCTAGTTCAATTATCTGCCGCAAAGCTGTGTTGTGCCGCGTTTCCTGCAGAACGGCCTATGTGTAATGCAGGCCCAGTTTGAGGCGCTCATGAGGCCTTTAATTACTAATTCACAACACTTTAATTTTATTTATTTACTTATTTATAAAGTTTTGTATAGCCCGAACGTGACCCTAGTGGGTATCAGAGCGCTTTACATGACAGGGATTAGTGTAACATTTGATCTGACAAAAACATAAAAACCAGGAAATACATGCGTGAAGAATCAAACAAATCATAAAGTATACTAGTATAACATAGATTCAACTAGAATAAAGACAGTAATAGGAGATGATAATCTCCATGAGAGTTTGCGGACTATACATTATCAGTAACACATTCTGTTACCACTTATCTTTGCTGCCTCTGAGTAATCGAACACCGTTCCACAGAACAGCAAGGATGGAGAAAGCAGAACAGAAGGCCAACATTAAACTAATACATTTGGTGTGTCGTGAAACAAATGACATGGAGCGCATGATAAGCGCTTGATAACAACTATAATAGAACACACTTATTGCAGAGGGTTGCGCTGCTTAAGAGCAGATGGCAGATTCTCTCACAGTCCTGCATTGCGTTATGCCTCTCCTTAACCACTCTCTCACAGCCCACCGCTCTCTGTAATTCCTGCAGCTCCCGGCTCCCAGTCCTACTACAGTGTTTCAGCGCTGCAACGTTCCGACTTCTCTGACCTCTCATGGCTGCTCAGGCCACTAGGCGCCACGCCGAACAGGAAACAACTCCAAACAGCACTGCGTTATGCGGGTTTATAAGGAGGGTGATTTCAATTTGCCTCCATCACGCCAAAAAGGAGCAGGGAAGCATGCAGCCGATGTTAACAAACTTTCAAGAATCTAACTTGCTGCGCGCCTCCCGATTGGCTCTGAAGGTTTCAGTCTTGTGTCCCACAGAAGCACATCAGCACTACTAGAGTGCATTACGTGAATGTAGCCATAGGAGCCATATTAGGTGTAGAAATCTTGGGTCGGGCACTGGTAAACTCCGCTATATGGTGGATGGTGAGTGTTTGCTGAACTCCGCACTCCAAGCCGAGTGGGGAGTGGTTAAAACTGAACAAGCTCTGCCAGAGGAATGGAGTTTACCACCCACAACTAGTCAGAGGCTTCTGACAGCGAAGCCAGCGGAGGCTCTGCTTTCAGAAAAACTGCTGTTCATTCACCTCTAAATGTGGCAGGGCAAGTGTCAGTCTGGAGGGGTGGAAGCACAACCCATTTACAGCTGTTACCGCTCTGCCAAACTGTTAATACGCCTTTATTCTTTTTAACACATATTTAAAAACAACTTCCAGACACCAGATATTTTTTTGACATGAGAGTATGTAACCCATTACCTTTAGAAGTTCGGAGTAAAATATTTCTTTTAGGGAGTAAACATAGCAATTTAAATTCTAAATGTGTGTATGGAGCGATCGGAGGCAATACAAATGGACAACTGTACACCACACAAAACCAACAACATAGCAAAAGTCTTATTAGGTGAATAAAACACATGTTGAGTTTAAAATACAGGTAGTTTAGTCAGAATCCTTACTTCACTTGGAATTAGTGTGTCACTTAAATGAAAAGATGTATTTTTGCCTTAAAGGCTTTCTTTACATTAGATCACATCAGATTAAGTGAAATCAATAGTAGATTTCCCACTGTGGCACCATGTTGCACATGGCTTCAATCTGACTATATAAGAGGAGACGTGCTACCTTCCAATTTCTTTTTTTGGGAGTATCGTAGGTCTCTATTTCTTGTTGCATAAGTACTCTGCTAATTTAGAGGAGTGAATCTGTTTAGTATTCTGCTTAATTGATGCCCTGTTTCCAAATGTATTCAAAAACAAAAACTAGAATTTGCAAATGTTCTTTTTGTGAAACATATTAAACATTAATGTCACAATTCATATAACAGGTTATTCAATTCAACAAAAACTGAAGCACAGACAAGTGAACACTGCATTTTCATATATACAAGCACAAATAGAAATATCAATCGTAATAACAAGAATTCTTCCTTCCTCATGCAATTAAAAATTAAGCACTTTACTTACTTTGTTTTTAAGGTAGTGTCGAGCAAAGCTCTTCACTTGAAAAACAGACCGACTTCCAACCATCTTAGCTATTCTTGTCCACCTTCTGCCAAATGTTGCCTAGTGTAGCAAAAACAAATTAAATCAACGCAGTGCCAAGACTTCTGACTAACACGTTTTTCAAACCACCCCACAGTAATTTAAAAAGTAATCTAGAAAAGGCAGAGCAAATGAGAGTGGCCTGTAGTGTCACTTAGATTTCAGCCTTACTGATTCAGCGAATACACCTAGCAAGTAATTCCACTACAGGAGCACACTGCAACAAGGGACACTGTCGTCCAAGGACTTGGCCATGGCTGAAAGGCAAGAAGCTTTTTTAAGCAGTGTAAAATCTGCTATGGATTGGAACTCGGCAATATTTCCTTCAACAGCAAGGACACAAAGAACTCTTGTAATGAGAGTTTGAAAATAAATGTGATTTTTAGCAAGCAGCCAGCATAGTTTACTTTATAACTTATTTTTTACCAAACGGAGAAGTTATTCTTCCAGGAGCATTAATTAGTTAGTTCTTGCCAGGATTTGTTGTCTCCATGGACTCCTGTTATCGTAATTACATATTTCATCACAGGTGCTACAAAATCACCAGTTTAAACAAAAGCCAATATCACGCGTGTCCACACACAATCCACATGGAATGCAGTCAGTGCAACCTAACTCAATGCAACCAAACAACATTGCTAACTTAAACCTCCAAATAGGAAAACAAGAAATTCCTCCCACAATTTGCAAACAGTAGTCAAAACAGCAAAAAGTGTTCAATAGTTACAGCAATCTGTTTGCAAATGAATAGCTGTAACTTTTTCTAAATACAAATTATGGGAGTAAACTTAGTATAGAAAGCTTTTGGAAGCACTTGGTATGTATAAAATTCTCAGCAGAATCTCATTTGCATTAAGAAACACAAAGGGCTACAATACGCTGCAAGTGTTTTGAAGTGAGCAAAAAATGTATCTTTTAAGGAGGACAAAGATTTTGAAATGCGCACAACCATGTCAAGTTGGATAGCCTTCAGGCAGGTCAAATATCCATCAGAATATTTTTGAAAATCTCATGATATGGCTTATTTACTGGGCATACCAGTAAATTAAATGCTTAATAAATATCTTAACATTACACATATTGATTGTATTCACCAGTCTTAGGTTATATATACTTTTGTACTTTAGGTATTTAAAATGGACAACTTTCTTCAAGAGGTTTCAGGTGACTTTAGCAAAGTCCTTGTGGTGCTCCGCAGGGGACGTCTTTCGGTGCAGAAGTGAAGGGACGATAGTCGGATTCTCTGAGTGCATCCTGTAAGGAAGGAGGCGATACACCGGAGGGTATTTTGCTGTATGCCTATGTTGTAGAGTCTGTTGAGGGTGTTGTGGGAAACAGTGTAGAAAGCCGCTGAGAGGTCGAGGAGGATCAGGGCCACAGTTTTTCCATGGTCGAGGAGTGTTCTGATGGAGTCTTTGGCGGCAATCAGTGCGGTCTCCGTGCTGTAGTAGGCACAGAATCCTGATTGAGAGGCGTCCAGTATGAGGTTCTGTTCCAGGAATTCGGTGAGCTGCTGGTTGATGGCTTTCTTGAGTACTTTGGCCGGGTATGGGAGTTGGGAGATCAGACGATCATGTTTTAGATCATTCGGGTCGGCAGAAGCTTTCTTTAGGAGGGGTCTGGTGTCTGTGTGTTTCCATCTGTCTGATAAGGTAGCTGTAGAGATGGAGGTTTTGAGGATGCTGGTGAGTTGTGTGCTGATAGGGTTCATAGTGAGGTTGTAGAGGTGGTGGAGGCAGGGGGAAGTGGTCGCCCTGGAGTGGATAAAAGACATGATGGCTGAGGTAGTCAGGACAGTGAGCGGTGACCAGGTGGTAACGGTTTGGCTGGTGTTACCCGATTGCTTGAGGTCATCAGGGTGGAGGGTGGCTGGTTGGATGTTGAAATTGTGGTAGATATTGGTGATCTTGCTGTGGCAGTATTGTGAGAGGGTGTCACAGAGTTCTTGGGAGGGGTGGATGGCTATCGGGGTGGAGAATTGTCTTGAATATTGTGAAGAGTTCCTTTGTGCGGTTGGCTGCAGAGTCGATGTGGGTGGTGATGACTGCTTTCTTGGCTTCTTTGATATGCCGGTGATAGTTGCTGAGGGCAGTTTTGTGAGTCGCTCTGTCGACTGGGTTCTTGGTGGCATGCCAACGTTTCTCCAGTTGGTGGCAGTTGCGCTTGGTGGTCCTGAGTTCTGGAGTGTACCAGCTGGCATGTTTGGGGGTCTTGTTGGATCTTGTAGGTTTCAGTGGGGCGACTGTCGGCGCTGTCACTGATCCAGACGGCGAAGTTCTGGACAGCCTGGTTGAGGTCTGGGGTTGGGAGGTGGTAAGGGCCTGTGACCACTGGGTTTCGGAAACCTTGCTTCAGCTGCGGTGGGAGGAGATCCCCCTCCCCACACCCACAGACCATGCACGAAACCTCAGCATCCCTGGAATGCTCACTCACTGTGAGCTGCCATCTCATTATCCTGTTACCACACGCTACGCCTGCACCGAAAGATCTTTATGTAGATCCCCACTGAATCCAGAAAGTCGGTCACTCATGCACTCATCAGCAGCAGAATCCCCTATGGCAAGGCACTCTATGCCGGCATCACCCTGAAACTCGTCAAGAAACTGCAGAACATTCAGAAAGCCTCCGCCAGACTCATCCTTAACATACCCCACCGCAGCCTCATCACCAGCCCCCTGAGACACCTTCACTGGCTCCCAGTCAACAAAAGAGTCACCTTCAAGCTCCTCACACACGCATACAAAGCCCTACACTACACGGGACCTGCGTATCTTAACCACCACCTCGCATTTAACGCACCCACCAGAGACTTCTGCTCTGCCCAACTGGCCCTGGCCACCATTCCACGTATCCCCAAGACTACGGCCGGAGGAAGAACCTTCTCCTACGCACCGCAAAGACATGCAACACCCTGGCTCTCCACTTCAGGCAATCACTGTCCCTGCCTGAATTCAGGAAGGACCTCAAGACCTGGCTCTTCGACTGAACTACAGTACCTTTGATGGATCAGCACCCCCTCCAACCCACCACCCCCCACACCTAGAGACCCTTACAGGTGAATGGCCGCACTTTACAAGACACTCGATTGATTTATTGATTGAGATCTGTTGCCTGGTGATGGTGGGCTGGGGGTCGGTGATGGTGAAGTGTATAACGGTGTGGTCGGGCCAGGTGAGTTCTGTGGTGTGGCTGAATTTGATTCTGTCGCTGGAGGTGAAAATGGGGTTGAGTGTGTCTGGCTTTGTGCATGGGTTCAGTGACCAGTTGGGTGAGGCCGATGTTGTTCAGGTTCTCCAGGAGGGTGATGGAGTTGGCATAGTTGTGGTCATCGATGTGGAAGTTGAGGTCTCCGAGTAGGAAGTAGTGGTGAAAATCGATTGCTTGGGCTCCTGGGGGTCTGTAGGCGAGGGATGCCTCTTATCGGTCTTCGCGTCAGTTTCTAGTAGGAAGCGGAGGTGTACCATGAGAGGTGTGGTGTAGTTAGTGATGGTGATTCTGATGGTTTCCATAAAGATGATGGCGATGCCTCCACCTTGTTTGTAGGAGCGGTCTCGGTGTATCATCTTGTAGCCTTCGGGAGAGGCAGCGATGTCTGGGTTTGAGGAGGGGTTGAGCCATATTTCGGTGATGAAGGCAATGTCCGTGGAGAGGGTGGTGATGGTGTCCCATATTTTCGTGGCGTGTTTGCTGAGTGAGCGGGTGTTGAGCAGGATACAGTGGAGCGGTTGCAGTGTTATTGGTCTTGTGAGCAGAAATAGTGTGGGATCTTTCATAGGTCGTGTTGCAGGAGAAGTGGCAGTGTCGGCAGGTGAAGGATCCTTTGGTGGATCATGGGGGGGAGGAGACGCAGCTGTAGTTGTGGCATCGGGGCTGGGACAGCAGGCAGCGCAGGGACAGCAGGTGGTGCAGGGATAGCAGGCTGCGCAGGGACAGGCACAGCAGGCAGCGCATCGGCAGGGACAGCAAGCAGCGCAGGGACAGCAGGCAGCGCATGGGCAGGGACAGCAGCGCATGGGCAGGGACAGCAGGCAGCGCAGGGACAGCAAGCAGCGCAGGGACAGCAGGCGGCGCAGGAACAGCAGGCGGCGCAGGGACAGCAGGCGGCGCGCGGACAGCACAGGTACAGCGGACAGCACAGGTACAGCGGACAGCACAGGTACAGCGGACAGCACAGGTACAGCGGACAGCACAGGTACAGCGGACAGCACAGGTGCAGCGGACAGCACAGGTACAGCGGACAGTGCAGAGACAGTGGGCAGCGCAGGGACAGCAGGCAGCACAGGGACAGTAGGCAGCACAGGGACAGCAGGCAGTACAGGGACAGTAGGCAGCACAGGGGCAGGGACAGTAGGCAGTACAGGGGCAGGGACAGCAGGCAGCACAGGGGCAGGGACAGCAGACAACACAGGGACAGCAGACAGCACAGGGGCAGGGACAGCAGACAGCACAGGGGCAGGGACAGCAGGCAAGGCAGGGACAGCAGGTACAGCAGACAGCACAGGGGCAGGGATGACAGGCAGCGCATGGGCACAGTACCTTAGCTGGGGGTCGGCGGGAAACTATGGCAGCCCTGCTCACAGTAGCAGAGGGTGCTGAGTTGTGGTTTCTCTGGGCAGGGTCAAGGTAGTCCCAGGCTGCGGGAGGGGGTGCCCTCTAAATAGGGGCCAGCAACAGAACTGCAGAAAACTGCGGCAGTCCTGCTCCCAGTACCGGAGGCTACTGGGAGTTGTGGGTTTGCTGGGAAGGGTCAAGGTAGTCCCACGATGCGGGCACCCTCTAAATAGGGGCCTGTGGCAGTAGCACATGCATTCAAAACACCCTGCTCTCATCTAAAATTTATCCAAGTTCAAAATGACAGAAATTATGTAAAATGTTAATGCACAGTCATCAACAATATGGACGTCAGGGGCAGCTCCTCCATTGGAGTGGAGGAGCGTCGCCCCACTTGCGTGCCCCCAAAGCCCCAGAGATTTAAAAAAAAATGGTAATTGATTCAGAGCGTCAGGATGGGCGGGGCCTGCTGAGTGAGCAGAGAGGAGTGGTGGGCAGAGGGCTGCCTTTCCACTTGTTTAAAGTGCACATGTCCCTTTGGCCGGCAGTCTTGAGACAGCCAGCCACACATGCGCATTTTAAACCTCTCAACTCAGCTGTCTTAAGAAAGCTATGTTGAGAGCAAGTGCAGGCATCCAGCACCCTCAGGAGCAGTGACAGAGGCCGCTCCCACCAATTAGGGCACTGCTCACATGCTGGTTAACAGTACATGAGCAGGCCTGGATTGGTCGAGGGAGTTTGCTTGGGCCTGCATTGCAGTCCCAGCAGATGACGTCAGAGTGAGGACGCCGTCTCTCACGATCAGTAAGTGTCTTCCTTTTTTTTCTTCTTTTGTTTGCCTGACTCTCCACCCTCAGTAGATGCCAGCCGCCACTGATGGACATCTAAGATAGGCTGATCATGATGGCAAATAAATATTACAGCAAGAACAGGGAACCTCTTTCACTACCAGATCAAACCACAGTAAGGAGTCATGAGGTTTTGTGTTGCCTCCAGGTACATTATATTTATAAAACATAAGCAGACTTGGTCTGAGGTCTGCAGGAAAACTATATGGCAATACTTTGAGAAGGAAAATTTGTGTCCAATAATTCCTTAGAGATGAAGATTGGCGGTTGAGCTCAGATTTATTTCCAAAACAAAAAATGAGCCTTTCAGCTAGTCATCTTATTCTCAGGAAATGGCCAACACTTGTTTCATGATATTCAAGTAACTTCTTCAGGGCCAATCTTTAGTCTTTGAACAGTATGAAGTAACGTACAATATTGCCATATATTATACACAGATTGTAGGAAGAAAATCACACAAACCAAAGAGTGAAAGAAAAACATTACAGGAAAAATAAAGAATTAAAATTTAACAGGTTATGTTAACAAAAATAATTTACATGTCAATACAAAAAGCAAAAACATAAAATATATTATACAAAAACACATGCCGGATCATGCCCGGATAACACATGCGTTATATAGAGAAGTGATCAATAAAGATATCAGTGGGGAATAATCCCTTTAACCTATTCCTACCTAGGGAAATCATAAATGATATAATAAAAGAGACAAAAAACCACAAAGAGTAAAGTAAAAAGTGTTGAAATAAAACTCCAATAAGTGCAATAGGAAAAAGAAAATCTGTTCTACGGAAGATGAACAAAAAGCAACTCACCAAACCATTATTGCACTTTGAAGTGAAGCAAATGTTTCTTACAAGCAAATCCAATACCTAGTTTACAATTACAATCCGAATAATTACAGAATATGCAAGTGAATCCGACAGCAACAATACATCCAATATAAAAGTCAAATAAGCGTAAAAATAATCAGTGTAAACGCAGTTTGAATTTGCATACATGGAAAGTACTAGGAAAAAAGTACTCGTATAATACGCGATTCATTTCGAAATCCAATGTACAATGCATCAATAACTCTCAGTATATCTTAATGCCTGAAACAAGCAAGAAATAACTAGAGCTCTAACCCACTCTAATCTCGTTGTTAAGAAAAGGTCTCAAAAATTATCAAAATACACTGCCAAGAACAAAGAACTACCTTTCATGTCCATTACAGAGTGGCAGTTTTAAATGAAGTTATCCAAATCCCGTACTAATTTGCACTACATTTCTTCACCAATAGTGCTACTTATCCAATGCCACTATACTAATCAAACAGCAACCAAAATTATGGGTGAAAACTTAAACACATGCCACTATTCCAAGAGGCCATCAACAACTGCAATGCGACACCATATAACTTACCGGCTTGATAACTGCTCTCAGCAGGCTTTTCTTGTCAAGTGAACCTAATCGTTACAGAGCAAATGTGCTGAACTGTGATGTTCCTAATGGAACACGCCCCTTACTGCGTTACCGTATGACACAAGTACGTCTGTACGGTACTTCCAGCAACTAGTGCGCT
Organism: Calotriton arnoldi; assembly: GCA_963921515.1. Lineage (NCBI taxonomy): Eukaryota > Metazoa > Chordata > Amphibia > Caudata > Salamandridae > Calotriton > Calotriton arnoldi. The sequence continues at coordinate 1,094,917 of CAWUFW010002687.1, read as the reverse complement.
CAACATTATTAAGACTGTCATTTAACGAGCACCTACTATGCCGCTCACAAAGAGTTGGGGATGGGGTACATTTCTGATCTGGTGGCCTATCTCCATTGTTGAGCTGGATTAGGATTTGGATTAATCCAGATCTGAATTTGAACCAGAAAATAGTTAAAGAACGTCTGACCCTGGAGAGGGCAAATAGTATTCCCTTGTTCTGTCATATCAAGACCTTAGCGAAGAAACGGGGTTGTCCCGAATTGTTTGCTTCTCCTAATAGGCTCGTTAAGGGGTCAAGAATAATTTTTGGGCAATCATGTCTGTGAGAGAGAAGCAAGGGAGGCTACTAAACCCACTTTACGGACCTATATTTTATGAAAAACTTGTTCCTCTGTAGAACCCTATCTAGTCGAGACCACAAAACCCTACCATCGCTTCCTTCTAATGAGGTTTAGATTTAATTGCCTACATTTGGTTACTTGCCATACCACAGGGGTGTCACAAAGTGGATGAATTGGGTCCCTGTACTTCTGACAGCTTCTCACCACAAGACACAATTCATTTCATGATGTTTTGTGACCATTGTTCACTGCGACAACACTACATAGTTCTGTTATTGAGAGGAAAAGGCTTTCTGGAAGGGAGACTGGCCCTAATTTATCTCCAGATGTTACCCAGTCCTCTGGAATTTTTTTTAGTGTTGCAAGTTTTTAGCAGCTTCACTTAAAAACAGGAAGTGGTGTGTTGTGTAATTGTGGGTTATTGACTTGTCTGATTTGTTTCTGGGGGAAACGCAGTTATTACTGTCACACTGTGATATTTTATTGTGCTTGTTTTGGCGATGATTTTTAAATTGTTTTTATATGTACATTGCTATTATGTGTATCCCGATTTTACTGTGTGTGCTTTTATGGGTTTAATTAAGTAAATAAAGTATATTCCGATCTGATCTAATCTGATCGGACTATGCATGTTTTGACAAACTTCCTTGCGAGGCAGAAAACGTGGATTTTAAATTTAACAACCTTCATCACGAGCCCAGCCATATAACACCTTAACAAATTTCTCAGAATTCCTTGATCCAAGATAAATAATAATAACTGAGAAAAACAAACTTATCTAAAACAAAAAAACAAAATAAAACACAGAATATGAATCCAAGATGGAACATTTAAATATATAGTCTTCAGCATTTTCTGCATTTCAAAGCAGTTTCATAATTGTCCAAGTTTGAAACAGTTGACGACGTTATATTTACAACTAATAGTGCAATATATTTATATTACGCCCACTGCACCACGATCTTTTGAGCAGGATACCCGGAGAATTCTATTTTACAATGGCAAAATGCAACTGCTGTTGAAAGCTGCTTAACAAATGATCCCATTGCAAATAATACATAATTGCATTACAGCCCAGTCATGATGAACGCCTTATATAATCAATTCAGAGCCAAAACACGTTCACGCTCAACACAGAGACCACATTCATCAACAGTTAACACACAGACTTAACACTCTGGGGTATTTTTGATCAAGAAGAATTCCAGAGGACAAAGAGTTACAATATCAAAAAGTTGTTTTAAAACGTCTTCCCTGGTGTTTAAAGGTAATCAAAGGCTGTTACGTTATCTAAATGGCATAAGTTGAAACAAAATGCTGACCTACTCTCCAAAATTGCATAAGCCACATGCTAAAGATTATGTGCTGTCATATTCTTTATAAGTGGTACAATATACACAAAACACAAGCATTGTGTTCACAGGTTGTTTCATTCAATCTTAAATAATATATTCTTTCAACAAATTAGCTCCATCATCAATGAGAATGATGACAATATTGATTTAGATAATATTTACATAACACAAACCTTTTCCTAGGATTAAAAACTATGGTCTCAAATACTGTCACATCTTTGGTACAGTAGCTGTATTCTTGACATAAAATTGCAGCGAGTAGCAATATTGACGATCAATGTTACTTTATATCTGCCGGTCAAGTGTTATGTAAAGGGGCATCAGATATTTTATGTTATTAGTCATTCCACACAGGACAGTGGAACTCCCATCACCCGACACTTAGCACATATTGTTTCTGGTCAAGGATTAAAAAGTTTTCACGTTTATTTTGCCCACTAGACAAGTGGGCCCAACACCCTGCAGTAAAAACCCTTTAGCTGCCAGTTTACATTACCCAGTAGGGCTCTGTGAAAGAGGATTGTGAGCCACTAAAGGCAAGTTTTTGAATCCATAAATACGATTTGTTTAAACCTGTATATAGGATTCATTAATAATAAATCCTTTACTACTAGCATGAGTGCCCTATGGTAATGCAGTAAGCTCAGCTTGCATTACTGACAGGTTCCCGTATAAAACGTGTACACATGTCTGTATAACTACTAAGGATAATTATAGTGCTCACAGAATTATCCCTAATTATTCCAAAATATATGAAATCTTGAAAGCAAGATTGGTGATTGTTTGCTTTAAAAATGTGCAACTTAACAAAAAGTTTGATGCATGCCAATAGATGGCTAATGAAGAAGCAGTGTAAAACCATTATAGGCCACATGAAATAAAATTAGGAACCCAATTTTGAGAGAAAAAAAATCACATTTGCACATGTCATTGCATTGGTGTAGACTTATGACTTTCAGAAATTCACAAGAGTTTACAGAAGCAGACCTAGAAACTGAACCCCTAACAAACTTTTGTGCATTCCATTTTCAAATTAGGAAATATACTTGCTTATTTTTGCTGATATGAAAATCTGCTGTGTGATTGCACATTGATTTTCCTGACACTCCTTTTTCTCCACCCTAGAAAATGTTTACTGCTGCCAGTCATGAGTACATTTCCAACCTTTTCCAGTGTCAGATGAGATTGGAGTGGAGCTGGTGAATACCCTTAAGCATGTTAGTTTGCGTGTGTGCAGACTCACAATGTATTCCAACCCTGGAATTATTGCTTTCTGCCCACTTTCAATCTTTGTGTATGTATGTATGTATATATATATATATATATATATATATATATATATATATTTTCATTGAAAAAACCACAGGTTTCAGGGACGTTATAGTTAGGCTGACATTTCACTCGTACAATTTGATTGAGCTGCAATAAACAACTCACTGCTTCGCACATAACTGTGGTCCGGGCTCCTGTTCTTCATCTGTTTCACCGCAGTTCGAGAGGAGTTGCTCTCATGTCATGAGTGATGTAATATGTGACATCAGCAGTGCACTGCGGGGGCGCGAGTTCTAGTTAGCTCAGCTAACTATAACGGCCGAATTTCTCTGTTTTTGTACGAGTGAAATGTCAGCCTAACTATAATGTCACTGAAACCTGTGGTTTTTTCAATGAATTTCTAACGTTTTTTAAATGCTAATCCCCAACTATAAAGTCTCTGAAACCTGTGGTTTTTTCAGTGAATTTCTAAGGTTTTTTTAAATGCTAATCCCTAACTATAACGTCCCTGAAACCTGTGTTTTTTCAATGAATTTCTAAGGTTTTTTAAATGCTAATTTCTAACTATGCCTACATAGGTAGAACATGTACAGAAAGAGGAAGAAAGGCGCAGAAAGAAGCAAGAGAAGTGCAGAAAGAGGGAAGAGAGGTGCAGAAAGAGGAAGAAAGGTGCAGAAAGAAGCAAGAAAAATGCAGAAAGAGGCAAGAGAAGTCCAGAAAGAGGAAAAAAGGTGCAGAAAGAAGCAACAGAGGTGTAGAAAGAGGCCTACTTCGACTGTACCTTTCCACAGACTCATACAAAGTAGCCTAATCACTAATCCTTCTCCCAAGATGTCTTAAACCTCACTTTTCTCTTGAAGGTTCACTATCTGTTCAGAATGTTAGGCCTACCAAATGTAAAACAGCAATCCTAACCATATCACTGTTGTAAGTCTGACCAAGTTTGTGAAGGCATGCATGCGTGTGTCTCTGCTTTTACCTGGTGACATGTTACATAAAAATAAACATACAAATACTTGAATATCCGTGTTTCAAACAGCATGTAAATGTGTACAAGAAGGTGTATGTATTTCTTTCTGCTCATAATACAGGGCACGTGCGTATTCAATAGTACATTTGAGGGGCTCTATAACACCTAAATACATAAGAAATGTCTGCCTGTGCAACCGAATGACAGAGCAGAACTAAAGAGATTTTTAAGCTACCATCTTCAGATCCATAACACATGTGAGAATACATGTACAAGCAGACATATACCTCAGTCACGAGAGCACACAGGCCTTTAAACTTGACAGCTTGCACTTCCCATTTCAATATAGAAACAGGTGAGAGAAGTACAGAAAGAAACGAGAATTGCAGAAAAAAACAAGAGGTGCAGAAAGAGTAAGAAATGTCAAGAAAGAGGCAAGAGAAGTGCAGAAAGAGACAAGAGAAGTGCAGAAAGAGACAAGAGAAGTGCAGAAAGAGACAAGAGATGTGCAGAAAGAGACAAGAGATGTGCAGAAACAGGCAAGAGAGGAGCAGAAACAGGCAAGAGAGGAGCAGAAACAGGCAAGAGAGGAGCAGAAACAGGCAAGAGAACTGCAGAAAGAGGCGAGAGGTGCAGAAACAGGCAAGAGAGGTGCAGAAAGAGGGAACAGGGGTGTAGAAAGAGGCAAGAGCGGTACAGAAAGAGACAACAGAGGTGCACAAAGAGACAAGAGAAGCGCAGAAAGAGGCAAGAGAAGTGCAGAAAGGCAAGAGAAGTGCAGAAAGAGGCCAGAGAAGCGCAGAAACAGGCAAGAGAAGCGCAGAAAAAGAGGCAAGAGAAGTGCAGAAAAAGAGGCAAGAGAAGTGCAGAAAGAGGCAAGAGAAGTGCAGAAAGAGGCAAGAGAAGTGCAGAGAGGCAAGAGATGCGAAGAAAAAGGCAAGAGATGCGAAGAAAAAGGCAAGAGATGCGAAGAAAAAGGCAAGAGATGCGAAGAAAAAGGCAAGACATGCGAAGAAAAAGGCAAGAGAGGTGCAGAAAGAGGCCAGAGAAACTGCAGAAAGAACCAACAGAGGTGCAGTCAGAGGCAAGAGGGGTGCTGAAAGAGGCAAGAGGGGTGCTGAAAGAGGCAAGAGAAGCGTAGAAAGAAGCAACAGAGGTGCAGAAAGAGGCAAGAGAACTGTAGAAAGAGGCAAGAGAACTGTAGAAAGAGGCAAGAGAACTGTAGAAAGAGGCAAGAGAGGTGCAGAAAGCGGGGTGCAGAAAGACGCAAGAGGGATGCAGAAAGAAGCAAGAGAGGTGCAGAAACAAGCAAGAGAAGTGCAGAAAGAAGGAAAAGGGGTGTAGAAAGAAGCAAGAGAAGTGCAGAAAGAACCAGCAGAGGTGCGGAAAAAAACCAGAAAGGTGCAGAAAAAAGGAAGAGAAGTGCAGAAAGAGGCAAGACAGCTGCTGAAAGAGGCAAGAGAGGTGCAGAAAGAGGCAAGTGAGGTGCAGAAAGAGGCAAGTGAGGTGCAGAAAGAGGGAGAAGTGCAGAAAGAGGCAAGAGGATTGCAGAAAGAGGGAGGAGACGTGCGGGAAGAGGGTTACAGAAAGAGGCAAGAAGGGTGCAGAAAGAAGCAATAGAGGTGCAGAAAGAGGCAAGAGAAGTAGAGAAAGAGGCAAGAGGCAAACGAGGTGCAGAAACAGGCAGGAGAGGTGCAGAAAGAGGGAAGAGGGGTGCAGAAAGAAGCAACAGAGGTGCAGAAAGAGGCAAGAGAGGTGCAGAAAGAGGCAAGAGAGGTACAGAAAGAGGCAAGAGGGGTGCAGAAAGAAGCAAGTGAGGTGCAGAAAGAGGCAACAAAGGTGCAGAAAGAGGGAACAGGGGTGCAGAAAGAGGCAAGAGAAGTACAGAAAGAGGCAAGAGAGGTGCAGAAATAGACAAAAGAGGTGCAGAAAGAGGGAACAGGGGTGCAGAAAGGGGGAAGAGAGGAAGAAATTTGCAAGAGAGGTGCAGAAAGAAGCAAGAGAGGTGCAGAAATTTGCAAGAGAGGTGCAGAAATTTGCGAGAGGTGCAGAAAGAAGCAAGAGAGGTGCAGAAAGAGGCAAGAGAGGTGCAGAAAGAAGCAAGGGAACTGCAGAAAGAAGCAAGTGAGGTGCAGAAAGAGGCAAGAGAGGTGCAGAAAGAGGCAAGAGAAGTGCAGAAAGAGGCAAGAGAAGTGCAGGAAGAGGGAAGAAGGATGCAAAAAGAGGCAAGAGGGGTGCAGAAATTTGCAAGAGAGGTGCCGAAATTTGCAAGAGAGATGCAGAAAGAAGCAAGAGAGGTGCAGAAAGAAGCAACAGAGGTGCAGAAAGAAGCAACAGAAGTGCAGAAAGAAGCAACAGAAGTGCAGAAAGAAGCAAAAGAGGTGCAGAAAGAAGCAAAAGAGGTGCAGAAAGAGGAAAGAGAACTTCAGAAAGAGGCAAGAGAGGTGCAGAAAAATGCAAGAGAGGTGCAGAAAGAGACAACAGAGGTGCAGAAAGAGGAACGAGGGATGCAGAAAGAAGCAAGAGAGGTGTAGAAAGAAGCAACAGAGGTGCAGAAAGAGACAAGAGGGGTGCAGAAAGAACCAACAGAGGTGCAGTAAGAGGCAAGAGAGGTGAAGAAAGAGGCAAGAGAGGTGAAGAAAGAGGCAAGAGAGGTGAAGAAAGAGGCAAGAGAGGTACAGAAACAGGCAAGAAGGTGCAGAAAGAGGCAAGAGAGGTACAGAAAGACAGAGGAGGGGTGCAGAAAGAGGCAAGAGGGGCGCAGAAAGAAGCAATAGAGGTGCAGAAAGAAGCAAGAGAGGTGAAAAGAAGCAAGGGAACTGCAGAAAGAAGCAAGTGAGATGCAGAAAGAGACGAGAAGTGCAGAAAGAGGGATGCAAAAAGAGGCAAGAGGGGTGCAGAAATTTGCAAGAGAAGTGCAGAAATTTGCAAGAGAGGTGCAGAAAGAAGCGAGAGGTGCAGAAAGCAACAGAAGTGCAGAAAGAAGCAAAAGAGGTGCAGAAAGAGGCAAGAGAGGTACAGAAAGAAGCAAGAGAAATGCAGAAAGCAGCAAGTGAGATGCAGAGAGAGACAAGAGAAGTGCAGAAACAGGCAAGAGAGGGGCAGAAAGTGGCAAGAGAGGTGCAGAAAGAGGGAAGAGAGGTGCAGAAAGAGGGAAGAGGGATGCAAAAAGAGGGAAGAGGGATGCAAAAAGAGGCAAGAGGGGTGCAGAAAGAAGCGAGAGGTGCAGAAAGAGGCAAGAGGGGTGTAGAAAGAGGCAAGAGGGGTGCAGAAAGAGGCAAGAGGGGTGCAGAAAGAGGCAAGAGGGGTGCAGAAAGAAACAAGAGGGGTGCAGAAAGAGGCAAGAGGGGTGCAGAAAGAGGCAAGAGGGAAGAGGGGTCCAGAAACAGGCAAGAGGGGTGCAGAAAGAGGCAAGAGGGGTGCAGAAAGAGGCAAGAGGGGTGTAGAAAGAGGCAAGAGGGGTGCAGAAAGAGGCAAGAGGGGTGCAGAAAGAGGCAAGAGGGGTGCAGAAAGAGGCAAGAGGGGTGCAGAAAGAGGCAAGAGGGGTGCGGAAAGAGGCAAGTGCGGTGCAGAAAGGAGCAAGAGAGGTGCAGAGAGGCAAGAGGGGTATAGAAAGAGGCAAGAGGGGCCCAGAAAGAGGCAACAGAGGTGCAGAAAGAGGCAAGAGAGGTGCAGAAAGAGGGAGAGTGGTACAGAAAGAGGCAAGAAGGGTAAAGAAAGAGGCAAGAGGGGTGCAGAAAGAGGCAAGGGAGGTGCAGAAAGAGGCAAGGGAGGTGCAGAAAGAGGCAAGGGAGGTGCAGAAAGAGGCAAGAGAGGTACAGAAACAGGGAAGAGGGGTCCAGAAACAGGCAAGAGGGGTGCAGAAAGAAGCAACAGAGGTGCAGAAAGAAGCAACATTAGTGTTGAAACAGACAAGAGAGTTGCAGAAAGAAACAAGAAAGGTGCATAAAAAAGGAAGAGAAGTGCAGAAAGAGGCAAGTGAGATGCAGAAAGAGGCAAGAGAGGTGCAGAAAGAGGCAAGAGAGGTGCAGAAAGAGGCAAGAGAGGTGCAGAAAGAGGCAAGAGGGGTGCAGAAAGAGGGAGGAGACATGCAGAAAGAGGCAAGAGGGGTGCAGAAAGAGGCAAGAGAAGTACAGAAAGAGGCAACCGAGGAGCAGAAACAGGCAGGAGAGGTGCAGAAAGAGGGAAGAGGGGTGCAGAAAGAGGCAACAGAGGTGCAGAAAGAGACAAGAGAAGTGCAGAAAGAGGCAAGAGAAGTGCAGAAAGAGGCAAGAGAGGTGCAGAAAGAGGCAAGAGAGGTGCAGAAAGAGGCAAGAGAGGTGTAGAAAGAGGCAAGAGAGGTGCAGAAAGAGGCAAGAGAGGTGCAGAAACAGGCAGGAGAGGTGCAGAAAGAGGGAAGATGGGTGCAGAAAGAGGCAAGAGAGGTACAGAATGACGGAAGAGGGGCGCAGAAAGAGGCAAAAGGGGTACAGAAAGAAGCAAGTGAGATGCAGAAAGAGGCAAGAGAGGTGCAGAAAGAGGCAACAGAGGTGCAGAAAGAGTAAAGAGGGGTGCAGAAAGAGAGAAGAGGGGTGCGGGAAGAGAGGTGCAGAAAGAAGCAAGAGAGGTGCAGAAAGAAGCAAGAGAGGTGCAGAAAGAAGCAAGAGAGGTGCAGAAAGAAGCAAGAGAAGTACAGAAAGAAGCAACCTGGGTGCAGAAAGAGGCAAAAGAGGTGCAGAAAGAAGCAAGGGAACTACAGGAAGAAGCAAGTGAGGTGCAGAAAGAGGCAAGAGAAGTGCAGAAACAGGCAAGAGAGGTGCAGAAAGTGGAAAGAGGTGCAGAAAGAGGGAAGAGGGATGCAAAAAGAGGCAAGAGGGGAGCAGAAATTTGCAAGAGGTGCAGAAAGAAGCAAGGGAGGTGCAGAAAGAAGCATGAGAAGTGCAGAAAGAAGCAAAAGAGATGCAGAAAGAGGCAAGAGAACGGCAGAAAGAAGCAAGAGAGCTGCAGAAACAGGCAAAAGAGGTGCAGAAAGAGGGAACAGGGGTGCAGAAAGAGGGAAGAGGGGTGCAGAAAGAGGCAAGAGGGGTGCAGAAATTTGCAAGAGGGGTGCAGAAATTTATAAGAGAGGTACAGAAAGAAGCAAGAGCAGTGCAGAAAGAGGAAAGAGAAGTGCAGAAAGAGGCAAGAGAGGTGCAGAAAGAAGCAAAAGAGGTGCAGAAAGAGGAACGAGGGATGCAGAAAGAAGCAAGAGAGGTGTAGAAAGAAGCAACAGAGGTGCAGAAAGAGACAAGAGGGGTGCAGAAAGAACCAACAGAGGTGCAGTAAGAGGCAAGAGAGGTGAAGAAAGAGGCAAGAGAGGTGAAGAAAGAGGCAAGAGAGGTGAAGAAAGAGGCAAGAGAGGTACAGAAACAGGCAAGAAGGTGCAGAAAGAGGCAAGAGGTACAGAAAGACAGAGGAGGGGTGCAGAAAGAGGCAAGAGGGGCGCAGAAAGAAGCAATAGAGGTGCAGAAAGAAGCAAGAGAGGTGAAAAGAAGCAAGGGAACTGCAGAAAGAAGCAAGTGAGATGCAGAAAGAGACGAGAAGTGCAGAAAGAGGGATGCAAAAAGAGGCAAGAGGGGTGCAGAAATTTGCAAGAGAAGTGCAGAAATTTGCAAGAGAGGTGCAGAAAGAAGCGAGAGGTGCAGAAAGCAACAGAAGTGCAGAAAGAAGCAAAAGAGGTGCAGAAAGAGGCAAGAGAGGTACAGAAAGAAGCAAGGGAAATGCAGAAAGCAGCAAGTGAGATGCAGAGAGAGACAAGAGAAGTGCAGAAACAGGCAAGAGAGGGGCAGAAAGTGGCAAGAGAGGTGCAGAAAGAGGGAAGAGAGGTGCAGAAAGAGGGAAGAGGGATGCAAAAAGAGGCAAGAGGGGTGCAGAAAGAAGCGAGAGGTGCAGAAAGAGGCAAGAGGGGTGTAGAAAGAGGCAAGAGGGGTGCAGAAAGAGGCAAGAGGGGTGCAGAAAGAGGCAAGAGGGGTGCAGAAAGAAGCAAGAGGGGTGCAGAAAGAGGCAAGCAAAGTGCAGAAAGAAGCAAGAGAGGTACAGAAACAGGCAAGGAAGGTGCAGAAAGAGGGAAGAGGGGTCCAGAAACAGGCAAGAGGGGTGCAGAAAGAGGCAAGAGGGGTGTAGAAAGAGGCAAGATGGGTGCAGAAAGAGGCAAGAGGGGTGTAGAAAGAGGCAAGAGGGGTGCAGAAAGAGGCAAGAGGGGTGCAGAAAGAGGCAAGAGGGGTGCAGAAAGAGGCAAGAGGGGTGTAGAAAGAGGCAAGAGGGGTATAGAAAGAGGCAAGAGGGGTGCAGAAAGAGGCAAGAGGGGTGCAGAAAGAGGCAAGAGGGGTGCAGAAAGAGGCAAGAGGGGTGCAGAAAGAGGCAAGAGGGGTGCAGAAAGAGGCAAGGGAGGTGCAGAAAGCGGCAAGGGAGGTGCAGAAAGAGGCAAGGGAGGTGCAGAAAGAGGCAAGAGAGGTACAGAAACAGGGAAGAGGGGTCCAGAAACAGGCAAGAGGGGTCCAGAAACAGGCAAGAGGGGTGCAGAAAGAAGCAACAGAGGTGCAGAAAGAAGCAACATTAGTGTTGAAACAGACAAGAGAGTTGCAGAAAGAAACAAGAAAGGTGCATAAAAAAGGAAGAGAAGTGCAGAAAGAGGCAAGTGAGATGCAGAAAGAGGCAAGAGAGGTGCAGAAAGAGGCAAGAGGGGTGCAGAAAGAGGGAGGAGACATGCAGAAAGAGGCAAGAGGGGTGCAGAAAGAGGCAAGAGAAGTACAGAAAGAGGCAACCGAGGAGCAGAAACAGGCAGGAGAGGTGCAGAAAGAGGGAAGAGGGGTGCAGAAAGAGGCAACAGAGGTGCAGAAAGAGGCAAGAGAAGTGCAGAAAGAGGCAAGAGAAGTGCAGAAAGAGGCAAGAGAAGTGCAGAAAGAGGCAAGAGAGGTGCAGAAAGAGGCAAGAGAGGTGTAGAAAGAGGCAAGAGAGGTGCAGAAAGAGGCAAGAGAGGTGCAGAAACAGGCAGGAGAGGTGCAGAAAGAGGGAAGATGGGTGCAGAAAGAGGCAAGAGAGGTACAGAATGACGGAAGAGGGGCGCAGAAAGAGGCAAAAGGGGTACAGAAAGAAGCAAGTGAGATGCAGAAAGAGGCAACAGAGGTGCAGAAAGAGGCAACAGAGGTGCAGAAAGAGTAAAGAGGGGTGCAGAAAGAGAGAAGAGGGGTGCGGGAAGAGGGGTGCAGAAAGAAGCAAGAGAGGTGCAGAAAGAAGCAAGAGAGGTGCAGAAAGAAGCAAGAGAGGTGCAGAAAGAAGCATGAGAAGTACAGAAAGAAGCAACCTGGGTGCAGAAAGAGGCAAAAGAGGTGCAGAAAGTAGCAAGGGAACTACAGGAAGAAGCAAGTGAGGTGCAGAAAGAGGCAAGAGAAGTGCAGAAACAGGCAAGAGAGGTGCAGAAAGTGGAAAGAGGTGCAGAAAGAGGGAAGAGGGATGCAAAAAGAGGCAAGAGGGGAGCAGAAATTTGCAAGAGGTGCAGAAAGAAGCAAGGGAGGTGCAGAAAGAAGCATGAGAAGTGCAGAAAGAAGCAAAAGAGATGCAGAAAGAGGCAAGAGAACTGCAGAAAGAAGCAAGAGAGCTGCAGAAACAGGCAAAAGAGGTGCAGAAAGAGGGAACAGGGGTGCAGAAAGAGGGAAGAGGGGTGCAGAAAGAGGCAAGAGGGGTGCAGAAATTTGCAAGAGGGGTGCAGAAATTTATAAGAGGTACTGAAAGAAGCAAGAGCAGTGCAGAAAGAGGAAAGAGAAGTGCAGAAAGAGGCAAGAGAGGTGCAGAAAGAAGCAAAAGAGGTGCAGAAAAAAGCAAAAGAGGTGCAGAAAGAAGCAAGAAGTGCAGAAACAGGCAGGAGAGGTGCAGAAAGAGGAAACGGGTACAAAAAGAGGCTAGAGAGGTGCAGAAAGAGGGAAGAAGGGTGCAGAAATAGGCAAGAGGGTGCAATAAGAAGCAAGAGAGGTGCAGAAAGAAACAAAAGAAGTGCAGAAAGAAGGAACAGAGGTGCACAAAGAGGCAAGAGGGGTGCAGAAAGAGGCAAGAGAGTTGCACAAAGAGGGAAGAAGGGTGCAGAAAGAAGCAAGAGGGGTGCAGAAAGAAGCAAGAGAAGTGCAGAAAGAAGCAACAGAGGTGCAGAAAGAGGCAAGAGGGGTGCAGACAGAGGCAAGATGAATGCAGAAAGAAGCAACAGAGGTGCAGAAAGAGGCAAGAGAGGTGCAGAAACAGCAGTAGAGGTGCAGAAACAGCAGTAGGGGTGCAGAAAGAGGGAACAGGGGTGCAGAAAGAGGCAAGAGAAGTGCAGAAAGGAAGAAGAATGCAGAAAGAGGCAAGAGGGGTGCAGAAATTTGCAAGAGAGGTACAGAAAGAAGCAAGAGCAGCACAGAAAGAGGCAAGAGAACTTCAGAAAGAAGCAAGTGAGGTGCAGAAAGAGGCAACAGAGGTGCAGAAAGAGGCAAGAGAGGCAGAAAGTGGAAGAGATGTGCATAAAGAGGCAAGAGAACTTCAGAAAAAGCAAGAAAGGTTTAGAAAGAAGCAACATAAATGCAGAAAGAGGCAAGAGAGGTGCAGAAAGAAGCAACAGTGGTTTGCACACTATTAGTACCAATTTAACACCCACATTTAGAAATGAGTAACAGGTGACCATTCTAGGTTTGCAAAGGGCCTTCCACCATGCTGTAATACTTGTCGCTGCATTTTTGGTAACGTTTGAGCAGTTTGAGCTAGAAACAAGGTTTTTTTCGTTCACATCTGCAGATTACGCAGCAGATGATGGATTATGTGGCAAATGCGGAAAATGTATAATTGTGCGAAAGTCGGTGCAGCCAAACAGTCGCATAATTCCAGTGGCCCTGCTCATACCTCTGACCAGGTCCAGAAGTGCTCCTCAGTGGTTCCTTCTTTTTTTTGTCTCATTGAGTTTATAGTTTAGCTTCTATGGAAACGAGGAAGACTAAACCTGAGGTTACCACTCCACAACACAGGCTACCATACTACTTAATTACTCTCCATAACACATAATCACACTCTACATAATTCCTATACACTAAATACCACATACTTTCTATCCACATAATTTCACTACACAACATACCACATAATTCCACTACACACAACCTAAATCCACTCCAAAAAAACATTAGTAAAAAACGTTTACATTTACAACGCCAATAGCTCTAACTCTTGCAAATGCGAGACCTATTACATTGCAAATGCTTCTTTAACTGGTAGTCGTGTTTGCAGAGTGGTGCAGAAAGGGGTCTGGGCCTCCAACCAGCGCTCAGGAATTCTGCTGCGTAGGACTTACAGGAGGTACCAGGAGGGCTTCTTGGCCCCCAAAGTCCCTTAGGAGTAAAGTGGACTTCATCCCCCAACCTGTAGCGTGCCAGGAGGCGCATTTGCAGAGTGGTGGAGAAAGGGGTGTGTGGCCTCCGAAGACCTCTTAGCAATCCCACTGTGTGGGACTTACTGGAGGTAACAGGAAGGGTAGTTGGCCCCCAAGGACAACTTTGGGGGCCAACTACCCCTCCTATTACCTCCAGTAAGTCCCACACAGCAGCAATGGTAAGTTCTCATAGCAGGCCACGCCCCCTTTGCCCACAAGTCTGTAAACGCGCTCCCTGGCGCGCTCTTGGATGGGGAATAAAGTCCCCTTCGCTGCTGGTTTCTTAGGGGCCAATTAGCCTACCTGATACCTCCAGTAAGCCCCAGATAGTGGGATTGCTGAGAGGTGGACACAGGCCACGCCCCCTTTCTCCACCATCCTGCAAACACACCTCCTGGCGCTCTCTTGCCTCCCGAGGGTCCCTGGGGGCCAACTAGTTATCTCTAGTAAGCCACACACAGCTGGATTGCCGACAGTGGTCTGAGGCCACGCCCCCTTTTTACACTACTCTGCAAACGCGCCTCCTGGCGCACTGCTGCTCGGGGGATGAAGTCCACTTTAGTCCTGAGGTGCTCAGGACACAAGAGGACAAGAGGCGCGTTTGCAGAGTGGAGTAAAAAGGAGCGTGGCCTCGGACCACCTCTCAGTAATCCCACCATGTGGAGCTTACTGGAGGTACCTGGTGGGCTAGTTGGCCCCTAAGGGCCCTTAGGATTCAAGGGGACTCAATCCCCCAACCCAAAACACACCAGGAGGCGCGTTTGCAGAGTGGTGCAGGGAGGGGGCGGGGCCTCCAGCGAGATGCCGGCTTCGCTGTTTTTTTTCTTTTTTTAGAAGTGGGGCTGTGTGGCCCCCTTTTCTTAATTTTTTTTGGGCCCCGGGGACCCCATCCCCCAGGGTATGGCCAATTTTTTAATAAAAAAAATAACTACATTTGAAGGAGGGGGGCCACGCGGCCCCCCTCCTGAGGCCTTTTCGGCCCCAAGGACCCCATCCCCCCGGGGCTGTGCCTATTTTTTTTTTTTTACTTTATGGGAGGGGGGCCGCGTGGCCCCCCCTTCCCTTGGCCACTTTTGGCCCTGGGGACCCCATCCCCCAGGGCCTGGCCTCACGTTGGGGACCGCGGGTGGGAGCCCCAATGCCCCTGCGGGAGCCGGCATTGCTTTTGGACAAGGGGAGCTGCAAGCATGCAGCTCCCCTTGTCCAAAAGCAATTCTGCTTCGCTTCATGGAAGCGAGAGCAGTTTTGGTGCTCTCGCCTCCATGAAGCCAAGCAGGAGTTTGCATTGACAGGGCGTGAGCAGTGCTCCTGCCCTGCCATTGCAAACTGCAATGTCTCGGGGGGGGTAGGCACCCCGGGACTTTGCTGGAGCCGGCACTGGGGGGTGGCGGTCCCCAGGGCCATCGAAGGCTCCAGGAGGGGGGCCGCGTGGCCCCCGTCCCAACTTAAACATAGCCCCGGGGAGGTGGTGGTCCCCGGGGCTGGGGGTCCGCCACGGACTCCCGTATTTGAATAATTAGTGCCCCAGTGAGTTGGTGGTCCCCGGGGCAGTGTGGGGGGGCTGGAGCCCCCCCACACTTTGTTTTTACATTAAGCCCTGGGGAGGTGGCGGTTCCCAGGGATTGGGGGGCCTGCGAGGCCCCCCACCCTAATTAATTAAAGCCCCGGGGAGGTGGCGGTCCCCGGGGCAGCGTATGGGGGGGCAGGAACCCCCCCACGCATTTTTTTTTTAAAAAGCCCTGGGTAGGTGGCGGTCCCCGGGGCTGCGGGGGGCCGCGTGCCCCCGCATACTATTAATCATGCCCCGGGGAGGTGGCGGTCCCTGGGGCTGCAAGGGCCCGCATATATTTTCCTCATTGCCCCCGGGATCTGGCCCACCCGGGGGCTTTTTAAAACGAAGCACGGAAGCCCATGTTTTTTATTTTATTTTAAAAAATTTTTTTTTTTTTTTTTATATCGGCGGGATTTACGGATCCTACGCGAATCCCGCCCAAAAAAAAAAAAAATGCTTTTTTTGGCCCTGGGGGTCCCTGTGGGACCCCCTGAGCAGGCCTAGGGGGTCAGGGTGTTTCTACCCTGCCCCCTTTTCTTCATTTGTAACCTTTTTTCTTGTGACTCGGTTCAACCGAGTCACAAGATGGCTGCCAACACTTTTTGGTTTGGAGTGTTGGCAGCCAATCAGAATCAAGCTCGTGATCGGGAGGGTTCGCAGATCCACTGCGGTCACCAGATATCGATATTTCTTTTATTTTTTTGAATTTCTCAGAAACTACTGAATGGACTTACACCATTTAAAAAAATAATAGAACACTTTCTGAACCAAGAGCTACCTTTTTGCCAAATTTGGAGTAATTCCGTTCAGCAGTTCGGGCTGTAGCCTTCTCCAAAATTTCCTATGGAAATGAACATGGAGAAAACGTGTTTTGGGACCCCCCTTTTTTCTCGGCCCCCGCTTGACGAATCACCCCGAAACTTTCAAGACAGGAGCTGACCGGAGCGCCCCATTAGTTTTGAAAATTTCGCGAAGATTCGTCAACCAGCGCCAAAGATATTGGCTAATCAAAAAACGCTTTTCCTATGGAAACTAGGTCCTAACTACAACTACCTACTGGCGACCGCCAGTAGGTTATTATATACATATATATATATTGCATTGAGTGGAAGGAAGAATACGGTCTACTTTGCTTAGACGTAACAAGCCTTTATACATGCATACCACACGATGTAGGTTTACAAGCCTGTCGTCATTTCCTGAAAGACAGATCGCCATCTTATCTCTTTCACACAGAGATGTTAGTTGAAATGATGTCATGTTGCCTGACACAGAACTTCTTCACATTTGACAACAAGATCTTTAGACAGACCCTCAGAACAGCTATGGGGACCTGCTTTGCGCCTAGCTTTGCAGGTCTCTGTCTAGGGTACTGGGAGGAGTCAGTTGTCAGAAATTTAGATACTATGAGAAACAAGGTGGTAACATGGGCACAATACATTGACAACATCTTTTGTGTGTGGAATGGGAATGAGAGTGAAGCTAATGAGTTTGTTAATGTCCTCAACAACAATGTGTTCAATCTGAAATTCACAAGTCAATTCTCAAAGGAAACAATAGAATTTCTTGATTTAAAATTGACTATTAAAGGTGCCCAACTTGAAAGTGCGTTGTTCCGTAAGGAAACTGCTGGGAACAGCCTCTTACATGCTAGAAGATGTCATCCGGATACTCTGATTCAAAGCATTCCTCTAGGAGAACTGTTGCGTGCTAAACGTAATTGCAGCACGGAGGAAGGCTTTGAAGTAGAGGAATCAGCAATGATCAAAAGATTCCTACAGAGAGGGTACTCACAGTCAACAATAAGGAAAGCGAGGTTAGATGTCAAGAACAGACTAAGAGCGTCATTACTCATAGAAAAAGAAAGTACAAATGAAGTGTCAGATCAAAAGATCAGGTTTATCACGACCTTTCAAAGACAGGCCAAACAAGTCAGGCTTGGACTTGAGAAATTCTGGCCAGTGCTGAAAACAGACAGAGATATAGCAAAAAATGTAGAGTCCTTTCCACAGATTACCTTCAGAAAAGCGAAATCTCTTAAAGACACTCTATGCAGAGCCTTAGAATCACCAGTTTTAAAGACAACAGGTATACAAGGCTTCTACACCTGCCGGAATTGTAAAGCATGCAAGTACAGTAGGAGCTGCAAAGAGTGTAGACTGTCCCCTAATTGCAAGCCATTTAAAATTGTCAAACATCTCTCATGCAATACTGACCATGTTGTGTATGCCCTCAGTTGCCTGTGTGAAAAAACGTATATTGGTAGCACAATACACAAAGCTAAAAACGTGTATTAGAACATCTACGTGCTATCAAAAATGGAGATAAGCAGTACCCGGTGGCTAGACATTTCCAGACACACCACAACCAGAATGGCAATTTATTGACCTTCTGTGTTTTAGACACGATTGGTGTCAATGAAAGAGGAGGGAACCGTGTACAAGATCTGAGACGCCTTGAATCAAGGTTAATAATTCAATACCAGACACTGGCACCAGGTGGGCACAACTGTGACGAAGAATTGTCAGTTCATTGAGGGTAAGCACCCTCCACTCTGAGTGAAGCTACTCTCTGGTTAATGACCACTAAGTTCCTGATGAATTATAGCTGCAGATGATAGTCAGTTAGTAAGAAAACTTTTTCTCTGTAACAATTTTAACATGAATGATTGATCAACTGTTAATCTCCATTAGACTTGTTTCCACTTGGAACAATAGGTGTTACTTTGATTGTTACCTCACAGCCTCTTCTATATATTTCACTGTGTTCTATGTATCTTAATTTGTTTTATATTATGTTTCTCAGGGTGATTATTAAGGTGTATGTAAATGCTTTCTGTTTGTTTTACAGATCCACGTGTAAATTGCAGTGCTAAAGAAGAAGGCATTGGAGTTATATCTGTTCTGATTTTAAGAATGTAATGTCCTTGAACGGATATGAATTGCCCACTGTGGCTTGACTCATGAACACTTTTTGAGTAATAGCCCACAAGGGCATTGAATATTTCACCCTTCCAGTCTCAAAGAAAGGGTTAGTTTGACAGCTTTCCCCGTCCTTATACGAATTGCCCACTGGGGCCTGACATGTGAACATTTGTGAGCGACAGCCCACTGGGGCATCTAATATCTCATCCCTCCATTTTCAAGAAAGGGTTGGTTAGACAATCTTTCCTGTCCGGATTTGAATAGCCCATATGGGCTTGACTCACGAGCATTTCGGAATGAGAGCTCAGTTGGGCATCCTATATTCCGCCCTTTCATTCCCAAGATGGGGTTAGTTTTGACCCTTTTACTCTCAAGAGAGGGTTAGTTTGAAAACACGCAACCCACTTTGCCCACTGGGGCATGACTGCCAAGTGGTTTATGATCGTGGTAGTTATGGAGATTTAGATATATATTTTAATGTTATTTAAGCATTGAATTAAGTGCTTTTACGTTCCCGCTCACTTGATTAGTATGTGGGCACATGTCTGAGATACGTATTCAACTTACCTTTGGTTGGATACGGGGGAGGGGGACTCTTATTATTTTTTGTTGTCCGTGAACCTTTATTCAAAGAGGGTCCCTGGCACCACTGCGCGCACAGGAAGGGAACAATAAAGTTTCATCCTATCCGCCCGTGTTCTGGCGTAACATACATTCCTTTTCACTGCAATCAACAATGACTTTTTTGCACTTGTTTAAAACCAAAAAATTATGAAATCTGTTTTGACCGAGGCATTTTCACAGTAGCATTTACTGAGTGAGGTAACTCGAAATGCAATGTAAAAGTCTTTTCACTATGTTCATATTGATTTGATCACATGGTTTGTTTATTTAAACAATTTTTGAAACTGACACAGTTACTCGTGAACAAGGGGTCTACTGCGAAACGCGTAGAGTGTTGTCAAGCCTTTTTGATCAAAATACCGCTTCTTGCAATAATTGATGTCCACGGCGTGCTGTTTTGTTCGTAGAGAATTCAGCGTTTGCTCGTGTTAAGGGATTCGCCATCCCGCCATCAGCAGAGGCTGGGGTAAGGCGACTACTTTGCTGTGCATCGCTCTGCTGTGGGATATATATATATATATATATTTCTTTTTTTTGGGGGGGGGTCGGGGGGGGGAAGGAAGGTGATGGAATCAGAGCACAACTAGAATCCAAAAGCGGGATAAGGGCCCTAACACAATCAGCGAGACTATTAACAGAGCACTGACGTAATAAGAACACGGACACAATTTGTCACCTTCTGTGTGACAACAAAAAGGACAAGTGGAATCTATGTCAGGACCCGGAGGCAAGGATTAGGCTTTTCTTTCCTCACTTTAATTCATCCAGCAACATTTAACATATAACATTTTTCTCCAAACAAAACTACATTTCCCGTGAGTCCTTGGGAAAGAAACAGAAAACAATTCGCCCAATCGGAGGGCTGGAACTCCCTATAATGCTCTTCACCGACTCTCTACCCTCCTCCATCTTCACTGCTCCAGCAGCAAACAGATAAGTGCCTCTTGTGTTTACTTTTGTGATCCAGTGTACCACGCGATGTTGTAACCAGCTGGGTTGCTTTGAATGCTGTTTTAGAGCATTAGTGCTTGTATATTCCATTAAACTGTTCTGCGGGAACGTTCTTGTTCCTACGCAGCCTCTTTGTTCTGCCGGCTCCGGTGTGCTGTGCGGCCCGTCGACCGCTAGGGGGCATGCACATGGTTTTCCTTCACGCTCAGCGTGTCTTTACAACAGGACTTGTCAGCTTTAGTATTGGCAGCAATGTTCAATCTCCAGAACATGTTACCAGAGCCACCGCCTGGAGATAGACACCCACCTAGCAGGTAAGAACAGCCTCGCTGAGGCATTTTGCGGGACCTTTCCCAGAATGCTAGTCCCTTATAAATCAGGGTGCAGGTCCCACAAACCCCTGAACTTCGAATATATACTATTCCCACTAAGAATTAAAACAGGGTTTTCCCTGCCAGTAACTGCTCCCTAGCGTATACAAACTCCTACCCATGGAGGAATTTGAGGGCACAGAAGATTTTATGGAGGAGGACGAGATCACATACCTCCCGATAGATGACGATTTCAGTCAGGTGACAGATGCTTCCATCTTTAGGGCTGTAATACAAGTAGTAGCCCTCTGGAGAGGAAAATTACTCAATTGCAGGCGCAATGCCCGAGACCCCTCGACCTGAGGGAAGAAATTTCTAGGCCTCGAGCCCCATACCTACAGGGCAGCAGGCTACTCAGGTTTCTGGAAAGCGCAATCGCGCAGAGGACCCAGGAGTCGATCTTGACGCCTTCAAGCATCTTAAGAAGGCCTTTATGGATTCTCAGCCTCCACAGATCATACCACAGGTACCCAGCATCTCAGGGGCCCCTCTTCCCCCCACCTCCTCTCGACTCAGGGGATGGTGACGATTCCCCCAATACTTCGAATGGGGACTCTGGCCGGCCATGGCGCCTGTCCTCCAAACCCTTTGCATCCACTGATGTCGCTACAGGTACAGCAAAGCCCCCTGACTCAGACTTGTTAGACACTGATGACCTTTTACATCCGCATTCAGCGGAATAGTGCCCAGCGCTTAACGTGACCCCCTATATGGCGAGCAGGCCAAGGAAGCCCCTTGATAAGGAGGTGAGGAGCTGGCCATCTCTGGAGGGTAAAGTGGTCCTCACACCTGAAGTAGACACCAAAATGACCACGTTTCTTGCTACATTTGTCCGAGACCCTAAGAAGGACATAGACAGATCATGGCACTCCTGCCAGGCAAGCTCCAGGATGTGGCAGGGCCCCTGGCCAAGATAATGGACATGGCCAAGGATGCTGGAGCATCCGGGTCACTGGTTTCTCCTGACGCTCTATCCAGTTGGGCTGAGAGAGCCATCATCTTCCTTGGAAACGCCAACTGCGTGATTTCCACCGAGCGACATAGAATACTACTGATCAAGATCGCTCCAAAGTTGGGTGAAATTTCTACCTCGGAGGCCGGCACAGTGGCTCAGGGTAATCTGTTTGGGGATCCGTGAATTTGTGAACGGAGCAACTTTGTCGATATGTTCACTTCCTTAGACAAAGCCCAAACGTCGATGAAGCGTTTTTTTCACTCCACGTGCTTTTGTCGGGGCCGGTCACGGGAGGGGACACTCAACAGTCCACAATCTCCAGCAAACCTCCGCCAGAGGTACCGACTCCCGTCGAGGTCAGTGGCAAAACTCTTCCAAGTTTGCAAACTTGTATCTGACGAGATCCTACCCCTGCCGCTGAGGTGGTCAAAGCAGATCCAAGGGGGAACGATAACTACAACAACTCACAAGGTGAGAGTGCAGAGCCCAGAAGGATTACAGGTGGGGGAAGGTTAGTACAGTTTTTAAACAATTGGGAGTCTCTTCCAAGAGATGTGTGGGTTTTCTAAACAGTGAAAGGTTATCAGATAGAAATTTATGGTACTCTAGTCCAACCTCGCAGACCCAGACCCCTGTCCTTCTCCCAGGCCCAGGCCAGGTTAGTGGAACTAGAGGTATCACAGCTTCTAGAGAAAAAGGCTATTGTTCAAACCACCCTACATCCCAAAAGGCTTTCTGAGAAATCTTTTCCAAGTGGAAAAAAGAGAGGGAGGTCATCGCCCTATCATCAATTCAAAGGAGTTCAACAAATGGCTGGTCTATCATCACTTCAAGACGGAGGGCATCCATCTTCTTCGGGATCTCCTCCAAATGGGCGAATGGATGGTTCGATTAGATTTGAAAGACGCCTACCTGGCGATAGCAATATTCCCTCCTCACAGCCGGTTCTTTCAATTCCGATGGAAGACTCAGGTTTTTGATTTCACCTCCCTCCCATTCGGTCTGTCCTCCGCCCTATGGTGTTTCACCAAATTAATGAGACCGGTGGATGAACACTTAAGGACTCTAGGTGTGAGGATGATCGTCTAACTCGACGACATCCTGATCAAGAACCAATACCCGGTGCGTCTCTCTGCGCATCTGCAGAAGACCATCAATCCTCGGAATCCCTTGGTTTCGTGATCAACACAACGAAGTCAGCACTCAGCCCATCTCAATCAATACAATTTCTGGGTTTCCTCATAGACTCGGTCAGGGCCACCCTCAGCCTACTGGTTCGCAAGCTGGCAAAGATCAAACACAAACTCAGAAGAACGTTGGCAAAGCCCCAGGTATTGTTACAACTTGCTCGTACAGTGGGACTCCTCTCTTCATCCATTCAGGCCATATTCCCAGGGCCTCTCCACTATCCAGCCCTTCAGCACCTGAAGATGTCTCATCTTTAAAAGGGACTTACGTACTCCCAAGTTGTTCCTCCGTCAGTAAAGCAAAAGAGGACATGCAATGGTGGCTTTCCCATATGGAGGCCTGGAACGGTCAGGCAATTTTCGGCTCCCAAACCGATATGGTGATCAGTTAGCCAGTGGCTCAGGCTGGGGAGCACATTGCTGCGAGTTCACTACAGGAGGAAAATGGTCCATCACCGAACAAGCCCTGCACATAAACTGTCTGGAGTTAATGGCAGGTTCATTCGCCTCCAAGTTTTGGACAAAAGACAAGGTCCAATGTTCATTGCTTCTAAAAATGGACAATGTGGTAGCAGTCTGCTATGTCAACCATTTGGAGGAGGGGGGACGAAATCCAAACTTCTGTCGGACCTGTCACGCACATTATGGGATTATTGCCTAGCCAACAGATCTCGGTGTCGGCAGAACACCTTCGGGGTTGTTTCAATCAGGAGGCAGATTGGCACTCCCGTCATAGGAGTGAAGTGAGCTTATGGAAATTGCAAACCTGGGTGTTCCAGCAGATACAGGAGAGGTGGGATTCTTTCTCCGTAAATCTCTTCGCATCCCGTCGGGACAAATATTGCAGTTGGTGGCCGGATCCCAATGCAGTGGCCACGGACGCTTTTCTTCAGGATTGTAGCAAGGAGATGGCATATGTGTTTCCCCATTCACAATGCTAAGGAGGTTAGCAGCACAGGTGCGCAGACAGAGAGCGGACCTGGTAGTGGTAACCTGGTTTGGAGGTCTGAAGTCTGGTTTCCAGTGATGATGGAACTTTCTTGGGCTTTTCCAATCCTTCTACCCCACTTTCCGGATCTTCTCCAGGAACCCCAAGGCAACCTTCACCCGCTGGTCCTACCGGGCTCTCTGCGTCTTATGGCTTGGAGGATTACCAGGAACGGTGGAAAGTCCCGGGCATTTCACAAGAAGCTGCAGATCTACTCGCTAGAGCTTGGGCTGAGAGCGCTTCTAAGAGATATTGTTCCGCCTAGTCCAGATGGCTGGGTTGGAGTCTCCGATTCCAGGTGGATCCACTGGGGGCAGACATTGTTTGTGTACTGAATTTTCTGGTGACTCTGGCCTCAACGGGACTGGTATATAGGTCAATAAACACTTCGATATGCGATCTCTGCAGGTCACTTACCAGTGGACGGCCACTCAGTGGGAGAACATCCCTTGGTTTGCAAACTTTTGAGAGGTATTAGACTGTCGCTACCCCCAGAGCCCAGGTATTCAGTATTGTCGGATGTGAACAGAGTTTTTAACCTCTTTAAATCATGGCCTTCTAACAAGTACCTGTTTACAATTATCAGCAAAATTAGCAACGCTACTATGTCTAATTTCATGTTGCAGAGTGTCGTGCGTTCGTGTTCTGGACATAACATGTAGAGTATTCACCCAGGAGGGAATTTCCTTTCACGTTGCTAGGCATACGAAATGCATTTCAAGAATTGTGTCCTATGCTTCATTCCATAAGGTACCAAAATTGTGTGTGGTTAAAACGCTCAAGTCGTATGAAGCCGTGTCGGAGGAATTACATCCTCACGGCGAGAGACAACTGTTGATTGCTCTTACCAGGCCTCATAAGGCGGTTTCTTACCCTACGATTACCAGGTGGGTCAGATAAGTGATGCAAGAAGCAGGGATTGAGGCTTCATGTTTTGGGGCCCACTCAGTGAGAGGTGCCATGGCATCTAAAGCGTTTGCTTTGTGAGCTAGACTGGAGGATATCCTCAATGCAGGGGTTTGGTCCTCAGACTCAACTTTTAATAGGTTTTACTTTAAACCAGTGTCTAATCTGGCAACCCAAGTGGTGGAAAAGGTTTGAACTAGCCTAATCCTTGCCTCCAGGTCCTGACATAGAATGAAAAATGTCCTAGCTAAGGTAACAGAAAGTTTCAATTCTATTAAGTGCACAGAGGGGAGGATTAGCCACCCCAATATTTTCAAATCTCTTTTCTAGTCCACCCGATGTATTAGGTGGAATTCTATGAGCGGGGAAGGCTCTAAATGTGAATTTACATTTGATGTTTGCTTCTTCGATATCTTGTATTAACATGCGTTGGTGTTTTATTTGCTTGCAACTCTTTTCTGGATCGGAGTCTCGTACTTCCTTTCAGGAACGGTTGCTAGTAAACAGGAATGAAGTAGGGGATAATCAGGCTTTGTCGCAGGAAGAAAGAGGAGGGTAGAGAGTCGGTGAAGAGCATTATAGGGAGCTCCAGCCCTCCCAATGGATGAACTGTTTTCGGTTTCTTTCCCAAGGACTCATGGGAAATGTAGTTTTGTTTGGAAAAATGTTTATATGTTAAATGCTGCTGGATGAATTATAGTGAGGAAAGAAAAGCCAAATCCTCGCCTCAGATTCCTTAATAGAAATTTTTCTTTTTTTTTTTTTATGGGACAAATAGATTTCTGAAGCATCCTGGTCCTACGTCATATAGTTATTTTAAAGAATTCCACCACATGAACTCAATAGTGATGCCTCTGATGGTGTTAGAACTGATGTCCTGAGTAAATTCATGAGTAGTGCACTTGGAAAAGCTACCAAAGTGTATCTCACCTTAATGGACAAATATTCCTGCTTTTCAGGATCAAAATGGCTACGATAACACCCTTTCAAGTGAAGATTTGTCTTGGATTTATTTACAATATTGAGAAGATACTGATCGAAGTTTCTAACCATAATGCTATTCAGTGAATTATTTTGTTTTTTTAATGATACTTCGTGTAGCTAATTATCACCAACCCCAATATCAGTAGTCTCTGAGCCTAATGCCCCCCTTCCACAGCAGCCAGAAGACATAACCTTTAGCAATGCTTTGTTTTTGTCTTCCTTTTGACTATAACAGATTAGCCTTCAATGTCATCTTATTTCAAAGAATAAAGCTGAGTTGAGAATACTGACTAAACACCTAAGGCCATATGAACAAAAGAAAATAGCCACAAAAAGTAATTGCAATTTGCAGCACGCTTAAAGCTCCCTGGTTGATTGATTGATTAATGTACAAATTTAAGGGGCACGTTGTTAGTTTATATTCAATATAATACTCCCTGTATTTCTTATCACTCATGACTGACATTATTTCGGATTATCAGGCTTTTGCTGTTTAATATCACTGCACATTTTTCAGATAACAAATGGTTCAATAAATTTGGATGGAACGACTTCTTAGTTACCACTAACTACTCCTGAATTACACTTCAAAGCAGGTAATACAGAAAGCATCATGCAGAAGGAATGTTCAGACTTGACATAGTTTCTAATGTCTTAGAAGTCTCACTAGAAGGTAGATTTTCTCTGCACATTCTGGAAATATTGTTTATCGGGTCTGTGTGGAAAGCATAATTGTACCATCATTATAGGAGCATCATCAGTATCAAAGATGGAGGTGGAGGGAGTAACGCAGAATCACACCAATAAGTGTTATATTGCAACTCATTAATAATAATAATTGGACTTCCAGAACTGAGGGCAACCTCATGTGACACATGAAGCTTGGGATTAGCCCTGAAAGGAACTGAACAACCTTTTTTAGGATGGTAAGTGATATACTGTAGTATAAACCTCCTGGCCAATTTAATGCAACCAAGAAACAGGAAGGGATGTATTTTCAAGAACCCTTAAATTTCTGGGTTCAAGTGCAGTAAATTTGTACACCCGGAAAACTAATTTAGATCAACTGATGCTCAGGCTTTACTTAGTTTGATCATTTTCACTAACAGGGCTAGATCACTAATGGAAAAAGACATTTATTTATGGTGATTTGTGTTACACCAACATGTTACCCTACAACCACCTCACCGACATGTTAACCTATGAACACCTCAAGAACCTGGAAATACATGTAAAATTGACTAACAGCATGGCTGCAGGGCCAGACTGGAAACGAAAATCAGCCATGGCAATAAGTTCAAACCAGCTGCACACAAAAGGAGGGTGAGACAAGTATGGAATCATGAGGGCATGGTTAGGTTACGGCTGGTTTATGGCAGCCCATGATCTGAAAGCAGCCCCTTAGCCTGCAGCCCACAAGGAAACTGCCAGAGTGGCAGAAAGGCAAGTTTTCAGCATGGTTGCCTTCTTGACCCATTAGCCATATCCCAGTACATGCAGAGGTAGGTGGTTCTGCCACGCCTCACCAGTCCGTGCTTGGTTGACCACTACACCAGCGTCTGTCTCCAGGGCAGGAGTATAATGGAACAGTGCATCTGATCCACGGCACCAATTTCGCTGTCAGTAAACTGGTCCCACTTTGCCAAGGACAGCTTGAGACGCATGCTGAAAGGAGAGTGCTGGTCAGGCCTGCAGTAGATTCAAATCAGTCTCTCTCCCTGGTTTGGATGGCAGGATCAGGAGAAGACGACTCACATGGTGTTACTGATAAGAGTGCCAGCAGAGCATTCGCCAATTTGTGGGGAAAAAATGCATGAGTTACAGCTTAACTATAACAATACTTCCATGTAAAAATGCACATAACACAGTCTATACACTGATTCACCAATTGAGTCTCGGAGTTCCAAAGTAAGATCTGGTGCTTACACTTGGCACAATTTAGCACCAAGACAGACAAATTAAGGCTCATGATGATTCGGTCTCTTAGATACTTGGATTACATATAGATCTCCACGCCACATGCTTAACTATGAGCCAAGCATTGCAATCTCATTATCTTGCCAAACATGTTTTTAAGACACTCATCATTCATACCTACCTGTATTTAGCCATTGGACCCTAATGTATGGGTGGAGTGGGAGAAGAGTAGCGGGGTAGAAGGACAGGAAAATTGAGGAGGAGGGTCCAGGGAGATAAATAGGTGAGGCAGATAGAGATGAAGACATGAAACAAAAATAAGGGATTTAGGGCCAGATGTATCAAGGCATTTTGCGTTCGCAAACGGGCAGAATCGGCCCGTTTGAGAATGCAAAAATACCTTCTGCAATGTATCAAACTCTTGGCATTCGCAATATGGGTAAACGCAATTTTTTCAATTCTATTAAGGACACAGAGGGGAGGATTAGCCGACCCAATATTTTCAAATCTCTTTTCTAGTCCACCCGATGTATTGGGTGGAAGTCTATGAGCGGGGAAGGCTCTAAATGTGAATTTAGATTTGATGTTTGCTTCTTCGATATTAATTAACATGCGTTGGTGTTTTATTTGCTTGCAACTCTTTTCTGGATCGGAGTCTCGTAGTTCCTTTCAGGAACGGTTGCTAGTAAACAGGAATGAAGTAGGGGATAATCAGGCTTTGTCGCAGGAAGAAAGAGGAGTGTAGAGAGTCGGTGAAGAGCATTATAGGGAGCTCCAGCCCTCCGAATGGATGAACTGTTTTCGGTTTCTTTCCCAAGGACTCATGGGAAATGTAGTTTTGTTTGGAATTTTTTTTATATGTTAAATGCTGCTGTTTGAATTATAGTGAGGAAAGAAAAGCCAAATCCTCGCCTCGGATTCCTTAATAGAAATTTTTCATTTTTTTTTTATGGGACAAGTAGATTTCTGAAGCATCCTGGTCCTACGTCACATAGTTATTTTAAAGAATTCCACCACATGAACTCAATAGTGATGCCTCTGATGGTGTTAGAACTGATGTCCTGAGTAAATTCATGAGCAGTACACTTGGAAAAGCTACCAAAGTGTATCTCACCTTAATGGACAAATATTCCTGCTTTTCAGGATCAAAATGGCTACGATAACACCCTTTCAAGTGAAGATTTGTCTTGGATTTATTTACAATATTGAGAAGATACTGATCGAAGTTTCTAACCATAATGCTATTCAGTGAATTATTTTGTTTTTTTAATGATACTTCGTGTAGCTAATTATCACCAACCCCAATATCAGTAGTCTCTGAGCCTAATGCCCCTTCCACAGCAGCCAGAAGACATAACCTTTAGCAATGCTTTGTTTTTGTCTTCCTTTTGACTATAACAGATTAGCCTTCAATGTCATCTTATTTCAAAGATTAAAGCTGAGTTGAGAATACTGACGAAACACCTAAGGCCATATGAACAAAAGATAATAGCCACAAAAAGTAATTGCAATTTGCAACTAGTGTCTAATTTTGAGAAATGATCTATGTACTAATAGGTTAGTTCGTAAAACTTAGAATCTAAGTAGATCACAGTCCAACCTACCTAATTAATTTTCATTAGGTATATTGCAAATTGTGACTTACTCTTGGTTACAATGGAGCCGTTTTCCCTTTGGTTAGAGGTCCGATACACAAGACCCCGATACATCGTAATCAGTTGTCCTCTCTCTATGTCTCTTACTGGAGGCATAAGTCCAATTGCTCCCGAGTCTCTTTTCTATGCCCAGACTCTTGAGTCTATATGTGCGTAAGCGGACGCCCGTCAATCATGTGATCAGATTCCCGATACGGAGGACGCCGCTGAAACCTTTTCCGAGTAGCTGTGGCACCGCGGAAGTAACTAAATGATTACGCGGAGCGACACGAGCGACGTTTTGATATTCTTTTGAGCGCACAAGTAAGTAGGTTATTTTAATACACTTTACATTACCTGTTGAACTTTTGTTGAGCATTTGGGTTATTTGCGTTTTGCTTTCCCCGTGCAGCCTTCACATACGGGATTTTTGACCAATAGCAGCGGACCATTTCTACTAGGTTTGCAGGCTGCATTCCGGTTGTGGTCAAAGGTTAGTTTGCTACTAAGAGTGCGTATCCTCTGTGTTCTCGAGTCTTTGTGAGTCACTTACACCCCTTTGGTTTATTGTCTAGTTATACAGCAACAGTGACCTTAAGAGGAGCCACTCCCTCTGGTATTTTTGGCACTTTGGAAGTCTTTGGGATTCCAGCGACAGTTTGTTACATATTTGCCTTGGTCAGTAGTTTAGTTGACACACTCTATCCTTTATACTGCGCACTGGTGATGGTATGCGGTGTTAATCAAGTTTTCTACGATTACTTGGTTTCTTTGGCTTTTAATTCACTATTTATACACTATATCCTATTTGGTGTTTCCTTGTCTCGCACCCGAGGTTATAAGCTTTTCTAAGTCATAGGTTAGTTATAACTCTGTCATGCTCGCTTTAGTCTTGTTTGTACTGCTTAAATACAACCAGTATTGATTTGTTACAATAATTGTTTGTAGGCATCACCATTTCTTGCCTTTCCCGTCCTGATGAGGCCCGAATGAAGGGCTGAAACGCGTCGACCCTACAACATGGAGGAGTCCATCAGATATTGATTAATGCATAAAAGATTGTGTACACGTTCCTTAAATAAAGTGGAGGGTTGATGTATCCCCTCGAATGTGTATGTGACTACCTCTTTCTGTGACAGATTGCCTTTTTGAATTACATTTCTTTTGCATCCATATGTAAATATAACGGGCAGGAAAGATTGGTTATTTGTATATGTATGTATTCTTGTATATTTGTTTTTATGTGTCATGTGGTAAAAACTAGATAAAATATATGTTTTTGACAACCATTTTTGGAGTCGGTATTGGATTGATAACAAAAGAAATAAAAATTGTAGAGATTTAGGACTCATGGATAGGGACTAATATAATTTTTCCCTTATATAATTATTGGTGTATCTGTTCCTCTGCATCGCTGTTCGTTTCCGGAGTGGTCACAATCATGGGCATGGTGACTTGTAAGAATCAGCAGACCACCATGTCTGTGACTGCTTTCATAAAATAAAAAATTAAAAAAATAAAAATATATATATCTGTATCTACACACACATACAGATATATATATATTTTTCATATCCCTTGGTTAAGCTATATACGGGTCACCCTTGGAACCCTCGGTTTATCTGCTTGGTTTACCAAACCTAACACTATTGCTAAAACTGCTAAGGTAGAGGTGAAAGCAGCATTTATGGAGTACTGTGCATACATTGGATTGAAAACCGAGTTAGCAAAACCTTAAGTTTTGAATTACTGCAGATCGTTACTCCCAGTCGAACCCGCGGTGTACCCATCTTTAGATTTCACAAGGTGGGAGCAATCACTTCTTTTTTGTTTCAGAGCAGCATCAATTTTCTGGTCCTTGTTTTTTAAAAATCCCCCAGACCCAGAGGGAAATACAGAATTGATCTGACCCTGCGATAATCAATCCACTCAATCACGTCTGCATTTTATGGTTTTGTAGATTTTATAGCTTCGCATGTAAGCATTTTCCAAATCCTTTGCTACGTAAGTTATGTTTTCGTCGATGTAGAGTAGCTTTGTTCCACTTACAGTTCTTAAACTCACAAGTAACCACTTACTTTGTAACTACCTGAAAGCAGTCACCCAGGCTAGAAAAACTATGGAAGGCTAACCCTTTGATTTATATCTATGTCTTGGCTTGCTTAACATACATTTGATAGCGGAGTTAGGCAGAGGTGTCCCTTTTTCAGTTTTGTTTTAATGGCAGTACACGGCGGACCCTTTTTAAGGTTTTTCTTCTCCTCTATTGCACTATTCCAGCTCAACCTCTGCCAACAGAGACATGTGAGAAGTTGATGTTAATGATCATTTTATGGAAAACTATTTTATGCTCTTTTTAACTTGTATATTTGATGAAATTGGTGAATCAACTTAGATTACGTGATCACATTTTTAATTGTTTTGATTAAATGTCATCTTGTATTCACACTTTTGATATTATGGATTTGTATTTGATATTTATGTGCTTTTATGGTTTATTTTTATCAGACCGAATAAAGATATTGATTGATCGATTTTTTTTTTCCCTTTCCCCTGGACCACTGCCATCTCTCTGTAAATTGTACCTCAATTCACAGAAAGGAGAAAGAGTTCTGAGGGGACCGCTTTCTTTTTATGAATGAGTCACCACCATCTCAATAAAGTCAGTTAGTTTTCAATGGTTTATGGCTGGATTTCCAGTCACAATCCATTGACATATATGGCACCAACTCGCAATTTGAAAGGGACTCCCACAAAATGCCTCTTCCAAAATGCAATTCAGCAACAATTTGGAAACCCATTTTAGGAGTCAGTAAACGTTTGCCTACTTACAAAATGGGTTTAGTCCATTGGAAATAACATCTGACCGGTCACAAACAGTAAATAAGAGTATTTAATTTATCTGGCCCCTAGTTCTACTTCTTAGCCTGAGATCGTACTGACCACAGGCTTATTTCACTCTCTCACACACACTTAACAATTTTTTCTCGAGGTCCTAGAATTAGATTTTGATTTGATTTTAAGGTAAATATTGATGTTACTAGGGTGGTATAACAAACCCAGCCCAGCAATGAACTTTTCAAGCAATCCCAGGATGTAACGCTTTATGGAAATTTAAGGTTGCCACTCAAGGTCTTAAAACCATAATGAAGAAAAACATTAAAACAAAAACAATTCTCTACAAGTTTTACCAGTCCTTCCTCAAAAAGCTTTTTCTCTTCAGTTGTCCATTTTAAAGAACAGCTGCCTGACTTTGCCGGTGATCTTTCTCTAAAAGAAAAAATAAAGGACCAATATTAATAGAACCCTAGTAAAGTCATAATTATCACAATTATGAATTTTAAGGGCATTTTCATAAATTGAGATTTCTGTTACCTACACAGAGTTTGGATAATCACAAGAATGTAACATAAAGAGAAGAGAGCACCACTTTCACAGTCTAATACTTGAAGGCTGAATATCAGAAAGAGAAGTCACCTGTGAACTGTCAGGGCCCCTAAAGCTAACATACTTTACAGTGTTGAGGTCAAGAAGGACCAGTCTGCGTTCTCGGATATCTACACTTAAAGTATGTTTGTATACTGACAGTGGCAGGTAAATGCATTCAGAATAATTGAAATATATGTAAACAATGAGAATTATCCACACACTTTGGGCAACAATCTTTGAACTAGTTGACACTCCAACATCATGCATGGAAAGGGTCCAATAACATTACATCACACACTGCGACTGCTGGTGACAAATAATCAATTACATGCTGCTGTGAAACATTCTATGAAGCACCTTACAACGAGTGTGTATTTCTGGAGAAGACAGGCCCAATGTAGCACTGGAACCAGGAGTAGTGTGAAGCAGGCAGTGGCCTGTAGTGGTTGCGGTGTTGCTCCCCCTCTGCGCCTACTGTGCAAGCTGTGTCCTCTCTTCTGCTGTCCAATTCTCATAGTCCTCTACAGCAGCGAGCAGGCTAGATTTGTCACGTACAAAGGTTTATTTCTCCACTACCCGTGTTTGTTGACTCGACGAGGACCTTCGATCCTTTTTGTATTTGATAAGTTGTTAAGATCTGTCATGTCCCACTGGTGCTTCTCTGACAACATAGGTTCTCTGAAAACCTCTGCTTCATGAAGGACATGTCCCTGTGCGAGTGTGTGTTTGTTCACAGTTTTTGAAAGTGATGGGAAGTAAACCGAGCCTCATGTGAAGCGAAGGATGGAGTCACAGTGCTCTCCAGCCAGGCAAGATTACACCAGCTGTCTTGTTTTTGTGCCTGTAAATGGTCTCTTATTTTATTTTGCCTGTTTTATACTATTTTTATACTGTTGTACTGTTCACTTCATTGTGCCCTCCGTGCTCGTTTTCACCGCCCTTTCCCGCCGCTGCTGCCCCCGTGGCCCCTACCCCCTGTCCGGTTCCCGCTCCCGCCTCCCAGCTGCGCTTCCCTCCCCTATTTGCCGCAGCGGATGCGCCAAAGGCAAGCCCGTCTGCGCCTGTCCGCTGAGCGGCCGCGACCAGCGCCAGGGACCCACGTCTCCGGCCACCCACCGCTACGACTCAGCTGCCCTCCTCGCACTCAACCCCGGAAGGAACAACAACTGCCAGCTGTCCAGCCGAACACCACCCACAGCCTGTTCTCCTGCCGTCACTGCCTCCAAACCTTCACCACCCTCCGCACCCCCACGGCCGCCGCCCCCACGCCAGACGCCAACACGACTGAAGCCCTGAGGTGCATCCTCCTCAACGTATGCTCCCTGCACAGACACGCTGTAGAGATCTGGGACCTACTCGACACCCTCTCGCCAGACCTCGCCTTCTTCATAGAAACTTGGACCAACTCCACCTCCGCCCCGACATCGCCACCGCCATCCCCGACGGATACAAGATCCAGAGGAAGGACCGCCCCAACCGCCCATGAGGACTCGCCATCGCACACAAGAGCTCCCTCTGACTCACGACCTCCAGCTTGAGCGACAGCCCGCCCACCACCTCCACCTCCACTTCCAGATCCAGACCAGCCCCAAAACAACCCTAAGAGGCACCCTCGCCTACACACCTCCCGGACCTAGAACTGCGTTCACCACTACCATCGTCGACCTCATCGCGCTACACGCCATCGCCTCCATGGACTACATGCTCATCGGAGACCTCAACTTCCACCTCGACAACCTCAGTGACCCCCAACTCCGCCACCCTCCTGGACAACCTTGCCAACCTCGGACTGAGACAACTCATCACCACCCCCACCCACAAGGCAGGACACAACCTCGCCCCCATCTTCGCAGGAGGGAACAACATCCACTTCAGCCACACCATGCAACCCCCCTGGACGGACCACCACTGCGTACACTTCCACGTCAACAAAATCACCGCGCCTAAACCTGCACCTAGTCCTCCATGAAGGAACTGGAGCAAGGTCACCGAGGAACAGCTCAACTCCACCCTCACCCGTGATGCCCCCTCCACCTCGACCAACGCCAATCTCGCAGCCAAAGAACTCCACAGATGGATCACCAACTGCGCAGACAGAGCTCGCACCCCTACGTAACCCCGACTGACAGCGCCCCAGGAAGGGAACCTAGTTCACCACCAACCTCCAAGAATTGAGACGCACCTGCAGACGTCTCGAGAAGAACAGGAGAAACAGCAAATCCACGGAAGACCGCACCACCTACAAAAACGCCATGACAGAATACCACCAACGCATCAGATCCACCAAAAAGACCTTCATCCAAAACAAGATCCTCGCCAACTCGAGTAACTCTAAGGAACTCTTCAGCATCATCCAGGAATTCACCAAACCCCCCAGCGAAACCACAGACATCACCCCCTCCCAGGACCTCTGCAACAAGCTCGGCTCCTACTTCCATCTGAAAATCAAGGGCCTCTACAACAACTTCAACAACCAGACACCTGACTCCGAAACCACTTCCTCCTCCAGCAACACCAGCCATCCCACCATCTCCTCCTGGACCCCAGTCACCACCGAAGACACCGCATCAACCATGAAAGGCATACACTCAGGAGCCCCCACGGACCCCTCCCCCCGCACATCTTCCACAGAGCCGCCGCCATCGCACCGGAACTACGACGCACCATCAACGCCACCTTCGAAACCGGCATCTTTACCGGCGAATGGAAACGCGCAGACGTCAGACCCCTACTCAAGAACCCATCAGTAGATCCCACGGACCTCAAGAACTACCGACCCATCTCCCTCCTCCCCTTCACGGCCAAAGTCATCGAGAAGACCGTCAACATCAAACTAACGAAATTTATCGAAGAAAACTCCATCCTCGACCCCTCCCAATCCGGATTCCGCAGCAACCACAGCACTGAGACCGCTCTACTCGCCGCCACAGATGACATCCGCACACTCTTCGACCAAGGACACACCGCAGCCCTGATCCTACTCGACCTCTCTGCAGCCTTCAACACCGTCTCCCACTGCACACGCCGGCATACAGGGAACCGCCCTCGACTGGCTCCGCTCCTTCCTCACCGGCAGAACCCAAAGAATCAGACTTCCACCCTTCCTCTCCGAACCCACAGAAATCAACTGCGGAGTACCCAAAGGATCATTGCTCAGCCCCACGCTCTTCAACATCTACATGGCCCCCCTAGCCGCCATCGTCAGACAGCACAGACTCAGCATAGTATCCGACACCGACGACACCCAGCTCATCCTCTCCCTCACCAAGGACCCCATCACCACCAGACTCAACTTCCAGGAGGGAATGAAGGACGTCGCATCCTGGATGAGCAGCAGCTGCCTGAAGCTCAACTCGGAGAAGACAGAGGTCCTCGGAACCCCCCTCTACATGGGACAACACCTGGTGGCCCACCGCCCTCGGCAGCCCCCCCACCACCACGGACCACACCCGAAACCTCGGCATCGTACTGGACTCCTCCCTCTCCATGACCCGACCGGTCAACACCGTCACCTCCACCTGCTTCAACACCCTCCGCATCCTCCGTAAGACCTTCAAATGGATCCCCCCAAATCAAGGAAGACCATCACCCACGCACTCATAACCAGCAGACAGGACTATAGAAACGCACTCTACGCCGGGATCAACAAGTCTCTGCTCCGCAAACTCCAGACCATACATAACACCGCAGCTAGACTCGTCCTCGGCATCCCTCGTCACGAACACATCACCAAACACCTGGCTCTTCAACTGACCAGAGCCTCTCCCCCCCAGCGCCTTGAGACCCTCACGGGTGATTAGCACGCTTAAAGCTCCCGGATTGATTGATTAATGTACAAATTTAAGGGGCACGTTGTTAGTTTATATTCAATATAATACTCCCTGTATTTCTTATCACTCATGACTGACATTATTTCGGATTATCAGGCTTTTGCTGTTTAATATCACTGCACATTTTTCAGATAACAAATGGTTCAATAAATTTGGATGGAACGACTTCTTAGTTACCACTAACTACTCCTGAATTACACTTCAAAGCTGGTAATACAGAAAGCATCATGCAGAAGGAATGTTCAGACTTGACATAGTTTCTAATGTCTTAGAAGTCTCACTAGAAGGTAGATTTTCTCTGCACATTCTGGAAATATTGTTTATCGAGTCTGTGTGGAAAGCATAATTGTACCGTCATTATAGGAGCATCATCAGTATCAAAGATGGAGGTGGAGGGAGTAACGCAGAATCACACCAATAAGTGTTATATTGCAACTCATTAATAATAATAATTGGACTTCCAGAACTGAGGGCAACCTCATGTGACACACGAAGCTTGGGATTAGCCCTGAAAGGAACTGAACAACCTTTTTTAGGATGGTAAGTGATATACTGTAGTATAAACCTCCTGGCCAATTTAATGCAACCAAGAAACAGGAAGGGATGTATTTTCAAGAACCCTTAAATTTCTGGGTTCAAGTGCAGTAAATTTGTACACCCGGAAAACTAATTTAGATCAACTGATGCTCAGGCTTTACTTAGTTTGATCATTTTCACTAACAGGGCTAGATCACTAATGGAAAAAGACATTTATTTATGGTGATTTGTGTTACACCAACATGTTACCCTACAACCACCTCACCGACATGTTAACCTATGAACACCTCAAGAACCTGGAAATACATGTAAAATTGACTAATAGCATGGCTGCAGGGCCAGACTGGAAACGAAAATCAGCCATGGCAATAAGTTCAAACCAGCTGCACACAAAAGGAGGGTGAGACAAGTATGGAATCATGAGGGCATGGTTGGGTTACGGCTGGTTTATGGCAGCCCATGATCTGAAAGCAGCCCCTTAGCTTGCAGCCCACAAGGAAACTGCCAGAGTGGCAGAAAGGCAAGTTTTCAGCATGGTTGCCTTCTTGACCCATTAGCCATATCCCAGTACATGCAGAGGTAGGTGGTTCTGCCACGCCTCACCCGTCCGTGCGTGGTTGAACACTACACCACCGTCTGTCTCCAGGGCAGGAGTATAATGGAACAGTGCATCTGATCCACGGCACCAATTTCGCTGTCAGTAAACTGGTCCCACTTTGCCAAGGACAGCTTGAGACGCATGCTGAAAGGAGAGTGCTGGTCAGGCCTGCTGTAGATTCAAATCAGTGTCTCTCCCTGGTTTGGATGGCAGGATCAGGAGAAGACTCACATGGTGTTACTGATAAGAGTGCCAGCAGAGCATTCGCCAATTTGTGGGGGAAAAATGCATGAGTTACAGCTTAACTATAACAATACTTCCATGTAAAAATGCACATAACACAGTCTATACACTGATTCACCAATTGAGTCTCGGAGTTCCAAAGTAAGATCTGGTGCTTACACTTGGCACAATTTAGCACCAAGACAGACAAATTAAGGCTCATGATGATTCGGTCTCTTAGATACTTGGATTACATATAGATCTCCACGCCACATGCTTAACTACGAGCCAAGCATTGCAATCTCATTATCTAGCCAAACATGTTTTTAAGACACTCATCATTCATACTGACCTGTATTTAGCCATTGGACCCTAATGTATGGGTGGAGTGGGAGAAGAGTAGCG
This sequence comes from Calotriton arnoldi, assembly GCA_963921515.1. Taxonomy (NCBI): domain Eukaryota; kingdom Metazoa; phylum Chordata; class Amphibia; order Caudata; family Salamandridae; genus Calotriton; species Calotriton arnoldi. The sequence goes on along the minus strand of CAWUFW010002687.1, from coordinate 1,057,577 downwards.
GGGTAGAAGGACAGGAAAATTGAGGAGGAGGGTCCAGGGAGATAAATAGGTGAGGCAGATAGAGATGAAGACATGAAACAAAAATAAGGGATTTAGGGCCAGATGTATCAAGGCTTTTTGCGTTTGCAAACGGGCAGAATCGGCCCGTTTGAGAATGCAAAAATACCTTCTACAATGTATCAAACTCTTGGCATTCGCAATATGGGTAAACGCAATTTTTTGCGATTCCCTAAATGCAATTCATGTAGCATTCGCTAAATGCGAATTTGCATTTAGGAATCGCAAATTACCACCAACTTCAAGTTGATGGTAATTTGCGATTCCTTTGAAAAATGCACAAAAGTGCATTTTTCAAAGGGCCATGTGGCGCGCAAACATGCCCTTAGGGCATGTGTGTGCACCACATGTGTATGCTTACCTTTTCTGGGGGTGCATCAGGTGTGCCTTTAGGCCCCCTAGCACCCTCACAATTGCATTCGCAATTTGCGATTACCAATTTGGTACTCGCAAATTGCGAATGCATTCGCATTCATTCCTATGGGCCTATAGGCCCATAGGAATGAATGGGAATGCAATCCCTAATAGCGAATCACAATTTGCGATTCGCGAATAGGGAATGTTAAGGATTCGCAAAAAATTTCGCAAATCCTACATACATTTTGCGATTCTTAAATAGCGAACCGGTAAAATTTGCTATTTAAGAATCGCAAAAGCAATTCTTGATACATCTGGCCCAAAAAATGTAAGGTCATAAGAGATAAAAGCAGAAACGGATGAACCAGAGAAGAAATAGATAAAGACAGAGTGAGGTATGACGGGAGAGATAAAAGAAGAGAAAATAAGGATAGCATACTAGATGAAACACATGAAGGAAGGGATGAAAAAAGAAAGAAGTGACAAGGAACAAAAAAGATACAGGAAGTGTGGAATGAAGAAAGAAACAGAGGGGAAAAATGAGGAAAGAGAAAAGGTGGGACTACCGAAAGGGACCAAGATGTGAAAGCCAGAACCTTAAATAAAATTTGCAAGCAGGATTATTATCTGAGAGCAAAGTTTTATTCATCTGAACGGCATGAGAGCTCCTGGAGCTCCATCAAAATGTCTGACAAAAAACTCTAAGCACAAGTACTTATTCGCTCATCCAGCAATGGAAATGTACTCAACAATTCAGTTCTCAGGTACGGCAAACAGATGTGCGTTCATTGTATGTGTAACAACTTATTCCTAGTACATTGATAACATTTTGTTAAACAATACACTTTTCCCACTGCAGCTGCAACCTTGAGAGTTACTTGAAAATGCCAGAATGATAACATAATTTCTCATACCCTAGTCTTCAAATGCCATCTAGAGCCGAGCTCTGGAATATACCTTTAATTATTAGTCATTTAAGCTTATGCACGTTTTAGTTCTGTAGCAATGCGCTCATACGACACAAACAAGATGAACTCGGTTTAGTTTTTGCCTGGGCGCCCATAAAGAAATAAAGGTAAAATATGAATGGTGAAAATAAAAGGAAGGAGGGAGAAAATAAAAAATGAAAGGAAGGAAAACAGAAGGACGACATGAGGGAATAAAAGGGAATGAGGTATGAAAGACGGAGATGAAGTATAGAGGAATAAAGAAGCAGATAGATAAAGAAGGAGATACAAGAACAACAAAGGGAGTGATGAAAGAAAAACAGGGTGGGGGATGAAGGAAGAAGAATGGGTTAAATGAAGCAATGAGAGAGAGTACTGGGAGTAAGTGCAGTTGAATGGCTAAATTATGCCTTTGAAATTAGAAAACGTGGGTTCTTATCCTGGATTTCAAAACTGGGCAAAAGGGTGTGACCTTGGGAAAATCACCTCATTTGTGCCTACTTCTGACAAGTTCGGGGACACTTAGAAACGTGTACTATATAGTGAGCCCCAATGTACCGCAATATAGGCCTAGGTAGATGCACGACCTTTTACCTACATTTGTCCTACCTTGCTCTACAGAACGGTTCTGTCGCTGACCTTTTACCTAGTTATGTGCGGAATAAATGTTGTGTGGTTTTCTTCGAAAACTAGCCTCATTTATTATGCATGAGGATTCTTAGTATCACAGCAGGATTACCATCTTCTGTATAATAACTCTGGACAAAAGTCACCGCTATCGTCATCCGTGAACAACAGGCCCACAGTACCATTCTAGGCAGACCCCGAGGGCATCTTTTGGGTATATAAGCACATCTTTGCTAGGCAAACCAGAGGAGAAGCTTCCATGCTCACACGAGACGTAGGAGTCCCTACACACAGAACCTCCATCTTGCAGTGGGTTGACATCCCTTACGGGGTGTCTAACTCGAGACCAAGACGGGGTCCTTCATTCTCTCCGATCAGGCAATGGGGTTAGCTCTTTCCTAGGGGGATTCTTGGCTTCACACCTACATGCATGCTAGGTACACTCAGGCACACTTAGCTAGGTTTAGCATCTTAAGAGTATGCTTGATTATTGCTATGTATCTATATGCCTGCATATATTCACTGTTTTAGCACCCTGGTAGAATTCTACCTTTTATTTACTCTGTCAGTGCTTGCAATCGTATATATCTGTTTCTGTCTAATGGTGGTTGCAGCACACATATTTTAATCTAGACTAATGCTGGTTTAATAAATGCTTATTGAAAACACCCGCATTGTTTATTCTGTATATCTCTCTGAGAAGAAGTGAGCACGAGTGACTGAGCGAAAAGTACTGTACTGTTTCCACGATCCCTGCAGGATCAAGGGTTGTCATGTTCGATAGTTGCCAGAAACTATTCATTCCTCGGTAGGGTTGCGGGGATTATAGTGGCACTGTGAGCTAGCTGGTCTAAAGGCTAACATATCCTTTGGGGGTGTCTGGAATCAGTCTGGACACCAATCCCTTAGTTTATGTTGTCTAAATGCGCAGATCCTATATAGATTTATAGGAACTACACAACATGGCGCCGCCAACGTTGGTTTGGTTCTTATTTAATGGTCAAATCTGAGTAGTTCAGTCGTGCTTTCTCAGAGACCCCTACTCACATAGAGACTTGTGGAGTGGGAAGAGAAAATCTGCCACAGCTGAGTAGGTATATCCTATGTACTGGCTGTAGGTTTATTCAAGCTTGAAGGATTATAGTTCCCTACATTGTGCATAAACCTGATCTTTTTTAATAAAATACTTCCTCTCATAATGTCTCAGACTGGAGACGCTAGTAAGAGTTGTGCTGGGGCGGAGGAAGCTGAGCTTGAAGGAGTGCTTAACATTTCAAAGAATTGCAGAAATGCCCTTACTATAAAATTAGCAGATTATGGGGTCTCATCATTGGGTGGGACCGTAACCTTCGTGACTGAGGCACACAAGGCATACAGGACAGAGGTGTTCTATTCTTGGGTTAAATTCCCACCTGCAGAAGCACGCACACATACGTTTCACTCTTACACTCCGGATGAAACACCAGATGAATACTCTCCATACGAGGACATAGAAGTCCCGTTAACTTTCCAAGAGCATATAAACTGGTTTAAAGGCGCCCTCCCCCAAACCACAGATAAAGTGAGATTCGGTCCGCTCAGCAGAGACGGAGCGACTTGGCCGGTCCTAGCTGCTTACATACCGCATCCAAAGATTGATACGTTGCCAGCAGCAGACTTACGTTCACTTCACAAAGAAATAATTAAACTGTACACAAATCATACACAGTTTGTGATGCGTACACTTACAATTCTACCTACAAAGATCACTCCAGCGGGTCAGCTACAGAGAACTGCACTAAAATCAACCCACAAACGCTGAACGCGATTATGGGAAGAATGCCCACTAAACGTGAGCAAATGCCATTCTGGATAGCACAGAAAATAGCACAGCTTGAGGCAGTTTTTCCTCATACAGGCCCGCAAGAAAAACACAGAATACTGATAATTTGCTTGCCAATGGGGATAGCTATCCCGATAGAGGACTGTACCACTTGGGGTACAGTTTTTGCTGCCGTTTATACCAGAACGCACAGTACCCCTCAATAGCAGTCATACCAGAGGTATTATAACAAATACAAAAGGAGTACGGGGGAGAATCTGCCCTGGACCTAGCAATGAAATTGATAGGTAATTTTGCCCAAGTATCAGCAATTACGTTAGCTAACATAAAAGGGGAGGTAGCTGTGGTGGCTATATGCCAGTGCCTTAGGGAATGCACTTCTGCACAACAGGAGAAAGAGTTACCGAAAATGATCAAAGAGACCTATGCTTCACTGGGTAGAGATAATGTGAGAGCTAGACCAGTGAAACCACAATTTGTGGGTAATCCTGAAAGGATACCTCAAAGCCGGCACCGGATTCTTCTAAAAAGAAATGGGACAATAAACAATCAAAAAAACAAGCAAAATGCATTACAATCACAGGGTGGGTTTCCTCAACAGGAGCCTTCTGACAGGAAATATAACCTTAGAAACCGTGACAATATTAAAAAACCTGACAGGTATCAGGATACTGATACACGTTCCTCTCGTTCTTTTCAGGGTTCATAAAAAAACTCAGAGTGAAGGACGGTCAGAACACAGATCAGAAGAGCGAGTCAAGCCAAGAGACACACACCGCACTTCAGACTACATTATCAAAAAAGAAGATAAACCAAAAAGTAAACCTCAATTTAAAAAGAAGGTTGTAGCTGGCCTTAAAATAAGAAATGCCCAGGCTACTGATGACTCAACTACTGAACGGGGACTTGGCTCTGACGATGCTAGACAGCGCAGTAGAAGTAACAATAGCTCGCCAGAACCTGATTAAATTTCTTGTGACAGCAGCATTGAATGAACACATCACGGTGGAAACACCTGATACATGGGTAAGTGTCTCACATCAGTTACATGATATTATGCTCCAAATGGAGGGGGGCATACTCAGAAAGGTGAAAGGTCTCTTTTAGGAGAACCTGACTTTTGGATACAATATCCTTTTGGCTGAAAGAGATTGGCCACCTGAGTTCGTCACGGATTGCCCAAAGGGGGAAGAGGTAATTTTACCGGCTTTCTCCGACCTTGTTCCAGAAGGACTAAAACATTCATACGCGCAGGAGTGGGCGGTAGCACCAGCTCCTGCATTATACCGCAATCATGTAGGGTGGGATGCTGAGTCACCTCACCATGAAATCCCAGTAAAAACTACTCCTACTCCACAGAGGCAGTACCCAATTAAACATGATGCAAAGAAACAGGTCAGGGAGATCTTAGATCAACTTGAATACCAAGGTGTAATCGAGAATAGCACCTCCTCCATGAATAATCCTTTGTTTACTGTAATGAAACCCGACAATTAGTACCATCTAGTTTTAGGCTACAGGCATTTAAACATATGGACGAAAACATTTGCAGTACAAAATGTACACAGTGCCGCATTAATGAATAACATTGTGCGGACGAAATACAAAACAACGCTAGATACCTCAAAAGGATTCTTTTGCTAAAATATAGCGCCTGAAAGCAGATATTTGACAGCATTTTCAGCCTTGGGCTCTCATCGCCAATTTTGTAGACTGCCCCAAGGGTATAAGAATAGCCCCGGGTTGTTCTCAGCAAGAGTATAAGAGTTGCTTTAAAATTGTGATGACGTGCCTCGGAAGAGTTGCTGCGATCAAAATGACGGTTCTCCCCAAAATTCTATATATTTTTCAGACACTCCCACTGCCGCCCCCCGCTGGATGGCTCCAGAAGATGCAATCTGAGCTCTCGCACTTTATCTGGCAGGGACGTAAACCGAGAATGAAACGACTAACCAGTTTCCTGCCGCCCCACGAGGGGGGCCTGGGGATCCCAGATCTCACCCTCTACTTCAAAGCGTCGCAACTACGATACTTAGTCGAGTGGAGCCGGCCCGTGTCCGAGAAACACTGGCTCTTTCAAGACCGTGCTGTAGCGGGCACGTCTCTCATGAAGGTTCCCTTCCTCCCCAAACCACATCGGCCGCCCAACTTGTACGCCGCCCAGGTGACGCGCACCACCCTCACCGCCTGGGACCATACTAACACGAGACATGAGCTCACCACCTTCCCCTCCCCACTCACACCCTTATTCGATAACCCCGATTTTCACCCAGGGGTGGGAGCACAGTCATTCCAGCAGTGGAGAGAGAAAGGCTGCCTGGCCTTAGGCTTACTATTTACAAAGGGCGACATACTTCCCTTCGCGCAGTTGCGGGCCGCATTCAACCTTCCAGAATCGGAACGCATGCACTATCTACAGGTAAGACACTGGGCCATGCACCCTGACAATCGCACGCAGGCGACCAGGCCTCTCACTTCCTTCGAGAGGTGGTTGATCACACGAACTTCAGATAAAAAGCTGATCTCCGACATATACCAGATGCTTCTCTCTCGCTATACCCATACTTACCATGCTGGCAGGGCACGTTGGGAACGGGACCTGGGTCGCAGCCTCAGCACAAAGGAGTGGGAGGGCGCATGTTACAGAGCCCGACACACTGCTACACAAGTGGGCCTCACGGAAACCCTCACCAAACTGGTGTACTATTGGTACTATACCCCCGAAAGGCTCCATCAAGTAGACCCATCGCAGACACCTGACTGTTGGAGTGGGTGTGGGCAGAGGGGTACACTGGTCCACTTCCTTTGGGACTGCGAATACCTCCAGAGCTATTGGACCCACGTTTTAGATGAGGTTGACAAACATCTGACCACTGAGATCCCCAGATTCCCGGCATACATCTTATTAGGGGTGCCCAACCGACTCACCTACCCCCTGAAATCTAGGAGAGGGAAGCAGATAGCTATGGCCTTGGGCTCGGCAGTCCAGAACATCCTCATTCACTGGAGGACGCCACGCCTCCCCACACACGTTGGGTGGTATCATCGATTGTGGAACATATTAGGAATGGAAAAGATCTCACTCACCCAGGCTGGGAAGGGCTCCTCCTTCAGTGACCTTTGGCAGCCATTTTTGTCGTTACTCACACAGGAATTTCGGGAGCTGACCTGCCCACGCTATCTACGCTTGCTACGCCTCGCGGAACCGGCCTCTGCCGAGTGAGCAGGCTTCCATTGGGTACCGACACTACGCCAAATTCAGCACTAATGGCTAGATTGGACTGGGAAGGGCGGGGGTGGCTTTTCTCTATTCTTTTTCTTTTTCCTGCTTTCCTTTCACTCTTGGGGGAGGGTGTTCGTCAGCAATTGTTGTTTTAATCGACCAATGCATCATTATGTCGATATGATGGGCCCCATGTGGCCTGAGTGTAGCGAATTCGTTCTTTGCATTGTCTAATAAAAGATTTAAACCATAAAATTGTGATGAGGCAGCATTGTCCTATGTAGATGACATTTATCTTACGGACGATGAATTACTGGATCACTTGCAAAGGGTGAACAACATAATTCTGGGGTTCGCCTCTGAGGGCTACAAATTTAACTTTAAAAAATCAAAAACTGCCCACCTCAATGTCCTATGTTTGGGAAATGAGTTATCAAGTGAAGGGAAAAGCCTGGCAGCTAATTTTGGGGGAAAATGTGCACTGCTCCACCCTCCAAAGACGCTGGAAAAATTACAATCCATTTTGGGATTCCTAAATTTTGGCAGAACATGCATTTTGGATTACGCAGAAAAAGTAAAACCTTTCTACGATTTAATTAAACCAGATTTTTCAGTCTGACATTGGACACAGGAAAACACAAACACTCTACGTTCTTTACAAGCTGACATGATAGCTTCAAAACACTTACTTACACGTGTAAATACTACAAATTTGGTGATCCATGTAGTCGCGGGTCAATCTGGTTACACCAACCTCACCTTCAATGAAGGCAAAACGGTACCCATTGCATACAAATCTCATTTGTACACAAACGCTGAAATGCGCTTTGCATCAACAGAAAAAATACTAACAGAAGTACAGACTGCTGTAGTGAGAGAGAGAGAGAGCACTAGCTCAGGGGAAACAAATAATTGCCGTGAGTCCAGTACCAACCTTAGAGGCTGTTACAAAAGCAAGCATCCCAAACGCGAAAGCACTGCATCCACGATGGATACAATGGACTAATTCTCTCACTGCAACATATGTAGACTACAAATTTGATTCTACATTGGGGGGCGCTAGCGAGCCCGGAGCAAGATGGCGGCGCCTTAGTGCTGCTCTGCTGGTCGAGCTAACAAACCGCTCAAAATCCGTATTCATTGGCGCCATCCACGGCGGAATTGGACCGGTAACAGATGCCAGATGACTGAGGAGTGCCCTGATCTCTTTTGCTGCACGATTGGCCGCCTCTTGCTACCGCCATCGCGCTATCTCTGCCTGGGCCTCGCCGGACCTAAAATGGCAGCCGCCATGAGCGCGGACTGATGAGCTGCCGAATTCGCCGCTCTGGCTCGCGGACTGCCGCGCTGCTGATCCTTTTCCCAAACTGCCTGTGCCCTGGTGTCCGGTGCGCGGCTCGCTGGGGACCAGCTGACCGGTCTGTGCGAGGTGGCCCGGAGGGGGGGTGCCGGCTGGTGAGCTGCCCGCTGCGGTGATAGAGCCGCGGAACTGTGAAGCCGCGCGGCGCTGCGAGGCGGAGTCGGCCTCGGCTGCAGATTCCTGCCGGCGGTCCTGCTGGTGCGCGTGGTACCGGTGAGAGGCGATCGCTGGCGGCTGTTGACGGAGCTGCTACATCGTGCGAAGGTGGTGAGGTGTGCCCTGCTCCCCCTGCATTGCTGCTCCAAATGACTCCTTCACGCCAGTGAGTGCTGTGTCCATCTCTTTCCCGCGACTCGGGCGCTTCCATTGCGGGCCGCTGCTCGTGCTACCTGTGAACGATATCTGATCCTGGACCCTGCTCGGGGCCCGCTGAACTATCGGGACAGATTGCGAGGCACTCTCGACAGTGTGTTGTCGGCGCCCCTGCCTCGAGCGTTTCTTTGGGAGCACGCGCCTCGGAGAGTGATCATCCTGTGCTTTTGATACTGGACAGGAGTCTGGAATTCTTGCGGGGGGCTGCCTGCGACCTCTCCCCTGGCCCGTGGTGGATAGCGCTATTGCAGGGGGCTGGTGGCTGGGATATCCCGGTCCAGGTGGTGTCGCACCCAGTCTACCGGGCGGCTCGCTGACTGTCCACTGCTGAGGCCTCTTGGACATTGTTGCTGGGAGATTGGGCATACCGTTAGCCTCTGTGCGTCTTTACTTCTCTGGGTGCTGCTGTGCTGGAAGTGTGTGGCGCTTAATTGCGGGGCCCTCCGCGGCTGCGCCTCTACGCTGGTGCTGTTCCCTCTGCTGAGAGCTGCTTCCCCTTTTTTTGGGGCTAATTTCGCTATTGCTGCTCCACTCTCCTCACTATGGGTCGGACGGATAAACAGCAAAGTAAGCTACAGTTTGAGACCAACAAATCCACTAAGGCTCAGACTCCCAACGCCTCGGACACAGACCCAGACCCTGAAACCGGTGCGACGACAAAACTGGAGCGCCTGATGTGGAGTATGCAACAAAGCCTGCACACGATTGACGCCAAAATTGACCATCTCAATCTGCGTATGGACACTATGGCCTAGAGACTAGACAAGCACGGTTCCCAACTGGCGGAGGCGGAGCAGCGCATCTCCACTACAGAAGACCGGGTGGAGGTGGTCGGAACATCTTGCGCCACCATGGAGAAGATACTGGAGGTCATCAAGGCCAAGAACGAAAACATCGAAGCCAGCTCACGCAGAAATAACCTCCGTATAATTGGGGTCTCGGAAACCACCAACACCGGGCCCATGGAGACGTTTGTTGAAACATTGCTCACGACACTACTGGGGGCCGAGAGTTTCTCCAAGGTATTTATTGTTGAGCGGGCGCACCGTTCTTTGGCGGCGTGACCGATCCCAGGGGCCCCGCCTCGACCCATAATTGCCAGACTTTTGAACTATAGGGATCGAGACACAGCGCTCCGCTTGGCAAGGAAGAAAGGTAAGCTCAACTATCAAGGAATGAAGATTGAGCTCTTCCCTGACTTCACGTTTGCGGTGCAGCAGGCTCGCAGAGAATATCAGGCTGTTAAGAGGAAACTTCAGTCGCTCCAGATTCCATATGCCATGCTTTACCCGGCCCGACTCCGGATACAACATAATGGAAAAGCGCGTATTTTCACGACGCCGAAGGATGCCCTGCTATATACTCGGAGGCTTGAGCGGCAGGAGGTGCGACATGAAAGAGATGGCAGCACCGACTGAGGGATGAAACCTCTGTGACATTCCTAATTGAATTCTTTGCCTATTGTGAAGATCTGCTGTTTCAAGGAAGGTTCTTCTCTCTCTGTATTATGTCATGCCTTTGTTTTTGGCATATATCATGCTCTTGTTATGTAGGAGCCATTTCTGTGGTTGTCCAGGAAGTCTTGAGTTTTATATGTGATATTGTGCGATACCTTTGCTGCCTACTGGGGGAAATGTGGTCCAAGTTCTGTAGTTTTTGATGCATTGAGTATAGGCCGTGGAACGGTACGCCTATCTAAAGTTAGCTCGACCCACCCTGCATATGCGGGGGGCCGTGGGCTATTGGCGTCCCGCAATATGGGAAATCCCCACACAGTTTGGGTTTTAAGTTGGGCCCCTTCTGGTGCCCTCTGTGGGGTACTGCCCTGTTGCTCTTCTTTTCTATTCTGCACTGTTCTGACGACAATGCTTTCTTTTGGTTTTGTTCTAGGGGGGGACTGTCTGTGGTATAGTTCAGTGGCCGCAGTGGGTGGGGGGTTTGGTTGGGGACCGCTATTGTATTATACTGGCATGGAGTGTGAAGATCAAACAGCAATAGAACTATATGTCTCATGTAGATTGACATGTGTTGCAGGATCTATGGTTAATTATTTCGGGCATGGCTGATGGTGTGCGTTCTGGTATTGCTTTTGTGAGCTGGAATGTGCGAGGGCTGAATAATACCAAGAAAGTGCGACAGGTGCTTTCATATCTTGACAGACATCATATTCAGATCGCCCTGCTGCAAGAGACACATCTCACGAAACAGGCTGCCTCGCATGCCGCTACTAGATGGGCGGGGGTGAGGTTGGCTGCATCATACTCTTCCTACGCACGGGGAGTCATGATACTTGTACGCAAAGGGGTTCCTTTTGTGCCCATCTCTGTGGATGAAGATAAAGGTGGGCGCTACATTATTGTGCAAGGTACGCTGTATAACACGCTGTCTATTGTCAATCTGTATGGTCCGAATGTGGATGATCCCGCCTTTTTTGATGAAATATGGTGCAAACTCTGCAAACTACCCCCTGCGGCGATTATTTGTGGTGGTGATTTTAATGTGGTGTTAGATCCTGCGATGGATCGGGTGTCCGCAGCAGACCCTCCCCACCGAAGGGCTGCTGTAGCTGTTCGGGATGGAATGTGGTCGCTGGGCCTTACTGATATTTGGAGGTTAAGACATCCACAGGTGAGGGAAGGCACATGCCACTCGTATGCACGGCAGTCCTGGTCCCGCATAGATTATTGGCTGGGCACACAAGAGGTCTGTACATGGGTCACGCACATAAAACATTTGCCCCGCACATTGTCGGATCATTCCCTAGTGGCCTTGAATGTGGTCCTACCATCTCACACCCCTCCCCCCTTTCAATGGCGCTTACAATCCTCTTCGTTATTGGATCCGGTCTTTACGGAGGGGGTGCGAGACGCCATTTCTGAATACTTTGCTCAAAACACTGGGTCGGTCCAAACTATGGCCACATTGTGGGAGGCCTTCAAGGGGACATGTATAGGGCTTCAAGCTGGGGTACTGAAGGCACTTAGGCGCTCCATGTCGGCTCTTGAGCGTGAACTAGGAGACTTAGAACGAGCGTATTGTACGGGAGCAGATCCTGGTATACTGGCACAAATTAAAACCAAAATTGGAGAGTATAATGAAATAGCTGAGCAGGAGGCTAACCACCTATCGCGTCGGTACAAAGCACGGTATTATGGGGAGGGTGGCCGGCCGGGCAAGACTTTGGCCAGTCGTATAATGGATCCTCAGGGGCGGACATCTGTGATTCAGGCGATCACTGTAGCTGACACCACACATTACGATACGTCGAACATCCTCAATGCGTTTGCGGAGTATTATGCTGGGCTGTATGCTTACAAGTCCACGGCCGGAACTGTTGAGCTCAACCAGTATCTAGACGATATCGCTCTGGTGTGGCTTTCAAAGAGGCAGCAAGATTTTTTAATGCTTCCGCTCACGCTGGGGGAGGTACAGGATGCCATTGCTGCTTTGCCAAATGGGAAGGCTGCTGGCACTGATGGGCTACCGGCCGAATTTTATAAAGAATATGTAGAACAATTGGCCCCATGTCTCCTGCAATTATATGAAGAGGCGTACGAAACGCAGTGCTTGCCCCCTACTTTTCGTGAGGCACTTATGGTTGCGCTCTTGAAGCCGGGAAAGCCACCCGACCAATGCGAGTCCTACCGCCCGTTGTCGCTTATAAATACGGACGTCAAGATCTTAGCAAAAGTGCTGGCTACCCGGCTACAACTACTTCTTCCAGACATGGTCCTTCCGGACCAGTCAGGATTTGTCCCCACCAGTTCAACGTCGCATAATTTGCGCACTATTTTTGCTACCATGCATGTGCTGGAGCCCACGCTTCCGGCGGTAGCGGTGCTACTCGACGCCATGCGAGCATTTGATTCGATCTCCTGGTCATACATGGTGAAGGTCCTTCATCGCATGGGAGTCCCATTTAGTTTTGTTGATTGGATTAAACTATTGTACACCAATCCGACGGCTCGGGTCCGAGTTAATGGGCAATTATCGGAGACTTTTTTCATCCAACGTGGCACGCGCCAAGGCTGCCCATTGTCGCCACTTTTATTTGCTCTTGTGCTTGAGCCCTTGGCTTGTATCCTACGGCAGCGCCATGCCGAAACGGCACTGCGGTTTTTACAGCGTCCGCTGGCCGCGTCTATGTATGCGGACGACATGGTGTTGTATGTCCAGGAACCAGCACGCTTTCTAGCACAACTTATACACGAATATGTCCGTTTCGAGCGTTTCTCGGGCCTGGGCATTAACTGGTCCAAATCTATTATCCTGCCCCTCACGGACTGTACACAACAGTTTGACATGGAGTACCCCATAGTATGGAGTGCGGATCCTGTTAAATATTTAGGTGTATCAATCAATCACAGAATTTGTAGAGCGCACTACTTACCCACGAGGGTCTCAAGGCGCTGGGGAGAGAAAGGGGGGGGGGGTGCTGCTACTGGTCGAACAGCCAGGTCTTGAGTAGCCTCCTGAAGGTCAGCAGGTCTTGGGTCTGTCGTAGGCTTAGTGGAAGGGTGTTCCAGGTCTTGGCGGCTAGGTGTGAGAAGGATCTGCCGCCGGTGGTTGTTCTTCGAATGCGAGGGACGGTGGCGAGGGAGAGGTGGGCGGAGCGGAGCTGGCGGTTGGGGACGTAGAAGAAGAGTCGTCTGTTGAGGTAGGCTGGGCCAGTCTTGTGGAGTGCCTTGTGTGCGTGGATGAGGAGTTTGAAGGAGATTCTCCTGTTGACGGGGAGCCAGTGCAGGTTCCTCAGGTAGGGGGTGATGTGGCTGTGGCGTGGTACGTCGAGGATCAGGCGTGCGGAGGCGTTTTGTATGCGTTGCAGTCGCTTGATGAGCTTGGCCGGGGCTCCCGCGTGGAGGGCGTTCCCATAGTCGAGTCTGCTACTGACGAGGGCCTGGGTGACTGTTCTTCTTGTATCTGTCGGGATCCACCTGTAGATCTTGCGAAGCATGCGGAGGGTGTTGAAGCAGGAGGAGGAGACTGCGTTGACTTGCTTGGTCATGGAGAGCGTTGAGTCGAGGATGACTCCCAGGTTGCGTGCGTGGTCGGTGGGTGTCGGGGCTGCTCCCAGCGTCGTTGGCCACCAGGAGTTGTCCCAGGCTGAGGGGTTGGAGCCGAGGATGAGGACCTCTGTCTTGTCCGTGTTCAGCTTTAGTCGGCTGATCTTCATCCAATCGGCGACGGCCTTCATTCCTTCATGGAGATTGGATTTGGCGGCGAGGGGGTCCTTGGTGAGGGAGAGGATCAGTTGAGTGTCGTCGGCGTAGGAGATAATGTTGAGGTCGTGCTGTCTGGCGATGCGTGCGAGCGGGGCCATGTAGATGTTGAACAGCGTTTGGCTGAGGGAAGATCCCTGGGGTACGCCGCTTCTGATCTCGGAGGCTTCGGATCGGAAAGGTGTGAGGCGGACTCTCTGGGTTCTGCCGTCGAGGAAGGAGGTGGTCCATTCCAGGGCCTTGTCTCGGATCCCTGCGTCGTGGAGGCGTGCGCGTAGAGTGCGGTGGCAGACAGTGTCGAAGGCGGCGGAGAGGTCCAGCAGGATGAGGGCTGCGGTCTCACCGTTGTCCAGCAGGGTCCTGATGTCGTCGGTGGCGGCGATGAGGGCAGTCTCAGTGCTGTGGTTGCTGCGGAACCCTGATTGGGATGGGTCCAGGATGCTGTTTTCTTCGAGGTATCGGGTTAGCTGTTTGTTGACGATCTTCTCGATGACCTTGGCTGGGAACGGAAGCAGGGAGATGGGCCGGAAGTTCTTGAGGTCTCTCGGGTCCGCCTTGGGTTTTTTGAGTAGGGCGTTGATCTCTGCGTGTTTCCAGCTCTCTGGGAAGGTCGCGGTCTCGAAGGAGAGATTGATAACGTTGCACAGGTGGGGTGCGATGGAGCTGCTGGCTTTGTTGAAGATGTGGTGCGGGAAAGGGTCTGACGGGGAGCCGGAGTGTATTGTGCTCATGGTCTTGATGGTGTCGTCGATGTTCACGCTGGCCCAGGCTGGCAAGGGGTCATGGTCGATGGTGTGCGGCGGGTCTGGTGTATCTATCTTAGTAGGGGCTATCTGGGTGTTGAAGCTGTCGTGGATGTCGGCGATCTTGCGGTGGAAGAAGGTGGCGAGGGAATCGCACAGGGCTTGCGACGGCGGGATGTCATTGGTGTTGGAGCTGGGGTTGGAGAGTTCCTTGCTGTTGTGTGCGTTGTTGTCGAGGCAGTCTTTGAAGGAGATTCTCTTGGCGGACCTGATGAGGTGGTGGTGGTTACGGACGGCGTCTTTGTGGGCTGCGTGGCTGTCCGGTGTCTTATCACTGTGCCATTTCTTCTCTAGTTTCCGGCAGGTACGCTTGGAAGCTAGGAGTTCCGGGGTGAACCAGCTGGCTCTTTTGGTGGTGTCGCTGTAGGTGAGTTTTTTCAGCGGGCGAGGGTGTTGGCACAGTCGTCTATCCATCGTCTGAGGTTGCAGGCAGCGTCGTCGGTGTTGGATGGGCCGGAGGGGGGGCTGAGAGTGAGGTTTGCCCGTAGTTGGTCTTCGGTGACTTTGCTCCAGCAGCGGCGTGGGATCTGTTGGGTGCGGTGGTGTGTGGTGGGTTTCTGGAAGGTGAAGTGGATGCAGCGGTGGTCGGTCCAGAGGAGTTCCGTGGTATGGCTGAAGGAGACGTGGGAGCTTGAGGAGAAGAGGGGGTCGAGCGTGTGGCTGGCGGAATGAGTCGGTGTTGTGACGAGCTGTCTCAGTCCGAGGTTGGCGAGGTTGTCGATCAGGGTTGTGGAGTTGCTGTCGTTGTTGTTCTCCAGGTGAAAGTTCAGGTCTCCGAGGAGGATGTAGTCGGTAGAGGTCAGGGCGTGCGTGCTGATGAAGTCGGCGAAGGAGTCGCTGAACTGGGGTCGGGGCCTAGGGGGTCTGTAGACAAGGATGCCTCTAAGGGTGGTGTTGGGGTCCGTGTGGATCTGGAAGTGCATGTGTTCGGCGGTGCGGAGAAGGTAGTCGGTGCTGGTCGAGACCCCGATGGAGTTCTTGTGGACGATGGCGATTCCTCCTCCTACTCCGTTGACGCGGTCTCTGCGGGTGATCTTATAGCCGTCTGGGATGGCTATGGCGATGTCGGGTGCGGAGGAGTCGTTCATCCAGGTCTCTGTCAGGAAGGCGACGTCCGGTGATGATGTGTGGAGCAGGTCCCAGAGCTCGACGGCGTGTTTGCGTGCAGAGCGGGTTTTCAGTAGGATGCATCGGAGATGGTTGAGGTCCTTCTTGGCGGGTGCTTCGGTGGCTCTGAGGCTGGTGTAGCTGCAGTTCCGGCAGGTGAAGGGGCCATGAGTGCGTTTCGGGGCGGCCTTGAAGCAGTTGTGTGTCCGTCCCGGGTTGAGAGCGTGGAGTGTGGTGGCATTGTAGCGGCGTCGGTCCTCGAGGCTGGTGCGGGGGGCGCGCGGCCCAGGGGTTCTGGCACTGGGCGCGGTCCAGGCGCGGACGGGCGCAGACGGGCTTGCCTTAGGCGCGCGGCCGCCATATATGGGGGAGGTGGGAGGGAGGAGCAGCTGGGAGGCGGGAGGCAGGGGCAGCGAATGGGCAGTCAGGGGGGCGGGGCCGCAGGGGACGCAGCGGCGGGAGCGGAGAGAGGCAACGGGGGTACAGAAGGCAAAAAATCGGGCACAAAAAATGGGGGCACGAGGGGAAACAGAAAGCAAAATCGGGCACAGTAGATGGGGGCACGGGGGGAAACAGAAAGCAAAATCGGGCACAGTAGATGGGGGGAAACAGAAGGCAAAATCGGGCACAGGAGATGGGGGCACGGGGGAAACAGAAAGCAAAATCGGGCACAGGAGATGGGGGCACGGGGGGAAACAAAGCAAAATCGGGCACACAGAATGGGGGCACGAGGGGAAACAGAAGGCAAAATCGTGCACAGTAGATGGGGGCACGGGGGGAACAGAAGGCAAAATCGGGCACAGGAGATGGGGGCACGGGGGGACAGAAGGCAAAATCGGGCACAGGAGATGGGGGCACGGGGGGAAACAGAAAGCAAAATCGGGCACAGGAGATGGGGGCACGGGGGGAACAGAAAGCAAAATCGGGCAAACAGAATGGGGGCACAGTGGGAAACAGAAGGCAAAATCGGGCACCGAGGCAGCAGCAGAGGGGCGAGCTTACCAGCAGCAGCAGTGGGCAGGACAGCACAGGCGGAGCTGTGTGGCGGGGGAGCGACCTACCTGGCAAGGTCAAGGGTCGCTCTCCTCACCGCGCAGCGGCCGCCATATATGGGGGAGGTGGGAGGGAGGAGCAGCTGGGAGGCGGGAGGCAGGGGCAGCGAATGGGCAGTCAGGGGGGCGGGGCCGCAGGGGACGCAGCGGTGGGAGCGGAGAGAGGCAACGGGGGTACAGAAGGCAAAAATCAGGTACAAAAAATGGGGGCACGAGGGGAAACAGAAAGCAAAATCGGGCACAGTAGATGGGGGCACGGGGGGAAACAGAAAGCAAAATCGGGCACACAGAATGGGGGCACGAGGGGAAACAGAAAGCAAAATCGGGCACAGTAGATGGGGGCACGGGGGGAAACAGAAGGCAAAATCGGGCACAGGAGATGGAGGCACGGGGGGGAAACAGAAAGCAAAATCGGGCACAGGAGATGGGGGCACGGGGGAAACAGAAAGCAAAATCGGGCACACAGAATGGGGGCACGAGGGGAAACAGAAGGCAAAATCGGGCACAGTAGATGGGGGCACGGGGGGAACAGAAGGCAAAATCGGGCACAGGAGATGAGGCACGGGGGGAACAGAAGGCAAAATCGGGCACAGGAGATGGGGGCACGGGGGGAAACAGAAAGCAAAATCGGGCACAGGAGATGGGGGCACGGGGGGAAACAGAAAGCAAAATCGGGCACACAGAATGGGGGCACGAGGGGAAACAGAAGGCAAAATCGGGCACCGAGGCAGCAGCAGAGGGGCGAGCTTACCAGCAGCAGCAGCGGGCAGGACAGCACAGGCGGAGCTGTGTGGCGGGGGAGCGACCTACCTGGCAAGGTCAAGGGTCGTGTATGGTTGCATAGGGAAGTGCAAAAAGTCATACAGTCCAATTTTGGCACTGCTGTTCCACGGCTTGAAGACCAAGTCCATCGCTGGATCAAGCTGCCCCTGTCCTTTGCGGACCGTATTGCTTTAATGAAAATGGTGGTTCTGCCGCAGTTTTTATATCTGTTTTTAAATATTCCGGTATATTTAACACGCCACTTTTTTGATCAACTCCGCTCCCATTTGCTCACACTGGCTTGGGGTGGTAGGAAATCCCGACTTAAGTGGGAAACACTTACTCTTCCGTTTGCCCAGGGTGGTTTTGCGGCGCCAGACTTCCATCTTTATTATCTTTGTGCCCAGGCGCATTACGCCTACTATTGGCAACATGACCCAGCATTTATTCCACATGTGGCGGTGGAGGCGGGCGCTGTCCATCCCATACCCCTTAAAGCCATGCTAGTCAATAAACATACGGTGTTTGAAAAAGGGGAGTTCGACACAGTACAAGTTACGTCCAGGGCTTGGCGCGACCTTGGCAAGCGAGCGAATAAACTGCCACTATATGCACCTGACATGCCACTGTTGCATCACTCCGAACTCTCGGTAACTAGCGAGGCTGGCACATTGAAAACTTTGAATGGTATGGCGCTGTCTACAATGGCGGATGTATTCCCTGGAGGCCGATTCTTAGACCCTGGCGCTCTCGGTGCTCGGGACGGTGCTCCTGCTATGCAAATTTTTGTCTATTCTAGATTACGCTCTGCCACGCGTGCACTCTATCCACAATTTCCTGAAGAGCCCCCGACCCTGGCGGCGCTGCAGCTTCTATACACGACTAAGTCTAAGGCCAAGCTAGTAACTAGACTGTATAAGGCATCACAGGGGGATGTGTTGCTGGGGAGCGCGGCTGCCCTGGCCCGATGGAATGAAGTGTTACCAGAGTCACTTTCTGAGGAGGACTGGCTGGTTAGCTGCTCTCTGACAGGTCAACTGACAGCAAATGGTAACTTGCGGTTGGTGCATTTTAAATATCTACATCAGCTCTATTATACTCCTGCACAACTCTATCGATATGGCCTGCGACCAACTGACACCTGTAAGCGTTGTGGTGCATCTGGGGCTAATTTCTATCATTTGGCCTGGGAATGTCTCAAAGTATACAACTACTGGGGCTCGGTCATACGAACCCTATGCCTGATGCTTGGAGAGTCTGTCGAGCACAGCCCAAGAGTATGCCTGCTGGGGGTGGGCGTCAAGGTGAAGGTGTGCAACAGGAAATTTGTGTACATTGCGTTGTTGATGGCTAAGCGTAGGATCTCTATGTGCTGGGAGAGCAGGGTGGTGCCTCAAACTAAGTTATGGTTGCAAGATCTTGTTTACTGCCGGGATCAATTCACCTGTTATGCGGAGAAATTGCCGACTACATCCAAGCCCCGGGACATTTGGGGGCCGCTTACCTCGTACTCATTATCAATTGCTAAAAACTGAGTCCGAGCGGAGATGCGCTGTAGAACTGTCCCACCTCTTATCGCTATAGCACATGTTCACTGTGCAGGCCATGTCTGTGTATATTGTTGATTCGGATGAACTGTTTTGCAACACTGTGATCTTTTGTAATGAGTTTATATATGCAATGTACTTGCTGTGCCAATGCCATGCCTTGATTGATTGTAAAAGGTTTTTCTTTTTTTTTTTTGTTTACTGTATTTGAAAAAATCAAAAATAAAATAAAAAAATAAAAAAAATTGATTCTACATTAAAAACACAAGCATACCTGCAGTAAGAACATGAATGTCCTCTCCCGAATAAAATAATGCCTCTAGATCAGTACGAATACATCACTTACAGATCTGCTCAGCCTGCCGTAGGAAGTAAACAGCAATACAGCGCCGTATGTGCAAATGTAAAGGGACGTATGCGAGACGGCAAGTTCCGTCCTAGCAATACGCAGCCGCAGTCTCTAGGAGATTGCAAGGCACAGCTAGCAGAACTAAAAGCCCTGATACTGGCACTAAAAAAATACGGATCGGGAATTCCCCACACTCATTTCGTGCGATTCTTTTTAGTGTCTCCAGTCATACAACGAATATCCACACTATTGGGGTCAGAATGGGTTTAGAGATTCCAAAGGTTGCACAATAAAGCACAAGTTGCTTGGGTACAAGTGGCAGAGCTGAAAAAAGGCTTGCCACGAGCTCATGTAATTCACAGATTGAGTCATCAGCGTGTTGGCGTTCACGTTGAAGGAAATTCATTGGCTGATGAAGCCGCTAAGGCGACAGTGAGAACTGCTGGCGTTGCTGCAATCACTCGTTCTAGTACGAGAATAGATGGACAGATAATGATAACTGTGAATGCTATAAGTAACAACAGCTCAGCCTTGCCAAAAGCTTTTCCACTCAAGTACTACTACAAGTTAGATGCTCAAAATATTCTGTATGCTCAAATTCCAGGAGTGGGGGATAGAGTAATACCAAACATAGATCGCAGATTAGGTTTAATTTTAGCTCCACACGAGGGTCTGGGTTCAGCACAGGCAGGTATTACTGCAAAGGTTTCACTACTAATCCAACGTTATTGGTGGGCAGATCTTACCAAACAGACCAAAGGTTTTGTCCTTAAGTGCGACATATGTCAGCAGATGAAAGGTTCCACCATAGCACGTCCGACACAAACACCACCACTGATATCAGACAGACCTCTCGCATGTGTCTATTTGGACCACTGCAGCCCCTTACAATCAGACGGGCTTACAAGTACATCTTGGTGGCAGTGGATTCATGCTCTAGATTCCTGTGGGTTTGGCCACAGCGCTCGGCTGAAGCTCAAACTGTTATAAAGGATTTGCGAGTCTTTATAGGGACATATGCAATTGGCACATTACATTCTGACCGTGGCCCTGCGTTTAGCTCTCAGGCTTACAAAGAAGCTATGGGAGGTTTTGGTGTTGTCTTGCGGTACTCCTCTCCGTATCATCTCGAGGGAAATTAGATTGCGGAGATGAAAAACCGGGACTTAAAGCAATCCTTAACAGCAAGGGTATTAGGCTCGGGTGGCTGTTGGGTCAATCACCTATATGGGGTCCAGACGGCCCTTAATAACATGCCAAGAAGTTCCCTGGGGGGCCGTACTCCATATGAAGTCCTGTTTGGGACTAGAATGTGGCTACCCGACCTCGATTGTGGCAGTACAGTAGCAGCTCAAAAAGCATTTGATCAATGATCGTTTGGCTGTTTTACAGGAACTCAATGAATTCCGGGCATTACAAAGCAATGTCCAAGTAATATGCACCGCCACTGGGGAAGTGAAAGCTTTTCCGGCAAGACCTGCCTGGGTCCCAAAGATTGAGGACCTGGTCAGAAAGAAAATTGTGGACAAAAAATTATTTGGGGAATCTTACAGAGCACCTGTACCTGTCCTGGCTGTCAAAGGAACAAGAACAGTATTTCTTCAGCCTCTTGCTGGCAAGAAAGAAAAGAGATTAGTCTCCATTGATCTGATCAAAACCGCACTATGTGGCCGATACTCAATAGTAGGCCGTGTGGGCTCCTGGGTAGCCGCCGATCTCCTCTCACCTCAGTTCTTATCTGGGGGAGCATCAACTGCTTGATGGCTCGCAGTACGGTTTTAGAAGTGACCATAGCACGGAGATAGCGTTAACCCCTGTTATTAACAACATCTGCATGCAGGTGGACGCTGGTCATACCACGCTATTGATTCTTCTTGACCTTACGGCGGCCTTCAATACTATATCCCCCCTGAGACTGGTGGACCGGCTTAAGGAAATGGGTGTTGGGGGTCTGGCCCTTAAGCTCCTCACCTCATTCCTTAATGATCGGGCTCAAATAGTAAAGATGGATCAATTCTACTCTGCCCCTCCATCTGTCTTGTGGAGCCCCTCAGGGCTCCTCACTGAGTCCGACTCTTTTTAACATTTATGTTGCCCCCTGGCCAGGGTTGTTAGATCTTTTGGATTGGAGGTGCTGTCCTATGCTGACAACACCCAAATTATGGTGTCTATCACAAACAGCATAGAGGAATCTGCCACCAATTTTAAAAACTGCATGCAGGCAGTCTCCTCCTTGATGGTAGAGAATTACCTCAGACTTAACGGGGACAAAACAGAGGTTTTGCTCTTTGGAAGACAACAGCATATCTGGTCCAATGCCTGGTGGCCTGACACGCTTGGCTCCTGCCCTTGCCCAGTGTCCCTAGGAAACAATCTCGGTGTCATAGTGGACAATTTCCTCTCCCTGGGCCCCCAGGTCAACAGAACGGTATTTACCTGTTTTGGAACCATCAGGATTCTCAGGAAAATTTCTCAATTTCTTTCTTTTACTTCTGGAAAGCAGGTAGTCATTGCCTTAGTGTTATCTAGACTGGATTATTGTAATGCCCTCTATTTGGGCATTAACAAAGGGCTTGTTCATTGTCTGCAGCTGGTACAGAATGCTGCAGCCAGGCTGGTGATGGACCTTCCTAAATTCCATTCAGTCTCAACTGCTGTCAGTGAGTTACATTGGCTCCCTTTAAACCGGAGAATTCTGTTTAAAGCTCTATGTCTTACTCACAATGCTTTCTACAATCAAGGTTCGGAAGGTATTAAAGGGCTCTTCCGACGATATGCTCCTTCCAAGCATCTAAGATCTGCCAGTAAAAATCTGTTGGTAGTCCACAGGTATAAGAGAGCCAGGTGCAGGGGCAGAACCTTCTCCATTGCTGCTGCTAGCCTCTGGAAGTCCCTCCCATCCTCTATTTCTGGACAAGTGTCTCAATCCCTTTTCCGCAAGGCCCTGAAGACTTGGCTCTTTACCAGTCTATTAGCATGAGCCCTACGTATATCTCGGTCTGATGGCCCTGTCGGTAGCGCCTTGACGCCTCTGGGCAAAGTTTGTGATTTATAAGGCTAATATTAATTCATAATACAGGAAGTTCAGACAGAAAGATTAATAACATTCGAAGATCCAATTCTACGAAGTGAAGGACTTACCAACAACGGAATGGAACTCGTGCCTATTGAAATTGAACAACAACATACACATGAAACACAGATCTCAATTCGGCCTAATACCGACATCTATGTGAATATGTCTCGAAACGAGTCATCTGCCTGTTCTAAAAAACCTGCTGAGCTGCCAAAGATAGATCGAACTGCGTCTGGCTACTTCATCGATTTGATGCTTTCTCATTGGATCCAAGTGAACCAGAATCATTGCCAGCTCCTGTTTCCCACAAACAAAAAATAAGTGATTTCTACCTTTGGCTGAAAAAGACTTACTTTGTTACACCCTCGCTATAGCTCTGGATTGCAATTGGTCTGCTTTTCCTAGTCCTTTGAATAGGTTTCGTGGCTGTCTTTTTCTCGTTCCTGAATGGACATTATCTCCCAGAACGCTCCGTAGTACACCATGTGAATCTGCTCCTTAAACCACATACATCGTCACATTACAGCAGTTCCAGTTCCGGAGGGAATAGTATTGGATAGGGTTGGATATGATGTATATGGTCCAACTGAACTTTTTAAAATACCACACTTGTTTAAAATTTCCTTAAGTGATATCATCACCTCCAGTACTTTCTCTGATGATTGGGACTTTAAAACTGTTAATACTATGCTGTCAGATCTAGAACACTCTGCTGCATTTTCGAGTAATGAGTTGTATGATGACACATCTGATTTTGACACCATGTATTGTTACCAACACTATGGTCATCATTTCCTGCACAAAGCAAGTATACCAAGTAATAGTTTCTCTTACCATCAATGGGAACATTGCCCAACTCCACCTAAAGGTAGTTCACAAACGTTTGCACACAAGTTTGCTTATTTTTCTTGGTTTAACACTTCAGACCCGAAATCTTTTTATTATAAGCTTGCACCTACACCTGCAAAGAAGAACATGCTAACTAACACGAAACAGATATATTCTGCTTCCTTTATTTCCCAGCTGTCTTTACAGGGTTTCGACTTTTGGAGGGCCACCATAGACACAAAACCTGTCTGGGGGACTAAAGATTGGCAAGTTCTGGGAACTGAGGCCTTATTTAGAGCCTGCCTCATACCACAGCAAATTATTCTCCTGAACAATACAGTGCAACAGACATCATGTATTGACTAGACAAGATGAAGGTCCTGAACACACCTCGGATTCCCTCACTCACTGAGGGGAGGCGAAATTATACCAAACATAGTGAGGATACACTAGATGACATTATACATGATGGTTCATACAATTCATCGGACCCCAATTGGTAAGGGATGGCTGGTTTGGCCTATCAACACAAATAGGTGTCAGTCAAGATTCAGGGGTACCACCGAAGGGTTTAGTATCCATAGGCCTGACCTACACTACGTACAAACGGAACACTTGGGTGTTGACATCTTACAGTGTTGGGAAGTTATGCCTAGAATGGCTAGAAACCTCAACACTGTCCCAGGTGAAACAACACTGGTCCTTACTATCCGATGACATGGATCTTAGGGATTTTTTTGTTAGGTCCTCCAAAAGCCACGTCAGAAGCACTTCCTTTACGCTATTTACAATGAGATTTGTAAAATCTCCCAACAGGAGGCTGCTGAGAGATTACGTGATCTTGATATGGTTAAGCTAGAAAAGGCTTTGGCAGTGGTCGACAATGGTCTGACCACACTGACATCCAGGATTTATTCACTGGGCAACATTGTGTCTTCTGCAATAGATATAATAAAACAGGATTTGTCTATTCTTCAACATGGGCAATTGCAATTGCGATCCATTCTATTATTGAGCTGGAC
Organism: Calotriton arnoldi; assembly: GCA_963921515.1. NCBI lineage: Eukaryota > Metazoa > Chordata > Amphibia > Caudata > Salamandridae > Calotriton > Calotriton arnoldi. The sequence goes on along the minus strand of CAWUFW010002687.1, from coordinate 1,033,047 downwards.
GGTGCAATAACTGCGTTCTGGCCATGTGCCCTGGCAGTATATCAACAGTACGTCTCTGTTTTCTGTATACGATCTAACAGAAAGACTGACAACAATGGCACAAAGAGATGCAAGGTATACAATGCTGCACATAAAAAAATTGGACCAATTACCTTTTACCGTGGCTGAGTCACCCTCCGCAGAATTGTTAGTCCATGGCCAAATTACATTGCCAGTCACGACATTCCAATTTCAGTACGGTCTACAGTATCACCAGGTAAGCAGGTATGAAGCGATGGGGGATAGGTAAATACATGAATCCTGGGAATTACTGTACAGATTTAGGTGCAGTAATGGGGACACTGAAGTTTTTCTCAGCAGTTCAGACTGTGAGAGTTCTTTAAGTGGGTCTCTAATTTGTCAGGATATTATGCTTCACTGAGCATGTAATGCTTCAGTTGCTAACTTATCGTGTCACTTAAAAGGGTCCCCAGCAGCCGTAATACATCCGGTGTTCAAACTGCTCTCGAATTGGAGTTATTTGATATTGAATGATCAAGGCTGTTGTGGGATGCTGCCAGGCACCGCATATCTAGTCACAGTAAATTCCAGGGTTACTTGTTGTATGCAAGTTTTGTTTTCACCGACCCACACAGTCAGGGAGGCGCCGCTATGGCCTTCGTTGAATGTTTCTCTTATACGCTTTGTTTCTCTGAGCAGACTGAAAGCCATGCTTTTACCGAAGGATGTGGCCTTAACCTCAGCCCGAGAGACTTTTGATCTCCAGGTTGCAAAGTCTTCAGCTGAGATACTGGTACTAGTCTGAACGAACTTCCCGCTCCATTTCGGAGAAACGGAACATCATATCTTTAACATGTCTGATACGAGTGTGATAGTAAACCTATTTAAGAGCATAGGTTCTGGACTATTGAGCACCTTTCAGACGATCTTCGGAGTTCTTCCATCATTTATACACTCTGTATTAGTAAGCGTTTTTGGAGGGCCTCCGCTGGTCCTACTACTTTTAGTGGGTATCCTGGTTTTAATTTTCCTGTTACGCAATGGACGTCCAAGTTTCCAAGGGGATGGAAAAAGCACTCCTGGTGCGGCGATGCCGTGAACGAATGGTACTCCATCTGGGCACACCTCGGCTTTGGGAGCTAAGCTAACATTGGTTCCTATCATTCAGATCAGTCTGAGTTGACTGCGTCTTGCCTGGGCTCCGCTGCCTCTTCTGCGGAAATGAATGTGTGTTGGACATATGTCTAACACTTTCATCGGTTGCGCCACCGGACGTAGACATACTACTGGACCCCTCAAAGGCCCACTTATTAGTGTCCTCAGCGTATTCCCATGTAGATGTCGTCATTCTTAGAGCCACCAGGGGATGCTTCAGCTCCTCTCGGGATGGACACCGGCTCTGCAACAGGCTCACCGGTGTCGAGTGCTTCCTCAGCGGCTGCTGTGGGAGCCGGAGAAGATCACCTTTGCCCTACTGACCTGATCCAGGAGGTGTTACAGGGACCGTCGCCTGCGAAGGCAAGCAACAGTGATGTTGCGTCTCCCACACATGAGACATAAACATTTGGCTCTCCATGTGCTGGGAACAATTCAGCCTTTTTTCAAAACAATCCAAAGTGGAATGGAAAACATGGTCTTGTTTTATTTTTTCTCCTTGGTCTCACTGAGCACCATGGTTTTCAGTGTGCTCAGTTGGTCTGAACAGTATATTGACTTTCTAGAGGACTTATAGAGCTTTTTTAACATTTCTACATATACCATGTTTTTAAATGTTTTTTACAATTATTTTTTAACAATTGTTTTTATGCTTCTTAGACAGGCATATTTTATCTTTAGTTTACCATATCGTCCTTCGGATGAGGAGTGGGTGTTGTGAGCCCCAATGTACCCCAATATAGGCCTAGGTAGATGCATGTCCTTTTACCTACATTTGTCCTACCTTGCTCTACCTAACGGTTCTGGCGCTGACATTTTGCCTAGTTATGTGCCGAATAAATGTTGTGTGGTTTTCTTTGAAAACTAGCCTAATTTATTATGCAGGAGGATTCTTAGTTTCACAGCAGGATTACCATCTTCTGTATAATAACTCTGTACAAAAGTGACCGCTATCGTCATCCTTGAACGACAGGCCCAAAGTAACATTCTAGGCAGACCGCCTGAGAGCACCTTTTGGGTTTATAAGCACCACATCTTTGCTGGGAAAACTAGAGGAGAAGCTTCCATGCCGACACGAGACGCTGGAGTCACTACACGAAGAACCTTCAGCTTGCAGTGGTCTGACATCCCTTGCGGGGTGTCTAACACAAGACCAAGACGGGGTCCTTTATTCTCTCCTATCAGGTAATGGGGTTGGCTCTTTCCTAATGGGATTTTGGCTTCACACATACATACATGCTAGGTACACTCCGGTACACTTAGCTAGGGTTAGCATCTTAAGAGTACGCTTGATTATTGCTATATATCTATATACCTGCATATATTCCATGTTTTAGCACCATGGTAGAATTCTACCTTTTATTTACTTTGTCGGTGCCTCCAATCGTATATATGTTTCTGTCTAATGGTGGTCGCAGCACACTTATTTTAAACTGGAATGACGCTGGTTCAATAAATGCTTATTGAAAATGCCCCCATCGTTTATTCTGTATATCTCTCTGAGAAGAAGTGAGCACGAGTGACTGAGCGAAAACTACTGTACTGTTTCCACGATCCCTGCAGGATCACGTGTTGTCATGTTCGATAGTTGCCAGAAACTATTCGTTCCTCGGTAAGGTTAGGGGGATTATAGTGGCACTGTGAGCTAACTTGTCTAAAGGCTAACATATTCTTGGGGGGTGTCTGGAATCAGTCTGGACACCAATCCCTTAGTTTATGTTGTCTAAACGCGCAGATCCTATATAGATTTATAGGAACTACACAACAGTGTTATTTAATACAAATGCACTGGTGAAGATGGAAATAATGTCACAGAAAGAGTTTTTGATTATGTTTTTGGTCCTTTACGTTATTATATGTTTGCATTCTGATCTGAGTTAAGGAACTTGGGAGGGTGCTATTTTTCCTATCATCGCCACTTATGGGTGCTAAATACCAAGGCTGTCTTGATTCCATTTCATGCTTCTTTCATCTGCCACTAGACACTCACTGTCCCTTTATCTCACTGACAGACGTAGGTTCTTTTTCACCCCACTTTCTTTCCTCGTATTTCTGTCTTTCTTTTGCTCCTTCTTTCCCCCTTTTGTGTTTTTCTCTCTAGGGCTGGGCTAAAGTCTGTTTAGGAAAAATAAGTGCCAGTTTCCAAAAATGAATTCCGGTGCCTACCAACCGCAACCACTGGCTAAAATTAAGCATGGAGATACACACAACAGAGGATAGTGGTAAGGGAAATGGCGATTCTCCAAGCGAAGTGGAATGAGAATCAAGATTTTATTAAAGACACGGAGGCTAACATTATGCATTATATCTTTTAATGCTACTCCTGCAGCACCTTTAAAAAACATTATAACAATTAAAAACACTAGAACCAGAACACTCGAGTCCATAAATATCCCTTAAACTGAACCTTCTTCCTCTTTTAACCGTGTGAACATCTTTTCCCCTTTCAACGTTAATTTCTTATCCGCCTTGAATACCTCCAATACGTCCTCCTCACTCTTTATTCTGTCGAAACAAAAAATAATGATCCCATGAACATTCCTTTGGATCCTCCACATAATCCTTGCAATTACAAAAACCAATAAAATGTATTACTCAAACAAATTATTGATAAGCATTCAAAACATGAATGCATTTCTAAATTTGTCACTCCTCCTTCTTCCTTCCCTTTTTTTTTTGTTTTATCTTCAATGGGTGTTGTAGGGTGGGATAATGTTAGCCTCCGTGTCTTTAATGAAATCTTGATTCTCATTCCACTTCGCTTGGAGAATCTCCATTTCATTTCAAGACCGGAGGCTACCATAATGCGTGTTGAAAGCCGTTCAATACAATATTTGACACATGCTTTATTGGTCTGAAATAATGCCTTGCAAAAACATCCACATTAGACCAGTCAGCCGCTTTCAGAATTTCCTCCAGTAACCACCAGACAAATATAACTTACTTGCCATACATAGTCCCTCGTAAAGAATGTTATTTGTATTTGTTCACATCAATGTCACTTTTCTTCAGAACATTTGTTAGACCTGGCACCATTGGCGTGGGTCTCCCTTCCATTTTTTGCCGTTGCCTCTTATGTTTTTGCTGGTTTTAGATGCTTTTGGGCACTATGCCACTGCTGTTCAGTGCCACAGTGCAAGTGCTCCCTATGGTAAATTGATGTATGGATTAGTGACTCCATGATTGGCTTGTTTGGTTTACTTGTCAGACCCTAGTACAGTGCACTGCGTGTGCCCAGGGCTTGTAAATCATATGCTGCTGGTGGGCTTGCAGCACGGATTGTGCCACCCACCGGAGCAGCTTGTAAAGTGTGTCTCAGGCCTGCCATTGATGAGCCTGTGTGCAGTCTGGTACTGCCATGTTGACTGGGCAAGTGCACCCACTTGCCAGTCACTAAACCTTCCCTTTTATACAGATTAGTCACCCCTAAGGTAGGCCCAAGGGCAGGGTGCATTGTAAGTAAAAGTTAGGACATGCCCTGATGTGTGTGGCATGTCCTGATAGTGAATTACAGCCATTTTCGTTTTTCACTATTGCAAGGCTACCTGTTCCCCATAGGCCAGAATGGGCAGTTTGATTATAACCTCTTATAATCCTAATTGACTCAGGGAAGTAGGTAGAAATTCGAGTTTAATATGCCTGAGCTCAGAATGATAAAATACCTCTTTTAGTGAAGTTGGTTTTAACATTCTGTGTTTGAAAATACCACTTTTAGAAAGTAGGTATTTTCTTGCCTAACTGTCCAAGCATGCCTCTGCTAGGTTGTGTATTCCTTGTCTGGTTTGTGAGTGACAGGGGCTGGGGGATTCCAGGAGACAGGGTGAGTCAGCACAGGGCTGAATAGACCCATCTGCATGAAGAGTGGTGGGAGGGGAGCACCTGGGACCTGAATCGGGCTGGGCCTGCCTTCCACAATGCTGGCTCCACCTCCTGTGGTGCGTCTGATGTCCCTGGCCTACACTGTCAAAGGAAGAGAAGGACTCCTGTAAACAAAGTGCTCCAGGACTGCACAGAACTGGTTTGGACTAGGCACAGACACTCTCTGCCTTCAGAGACAAAGGATTTTGGTGTATAAAAGAGGGGACCCAGACCCCAGAACTTTAGATCACTTCTGGGAATCAAGACGAACCTTTGCTGAGGAGAAGAACCGGGAAACTGAAGGAGGAGACTACCCCTATGCTGCGTGTTGTTGGGGTTGGCCTGCAGTGGTTGCTTCATTGCCAAAGAAAGGAGAAAAAGGATTGAGTGTGCTTTCATCATCTTGAGGAAGATCTCCAAGGGCTTGAACTTGAGCTTGCCTCCTGCCTGAAGTCTCAGGGATACAAGACTTCACCCCTTCTGCTTGCCTGCAACTAGAACTGCAGTTTTAGCTGATGCAGAAGGAAATTACAACCCAGACGCCGGCGAGCGACGCCGTCTTCTGCACCGAAGCCGTGAGCGCTGCTCTGGCTGGCACCGTAGACCCAACGCCGGCCGCCGTGCCACATCGACGCCAGCGAGCGATGCCGTAACCTGCCTGAAGCCGTGAGCACTGCTCCGACTTGTGCCGTGGTCCCGACGCCGGCTGCTGGGCCGCATCGACTCCAAAGCTGACATCGAGGAGCCGATCCTCGACGTGGGTGACCGAGAATCCATCGACAGCTCGACATCGTAAGGAACCGTGGTTTCGGCGCCATCGTGACGTCACCTCCCCGACGCAGTAAGGAACCGTCGTCTCACCTCCCCTGCGCTGCAGTAAGGAACCGAATCTACACCTCCCCTGGGGTCGTAAGGAACTGACGCCGCGCAGCGCCAACGAAGCCGCACCTCCCCGACGCCGTGAGCGGTCTTTGTTCTTCATCGATTTTCCAAGGTACTGTTCTTTGGGGGTCTGTTTGGCTCCGGGCCCGACGCCGCGCACCTCGAGGTCGGCGCCGTACTTTGGGATTTTTCCTGTCACGACGTCGCGATAACTCACGTTGGATTTATCGGTTGCTAGAGACTGATTTTAAGTGAACAACCTATTTTTAAGTATATCTTGAGTACAGTATTGTGGATTTTTGTCGTTTGGTCTTGTGTTAAGTCTATATAAAATACTTACTTTTAGAATAAAACCTGTGTGGTGTCCATCTGTAGTGTTGTCACTGTATTACTGTATGTGTTCACAAATGCTTACACACTGCCTCTGAGATAAGCCAGCCTGCTCGTGCCAAGCTACCAAGGAGGTGAGCAGGGGTTATTTTAGGAGTGTATCCCCCTTACCCTGACTAGACGCAAGGGTCCCTATTTGGTCAAAGGTACCTACCTCTGCCAACTAGAGACCCCCAAATCTAACAACATTCTTAACCCATCTAGCAATAGTTGCTGTGCTCACTGCACCATATGGTTTCACGTATGATATCCCCATGTTTTCTGAACTCCATAACTCTACTCTCTTATTCCCTCATGCATTCCACTACACACAACCTCTTTTCTTCAGGCAATTTTAGATAAAAAAAATTGACTGACACTGTCTTTGTCCTTTTCCAAATTAAAAAAAACACTCCATCTGGACCTGATGTTTTATTACTTACCTCTAATGCTTTCACATCGGAGACTCTGCTGCATGACACCAAACACAACAAAGTTGCCAACTTTTCAGAAAGTCTCTTTAAATCCAAATATCTATTTGCAGGCCAACTCAAAAACAAAGTCAGCACTGAATTACATCCGACAAGACCTCCTAAAGTGCTTTAGGAGGTCTTTTCAATCTCATACTCTTTAAAATTCTATAAACCATTACATTTCTACCCACCATCCCGTCATTGACATGCACATGTCCTGCTGATATTGCTGACCTGTAACAATTAATAGTATGATACCCTAAACCTCCCTCAAACTTCTCCACCAGAAAAATGTATCATCTGAACTATAGGAGCCTCCACAGGGTCCATACTCCTTTCCATACACCAACTAGACCATATTCTGCAAATCCTTTTATACCTTCTCCTGGTTCCAGGAGCACATGATTCTTCCAGCAACTCTGCAGCCATACTCGAAAGTCGCTTGAAACAACTAGATCTCCTGATATCCTCCAGACAAAAAGGTTCAGCACCTTGCTCTGAACTAAAAGATGTTCCTCTCCTGCATTTTTTAGAAGACCCTCTCTTGCTGGTATCAAAAAAGATTCTGCACATGCTAAATTCATTTCTGACGGGAACCAGACCTGAGACACCCAAAACGGCATCACTAACACTATTTGACATCTCTCCTGTCTCACATTCAAAATAACTCCCTGTATCATTGCAAAAGGAATATGCCATTTTTCCTCCCCAAATCTGCTGGAATGTGTCTACCGCTGACGCCAAAGGATCCGGCCTCCAGCTGTAAAAATTCTCTACCTGATAATTCAAACGACTCGCAAATAGATCCACTTCTAGAGGACCCCACAACTTGTTCAGCCTCATAAAACATTTTATATCCAACTTCCAATCGCTGTAGTCTTTCAAGTGTCTTGAATTCCAAACTACGGTCTGATTTAAATCCCCTGGGAGGTGTTCTGCCTTTACTGCAATCTTGAGTTCCAAACAAAAATTCCAAAAATCCTTTGCTAAACTCGTCAATCCTCTGGATTTGTTCCCCCCAATTTGTTGGTACATGCCACTGCTGACACATTGTCCATCCTTATCAACACAGTATGACCTCCTAGACTCTTCCTGAAACTCTTTATTGCATACAATCCCGCAGTTAACTCCAAACAGTTTATATGATCCGATTTCTCCGTCTTTAACCAAATAACGCCTCTCTGTTGAAGTCCTAACCCTGCTCCCCATCCATTCAAACTTGCACCTGTTTCTCAAACAAAATCTGGTGAACTTCCAAAAATTGCTCTTCCATTTCATGCCTCCATATTCTTTATCCACCATATTGACTCTTCCTTTGCCTCTGCACTCAAAGAAATCCTGTCTCCTTACCATAATCCTTTCCTTAACGCCTCCCCTTTCAACCTCTGTAAACCTCGGTAATGAAGTGGGCCTGGAAAAATTGCTTGAATTGAAGAGGACAATAAACCTACTATCCTCACCAATTCCCTCAAACTCAAACACTCTTTCCTCATACTCTGACGGATCTCTCTTTTTATCATCTTCACCTTCTTTTCTGGTAGTAACAACAAACTTTCCACTGTATCTACCTGAAACCCCAAAATTCCATCCTTTGAGATGGTTCCAAAATGTATTTCTCCTCGTTTCAACTCTTTCCTCAACTCCTCTAGATCTTGTGACATTAACAAAATGTCATCTAAATACATTATCATACGCAACCCTCTCTGGCGAAAATAAGACATGATACCCTCATCACCTTCGTGAAACACCAAGGTGCTGGAGATAGGCCGAATGGAAGACACTGAAATTAGTAAAGAATCCTTCTCCATCTAAATTGTAGGAATCTCCGACGGTCCTTCTCCATTGGTATTGTGAAATAGGCATCTTTCAGATTTAATTTCACTAACCAGTCCTTTTCTATCAACAGATTGAGCAAACAATGAATGCCCTCCATCCTGAAATGCCTGTATACCAAATACCTGTTTAGTTCTTGCAGGTTTATAACTGGCCTCCATCCTTTGTCTTTCTTCTTTATTAAAAATATATTGCTCACAAACCCCTTTGCAGGTTCCTCTACGCGCTCTATTGCACCCTTTTGAATTAAAGATTCTATCTCTGAATCTACAACCAACTCTTGTTCCCTTGACATTCTTATTTCCCTTTTCTCCTCTGTTTGCTGGGGACAATCCATAAATTTTATCGCATACCCTCGTATTGCATCCAATACCCAAGGATCCTGTGTTATTTGTTCCCATTCTTCTGTAAAAAACCTCAGACGTCCCCCTACTCTTGCATGGATAAAACCAGTAGAAATCTCCATACTCATCTTGTCTTCCAGCATGCAACTGGCCTCGTCCTCTTGCAAATCTTCCTCAGCCTGCTCTACCCAATCTTCCTCTGTTAGGTTAAAATCCAGTGGTCGACTGGAAACCTCTTCCTTTAAAAGGAGTTGTCATACTGGGAATAGTACTGGGAACCATACTGGGACCTTTGAACTCCTCTGCCAATAGATTGTCCCCTCCTACTGGCCCTGCCAAAAACACCACTTCCAAATACCTTCCTCATGTTTCCTTGTGTCTTATCCAAGGCAGTGAATATTTACATATTTCCCAATACTTTTCACAAGACCTTCTCCGAAAAGCAATCCTTTAGCCTCTTTACTGGTTTCCTCTGCACCAAATCCCCATGTTTGGGATTTATTTTCATAAGGATTGCCCTCCTTCTTTCTGTCAACAATCCAGCATTAGCATTGCCAAGCATGACCATAGCTCTCTGGCTCCACCCTCTAAGCAAATCTATGTCCACTTCCTCCTCATTAACATAAGCTTCCTCCGCCATGTCTAATATTCTGGCCAAAGGACCCACAACGTCTAAAAGATTGTCCTGACAAATCTTTAAAGACCTTTCCAATCCTTTTCTTGGGTCCCTGCCAAGGAGAAACAAGATGCTAATGAGATCTAAATGTGGTGTACTACACACCTTTTCGTCTATAACTGGCCTTGCACATTCCGCCCTCAATACTCTTCACACTTCCTGATCCAAGGGTTTGCGAATTCATGATTTAATAAACTTTCCAACGTGATCCCTAGGCCACCATTCACCACTCCGTGGGTGTTTAATATTCAGAGGAGTAAACATGTCTCCCCCAAACGGGTCTTTAACTGTATTATTTGAACATGACCCTTCCAAATTCTCAAAATCCTCATCAAACTCATCATCCAAATGTAAATCCAAAATATACTCATCCAAATCTTTCTCATCATCTACACCACCTCTGTTCATCTCTCCCTCGAAATCCTCTTCCTCATGTGTGCCGCTAGGGGCAACCTTTCCATGTGTGCCGGTAAGAACATCTTTTCTGTGCATGCTAAAATGGGCACCTATTTTTCTGGTGACCACCAAGTCATCCTTTCTCTTCTTTGCCATTTTAATGTCCTCAATATGTCTTGTCTTTTTTGTTTTCTTCTTACCAACTTCACCACTTACACCTTCTCCTTCTGAAAGTGGAAAATATTCTTCTCCACACTCAAACTCACTTTTTCTACTCTTAAGAACACCATCCGCAGCTTCCTTTACCTGTTTCCTCATCTCATGCTGAATATGTCTCTTCACTACCTCTTCATTTACAATTTTTCCTGTGACCTGGAACTCAGCACTCTGTTCCTCAGTCATACTCTCTTAATAAAATCCAATTCTAAATAATTTTCCTCTTTCCAAACAAATCAAATGCCTTACACCTACTCTTTGCTCATAAAAAATCCCAATATGCTAAGAATTCCAACTGTCCTCCATTTCAACCACCTCTGCGCTAGCATATTTTATTTATATCCTATTCCAGAATCCCCAAACTAAAATGTCTGCTTTAATCTCATGTGACTTGGTAAAACTCATGCGCAGGCAAGTATGCACGAGTATGGGGCTCTGGTCCGTGAGCTCCTACTCTCGCTCATACAAAAATCATCTTTTACGAGCTGTGCTCGTATGCGGAAGCCTGTCACAACAACTCACACGCAGGCGGGTATGCATGAGTAAGGGGCACCAGTCCGTGAGATCCTACTCGCGCGCTCCAACATAAATCATCTTTTACCAGTTGTGCCGGTATGAGGAAGTCCGTCACAACACTGTGACGATCCTCGCTCGCGAGCAGCAGACCGTCAATCACTCAGCACGAACCGCACTCGCACACTCCTCGAGCTGCGCTCGCCTGCTAATGTCGACAACCAACCAACAGGTAAACACGCGCTGAGCGCCCGAATCTAGAGTACAATTTTAAAAATGCTTCCGTTCATTCTTACATAAACCCGTTCTTACCCATCGTCTAGAAAAGTTATTAAGCCATTCTAAAAATGCTAAAAAGCTAAACTCAGGAATTATTGATATTATTTACTTTTAATAAACCTTTCGGTCTAGACAATAAAACAATCACAGGCACACTTCCATAAATTAGAAGCTCAGGCTCAGACTATCATATTCATTACACACTTACTCAAACCACATATTAACACCAACATATACATATATATATATATATACACATATATATATATATACACACATATATATATTCCTACTCCAATTAAAAAAATAATATTTTGTAATAAATATAAAAGGTACTTATCTCTCCTGGAGCACCAATTAAAAGAGGAAGAATGTTCAGTTTAAGGTATATTTATGTACTGGAGTGTTCTGGTTATAGTGCTTTTAATTGTTATAATGTTTTTTAAAGGTGCTGCAGAAGTAGCATTAAAAGATATAATGCATAATGGTAGCCTCCGGTCTTGAAATGAAATCAGTGCAATGTATCCCTCTGTGTAACTTGTAGCATATTGTGATCTGCGACTGCTGTATGACTGAATTATTAACAATGGACAGGTAAGCACATCATAAGTTTGTTAAATGTTAAGGATTAGCAGAAGGAACCAATGAGGTTATTCCATCCCACACCCATGTTCCAGGATACCCCAGGGAGGAGAGACGTGGCCAAAGTAAAGTTGATCAAAACATGTAATGTTCTCAACGTGCACAATATAATAAAGTCAAATTCTGGAGTCCCAGAACCAATCCTCAAGCAGCAACAGATAACTCCTTAAACACATCACAAGAAGTAGGGGTGGGGGGGTGGGGGGAGGATAGAAAATATGATGAGGAGGGAGTCTTGGGCATCTAATCCTCACTAATGAGATCCTGCAAGAGGGGGAGAAAAAACTAGGAGGGTCACCCTCATCTACTGTTACAAATCAGGGTGACTAAAAGAAAAAAACAAAAAGTGGAAAAAAATAACCTATTGTGGCTACTGGTTTGCAAGAGAGGCTATTTGCATACCTTCCACCAGCAGTCGCAGCAGGCATGACTCGCAGGCGGGGGGGGGAGGAGGGGGATTGCGCGGGGGGGTTAATTTTAATTAAAAAGATAATAATAACTTACCTAGGCCGGCTCGATCCGGTCCCGCGTCGTCTCTGCTTTTCTGCTCCTCGCAGGAAGCAGGCAGCCTCTCTCCCCTCCCCTAAGCCAATCACAACGCTGCAATGGCAGCGTTGTGATTGGTGGGGATGGCGCCCAGCCAGGCACCTATGTGGAGGCCATTTTCTCCATGTAGGCTGCATTCAACCTAGATGGAGAAAATGGCAGAGTGAGCATGACTGGTATGGTCGGCCCCAGAGGGCCGAGCAAACAGTCAGGGCCCGCAACATTAGGCTAGCCACGCCTCCCCTGCCCTGTTGCAGGACCGCCCACCCCCAACCAAACCCTTCTGCTTTCTCGCAGTGCGAGAAGCAGTAACATAAAATGATATTTATACCATTTTATGTTACTGCTTCTCGCACTGCGAGAAAGCAGTGGGGCGACGCTGCTCCGCCCACATGGAGGAACCGCCCTGTCCACCAGAATGCCCTTGCCCTCCAACATACAAGTCAACCATCAACACCAATAACCTACTAAACAAGCATTTGCAATGCAATAGGTCTCGCACTTACGCAAGTTTGAGCTATTGGCATTGTAAATGACTGCCTTTTATTTATGTATTGGATTTATAAAACATAAATAAAAGACATTGTCATTTACAACTGTAGAGCGGCTCTGCTGACCTGGTTCTCTGACTCTACAGCAGCTCTGCTGGTCTGGTTCTCTGGCTCTACAGCAGCTCTGCTGACCTGGTTCTCTGGCTCTACAGTGGCTCTGCTGATGCAGTTCTCTGGCTCTAGAGCAGCTCTGCTGACCTTGTTCTCTGGCTGTACACCGGCTCTGCTGACCTGGTTCTCTGGCTCTACAGCAGCTCTGCTGACCTGGTTCTCTGGCTCTAGAGCAGCTCTGCTGACCTGGTTCTCAGGCTCCAGAGCAGCTCTGCTGACCTGGTTCTCTGGCTCAAGAGCAGCTCTGCTGACCTGGTTCTCTGGCTCAAGAGCAGCTCTGCTGACCTGGTTCTCTGGCTCAAGAGCAGCTCTGCTGACCTGGTTATCTGGCTCTACAACGGCTCTGCTGAGCTGGTTCTCAGGCTCTACAGCCGCTCTGCTGACCTGGTTCTCTGGCTCTAGAGGAGCTCTGCTGACCTGGTTCTCTGGCTCTACAACAGCTCTGCTGACCTGGTTCTCTGGCTCTACAACAGCTCTGCTGACCTGGTTCTCCGACTCTACAACGGCTCTGCTGACCTGGTTCTCAGGCTCTACAGCAGCTCTGCTGACCTGGTTCTCTGGCTCTACAGCAGCTCTGCTGACCTGGTTCTCTGGCTCTACAGCAGCTCTGCTGACCTGGTTCTCTGGCTCTTCAGCAGCTCTGCTGACCTGGCTCTCAGGCTCTAGAGCGGCTCTGCTGACCTGGTTTTCTGGCTCTACAGCAGCTCTGCTGACCTGGTTCTCTGGCTCTACAGCAGCTCTGCTGACCTGGTTCTCTGGCTCTTCAGCAGCTCTGCTGACCTGGTTCTCTGGCTCTAGAGTGGCTCTGCTGACCTGGTTCTCTGGCTCAACAGCAGCTCTGCTGACCTGGTTCTCTGGCTCTACAGCAGCTCTGCTGACCTGGTTCTCTGGCTCTACAACAGCTCTGCTGACCTGGTTCTCTGGCTCTACAGCAGCTCTGCTGACCTGGTTCTCTGGCTCTACAGCAGCTCTGCTGACCTGGTTCTCTGGCTCTAGAGCAGCTCTGCTGACCTACTTCTCTGGCTCTAGAGCGGCTCTGCTGACCTGGTTCTCTGGCTCTACAACGGCTCTGCTGACCTGGTTCTCTTGCTCTACAGCAGCTCTGCTGACCTGGTTCTCTGGCAGCTCTGCTGACCTGGCTCTCTGGCTCTAGAGCAGCTCTGCTGACCTGGTTCTGTGGCTCTAGAGCAGTGCCCTTTGCTCCTCTTTTCAGCCGCGCAGTGCGTGTAGAAATTCCTGCGTGCAAAGAAATCTCCAATGCCAACGTGCAGAGAGTCGAGGTCCCAAAGCGGCATTGATGTGGGTTCTCCCTGCCAGTAACAGACACCCCTCTCTGTAAGCCTGTGGGCATAAACGGAGTCAGCATATGACTTTCTGGGGTATTTACCTTTTCTTTTGTGACAGGAAACTCAGCCCCTCTCTCTGTGCAGTGGTTCCCTGCTTGAGCCATCGCCTTCAGGGTTATGAGAGCCCCTGTGGTGCCATCCAGTCTCCACTGGTGACAACAGGGAGGGGAGTGGCTTCTCAAGCTTCTTGCAGTAGTAGTTGCAGCTTTGCTATGGTAATCCTGCATAAACCTTCCTGCTTGCAAGTGCACCCGACTCCACCCACAACTGCCCTCAGCAAGTTCCAAGCAGGGCCCGCAGCAATTTATCACCACACACAAACATATAAGTCTAGCTTACCGAACAGGCGGGCCTAAACCTACCCACTTTCCACAAGTGTCAAAATCTTAACTCTGTACTTCCCTTGACGCACTCTCATAATCAGACCAAAATACCCTTTACTGCGCAAGCCCCCACTTCCACAACAAAAGGGGGCAGGAATTCTGGGAGCCAAGCTAAGAGAGACCGAATCGACGAGGTAGAGACCCTGACAACACACCATTCGATAATCACCCACAGACCCACTGGCACATTTGCATACAAGACCATCACCCATAGCCAGGAGCGGACACGAGATCACACTCCCTAATTAAGTTATATATAACGCCTACCGCTATACAGGGGAATGAGTGAACACTGACAGCAACAGAGTGCAAGAAAAGTGAAGCTTGCCAGATGAATTACTCACTAGGTTAGTAAGCATTGGGGTAGTGAGGGTAAGACCAAAGGCAAAGGTTGAGTCAGAAGGTCACGAGACCAAGCTATCACATGGGAGCAGTGGTTACCCTTTAACTAGACACTCAGATATCAAACAAACAGCCCCGAAAAGCGGTGGAAAGACAAACAACACCCTATAAAACATAAAGAAAAATGTGTACAAAGAATTAGGGAGGCGAAAAGAAGCCCAATAGAGTACATATTTCTTCCAGCTTTAAAGAGAACCAATGGACAGCACTTGAGTAAGACTGCACAGGTTGCAAATGGAGTCGCTGGAAGTTTTCTACCCCATGAACTTTATTGTGTACACGGTGGGGTTGAAAATAGAATGATGCAGGCCTTAAGACCTTGGAGCCTGAAAGGTGTCAAAAATACCAGTTATATGCATAGGTGGAAAAGGAAATTGTGAGTGAACATCATGGCACCACCTTTCTACCCAGTCTGCAAACTATACTTCATACCACTATAGCTAATTCCAGGACCCCCTGCAGACCGCTTTCCTTATGGGAGTGAGGGGCAAATCTTTAATGCACCCTTTTCTTTCCAGAACATGGAGTTCAGTTTCTGAGACAAACTACGTCCTTAAACTCGTGCACGTGCTTCACGTCCTTAATCTCTTTCAAGTGCTGCTTGTGAGAAGCACTGGGCTCTTCTTAAAACAGCAATGCATGAAGTCCCTCACGAACTCAATTCAGGGTAAGTGTTTTAGGGGCAGGCGCCAATTACTGCCTCTCCCGACGAATCTGAGGCTACCATGGATAAAACTGAGTTTAAATACCAGAAAGGGACATTACCAAGTGTAGAGAAAAACACATTTTTACCCAGCCTGTCTCCAACAAACGCCCTGAACAGGCATTCGAGAAAGATGCTTTGTTTGATAACGCCCGGGAGGGTGTTGCGATGTATTGCGACAGCTGAAACCATGAGGTTCATTTGAGCCAATGCTTATTTACCTAAGCAAAGAAATGTCTCTTTTTCTGCATCGGCCTTTGCCCAGTGAGCATGGTACTGGGTGCATTTACCTAAGCAGAACATGGCAGAGAACAAAAAGCATCAGGAATTCCTGCCGTCTCGGGACCTGGGGATTTGGGGTTGGCACAACATCCTGTGATTCTGGGCAAATCACTTCATCTCCCCGTGTCCATGGTCAGCGCTTGGATACGCTCACGGGTGAGAAGCTGCGCTATATCAATCTACAAATGTAAAATGGGCTAACAAGTACCAACTGAACTTCGCCCTCTGGCGCCTCCCCGTCAGTCATTCATTAGCAAACACTTTGGCTCAGAATGGAGACATGGTTACGGAATGCGATTTGAAGTGACCACAAACGCTCATTCTTTTAACCCGCATATTAAACACTCCCTCTTAACCAATAAATTCATATTAGGCCATTACTGGGCCAGCACGTTACGGTACTTCTTCCTTTCCAGGCGCTAGTAAGCTGAGCGGGTAAAAATCCCTGTGCCCAATGTCCAGGTCTTTTGAGCCAGACAGTACTAGTCTTGACGCCAACTTGCCTTCCTAACACCACTTAGTGACGTGGGTGAGTGTACGAGCATTCGGGAGTGAGGCCGATTTACAAGTCACTAAGTTGTGCCCAACTACACAAGTCACTCACAAAACTGTACCTCTAGTTCTGGAGCAGTTATGCAGCCAGTGGCTCCCTGAATGCGCACAACACATGATCCGCTGGTTCTTCAGATTGTCTGTTCCAGGTCATATGGAGGGCACCCTTCCAGTGACCTGGAACATACACTCTTTGAAAAGATATGGATGCCCCCACTGGACACAAAGTATCCATGTTCAGATGTCCGAGAATAAGGAAGTGTATATATCATACTACAGACTGTACACGTCTCAGTCTAAACTATAACTCACCAGAAAGTGTAACCCGGCCCGACTGGCCGCTTGTGCATTTTGATACAACGGCAACGCAAATAAGATTAACCCATGGCTGAATCTAGCCTATTACTATTATACCAAGGAACACGAAAAGGGTGCTGGGAACAGGCGCCCTTGGAATGCCTGTGCACCGTGGCTCTGTGCTTCACAGCCCTTGTGAAGACTTTTCTTATCTGCTTGTTAAATAAACAAGCAGATAAGAAAAGTCTTCACAGCAGCCGTGAAGCACAAAAAGAAAAAAAAACGCTCGCCATCTGTTTTAATTCAGCCGCTTGTCTTTGCGTCTGGGCTGAGTGAAAACAGATGCGCTTGTCGCGATGGGGCATTCCAAAACTGCAAGGGCGGTAACAAAAATGACGTCCAGCAAACTGAAAGCCAGAATTAAACATAAATCAGGACGCGAGCGAATCATAAACGATTCGGACACAGGGGCGTGGATTTAAGTCCCCTTCTTTCTAGTGTTTACTATAGCTCTCGCAGGCGAGGAGCGCATGCGCGCTCCAATGCCAGGCCGAGACCTAAAAAGGGGTACCGTACAATAGTGATAGCAATAGGTAGCAACCATTCCGAATTCATAGGCCTAGTATACTATTTCGACCATTCCCTTTTCCTGTATAAACGGGTCACATATATTATCAAGATTAGGGCTCAATAAGTAGTTCTCCTGTTCTTAATATTCAGATTCATGGTTTTTTCAACACTGGTATCTCTTTGTCTTACAGAATACGCTTGAGGGTGCTGGTACACCGATTTCACTTTTATTTATATGTTTATGCTTGCCAATAATAACCTTGATAGGCTTCCTTTGATTTCCTCATCTCTGAATTGAGGATGCTAGACACAACCAAGTCTTTGATCCCCACTAGACTGTAATATTGTGAAAACTTATGCACAACCCTATGGAAAAAGCAGGCCTTGAACCGCACAGGATAAAAAAAACTAACCAGCCTTTATGTGCAACATGAAGAAAACGCATGACCAAAAGAATAAAACTCAGGGCTATCTGTACAGATTTTAGGAACCGTGATTACCTGTAGCAAGGTGGTAATATTATGTGGTATGGCATGTAATATTAACATGATACCCAAACGTGGACCTCAGATTCACACTAGTAATCCTTCTCTCAGTCCTGGTTGAGTGGCAAAGAGCAGACAGGCTGACTCAGAGAAAAATATTTAAAGCATTTTACCCTACCAACAGTGACGATAAGTAATTGACACGACTGAAAAGAAATCCAACACCAATTTATAAAAATAGAGCATATTTTTATACAATTTTTTTTACACCAAAACGAAATCAATACAAGGCAGATAACTGGAGTTATCGACTTTTAAGTATTCACGAAATCAATACTTTATAGAACTGTCAAATATTTACCATTGCGGTCAATGGAGAAAATCTCAGGTAACACTCGGTCACTTGTGGGGTGAGTTCAACAGAACCCACTTGGAGTTAGGGTCTTGCGAGTCCACAGACCAAGCGGCGACAGTCAGAAATGTTTTACGTTGCCCAGGGAGTCCGGGTGCAGAAGTGACTTGGCTGTCCTTGGTGCTGAACGGGAGCTGTCAAAACGACACTTGACAAAACGATGCTTGCAGGTTGAGTTAAGAGGAGTCACTTGGAAGTGAAGCTTGGAGGGACCCCGGGATCAGGAATCACCAGGCAGAACAGCTCTACCTGGCTCAGGCGTCTCGGGTGCAGAGGTGTGCCTGGCTATCTGTAGTGCTGAACGGGGGTGCAGGTGCCGACTTTACCAGGCGTGCCAACAAAGCCTTCTTTCGGATGCAAAAATTCGACAACTGCACCACAGAAATGGAGCTGGGACAATGCAGAAGGTTCCCTCACGGTGTGGCGTCGAGTGAAACAGTTAGCAGTCAAGTTGACCACCGACAATGCTAGGTCCTGGCAAAGGTCACGGCTAAGTCAATCTTCTTCCACAGGTCCTGGGAACACTGTAGAGGATTGAGACTCGGTAAGGATCAGGACTACACTTCCCAGAAGGCACCTGGCCAGTTACTTTCGGGCTGGTCCATGACGGAGCCTGCTGGTTGGTCCTTCTTTAGGATGTGGAAGTGAGGTTTGTTCCTGCCGACTGCAGGGAACTAGTACCTCTAGCTCTAGGGAGTCCTGATGAAGTGTTTGGCTTGCAGAGGGGCTCGCCTTTCTTTGGAACCTGTCTCTGGTCCTGGACAAGTTGTAGTCCGGCACTTGCAGGGGGGCTGCCACAGGTGCAGTACTTCACGCCTCTTCTTTGTGGAATCCTGCCTTGTGCTGACATGGCTTCTTTTTGTCCTCTTCTTCTTCAGTGCAGATCTGGCATTCTGATGTCAGGGGTACCCCTTAAATCCTGGATTTAGGGTGTGTGAGGGCTTGCAGTCAATAGGCTATTAGTCCTGCGGCTAATCCACCCCTGAGGTGACAACATCCGGTGGGTGCATGTCTCCAAACTACCCAGAACCCACTATTTTTAGGAGATTTCAAGATGGCATGGGCCATCCTCGGCTGTACGGATCCACTAGCCCACCCTAGAGGTGTGGCTAGCCTTTGGGTGGTGTACACTTCCTGCGTACCTAATTTACTTAAGCCACTTACATATAAGAGGTGGTGAAGCCTTTGAGGCTCACCGCCCTGATGGGTCATTCACTAGACATCATGGGAGGGTGGAGGTGTCATCTCCTTCCTGCCCAGGCCTTTTGTCTCACGTCCTCTGTGAGTTATAGCACTCACCAGCAGGAGGTCACACCTCTGTCTTGGCAGCAAACGGCTGAGAGAGCTCAGAGAGCTCGCCAAGGCATCAAGGAACTCAGTATCTTGATGGGTACTCTCTAAGGGTGTCACCTGTGTGCATGCCAGTTCACCCTCAACACGAGATTCGTGTCAGGGGTGAAAAGACCAGGTGTTTGATACCAAACACAACTAAACTCGGTGGTACCATCATGGAGCTGGCTATCTCGGTTTTGTCCCATAGCCAGTCCACGTTAACCTATGGATTGTCGTTTACTTATAGGAAGCTTGACTGGCAAGGTTACTGTTATGTTCCATATGGTACCCCAATATAGGCTCAAGTAGTCACCTAACCTTTCACCTATATTCTCCCCTACCATTACACTACATAACGGTTCTTAGTACTGACCTTTTACCTAGTTACGGTAATGTCCAAAGATGACCGGGGGTTTTCTCCAAAAAGCTTAAGCCTCGTTCATTATGCATGAGGATTCTTGGAATCACAGCAGAACAGCAGGCCTACCATTTCCTGCATAATAACTATGTATAAGGGTCATTCCTTCCATCATCCTAGTCCGACATGACACAGCAAGGTATATCCCCAGGAGGTACCACTTTGGGTATATATACACCATATCTTGCTCAGGTAGTCAGAGGAGAAAACGAATTCCATGCCGACACACTGACACGAGACGCTGAGGCTCCTGCACGCAGACACTCCAGCTCGCAGTGATTTGACATCCCTTGCGGGGTTGTCCATCCCCAGACCAAGATGGGGTCCCACAGTCTCTCACTTCAGGTAATGGGGTCGACTTTATCCTGGAGGGTTTCTTGGCTTTTACACCTACATACATGCTAAGTACACTTAGGTACATCTAGTTAGGGTCGCATCGTAGGAGTATGCATTCTACTGTCATGTATTTTATATACCTGCCTGTATTAATTGTTTTAGCACGATGGTAGAAATCTACCATCCTTTTACTCTGTTAGTGCTTATACTCATTTATATCCGTTACTGTCTAGTGGTTGTTTCAGCACACCTATTTTACACTAGAATGACGCTGGTTCAATAAATGCTTAATGAAAAACGTCCCCACCGTTTATTCTGTGTATCTCTTTGAGACGAAGTGAGCACGAGTGACTGAGCGAAAAGTAATATACTGTTTCCGCAATCCCTGATGGGACAGGGTTGTCATGTTCGATAGTTGCCAAGAACTATTCTTTCCTTGGTAAGAGGGGTTTCTAGTGGCTAGCTGGTATACAGGCTAACATACCCAGTAGGGGCGTCTAGAATCAGTCTGACACCAATCCTATAGTGTATGTTGTCTAAACGCGCAGTTCCTATATAGGTTTATAGGAACTACACAACATTACTGTATAGGCATATATGTCTGCACATGTATTCCCTCACCATTAAGATAACGCACCCTGCCTCCTGAGCTTTAGGAGGCTTACCTTAGGGGGGAACTACATACCTTACTGCAGTGAGGTGACCCCGTCACACATGGTGTGTGCAGTCGCACTTGAGCAAGGAGCTGCTTGTACAGGCTGCGGTAGCAGCCCTGCAGACTTTACTTTTACTCTGGTCACTTAGGGTGGCACAAATAGTGCTGCAGCCCTGGTGACCCCTTTAACACCCTGGCCCTGGGTACCACTGGTACCATATTCTAGGGACTTACATGGGGGGGGTTAAAGTATCTTGCCGATTGGGTGTACCAGTTCACATTACCTTTGGAGGGAAAGAGCACTGAAGCCTGGTTAGCATGTTCCAGTGCACTTTCAGTTCTAAAACCACAGCATCCACAGCAAAAAGTGGGGGGTGATCATCCAAAAAGGGCACTTTCCTACATTACCTAATTGCGATTTTCAGCAAATCGCAATTCAGAAATTGCAATTCCTAATGTATGAAACACATCCAGTTTCATTTAGCGATTCCGAATGGGGTCACAGATAGACCTAAATCATGAATATTAATGAGGTTGTTGCAATCTATGACCCATTTTTTAATTTTGTTTTTACATACAGACCGTTTTCCTAAAAGGAAAACGGGATGCATTTGAAAAGAAAAAGATTAAACATTCAAGTTTCGTTTTTTAACAGTAGGCAGTGGTCCTTGAATTCCCAAACAAGGTCAGACTGTGGAAACTAACCCTGGGCATAGTTTGCGTAGTAGCACTTCACGTAGCTATGTAAAGTACATTTTGAACTACACCTAGCTATGCAAGTTGCGTAGTGCGTAGCTGTGTACTTGACTGCACTGTACAATAATTGCCAAAGGCATCTTGCACAGTGGAAGTTAAGATAAAATAAATATCTCTGCCTTTATATGCTAAAAATGCATATAGTTATTTCACATAAGTGAAAACGATAAATTAACAAGCAGTGAGAGAGGTGATCATTTTGGGATCCTTCCTAACCTAGGGACAGAACCAAGCAGATGCCTTGAAAACAAAAAGCACATCTTTTGAACGATTCGGTGGTGGTCCCATCCTCTTAGGACCACCCCAAGCACAGTTATTGGCAAAAATACAATCCCAACCAAAGGCCCTGCAAAGCATTATGGGACGAGATTAGCAGTGGGCAGTGAATATTATAGTATCCAATATCAAAATAATTCTACAAAGAGCTGCAGTTCCACTAGTCGTTACTAGATGTCCCTCACGAGTCAAATGCAAAAGCTTCATGAAAGGGTTTCAATGCTTTTGCATTTGACTCGTGAGGGACATCTAGTAACGACTAGTGGAACTGCAGCTTGATGTACTAATAATTTCAATGCTTTTGCATTTGACTCGTGAGGGACATCTAGTAACGACTAGTTGAACTGCAGCTCTTTGTAGAATTATTTTGATATTGGACACTATAACTTTTGCTGCTTCGAACGTTCCGCGCCAGTGCGGAACGTTCTATTAAGCGGGCGGGGCCGTGTCGGCCAACGGACGTGCGCAGCACTACCGAGGTAGTGCTCGCGACGGCCGTTGGCCGACGCACGCAGCAAAAGGGTTAATATTCACTGCCCACTGCTAATCTCGTCCCATAATGCTTTGCATGGCCTTTGGTTGGGATTGTATTTTTGCCCATAACTGTGCTTGGGGTGGTCCTAGGAGGAAGGGACCACCACTGAATCGTTCACATGATATGCTTTTTGTGTTCAAGGCATCTGCTTGGTCCTCCCCCTAGGTTAGGGGGGACTCCAAAATCATCACCTCTCTCATTGCTTGATATTTTGTTGTCAAAGTTCACTTTTGTGAATTGGTTATATGCTTTTTAGCATAGAAAATTGCTTTATCAAAGCATTTGAAGATGTTTATTATACTGCTGCTACGCTACGTCAATTAGCACAGTTTTTCACTCTGCTACGTGCAATTTGCGTAGTGCGTAGTGCGTAGTAGCACAAACTTTGCATGCTCCGTGAGCGTAGCTAAGTATTACACCCAGGCTTAGTGGAAACCAAGAAAACATCATCCACCTGGGGCACTGGTCAATCATTCTTAACAGCATTTCAGACAGCCCTGAACAGAAGGTCCATGAAGTAGACAATAAGGAGCTTGTTGTTGCTATTTGTATTAGGTTCCAATGTCTAGACCCAGTTTCATAGCAAAGGTTCCCTAGTTGGCCATTGAGTCAAACCTTGAAATCCAAATACAGACACCCTGGCAAACTCCGCGAATGGCAAAGACTGAGAAATTAAGTAGATCTAGCATAAACATCTGAAGAGAAGAGCAAAACTTTGAGTATAGTTGTACATTTGTACTGGGACATTGGGGTAGCAGTTTACTACTCTCCAATAAAAGGATAGAATGACAGAAAATTAGAAACGTTTTTTATGGTGAAACACTGCCAGGCTTACTCAAGTATTTCATCCTGTTGTGAACTGGAAGGATGAAGGCTTGTAAGCATCAGAGAGCCATGTAAATGTCTCTTGCATTAGCTTCGGAATTCTCTTACCATAAATCGATACACTTTTCAGTACAGAGAAAGCTTTCAATCTTTTCTTAAGCATTACGTTTCCTAGCAATCAAACTCGGCAACATTTTCAGACACAATTTGCTAAAAAGTACATACACGAGTTTCCCGGTGTTCTTCTGTGGACTGCTAAAAACACAAAAGAAAAAATGTGAATAATGCAGCTCATTAAAAACACACATTACACATTTCAACTTATTAAATTCAGCTACCTCTTAAGGAAGTAGTAACAACACTTAAACACCACTATGCTATTAGTTTATACAGTGCAATCTGTATTGTGGAAAGAGAAAGCACGTAAAATAATTTGGTACGAGAAACAATCTTATTCAACTTTGCAATTTTTGAAAATAACTACATAAAAAGAGCAAAACATTTGAACAACGAAAATATTGTACATGCACCCACATACACAAGATAGGGAAAGCAGGTGCCAGTCCAATACCAGCGAGTGCATGAACAATAAAGGGAGACATATCTGCGTTTGAGCACCAGGCAATAAGACAAAAGAAAACCATAAACTGATTCCACATATCCAGAATATTTCAACACTTTTTGTATGCAAATTGATTTGCGGAAGTTAATACTTAACATTAAAAGCAGCTCAGCAAGCAAACAAACTACATATAAAAAAAGATGATCCCTGAAAAATGTCAAGCATATGTGCCTTTCAATCTTCAGAATCTATAGTCAGTAAATCACAATTTTTTTCTCCTCCAACTTGTACACAGACCTAATCTACTGGACAGAACCAGTCCAGCCGAGCACACCCCTCGATTGACAGGAAAGCGGACAGAAAATCAAGTAATCCACATCAGCAAACCAGCGAAAATTGAAATGTGTTAGGTAGGATTGAGCAAACGAAGGTATGGAAATCTGGACATGAAAATCTTGTGAAGACCGGAGTAAAACAAATGAAAGATCTCAAATACATCAAGCTGGCTCACCTGCAGACCTCCATTCTGCAAACAGTCATACACGGGCACTGCAGTAGAGCCAAGAATATATCTGCTCAATACTACAACATGGCCCACAAATGCAAGAGAAAATCTAATGCACTGCACCAAAGAGTACAATACAAAAGCATTATAATGTGAGCACAATGTGCTCTGCCACAATTATACAGCCCTAACATCTCTGAAGCAGTTCCCAAGAAAGTGGCACACAAGCCATGCTCATGCAAAGCAGTACCACAAAACTTTCAAACCGATTGTTTACTCTTTCTGGTGACCAGGGCTCTGCATTTTTCCTTACACGAAACAGGAAACCCAGTTTCTTATAACATCACCTTCAAAGATGAATGAGGTGAGCGCTGGTGCCTCGTGTAAAAAAGGAAGCTCAACATTCGAGCTTCAGATTGGATCAATTGCCTACACGTAAGGTGATGAGTAGCAGGCAGCGATTGGATGATTTTGTCTGGATCGCCAGGTTGGTGAAGGTAGGCTACTCAATGTAGCAGAGCCAGTACAAAGGCACAAGAAGACACTGTATAATTGCCGAACAATATGCAATCCAGCGCACGTTATAATGTACACAATATTTTTGGTTCAAATGGTCAGTGAGGTTTTTAATGGTCACAAGAATGTAGATCTACCTAACACCGGACGGGGGCAAGTCTTTCTTTTCACATATTGTGGTCGGCCCGACCACGGAGAGGCACAGCTGCGAAAACCGAGAGGATCTGCCTCCGCTTACTTGGGCGAGAGGCTTATATATATATACAAGCGAGATTTTTAAAGACCTACAGCTGACAACTTCCCACGTGAAACTGGCATTGAAGAAGGCAATCAGCCGAAACGCGTCTGACAGGTGTTTTTAGGAACGGTACACCGAAAAGAATATATTCAATGTTAAGGTGGTGAAATAAAACTCACCGGCTGTGTACCCGAGCTTTGTCAGAGCCCGTTCTTATACCAGAGCAGTTGTTGGAGGTTATGTGTGTCTGAGAGGCCGGCGCTGGAATCTAACATGCCTCTCGGTCTGGTGCACCGCAGATGCTGGCAAACAGAAGGAGGGTGTATTAAGCGACAACGCGCCCCCCGGCAGTGATGATTCCATGGTTGCATTGGGGAGAGAGAAAGGCAATATTAGTGCTTAACGGGGCACGGCCGATGTGAGTACAACCACTATAGACTTTGCAGCAATTGTGATTTTGCAGTCCATCAGCTGCCGAAAGTCGGGGCATTATTATGTGCACAAATTGGGGTTACTTAACCCAAGCTCGCAGATTTGGACTATTGAATATTTATTTGTGGTTGAATTCAAGGCGCGCTGAGCTGTTTTATAAGGGACACTGTAGTGAAGTGACTATTATGGATTGATAGGATTGTATTGACGATGCCGACAGATTCAGTATTTCACTTGAACCTGCAGTCCTCTCTCTATGACCACTCAATATTCTCCAATGGGAGTCAACAAGCGAGATTTTAAAAGCCCTACAGCTAACAACTTCCCACATGAAACTGGCGTTGAAGAAGGCAATCAGCCGAAACGCGTCTGCCAGGTGTTTTTAGGAACGGCGCACCGAAAAGAATGTATTCAATGTTAAGGTGGTGAAATAACACTCACCGGCTGTGTACCCGAGCTGTGTCAGAGCCCGTTCTTATACCGGAGCGGGTGTTGGAGGATCTCTCTCTCTCTCTTCTGGTCGTTGAGTTTCACAGAAGGGTTATATTTTTATTGACAAACACACATCTACCATCCAGCATCCCCAGCTGCTCAATGATCGGATGGTGGCCATTGTTCTTCATGGAAATGGCCTCGGTTTTCACCAAACATAATGTAAGAAAAATGCCATCTCTGTATATGCATCTGCGCAAAAACCTGGATACTCAACTGGCATTCAAAAGAGAAATGTCGTATGATGACTTGGGAAAATCACACTATATAGATAGACTCTCAAACCCAGATTAACATCAAACAATAACAGTATGCCAAAGAAAGGATAGCCTTCGCATTTGCATTTCCATTTGTTAACATGACAAAAAATAACAAGCTCTTATGAGAATACATTTATATCTGCATTGGTACTCTAAATCCTGGAACATCGTATCCAATACCATGAAGACTCTTTTTCATTATAAAGATGTCTCACTAGCTCCTGGTGGAAATCAGATGTTGAAGACCCAAACGCCTCTGAACAAACAGCTAAGTTCTTTATGATACTTCCACACGATTATTCAATGTTTGTACTTTGGTGGTATAATGATAATTATGCCAGCCCAGTAAATATTAACTGTAACATTTCAACGTTGAAGAACACACATAGCACAGGTGATATCGCCCCTCAGTATGGCATAGGCCGGACTGTAGAAAGTGACTGCCAGCTACCATTTGTGTGAAAGCAGGGACCTTATGTTTATGACCAATAATCAGCCTGGATGGGTGCCAAGGAAAGACTCATCTTACTGCCAATTAACTCCTTTGTGACATCTTACAGTTTCTTGGAAGTACATTTGTTGTGTCACTCTACATTAGCCACCCGTTACTAGTAGGTAATAACAGTGCATGTCTGTCCAATTCTGTAACAATAGTGGCCTCTCATGTCACCCAACCTGTAAGCTGGCTGGTAGAGAAACCATACGCTTTGTTACCTTTCAGAAATGCAGGAGGTTGTGGAAAACCTCTGGGAGTAGGTATCATATTTAAATATACAATCATCTACTGGTTATAAGTCAGTCATTTAGACAACCAGAATTGAGGTTCCAGCACCTTGAGGTAAAATCAAATATAAAATTATACAGGCGCCCAGGCTGTATTAGAGGGATTATCAGCCTGCTGCTCTTGTGTGTTTTGTAAGGTAGCTTAAAAAACATATCCGAGCTATAAGCTTCACACATTACCAGCACGTAGTCACTTTAGGATCGGACAGCATGGGGTTGTTATAACAGGAATAATAAGATTATTTGGAGACTCCATTGGAGAACAATATCAAGATGTGTATTCTTTGTGCCGATTACGTTTAATATAGGACAGTGGAAGGAAGGTGGAGAAAGGTTGTCCACTGTGACTTAATGTGGTTTGAATTCCTAATAACTTGTGGAGTTGACTGAAATTTAAAGTTATAAGTATTTAAGCATTTATTTGTTGTGATTTTGATCCAAATGAAGCAGCAGAAATAATATATGCTAATCATGTTATTTATGCCCAACATGGTGTAATAGATGTGAAATTGTAAGTATTTTAAAAGATGGACTAACTCTGGCAAGCTATTTGGTTAACTGTGAGTCTGAAATACTTAAGCAACTAGGTATTTATTAGTTTGTACTTAGAATGTTAAAGAATAGCACGAACACTATTGTGAAGTATGTTGTTGCTGTCTATTGTGATGTAATACATATGCACTTTAAAACCCAGATCAAAAATGGCGCCTCTCAGAATGCATCACGGTAGCACTTTCATAAACTGACTGCACTAGACTCCGGAGTGTCGGTAATTCTTGTAGATGTCAGGAGTGAGGACGATTGAAAACATTACAGGATCCGTTTACCCCTCATACAAAATACACAGCAGATGGGGAAAAATGGTGAGGTACTCTGTGTGGTATTTCCTAGTTCCTTTAATTGTTCAATGATTTGGGAATCTAAGTACATAATCAGTGAACATTACCTAGCAGAGCATGAACACTTTTGAAATATGTTAGCATTGCATATATAGCCTCAAAATAGTTACTTTATGACCTAATAGTTATAACCAATTCCAAATGTTCATGAGAGTAGGGTACAGCAATCTGGCCATTATTGACCGTGACTATGCAAAACAGAATTAAATGAACTTCTTTGTAACAGTGAACATGGAATAAGTTTTATATTCAGTTCAAACTCAATGGTCTTGGTTTATCCTAGCAAGCTTGCAATAATTTTGGACTACCTGCTTTAATCTGCGTTCCCATGCACTGCATATCTTCTTATGTAGTACTTTCACTGTTCTTGTTTTTTTTTTTTTTTTAACTCTGTAAATTAATTCCTAAAAATATTATAGGAAATTTTGAATACCTAAAAAAACTCATGAAAAAGCCAATGGAAAACATCAATGATATAAAAAGAGCCAGACAATTTTAGTCACAGAAGTCATAAGTAATTGTCTAACAGTTCATCCTTTGACATACCGTTCTACTGAGACCTTGCTAGATTTGCAGCATGTAAATATTCATACTTATGCATGTACAAGTCAGTCATGAACGCCCTTGGCATTGGGTTTTCTCTTCAAATTTGGCTAAGAGTGATAACCATCAACCAACAATTATTATAACCAATTAAATACAAACGTGTTGCATCTACCTAACAAAATACATTTGGAGTTGGCTTTCAATGAATACAGGGTAGTATTGAGTCATTCAAAATCATACTGAAAGTTTTACCTTTTAAAGTGCCTTTTTACAATTTCATTAGAATCCGGACAAAATTTTTCTGAACGTGGCCTACCAGAGGAGTAATATCTGAAAAGTCACTAAAGAAAATTCTGATTGATTGATATAATTTTTTGCATAACGGAAACCAACCCTAACAGAAACAATAACAACATTTTTAAAATCATTAGATACATAAAATCTCTCTCATTGGGTTTTTTGCACCTTTTTAAAGTGGAAGCAGTGCAAAATGAACAAAATACTTGCACTTCCATATTAGTAGAACCCAGATGCTATACACATTTCCATTTCAGCAACATGTTCTTATTCAACTCATAACATCTATAATTTGGTCCAAACAGTTTGAGCTCTGAGATATCCATTTTATGTTGCCCATGCCTACCAGAGCTACTGTAATCCAGCAATTTTTGCTACTATAGGTTCAGTTTTTTTGCAGAGATCTATACTTTAATAACAGGTATTCCTCCATATGAGTGTCCTATGGGTGACAAAGTGAGGGCGTACTATAAGGAAATGCTTTATTGTACACATTTTTACCAGGGGAGCAAAATCCAAGCACCCAACCCAATGCCATATTTTGAGAATGCCTAACTTCATTTTGAGATGTAAATCATTCTTAAACATTGACTTAATATAATAAGACCTTTACTAAAAACAAAAACAACAAAAAATCAATGTACAAATACATATTTTATTTCTTTGTTCGACAACGGGTTTCTTATCAAGCTTCTCCGAAATTAACGCTGGTCCGCTTACTTTTTTTCAGACTCTAAGCTAAACTCAGCAAGAAGTCAATGTACCTGGTAACTACCAATACAGTAGGGTGCGGTAACAAATGTGTGTTAATGCTACCAATTTTAAAGGGAAACATGAGCAGAGGACCTACTATACATTCAGGATTAATCAAACTCTTATCACTTGAATCACATGATCTTGAACAACAGTGTTGATAAAAGACTGCAAACCCTGCTACAATCAAGCAGAAGTTGAAGACCTGCCTGATGCCCTGGGTGGTCAGTCCTTCATCACCTGTTTGCATAGCACATCATCTACTCACCCTTGTTCTAAAAGGAATCAGGAATGTATTCAAAATTACATTTTCATCACTGATTCTTGCCTCACCCATTCCCTCTACACATGATCATATCCACCTACATCACATCAATCACATACAAACAGCGGTAAGCACCCTGACAAACATCCATATTCCTCCCGGGCCTGCACTATTCAAGAACCCACAGACGTCACAAGGTCTTCACCTGCCACTACAACTTACTGCCTCTGAGACTGCAACCTTCTACCACAGCACTCTGCCTCCATGTTGAGACAAAATATTTTCTAAGGAAGTCAGAGGCATGATCATCTCAGGACAACACTCCACCAAAACTTTGTAGGAAGCACTCTCCAGATCCTGCACATCATAAATATAAAACATCACTGCACTAACCAATTAATTTCACCACTAGCCATACCACAAATGACACTTCCTGATGGCATTGGACTGGACAAACCAATTTGCTTTCCTGATCCTCAACCACACAGCCTGGAAACTGCCCACCCTCCAAACACGGCAATACCCTGTCAAGGACTTTTTCGACGACACTCACAAACAAACCCTCTGCTCCCTGATAGTCAGTACCTGATATAAAGGCTATGTCATCACTGTACCGGATTCACTTACCACACAATGACATCCTATATTCACCCCTCCCTGAACTCAACCACACCATGAAATCTATCTAAATTATTACATTTTTGATAATTTAATGTTCTAGAAAATGTCTCGAAACAGCTAAGAATGTGAAGTGTGCTTGGCCAAAAGAATTAATCACACACGAAACAAGGCCATGTGGCATCTTTGCTGTGGGCTTGCCCTTGTGTGGACTGTAGGAAATGCCCCTTTTTGTATGGTAACCATCAAGTATTTCGACTGATGTTGCTGGTTTTTCGACTCTGAGAGTGCACTGAGGCCTGTTAACCAGACCTCAGTGCCTGTGCCCTTACCCTTAAAATGATATGTCGAATTGGCTTCTACCCAATTGGCTGAGCTAGCTTACCTGTAAATACCTAGTAAATGGTATTGAGGGCATTCAAGTTAGACGGTTCTCCTAAGAGACTGCAGCTATGGTTGTGCCACCCTCGGTGGGAAACGAGTAAAACGAGACTCCGAGACTGGAAGAGCAGTTCAACTGCTGACCCCCTGTGTTTTATGTGTAAGTTACCCCTATGGCAGGCCTAGTGATTCCTAAGGCAGGGTGCAACATATCTCATGGGCAGAACATGCATTTTACAAATTCTGACATGGCTTGGCAGTTTGGGCTGGACTGTTCCCATGAGGCACAGGGTCAAGACTGATTTGCATATACCTGTGTCTGAACTGGGGTGGCAAAGTGAGCTAAAGAATGATGATGGATTCAACCCAGATCTGTGACTGGGGGTGAGTGTCTGAAAAGTTTCAGCGCTCCGCCCATCATCTCCTTGTGTTTGCTTTGTTCGCCCTAAGTTGGCAGGGTATGCCCAGATGTGGGTCCCTTGCTCACTTTGCCACTGGATTCAAGCTAGCCTGGCTGATGAGGGCTGTTAGCCCGAAACCGGTCCCAGGATGCTCGTTTCCGGTCCAGGGAAGACATGGCTTGGCAGTTCGGGCTGGACTGTTCCCATGAGGCACAGGGTCAAGACTGATTTGCATATAGCTGTCTCTGAACTGGGGTGGCGAAGTGAGCTAAAGAACGATGATGGATTCAACCCAGATCTGTGACTGGGGTGAGTGTCTGAAAAGTTTCAGCGCTCCGTCCATCATCTCCTTGTGTTTGACAAATTCTGATAGTAAAATCGGTCAACCTTCATTTTTTACTATGGAAAAACGTGGTCGCCCAATTGACGAGTGCAGAGTTATACGCTGACCCCTCAGCTGTGCTAACTATGGAACAGTGAGACCAAAGTGGGTCATGCAAGGGATCACACAACTTGTTACATTAAGCCCCACTTGATTCTCAGGTCAAAATTATTGTAACAAGTTGCAGTGTTCAACTTTAGCAAAGCTGCCACTTTGTTGCCTCCAGTCCCGTGCCCATACTGGTTGCACACGGGTCCTGTAGCTGAAATAGCTTTCTGCCCTCCTGGGGAGACGTGCTATCGACTCCCAGGAAAGGATACTGTAGGAGCCTGCTCTAGAAGGTGGTGTCACTTTCCACCTGCAGGAGGCCAATGGGTGTTGGCCCAAAATGCGAGCTTCAAAGGAGAAGCCGCCATTGAAGGACGAATGGGTAACACTTGGGAGAGGGGCTGCCCAATTGTTCAGGCAGGCAGGTTGGTATTTGGGACAGCAGAGAGAAAGCCAGTTGCCAAACCAGTTTTCCAGGGTAGTGTAGCCCTCTAGGTGGCCACACCACTGGGTTGAGCTAGGGAGCTCAACACGCTGGGAGAGGGGTCCTGCCATATTGGAAGTGGGCATAATAGTGCACCCTGGGATGTCTAGATGCCACACTTCGCAGGAAGAGGTCATCATGTGGAAGGGAACCTGGTAGCCCATTGGCTACCAACGGCGTCTTGGCCTGAGGGCATTTTATGAGCATCAGTAGGGCACCCCGAAATCATATTGCGACTGGACGAGGACCAAAGAAGGACTGCCCTGCTGCAACGTGGAACCAGCAAAGAGAGGCTGCACCAGCTTGGACTGCACCTGCTAAAAATGGTGGCTAGCAAAAGAGAGGGAATGTGCCTGTTGAGTCTAGCTCAAGGAGAAGTCCTCTCCAGAGCCCGGCTAAAGCCAAGAGACTCCAAAGGACAATGAGCTGGCCTCCTGGTCACAGCACAGGTACACAGAAGCTGAGAGGCCTGCTGGGGCATGTTGGTAGCCTAAAGTCTTCAACCCACCGTCAACCGTTGCCGTGCAGCACCCAGGACCCGATGCACCAGAGTTCGCTGAGCTGAGGAGTGTCGTCCGAGAACAGCTGGGTCCCCCAGAGGCTACCCAGGGTTCAGCTGAATGTTTGACAAACGAAACCTAAGGGTAAGTGCATTACACAGTGAAGTTGCACACCATATAATATACCCCATTCCTTCACATAGTGCCTAGTGGTGGGATCCTTAACTGGTGTTTAACAGTATAATACAGTTGTTGAAGTTGAGATACTGAGAATCCACCTAGAGAGGACACACAAAGATAAGCTCTTGTGCCTCCCAAGCAGTTGTTGAGTGGTTGTCGACTTCAAAAAGGACGGATTCAAAGAATTGCAAATACCTTTTTTCAAGGAGTGACAACAAGTTTGAGAAGTTGTGGCAAAGTTTCTAAAGAGTTGAAAAAGTTTGAAAAACGTTTTGGCAAAGATCAGAAGTCACTTCTCCCAGCAAGAAAACATGGAGTTTGATATGGCCAACCTGTCCTCCTATAAGTTGGAAGAGCTGAGAGCCTTCTGTAGGGACAGGAAGATCAACATGGAAGCCTTGGGAAGAGGCCCACAGAGCACATCCACACCTGGAGAGAGAATTGCCTCAAAGTAGTGGGGCAGAAGATAATGTGGATGATGATGCCCACAGTATCCTGAGGGGGAGACTTGGCGAGGGTGGGGGAGTTAAGATTATTATTACACCAAGTAATGACATGCGATGTAGGGCTATCCGATACTGCAGCTCTTGAGGACACATTGAGCGCATATATAGATATCAATGTAGCAGTAATGAGAGGTATATGTATCTAGAGCGCATTAATGATAGCTTGCATGCTCATGCAAATGACTGTACTATGCTAGTACACATTCTATAAATGCTTAATAAAGTTTGTTTACAAAAAAATCCTGGGGGGGGAGGGACAGGTGGGAACCTTCCCCCCTACACCAGACCAAGGATGGCTTCTAGAGCAGGCTCCATCACTAGCCAGAGGTCCCTGCAAGAGAGCCTGGCAGCACTGGACCTAGAGGAAATAGCCATAGCCTAGGCAGATTGGCACTAGGAGAGAGGAGGTCCAGACTGGAGTTAGACTCCTAGGAAGATAGTGGCAGCAGAATGGTCACTGGAGGAGTTGACCAGGGTGCCAATGGTGTGAGGTTACCCAAAGGGATTGTCCCTGAATTATGTCAAGGGGGATGACAGACGAGTCATAGAGAGAGCTTTCAAGATGAGGAAGGTGGGTTGTGACAGCACAGAAAGCGAAACACCGGGTGGCGGCGACCAACCCAACATGGCCTCCGCTCTTAACCAGCCCGGAAGCAGGGGAGGCGGTCTATATGACGCGGTGCGTCGGGAGGACGTGCCCTCTGAAGAGGAATGGCGGAGCGGGAGTACGCGTTCAGTGCTGGACGAAAGGAGCAGAAGAGAGGAGAGAGAAACGCGAGGAGACGATCAGGAGGAGTGGGGAGTGAGCGGCGACATCCGGAAGGACGGCGTCTGGACCGGGGACCAGGAGAAGATGTCGGACGACCTCGACAGCTGCGGAGGAGAAGAAGGTGGAGACCGTAACCGCTCCAGGAGCACTGCACCCGAGACCGAAGCCTTCACAGGAGACGTGGAGGCTGGGTCTTCCCTCACCACAGCCCAGGAGGGTCGTGGAGCCAGGCAAGTGCCAAATGAATGTTCTTTTTCAGTTAAAGGGCTGTGGGCACGACTAAAAGGGCACTAGGGAGTGAGCACACATATCCCTGCACTAGTCACTCACAACGTTAGGACACTGGTGGCGGAGCACTATTCCCTCCCCCTTATTTCGTTTATATCCCAGCAGTAGCCTGAGCCTCTCTGTTGTTTTCTTTATTTTCCGGGTCACCGCTTGCCTGATACTCCGGGGGAAGAAGACCAGGAGCAAAGACAGAAGAAGAGCCAAAGAAAAGGGACCCTGTCTAATCACCAGACCCACCTCACCCCAGAAACTTAGTTCCTTATCCTTTGGAGTATGTGCTGTTAACATACCCTTCCTACAATAAAAGAGAGAGGAGAGAAAACAAAATCCTGTGCCTATCTTGCGTGAAAAGAAGGGTGGGAGGTCCGGGTCGGGGCCACATGTCCACAGTGGTGTCAGAAGTGGGATCGCTGTCTGGATAAGGACAGAACCCTTACCATGGAGGCAATCATCACCCAGCTGGCAGAAGGACAACGTCATCTACAGCTTGTCTTTGAGCAGCAGACCAAACAGGCACAGAAAGAAAGAGAAGCCCTGCAGACTGCCCTAAAAGACCAAACGGCTCTCCTAACAGCAAACCAGCAGGTTCAAGACACCGCGGTTTTGCGCCTTACAGACGCTATATCAAGCGCCCGTGTTCATCCCAACGTACCGGGTTCGGTCCTCCAGAAGTTCCAACAGGAAGATGACCCGGACTATTTCTTTGTGAATTTTGAACGAGTGGCATCCACAGCCACCTGGCCACCGGAGAGGTGGGGACAATATATAGCCCCATTGCTATCAGGGGAATTACAGGCTGCCTACCAAGCAGCCAACCCGGCGGGAGTCACTAGTTATGCGGACATAAAAAAGGCTATCCTGGAACGCCTGGGTTGTGACCAGGAATACTATCGTGCTCGTTTCCGAAAAGAGAAATGGACTGTGGGGGACAATCCAAGGGCACTATACTACCGAATACCGGACTTAGGAAACCGGTGGTTGCAACCCACTTCCTCATCTATCGATGAAGCTCACTGAAAAAGTATACTTAGAGCAGTACTTGGAGGCACTACCCTTTAAGACAAGGGCCTGGATTAAACAGCACCCCAATCTGACGGTTACGACGGCGGTGGACCTAGCTTGTGCCTACCATCGGTCCCCCGAGTTCAAAGCCCCTTCAGATAGAGCCCCGATAGGTCCTCCGAAAACCCTGGGCAAACCACTCACAAACCCCATGGAACAAGGGTTCGGTTTTTCCATGACCCCAACTTAAGCCACTTCCCTCTGGCCCCCCTCCACAGGGACCACAGTGTTTCCACTGTGCGGAGTGGGGACATATAGCCCGCCACTGTCCTTCCCGTCTTCCCCCGCAAGAACCCATGGAGGTTTGGTACACCCGTGGGCGAGTAATGGTAACTGGAATACCCCCAGAAAGGTATAAGAAAAGAATGTATGTGAATGGGAAACCAGTTGTAGCGTTTCTAGACACGGGGTGCCATCACACAGTCATAGATAGGACCCTGGTTCGCGAGTCCCAGATAGTAGAAGGTGAATGCATACAGGTAACATGTGTCCACGGGGAGAAGAAGCTGTATCCTCTGGCAGAGGTGCTGTTTGATATTGATGGGGAGTCACAGTCGAGAAGAGTGGGGGGTGGTGCCATCCCTTCCGGAGTCAGTGTTGTTGGGGAAAGACCTTCCCAGGTTCCACGAATATTTGCAAGCACACAACCCATCTCCCCCCTCAGTAGCTTGGCTTGATAGGGCCCCTTTTTATGGCGAAGAAATAGAGGAGACCGTACCCAAACCGCCTAAAACACGTAGAGAGAAAGGAACGGGCTATGTATCAGCAGACAAAGCCTACCTTATCTACTCGTGTCTTTGCCTCCTCAGAGACGCCTCAAACGTCAGGTTGGAGTTTCCGAGCAGCCCAAAGAGACGATACCACTCTACAACATGCCTGGGAGCAAGCACAGGAAGACCAAACGGAAAAGGTAGGCCCCTTCTTTTGTATAAAAAATGGCCTCCTGTATAGGGTAACCCAGGAAGGGGGCAATAGGAAGGAACAACTGTTGGTTCCCCGAGCCTTCAGGGAACATGACTTGTGTCTAGCCGACAGCAAAACCAGGGGTGGGCATTACGGCAAAGAGCACACCCTAAAATATCTCCTAAACAAATTCTACTGGCCAGGAGTGTACCAAGAAGTAGCCCGGTTTTGTGCCTCCTGCTCCCGGTGTCAATTAGTGACCACCCCAACCCTACCCAAGGCACCCCTACAACCCCTACCCATCATAGATGTACCGTTTAAAAGAGTGGGAATGGACATAGTGGAACCTCTAATCCCCTCTGACCGAGGACACCAGTACATACTAGTTCTCGTGGACTATGCAACACGTTATCCAGAGGCAATACCCTTGTCCTCTACAACCACCACAGAAGTGGCCCATGCAATGGACACCTTCTTTTCCCGTGTAGGGTTCACACATGAGCTGTTAACAGACCAGGGTACCCCGTTTATGTCAAAACTGATGAAGCAGATATGTGACCTACTCAAGGTCAAACAAATACGCACCTCAGTCTACCATCCCCAAACGGACGGGTTAGTCAAGCGGTATAACCGCACAATAAAGACCATCCTAAGAAAAAGCATAGACAAAGCAGGGAGGGATTGGGATCGACAGCTACCCCTCGTCATGTTTGCTATCAGGACACACGAACAGAAATCTACGGGTTTCTCGCCTTTCGAGTTACTATTCGGAAGGAGACCCCGTACGCTCCTAGACATGGCGGTAGAGCAGTGGACGGAGGAGAAAGACGAAGGCAAAACCCTGTTACAATATGTCGCCTCCCTGAAGGACATCTTATCCTCTCTGTGGGAAGAAGTACATGCTAACATGGAGAATGCACAAAACAGGCAGAAACACCTATACGATCGTCACACCAAGTTGAGGGAGTTCACCGTAGGGGATCAGGTACTTATACTTCTACCCAATTCCGAGAAAAAACTCATAGCAACCTGGCAAGGCCCCTATAAGGTCCTGGATAAAGTAACACCAGTGACTTATCGGATAGACGTCCCCCATAAACGAACCTCTGGGCAGATATACCATGTCAACTTGCTTAAAGCCTGGGAGACACCCGTACCTACGACCCCAGGGGCATCCATACATCACATCACAGTAGCTAAACCTATAGAGGTATCCTTAACACCTCAAACCTACAAAGAAGAGACAAACATCCAGTTAGGCCCTCAAGTAACTGAAGAACAGAGGCGACAAATGTTGACCCTCTGTGAAACTTATTCTTCTGTATTATCAGGAACACCGGGACGGACTACGCTAGTAGAGCATGATATCATCACAAAAACGGCTCAACCAATCAAACTTAAACCATACCGTATCCCAGAGGCCAGAAGACAGGCAGTTGATCAAGAAGTACAAGCCATGTTAGAGGCAGATATAATCGAACCGTCCCATAGTGCTTAGTCGTCTCCGGTTGTCCTCGTGCCAAAGCCGGATGGAAGCATAAGATTTTGTATAGACTTCCGTCAGGTATATTCGGTATCAAAATTCGATGCATATCCAATGCCAAGGGTGGATGAATTGATTGAGCGCCTAGGAGAGGCCAGAGTCATGTCCACCATAGACTTAACAAAAGGCTATTGGTAAATACCGTTACCCCAGGCAGCCAAAGAAAAAACGGCCTTTTCTACACCATCAGGCCTTTACCAATTTAAAGCCTTGCCCTTCGGTCTCCACGGGGCTCCCGCCACATTCCAGCGGTTGATGGATGTCCTACTAGCCAAACACCAGAAGTTTGGCTAGTCCCGACTGGGACACCCACCTGGCCCACCTAGGAGCAGTCCTAAAAACCTTAGAGCAAGCAGGCCTTACAATCAATCCAAAAAAGACTACCTTCGGAACCCATCATATTGAGTATCTGGGATATGATATTCAGGGAGGGTGCATTAGACCACAAGTCAACAAAATAGAGGCCATTTCAAAGATACCCCGACCCACCTGTAGGAAGGACATTCGTTCCTTCTTGGGGTTGGTTGGATACTATAGACGGTTCATTCCTCGCTTCTCTGACATCGCCAGCCCCCTCACAAAAACACACACAAGGAAACACCTCAAATGGTTTGCCCCTCAAGAAGAGAGTTTCCAACAGTTAAAAAGAGCCTTGTGTACTGCCCCGGTCCTTACCTGTCCAGATTTTAAAAGAACCTTTGTCCTCCAGACTGATGCCTCGGGAAAAGGCCTCGGAGCTGTCCTGTCCCAGCCCGACAGGTCTGGGGACCTGCGCCCCATACTATCGCAGTAGAAAGCTATAGCCCAGGGAAACAAGGTACGCCACAATTGAAAAAGAATGCCTAGCTCTCAAATGGGCTATGGAAGCCCTTCTATACTACCTTCTGGGTCGATCCTTCCTCTTGCTGACCGATCATGCTCCTCTCACCTGGCTCTCACTGCACAAAGACTCTAACCCCAAGATCTTCCTGTGGTTTCTTGCTTTACAGCCCTTTACCTTTGAGGCCATCCATGTCCCGGGAAAACTACAAGCAAACGTGGACTACCTCTCCCGGTTTCCTGTTTTCGAATGGCCCACTCGTCCATTCCTGGGGGGGGGGGGGAAAGGCAGTGTGACAGCACAGAAAGTGAAACACCGGGTGGCGGCGACCAACCCAACATGGCCGCCGCTCTTAACCAGCCCGGAAGCAGGGGAGGCGGTCTAGATGACGAGGTGCGTCGGGAGGACGTGCCCTCTGAAGAGGAATGGCGGAGCACGAGTACACTTTCAGTGCTGGACGAAAGGAGCAGAAGAGAGGAGAGAGAAACGCGAGGAGACGATCAGGAGGAGTGGGAAGTGAGCGGCGACATCCGGTAGGACGGCGTCTGGACCGGGGACCGGGAGAAGACATCGGACGACCTCGACAGCTGCAGAGGAGAAGGTGGAGACCGTAACCGCTCCA
The DNA here is from genome assembly GCA_963921515.1 of Calotriton arnoldi. Taxonomy (NCBI): domain Eukaryota; kingdom Metazoa; phylum Chordata; class Amphibia; order Caudata; family Salamandridae; genus Calotriton; species Calotriton arnoldi. Next base: position 993,583 of record CAWUFW010002687.1, on the reverse strand, counting down.
GGAGCACTGCACCCGAGACCGAAGCCTTCCCAGGAGACGCAGTGGCTGGGTCTTCCCTCACCACGGCCCAGGAGGGTTGTGGAGCCAGGCAAGTGCCAAATGCATGTTCCTTTTCAGTTAAAGGGCTGTGGGCATGACTAAAAGGGCACTAGGGAGTGAGCACACATATCCCCGCACTAGTCACTCACAACGTTCGGACACTGGTGGCGGAGCACTATTCCCTCCCCCTTATTTCGTTTATATCCCAGCAGTAGCCTGAGCCTCTCTGTTGTTTTCTTTATTTTCTGGGTCACCGCTTGCCTGATACTCCGGGGGAAGAAGACCAGGAGCAAAGACAGAAGAGCCAAAGAAAAGGGACCCTGTCTAATCACCAGACCCACCTCACCCCAGAGACTTAGTTCCTTATCCTTTGGAGTATGTGCTGTTAACATACCCTTCCTACAATAAAAGAGAGAGGAGAGAAAACAAAATCCTGTGCCTATCTTGCGTGAAAAGAAGGGTGGGAGGTCCGGGTCGGGGCCACACGTCCACATGGGTACACAACACCGGTGGAACCTATTCTGGGAGTTAGTGCCAGTAGTTTGTAAGGACAGACTGCTTACACTTGAGGAGGAATCCTACCCACACATGAAGGCAACACTTGTCAAGGTTTTTGGTCTCACTCCTGAAGAGTACAGACAGAAACTCAGGACAACACAAAAGGAGGTGACACAAACAGGGGTGGACTTTGTTGATACTGCCGTTAAGGCACTAGATGATTGGAGTAAAGGAAATAAAGTAGACACATTTGAAGAGCTCTACAATTTGATTGTTAAGGAGCACATTGTGACAAACTGCCACTTGGAGAAGTTTCACCAGCATCTGGTGGACTCTAAGCTGTCTAGCCCCAGTGAACTGGACAAGACAGCTGATGAGCGAGTTCGTACCAGGGTCCCCAAAAAGGCCCTCTTTGATGGTAACCAAAAATATGGTGGTCAGGCCCCATTCAGGGAAAGGAGGGGGTAAGCATAAACATAACATAACGTGTATTTGTAAAGGGAACGTTCACCCAAGGGTATCTTGGCACAGAATAACAGATGTTTATTGTTACCCAACTCAATGGTACTCATTTTATAAAAAGAAAGATAGCCCCAAAGAGCCCACAAAAGGTGCCAAAGGAGGGGATTCACAAGCCACAACCCACTCAAAAGGGAGGGGTATCAAGGAAGGAAGTTTGACCCCTGGAAGGCTGGGGTGTGTTTTGACTGCAATTTGCCAGATGTTGTGTGCCCCAAAAGGCACCCACTGGTAACCAGGTCAAGGGTTTGGCCAGTGTAGGGATGGGGTAGGAGACTGCCCCCAGAAATCCCACAGGGCACACAGAGGCCACCTAGGTGTCTCTGGGTGGGGGTGGGGGATGGGGGGGAGACATTGAACCTTTGGCGGCTCACTGGCCTCCAAGTATGGAAAAATACAAACAGTGGCCAAAAATCAGTGGAGTGGAGTGGAGGTGAGGGCTCTGAGGAATACAGGTCCCAGTGTGACATTGGTTATGACTAAACGGGTCTCCCCCAACCACATCCTACCACAGGAGGTGCACGAGTGCCGACCATGTCACAAAGTCACACCTTATGGCTGTGGTTGACTTTGAGTGGGGATGAGGTACTGGCCCAAAGAAAGTAGCGGTGTCCCCTGCCATCCCTGTAGATTACTCAACAGCTCAAGTTGCAACATGACAGGGCAGACCTCACCATGTTGATGGTGATAGATGGGGGAGAGGATAAAGACAGTGAACCTCTCCCTGGTCTCTGTCCCCCTAAAGCCCAGGATGGAAGTGTGGAAGGAATAGTACTCTCCTCCACCCTAACAGAACAGCAACAAAGGGACTGTCGTCAGTTACTGAGGCAGCTTGCTGGACTGTTCTCTTTGACCCCAGGTCTGACAACATAGTCTACCCATCATGTGGACACCGGTGACAGCCTACCTGTCAAAAGCAAGATATACAGGTTGTCTGACCAGGTCAAGGCCTTCATCAAAGCTGATGCTGGAGTTCGGTTGATTGAGCCCTCTAGTATTCCATGGGCCAGCTCAGTGGTACTGGTGCCCAAACACAATGCCAAAGGTGTGAAGCCTGAGATGAGGTTCTGTGTGGACTACAAGAGCCTCAATGTAGCCACTAAGATTGATGCCCACTCCATACCAAGAGCTGATGAGCTAATTGATAAGTGCCAACCAAATATCCGAGAACCTTTGACCTGACATCAGGTAACTGGCAGATAGCCCTAACACCAGGAGCCAAGGAGAGGTCTGCTTTGTCTACACCTGAAGGCTACTTTCAGTTTAAAGCGATGCTCTTTGGGCTGAAAAATGCACCAGCCACCTTACAGAGTTTGGTTAACAGAGTACTTTCAGTGCAACTTATCTTGATGATATAGCAGTATTTAGGTCCACCTGTGAGGATCACCAAGTTCACCTCAAGGAAGTGCTTCAGGCCCTTCAGCAGGCAGGCCTGACTGTCAAGACAAGTACGTGCAGATAGGGCAAGGCCCGGTTGTGTACTTGGGCCACCAAGTTGATGGACGCAATGTACAACCTCTCCAGCCCAAGATCCAGACAATTCGGGCCTTGGAAGCTCTTAAGACCCAGGTCCAAGTCAGAGCCTTTCTTGGCCTGACTGGACACTAAAGGAGATTTGTGAACGGTTATGGTGCCATAGTGACACCACTAACTAAACTAATCTCCAAGAAACAGCCCAAAAAGGTTCGCTCGACTGATCAGTGTCAGAAGGCTGTTGACACCATAAAGGAAGCTCTGTGTTCCGCACCTAACCTGAAGGCACCAAACGTCAGTAAGCAATTCATTGTTTAGACAGATACCTCTGAACATGGGGTTGGGGCAGTGTTGTCACAAGTGAATGATTTCAGCCAGTTGCCTTCATTTGCAGGCGACTCCTCCCCAGGGAGCAGGATTGGAGTGTCAATGACAGAGAAGTCTATGCTTTGGTTTCGTGCCTGATGAAGCTAAGACCATACCTGTTCATTCAGAGTTCAAACCGACCACAGGCCTCTTGGCCGATGCAGAAGAGAGGCCCGAATCCCAAGTTGTTATGGTGGTCCATTTCCCTACGGGCATGGGCTTCACAGTGGAACACAGACCTGGGACTGACCATGCCAATTCAGATTGCCTTTCAAGGATCTTCCACTCAGATGGTGAGAACCACCAGGACAAGAGTGAGTTGCTTATCACCTTTTATGTGAAGGGGGGCCATGTACGGAATGCCCCTTTTTGCATGGTCACCCCCCAGGTTTTTATACTGATGCTGCTGATTTTTTCGACTCGGATATTTTTGGCACCAGCAAGCTGCAACATTTGGTGTTTGTGGGTTTAAATACAGGACAGGCATCACATGCAATTTTAATATTGTTTACTCTCTGCCTGAATGAGTGATAGATACTTAATTAACAGTGAATTTGAGTCAAATGATTCAGAATTGACCTCCCAACCAGTTGAATTAAGTAGATTTAAAAGAGTGCTATTACTATGGGGCACTCACTGACCTTCGTATCATACAAGCATCTCAAATTCAATTATGCCTGGTGGAAATGTGTGCTTTCACATTTCAGCCAAGATGAGTACAGCAGTTTGAATTCAATCACTGAGAGCTCACCGAGTGCTATTGTCTACAAGGTACAACCACGATTGTTGAGAGATCCTCGCAGGCTTTCAGCTGCTAGTAGTAGTCCGGCTCTTGGCAGTTGACCTTGGGTGAACGAGCAACATGCCTGCTTGCCTGGAAGCTAGTGTGCTGTGCAGTCCTGCTTACTCTTTGCAGCCACTAGTGCTACTGCTTGATGTAGCTGATGGCACATCGCCGTTGCCTGGCTGGTGGTACAATTTCATACTTATTCTAGGTGCTGGGCAAGGCCAACTGCCAGTCCAGGCTGAGGCAGGTGGCAGGGAGATGGTAATGAATTTGGGACACATGTCCGTCACTCCCCAGCTCAGGCAACAGTTGTCTCACCGAGTCACTAATAGCACTCTCTGGGTCTGTCTATGCGCAATACACAATGGAATGCACATGGGTTGCCCAAGGTTATCCAATCAGTGCTTTACACGGGGAGACCATTCAAAGCCTCAACGAAGCATTTGCTCAGAGCAGTCACATGATTTTTATATCAATCATCATCAGACATATCACAGAGAGATTGATGGTCCTTAACTGTTTGGCAAATTGGTTCTTGCAGATAATTCCGAAATGTATTAATCTAACCTCCCAAGTGTGACACCTGGCAGGGCTGAAAGGCATTTGTGTATGGTGATCGGTGTGAAGCTCAAGAGTCTGTAGTAGGACGAGGTACAAATTGAAACTTACTACTTCTGTGGAAAAGGTTTCGACTTGCCACCCCTCCATTTTCTCCTCCTGTTGTCTGACACTCCCTCACCTCCCTCTACTGACATCAACTGTTGTTCTAACAAAATCCAGATATATCAAAATGAGAGAGCAGGACATGCTCTATTGTGGCCTGCTAGGTTAGCGCAAGGGCTCCATCATTGTTCTGGGCTACATTCTTCCTTGACTGCTGTAGTTATGTCTGTATAGGAGTGCCAAGACTCCCTTTATTGGTGCACCATGCGGACAGGTGTTAACTACCGCACAGCTCCGCAGACAGGCACATTTATTTGATATAGATGTTTGATGGCATAACCAAAGCCCACATCACATTATTGCTACACCTCACTAACAGCAAGATGCCTGGAGGAATATGTGGCTGGTTGTCAAGTTAGCGTACTGGCATACTTGTTGGATGGAAGTATTTTTACCATTTGCCTTTTCTGCAGACTATTCTTTCATGTGTTTATTCATTTTGTGTTTGAATGGGGTTTATAAGCCGTGCTTTTTGTGACATTTTCTGTTCTTTTTAGTTATTTAGTCTCATTTTAAATACAAGGAGCTGCCCATATAAAACATATCAAAATGTTCTCTTTTTATGTCTTAAACTCTTGTGAAACATGTTGTCTGTGGTATACGGTACTGTATGTGGCAAGTCTATTTCTTTTTAACTGAAGCAATACACCATTAAAATAGAGCAAGATTAAAACTATAAACATTATACAAAAAGCATGACGAGGACCATTAGGAGTTGCCTGCCCATTATCTTGTTCTACAACTGTTAGTTTGCCTCCAATGAATTGGCTAGCTCTTTGCTTCACAATTTGATCCCACATTGTTAAAATATTAGATACAGCATTAACAATTCAATCTTAAACATGTCCAGTAAAATATATTCTTACTCTTGGCAGTATCGCAATATGATACACCTCTATTGGTGTTCTCAAAGACACTGCTACAATTCACTTACTGAAGATTCCTAGAATTTAGGCTGTTAATGACCAAGCTGGTTAAAATAAATGACACAATTCCATGTTAGTATTGCAAAATACGGAGCAATGAACAATCAAAAATATATCAAAAGGATACTGTTCTTCCAGTAACATCTTCTCAATGACAGCCCGGTTCTCCTCACTGATAGAGCTGTCCAGGGTCCAAGGCTAAAGCAAGGAAAAGAACAAGATGTTCACTTTTATTTTGTCATTGGCTGGTTAGTGTTACAATAACCATGGTTGGCAAACAATTTCTAAAGCAACTGTTTGATCCCGATCTTGAATAAGGTAGGGTCAGAATATAGGGTCTTGCATGGTGCCTTAAAAGTCTTCAGTATTCATCCTTGCTGCTGCCTCATTTGTCCAAAACGCTGGTCATGCCCAATTAACGTGTAAATCTGAGGTCCAGTAGCTTCAATATGGTGTATACAAGCCCTCAAGTTTCTATTTGTATTTACTGAAAAGTAACATTAGTACCAGAAGTACTGGATGTAGTAAGACAGGTGGTTGAAGAAAGGAACAAAGACAAATGTAATGTACAGATATTATACGTACACACAATGCACATTATTCAACATGGTCTGTTACATTAACAAGAAAGAAAGAGTTAGGCGAGTGGGGATCAGTGGAGAAGGGAGTTGCGAGCAGGGTTAAGTACCTTATCTGTTTCTCCAATCAGATAAGTTGAATTTTTGAAGCAGTCTTGAAAGGTGAAAGTGAGGGGATTGTTTTCGCACTGTCAGAGATCACATTTCAATGGAGACTAAGGTACCACAATCTATATTTAAATAGGTTTCGGGCAGTGGACCACAAGTTTTATGGAAAGGTGTAGCAGGAAAGGGTTTTGTTAAAAACATTGTTGTTAATACCAGGATCACCAATGTGCACATTGCCACTGCTCTCAGTGACAGTCAGTCTAGTGATGAGAAATGGAAGCAAGATTTTTTCTAGAGCGATTGAGAGTGACACACATGCCAAAGATGGTTACACCACCTAGTAAAAGATGTGCATTTTAAGGTAGGCTGACCAGGAGGCTGTTGCAATAGTCAGGTTAGCACTGATTTTGTGGAAAGGAATGGGATAGTAGATGTTGCTTAAGTCCACCACCTGGCTGTCATAGCTGTAGTGGAAATCAAGGCTTACAACAGGGTTTTTGGGCATTGCTAAGATGAAATGTGCCTTGGCATTGGGTGGGATATTTTGTGCTGGGAGACTTGATCAATATACAGTGTCAAAGTTCTTGGATTATCACCACATACAAACTACATATAGACATGTTTGAACAACATCTTGGGACAAAGTTAACTGCAGTGGCGGCTATGAGAACTTGTCGCTATGTAATGTGTACAGATCATCATATGTTAAATAGTAAGGGGTTTTGAAACAGTTTTTGCAGACAGTCCTGATGGAGCGTGATTTTTTAAGATAATCAGACTTGATCAAATCCTGCTCATTGGGTGTGATACTAATACCTACTTAAGAAAGATTACTAACTGAGAGTCTCGTGAATACGTGAAAGTTTAAAACTGCATCGTAAAAAGCATGCAGAAGTTTAAAACAGCATCGTAAAAGAATGCAGAAGTGTCATAAACTGGTTCGAGATCAAGTCATTCATGACAGAGAGAAAAACCTATAATGTACTGTGATAATAATGTGAAAAATATTGATGAAAATTGTAGTTTAGCAAAATATGATTATGAAAACGTTTAAGTAAAATGATTCCTACTTATAGTTTCCTTGACATGAAAATCTTAAGAGAAAGTGCTTATATTTTTAATGAAACGTAATCAGACTATGCTTATGAGTTTAATGAAGTGACCCTTCTTATATTATTTCTTATGCATTTTTATTTCTCTAAATGTGTTCAATAACAGCGTGTTTATTCATTAGAAAATGATGATTTAGTAGTTTTCCATGTAGGCCTTGAATTTCGAAAAGTATTTAGTTCTTGTTCTTTCTTCGGATGGATTAGAAATGTTGACCTGATTACATTGTAGCGATCAATATTATCGTTGAAGTTTCTTGTCTACAGTTTGAATAATGGACATTTTCCCTGTAACTAAAACAACAGTATCGACCTTGTTGCAAGCTCAGAGGAGAGCGTGTTGAGCGGACATGAAAAGTTTCAAATGTATTTCCTATTTCCGAAGGGAAGGGATATTATACATTCTGAGAAAACAGTGAACACTGAACAAAGACATTACGTATGGGTTCCGGACGATTTGGGATAGAAAACGATCACACCACGGTGGCACCTCAGATTTTGACCAATGGAAATCATGCAAACTGTGAAAAAGATATTTTTTGAAAAGGAACTGATAATGTAAGGAGGTATAATTACCCCGTGGGAAAAGGACGGGTATTTCCTCTCCTGGCTATTTTCCTTTGCAAAACCCGAGCCTGACATGCTGTCGGTTTGAACTCTGATTTTGCCTGAACTGAACTCTGATTCCCCTGCACTTTACCGGCTGGTGAAGTTGAGCGGGTCTGGCTATTGTACGCTGCACTCTAGCATTGTATTGGACTCATCTTGTGTTTTGCCTCTGAAAAATCTACAACCGAGCTTTGGTTTGTATGATTCCTAATTGTATTTTGCAATGTTATCTTTCTCTCTCTCCCTTACACAAAATGTTATTTGATGATGTATTTGCTCTTAGCTGTAATGTATTGTGATTTACCTGTATTACTAAAGAAATTACTGATTAACAAATGATTCTAATGTATTTTTGTGGTTTGACCATTCATTCTGAAGTTTAGATAAAGGTATTTGATGACTATTTCCTGTGTTTGTTTTTCTTACTGATATTATTGATATTGTGAAAATATTATTATTAGCTTGGCACTTCTTTATTCCAGGTCCTAATGAAGAAGTGGCTTTCCGTCTCTAATTATCTGAGTCCCTATTAGCTCTTACAAAGATCTATCGAAGGACCTTATGGTTGTGATTTATTATAGAGTTTCAATGGGCCAAACTCTGGGTCATTGTGAATAGTGTTGCTGAGGATTGAGTTTATGGTGTGTAAGGTAGTTTATGTCTGAGCTTACCAAAATATTCACACACGCTTCTGCTGGATCAGTCCTATCAAGGGCATAGATGAAAGGCACCATCATAGCCATTTGGACACAACACAGTCAGAATAGATCGCAAGAAAAGGCTGATGTCAAGGGAGCGGGGAGCTGTCCAAAGTATGTCTACACAACGTTTGGTGATGTGTAGGCATATAGAGACCAAAGGTGGATGTGAATGACTGTCAGTTTAGAGATTGGTTTAAAGTGGTGGCTCTACCTATTCATGATTTCAGTTTTTATACAAAGACTGTCATGTGATGTTTTACCTACTCTTAAACTGACTTGCTTGAAAGGGGAAATGAATTATCCACCAAGAAAAATAAACTCTTCCCAATATGTAAAAGGAAAGAAGGATCAAGAACTATTACACCCAAATACGCAAAAAGTGGACACACAACTTGTAAAGCAGCAGTGCAAGCTTCCACTGGCACACACTATTTTTCTCTCTCCTAACCTGAGGTGCAAATAGACCAACAGTGAAAGCATCCACCTGCCTCACCCACCCAAGCACGTGTTCAGAAGTAGCGGAAGCTTCCTTAGACATGCAGAATAGGTTCAGACAGCTTCTCTACCTCACAAACACTCCCAAGCCCCTAACCCTCTCCCCACACACACACTAGAACTGCTACTACAAATAAAGAAGCTGTCAAAGCGTCACTGTTACCTACACACTCGCTTAAACTACGTGCTAACTGTGAATTGGCTGATGAGAACCTTCAGCTTGTCTGTGACTGAAAGAATCTAAGAGGTTTCTCTCCCTTGTGGTAAATAATGGGTGGAAAGTCGTAACTGTAGGCCATTTTCACTTCTTCTTAAGCTGCCCGTTATCAGTGGAGGGCATCCTTAATATGCATACAATCGTGTCACTATGCTATGTTCATGCTTCTACGCTCTGCAGCACAAATGTACAAGTAAAGCATACTGTTCACACGCATTTTGCTGCTACTAATCTAATATCAATAAAATATATTTGTGATTGGCATCTTTACGTTGGCTTTCAATCAGATTTCTTTTGTTTTAGCAAATGGGTACCAGATGCACTGCAGTAATCCACTCAATGAAGATCTATGCCATTATAAAGGAAAATTATTAAAATGCTACAAATAAAATGGTTTGCTTTACATATATGAAAGACAATGGGAAAATACACTGAATAAATATTAAAGCTGTTAATTTGGTCAACCTTTAACTAATAGTAATTTGAGCAGCTAACTTTATAAACACTATTTATATCCAGTCCAAATCATTCGAGCCCCTTGTTGCATGAGGAACATTGTGCTATTGACACCAGAAGTGTTATATGCAGTCAATACACATATTTTGCCTCTATCACTTGCTGATCGAATAAGAATCGTTCCTCCAAATGAAATCCATTTAATACCACTGATATTGACCTTCAGGAGTTGAAAGAATTGAACTAACCTGCCCAAGCTGCTAATATAGATGTGTGCAAAATTAACAATCTTCTAAGTAAAAGCGTATTGCAGACCATTCCAAATGTGTCCACAAACAAAAGGAATTGATCCTTCTGCAACTGATGCCTTAAAGTGATAAGATTGTGGGGAAAACTATTTAGCAAGAGAAGGGATTAAGTAGCTGTTTTGCACAAAACACTTACAATGATGCTATGATCCACTTTCCAGGCTGAATCAAGGAATGGATCCAGTACCAAGCCACCAGCAATGTCTCCATAGCTCCTGGAATGTAAAGAGATGATCCTTTATGTATTTCACAAATAAATTAACCATGGTCAGTAATAAAGCAAATAAATATATCAGGAAATTGTTATCTTAGATTTAAAGGATTCTAACTGATAGCGCGCGGCACAGCGGGAAAAAAGGTTTCTGGTAACCAAAGCAGAGCGTATAACATTTAAACCACGCACTAAAGACAGTTTACGACATTCTTCTTTCTGGGAAATAAATCTATTTATACAACTAACTTTTGGCCCATATTATGTCAGGTCCTCCGACGGACCGGAGAGTTTTTCAGGGATTTGGCAAAAGATTTAGATGAAATATTCCCCTTATGAGGACCTAGAACAAAAGGAATATTTATATATACACCTTTCTATATACAACTATTTATATATCTCATCATTTGAGCTAATGAATAACGACAGACTCAGTTTCTCTATTACTTTGCTTTTTATCTATTTCTTTGAAAGCATATGAAATGGTCAAACAAAGATACAGCATTGAATCTGAATTACGACGTAAAATTACAATTCAGGTAATCACAATAACATCTCAATTAAGGAGCATGAGTTGAGTGGATACTGTAAGAGACAAAAGAGCATCTTATATAAGATCAATGCAATTACAGAGTTTCATACGAAACCTAAGGAGACTTTAGCACAGTGTGCTAATAGCTGAAATGCTAACCTTCTGGCCGGAAGGGAAAGCTGGGGCAATCCTCACAAAGTAAGAGGAATAAAGTTAAGGAGTCAGCTTGCAGACAGCATCAGTCAAAGAATCAGCTCACACGAAATGCCTCGTGCCATCTCCTCTCGAAACCGAACCGAACCACCACACAAGAATCTATCACTAATAATTATACGCTAATGTTAATCAGTTCAGGCTCATTCTTGTAACAAAATCGGGAAAATCTTTCCTCCTATTGGTCCATAAGCATAGGGTGTTAGGTCACACCACTTCCGTCGCTCTTTCCTTTCAAACGTCTATTGTTTAGTTTCATGCTGTCATCGTCGTCCTTCAGCAAAGGAAATCTCCTTCCTCGACATACGCATATTCGAACAAACATGGAAACATTTCTCCAGCTCGGTTATCCACAAGAGAACATTTTCCCTTGAACGGTAGGAAATATTACTGATATACTGAACATGTAGCAGGCACAGCGACAAAAAAGAACACAATAGTCGTCTATGAGGAATAAAACACATTTTTTGGCATTTCTACATTTTAAAGCCAAATTAACCCCAACATCAGTGTTGAGGCCTTCTTTGTCAAGCATGCAGTTTTCTCTAGGAGAAATAAACAGATTTTAGTTCTTCATTTCATAATTTAATTACACTTCTTTCATTAGTCTAATGAGAACATAATCATTATTAAGCTATTATTTGATAATTAATATTGCTTAGTTAAATCGATAAACAATAAACACATTTTCCCGTATTTGCTCATGGTACAGGAATCATTTGTGGCCTACTTAAACATTGCGTCATTTTCCCAGACCTTTCTTATTTCTTTTTCCCAAACCATATCTTAATAATTTTTCGATTATTCTCAAAACTTTGTTAATGATTTTCACACCATGGAAGGTTTAATCCGAGCAGGTTTATTTACGGAAAACCCTGCTCCATCAATCCCCCATTTGATGGCTACTTAAGCCTTCAAAAATCTGATTACAATCTGATTGTATCAGAATATACTGGTTCTAATCTGTTTCAACCTAACCCCATCTATATCTTTTATTACTTCATAGTAGTTTCTCTTCCTTTCTTCCATTTCTATCAATTCGCTCTTTCTTTTCTTTACCCTTCATTTTGTTTCTAGTGTTTTCCCTTTCCATTTACAGCACTTATATATTAAATACAGCATTAGTATTCCAGTAGCAGTAATAGGTATTAGTATCGTACCTAACAAGCTATTACCAAATGTTAAAAACAGTTTCCCATAGAAGAGAAACTCTTACCAAGTTTCTCCCAAGCACCATCAACCTTCAGTTCAGTTAAATCTTCCCTTAAATGTGTAATATTAGCAATATATCCCTCTAAATTCTTACTTTTGTCAGGGATATAAGTACAACATTGTTGAATTTTCAACATACTACAGACTCCGCCCTCTTTCGCCAATAATACATCAAGAGCAAGTCTATTTTGCAAAACCATAGCTCTTGTAGCCACCATTTTAGTGTCAATCATTAAAAATCCACCAGCAGTATCTGTTGATAAACGATCAACCACAGTAGACAGTTGTCTAATTTTGTGCGAATTTAAAATTACTCCAACTGAAGGTATCAATGCTCCTAAAAGATCACCCACAATTTCAGCAGCACTAATTCCCCTTTTGTTATGTATTAATCCACTCTTACTTCTTTCATTGGTTCCAGGTTTCTTATCAATGTGGTAAACTTTTGGAAAAACTGTACCCATATAACAACACCCATACCAACGTGCTGGTATCCTATTATAGGCATTCTTACCACACACATAATAAATTCCAGGGAAAACAGGATCCGTACCACCTTTTAATCCCCAACCCCCTGTAATTAGAAAGGTATGATCACATTCACTAGAACCAATGAAATAATTATTATATTCAGTCTTCTGCCTTAGCAAGCAAAGCTTTCCTTTATGATGACAATCCAGGGTCATCACAGCATATGTCTCACCTTTTTTGTAATCTCCCTCTCTATGAGCCCAAAGAGGAATATGACTCTTTTCCTATACAGCTTTCTTCTGAAAATTCTCTCTTCTATCTTCTACAACATTAATGAATTCAATTTCCTCACTTCGTAGACTACAAGTCAAGTTATTTCTATGACCATATACAGTATCTATTGTTCTAGTATTATGAAAAAAACTCCCCCATGTACTTGGCATTCTTTGTGCTACTTACTACGTTCATATGCTTTCGAATAGGAAGTTCAGAAAATACTAAATCTATATTTGAGTAGAAATATTGGAGTTGCCCTTTTTCATAGAACAAACTTGTTAGTACACTACACGAAATACCATAGGCTAAGGGAAGGTGGTGATAAGTCACCCCTTCTGACACAGAAGACGGTAGTTGCATGCACACATAACAATCTCTAGCATCCATAGTGTTTACATACTCATAAAGAAGCTTAGTAAAAAACATTTAACGAAAAATCATTAATAGAATTATCTTGATGTAAATCATTCCCAGTTAATCTCTTAATATTAGTACGTAAGTCTTCTTTAAGAGTTTCTCCTACATCTGTTTTTATATTCGCTAAATCATTAGTAGTATTATTCTTAGTATGAAACATAAAATAAGGCACAATAATTATTAATATTAACCAAACAATCATTATTAGTAAGACACATACACAACAAGCATTAATACATTTACGCCTAATCGATCCCTGATTTAGAGTACCAGTCTCCTGGATCTTAGCCATTTTAAGCTAAAAACTAAAAAACAAAATATAAACTAAAAAAAAATAATGTGTATCCAAGCACTTTTAAGCCTTGGGTCTTCTTTTTCTCACTTCTCCAAGATATATATATATGTATCTTCTTTCAGTCTTTTTAACACAATTCCAGTCTCTATTCTGTATTTTCAGAACAATTTTCAATCTTCTGCAACCAATTTTTTTTTAACAGTTCATTTAGGGTGGCTCATAGCAATTTCTTTGATCTAGTTCAACATCTTTTCCATTATTATCTTCCAGATCAACTGTTTCAACAACCAAGTATGTCCATTCAGGTGCTGTATATTTCTTGTTTGGTACTCTTGCTCTCTTTGTTCTCCGAACTGTAGTTTCTTCTGTATCACTCTGTTCAGATAATTCAAGTATTGTATTCGGAACACTTTCATTCAAAGTATATTTCAGTCTTTACACTTCTCTTGGCCATACATACCCTTTTCTTGCTTTCTTCTTTTCAATTTCTTCAGTTTCGTTTTGTTCAAGACTTGTTTCACTATTTCTTTTAATCGATTCCTTCCTTTTCCCTTCACTGTTTTGTTCTGGAATCAATTTCTTCACTGTATTGACATTGGCAGTTTCACAAGACCCAGTAGCTGGTGCCCACTCTACTCAACTCTCAGTATGTTCAGGTTCTTTTTGCCAACTTTCTTTATCACCTTCAACTGATTCTTCACTTTCAAGTGGACTTGGGACACTTTGTGTATGGCTGGCATGAATCCAGTTTGGCAAGCCACCACACTTTACTGCTGTCATTGCCATCAGCATCACTTGATATGGCCCATGCCATCGGGGTTCTAAACAAGACTTCCTCACATGTTTCTTGACAGGAAACTACTCTGCAGGACTCAGATCGTGTGCCTGTTCTTGCGTTGTTGTGGTTGTGACTTCTCCAACCTGATGAGACACAGAACGCACCACATCAGACAATCCTTTGCAATAATCGAGTACCAAATCATCAGTTATATTCATTAGTCGATTCGCTGGGACTACTGGTTGTCTCCTGGTTCTGCCCATGATTATTTCATGCGGAGAAAATCCAGTTTTTCTATCTGGAATACTTCTCAGACTCATTGGATCTAATGGTAGTGCATCTGGCCATTTCAGTGCAGTGGACGCACATACCTTCGCAAGTCTTGATTTAATTGCTCCATTGACCTGCTCGACCACCCCTGATGCTGCTGGTCGATAGGCACAATGTAACTTTTGTTCAATTTGTAATGCTGAACAAATCATCCGAATTATTTCATTATTAAAATGCGTTCCCCTATCAGATTCTAAAGAGACTGGAAATCCAAACCTTGGGATGATCTCTCTAGAAGCAATTTAGCAACTGTTAGACTATCATTCCGTCTCGCTGGGTAGGCTTCCACCCACCGAGAAAACAAACAATCACCAGAACATATTTTAGTCCATTACATCTTGGCAACTCAATAAAATCAGCTTGCAACCGAGTAAAAGGACCTGCTGCTTTTCCAATTCATCCCCAACTGACAACTGTCTTTTTCCCTGCATTTTGTTGTTGACAAGTCACACACCTCTGGCAAAGACTTTCTGCAATGACCCTGAATTTAGGGTTGAACCATGATTCCTTGAATATTCTAATCATAGCATCTCTACCAATGTGTGTAGGACCATGATAAAATCTTGCCATTTGGGACAACAAAACTATCTGGTATTATTGGTCTTCCATCATGATAAATCCACACCTCATCTTCTTCCCTGCGTGAACAACCTGTCCTGGTCCAAACCTCTTTTTCTTCAGCACTTGCTTCTTCTTGTAGCTGTCTAAGTTCGCTCATGCTTTCTTCATCCAATTGAATCGGGTCTGACACATCTTTGGTGTCAGTTTTTGTGATGGCTTGGCTATCAGTGAAAATCCATTGATCCACTGTCTGCAGTATCCAACCATACCCAAAAACATTTGAATTTCTTTCTGTGTCTTCGGAGGTTTCATTTGCAAGATCGCATTTATTCGATCTTGTGACACCTTTCAGACTCCTTTTTCAATTTTATGCCCAAAATAAAGAACTTCTTTTTGGCTGGTGACACTTTATGCCCACCTGCTGCCAAATGGTTCAGTAGAGCAATGGTATCTGTCACACAATCTTCTCTTGTCTTTGATGCAACAAGCAAATCATCTATATAGTGGACGAGCACTGAGTTATTGGGTATTACCCATGACTCTAAGCACCTTTTCAAAATCTGATTGAAAATTGAAGGACTTTCAGTATACCCTTGAGGAACTCGGCACCATGCCAAAACACGGTCTCCGAACCGGAATGCAAACATATATTGACTATCCGGCTGTAAGGGTATCAAGAAAAAACGCTTGACACAAGTCGATCACTGTGAACCACTCTGCATCACATGGAATTTGTAAAAGAATTACTGCTGGGTTTGGCACTTTTGGACAACAAGGTACTATGATCTGATTTATTTTCCTTAAATCTTGAACAATCTGATATTTTCCACTTGGTTTCTTAATTCCCATAATAGGCACATTGCAAGGACTGCTTAGTATCTCCTTTAAAATACCTTGTTCACTCATCATTTCAATCACAGGCGTTACTCCTGCAATTGCTTCAGGACTCATTTTGTGAGGTGGGGTTTTTGGAAATTCTGCACCTTGTCTAACTGTGATTTGAATAGGACCAACTCCTCTCATCAATCCAATATCTTTCCCTATAAAATCCCACACATCATTCAACACAGTTTCTCTCAATTCAACAGGCAAATCCTTTGCTGTAAGTAAAGGATACAAATCATTCACTTCTGTCCCTTGCCATTTTGAAAACCACATCCTCATCCTTGGTTTGGAATACTATTCCATCTGGTGTACAATAGATGGTGCAATTCATTTTGCACAACAAGTCTCTACCTAAAAGGTTAAATGGACTTGCATCACACACCACAAATCGGTGTAAATCTCTTAAGTCTCCTATTTGTACTTTCATTGGTTTTGTTACTGGAGTTTTAATCAGTTGATTTGAAACGCCTACAACTTGGATATTTTCTCCCAAGAGGGGTAGGTAAGGAATTTCCACAGTTCTCACAGTGGAACGGGTAGTGCCAGTGTCTACAAGGAATGTAATCACATTACCTTCTACTTCTCCATCCACAAAAGGACCACACTGATCTACCTCTAGAGATGCGCAAAGCACGCACTCCTCCTCCCCCCTCAGACATCATTGAGATGTATCTGAATCACTCCCTTGGGACTGTAACCAATATTGAAGCCACTTGTACATTTTGCTTTGTTGATTCATCTGCGTGAAAACCCATACTCGCACTGTATCTCTGTATTTGACCACTCATATTCTGATTTGGCAAAGGAGCTTGAGGTATTGTAGTTTGAGGTATTTGTAAACCCTGTCCTCTTCCATCTATTAAATTCTGATTTAGCATCTGACTCTGCATTTGATTTAGCTGATTTTGATTCATATAACTAATACCTACACCACCACCTGCATTTGCCAACAAACTCCTACACTCGCGTTTCCAATGCCCAAATTTTCCGCAAGCTGACACGGATATTTTTTTCCATATCTTCTTTATTATTTTTACCCTTTGCACCACCACTCTTTATAACCACACCATTCTGATTATCATGAATAACCTGATCTTTGCCTTGAAAACCTGATTGAGAAAAGTCCACAAACCACCTTTTTGTGCTGCTTTCATCTGAGCCCACATTAATTTCTCTTATAACTTTTTATGTCTTGATTCAATATCATCACTACAGTATTTAGCATAACACAATATTTCGTCGATAGACTTGCTTTGCCAACAGATTAAATGCTGTTGAATCATCATGCTAATCTCTGGTCTCAATCCAAACACAAACCTATATACAAAATGACCCATGTCCTTTTTGTGATATTCTCAATGCCACTATACGGTTTAAACACTTGAAGAAGCCTTTCATAATAAGCATGCACTGTTTCTTTAGTTTCTTGTGTAGTGCTGTCAATTTTAACCCAATCTGTTTCTTTCGGTGAGATCTTTCCCTTCAAGTATGTAATGACTTGATTATACTTTTTCATCACCTCATCAGATGGTGCTCCAGTTTTTGCATCTCTTGGATATTCTTCTTTTGGCCAATCTACAGCAATCTTACACTCTACCCACAAATCAGCTGGAACTACAATATCAAACAAACCATCTAAGTCGTTCCACAAAACTTTTGAAACTTTTACAAACCGGTCTACTTATTTGTACCATTCTACTGGTTTCTCTCTCAGTCTGGGAAACTCATTCGTAAAAGACAATATATCCTGTCTTGACCACGGAACAAATATATCCACCTCCAGGTACCTCTCTCATGGGATATATCATTTCAGTTGTTTCTGTTCTTGTTTCTCTCAATGGGTACATTGGTAAAACATTCGTATTTACAACTGTTTCTTCCTTCTTTTTAGCCCATCTTCCTTTCCAACGATCTAATTCACCCCATCATCTCAATGTGCTAATTAACTCCTTAATCTGTAATCGCTTTCCTGAAGCATTCAAACTCTCTAAATCTTTGTCACTGAAATCCTATATAAATGTTTTTTGTAAAGCCTCTGAGTTTTCTATATCCACACCATACGTCTGTGTAACTTCAGCAAATTTCTCATGAAGGTTTCTCGCTCTCATTGTGATATTTTTACACAAGAATAACAACTCTTCTTCCTGATATTTACCCAATCTCTGTGGACTAATCGTACCTAATATAATTTCTTCCAAATCTGTTTTTAATTTACCTACATCCATGTTCATTTTATTAGAGGTCATCCCTCTAATCCATTCATCTAATTTCCCCGGTGAAGGTCCTAAAGACCCTCCTGATGTAGGTGTCACTGTCACTCCCTTCGTATTCTGTAACAATCTCCTTGGATTTATCTGTACATCACGCCTTGGAGTTTCAAATGATCTTTCAGAAATATCAATCAAAGATTCTGATTCACTCGCACCATTACTAATTCTGTCATTTCGAACTGTAGGAACTGTTAAAGCATGTACCTGTTAAACATTTTGTTTATTATTATATAATGGAACTATAGGACCAATAGTCACTGGAACTGACAAAGCATCTGCATTCAAATTTAATTGATTTATTCCTCTAGTTGAATCTTCCTTTGCCCTATTCACTACACTTACATTTTTCTTTTGAGGACCCTCTATCTGAATCAATGGAGCACTTGGTGATGGTCTCTCTTGTTCTTCCTGATATGGTGGAGGTCTATTCATTAATAGCTCATCCAACAATTCATCATCTACTTCATTTGGATCTGATTCTGTCTCTGGAATTTTTTTTTTTTCTCTTTACATTTTCCACCTTCATTATTCACTACAAATACAACTGGAAACATTCCTTCACCATTTCTTCATCTGAGCATCCCATTTTGCCTCTGAGTATCTACTCACAGTGTTTCTGTATCTGTTCTCAGTCCTATCTTTATCTCGCTTATATGCCTCATGTTCCCACTCTTCAAGCGCTTCATACAGCATAGGTCTCGGACTTGGTTTTAACTCATTCATTTGATATCTCAAATTGTCTAAAATCCTAGAATGTACCATACCGTGGAAATGCCAAGTTACCATTTCTTACTGTATACTTCACCCAATTTTCCAACCATGTACACAGGTGGTAACTCCTTTCTAACGACATAAAAGAGCAGGCGTACCCTCAGGAGCAACAGGAATTCCTTCTCTAATAGGTATAGGTTCATCTTTCCTAAACAAAGTTTTCCACAATTTTAACAATTTCATTTTCTATCTCAATCGTTAAACCCCTTATTAGAAATCCAATTGGTTCACACTGACCAATACCAGCGCGATTCACACCAACCAACCAATACTAGCAGAACACTCTCGTGAGGATTCATACCAATTAACCAATAGCAGCGCAGTTCATTGTGAAGACTCACGCTAACTATCCAATTGCAGCGCGGCTTTCTGTGATGTCAGTACAACTCCTGCAACTGACCCTCCCTTTACAAAAATTATTGGCAACTATTTACAAACCTTTCTGCTCCACTAAAAGAAGATAGATACGAACTCTCCAAGAATACTCTCGCTTCTAGTAAAATCTCCGACCAGTGGGATTCTACTCTCATTCAAGTAAAGACTTTCGAGACTTCTCCAGATGCGCTTTCTAAAAGGTACCCAAATAAGGGGGTCATTACGATGGCGGTCGGAAAACCTCCCCGACAGCCATGGTAGCAGGAAAAGACCGCCCGCATGGACCGCTGCATAACCGCCGGTCGCATTACGATGTTCCTTGCTCGTAATCCGACTGTGGTGGTTGGATCGCGGGCCTTAACATTGCGGCGATTGCTGCTACCCGCAGCACCGCCGCGATGTCCAAATGGGCATGTCCAGCATTTCCCTGCACTACGTGGCAGGCACTGCACAGTGCCTGCCACCTGGTACAGGGGAATGTCGGGGGGGCATGGGTACCCCCTAGTGCACCCCACCCGCCCACAAACATCGAGGGCCCGCCACGGGCCCCCGGAAGACAATCTCCGCATGCCTTTCCATGGCGGTCTGACCGCTGCGGAAAGGCTGGCTACCGCCGGCATCATAATCGTGCCGGCGGAGCCTGCTCTGCACAGCCACCATTATCCCGGTCCTTTTCCGCCCGCCAGGCGTGCACATGGCGACCAGCGGTCAGAATTTCCCACCGCTGTGGTCGCCACCGCCATCCTAATCGGACCGGCGGTTTTCTGGCTTGCGGTGCGGGCAGATCTCCACCGCCGGTCCGGCGGGCACCGCCGCCGGCCGGGCGGTCGACATCCGACCACCATCGTAATAGGCCCCTAAGTCTCTACTATATTAACTCCACAGTTCCCTGTGCAATACTGACAATACGACTATTGTTCAGTACTTGCATCGACAGCAGACAACGCAATACTTAGTGTATGTCACACTAAGACACGCCCTTGGGCTTATGCCTGGATCTTAGGCCTCTCCGGACCTGCTAAAAAATGTCCCTTAAGGTCAAAACCAGTGCGACCACTACATGTAACAAAGAGTACGAAAGGTTAATAACAAAGAATAATTCTCATCTTAATCAATTGCCAATATAATCAATCTACACTAACCATCCTAATGTGACTACCAAAAACTGATAGCGCGCGGCACAGCAGGGAAAAAAGGTTTCTGGTAACCAAAGCAGAGCGTATAACATTTATACCACACGCTAAAGACAGTTTACAATATTCTTCTTTCTGGGAAATAAATCTATTTATACAACTAACTTTTGGCCCATATTACGACAGGTCCTCTGACGGACTGGAGAGTTTGACAGGGATTTGGCAAAAGATTTAGATGAAATAGTCCCCTTATCAGGGCCTCGAACAAACGGAATATATATATATATATCTACACCTTTCCATATACAACTATTTATATATCTCATCATTTAAGATAATGAATAACGACAGACTCAGTTTCTCTATTACATTGCTTTTTATCTATTTCTTTGAAAGCATATGAAATGGTCAAACAAAGATACAGCACTGAATCTGAATTCCCACACAAAATTACAATTCAGGTAATCACAATAGCATCTCAATTAAGGAGCATGAGTTGAGTGGATAGTGTAAGAGACAAAAGAGCATCTTATATAAGATCAATGCAATTACAGAGTTTCATACGAACCTAAGGAGACTATAGCACAGTGTGCTAACAGCTGAAATGCTAATCCTCCGGCCTCAAGGGAAAGCTGGGGCAATCCTCACAAGGTATGAGGAATAAAGTTAAGGAATCAGCTTGCAGACAGCATCAGTCAAAGAATCAGCTCACATGAAATGCCTCGTACCATCTCCTCTCAAAACCGACCCAAACCACCACACAAGAATCTATCACTAATAATTATACCCTAATGTTAATCAGTTCAGGCTCATGCACAAGAAAACATTTTCCCTTGGACGGTAGGAAATACTACTGATATACTGAACACGTAGCAGGCACAGCGACAAAAAAGAACACAATAGTCGTCTATGAGGAATAAAACACATTTTTCAGCATTTCTACATTTTAAAGCAAAATTAACCCTAACATCAGTGTTGAGGCCTTCTTTGTAAAGCGTGCAGTTTTCTCTTTGAGAAATAAACAGATTTTAGTTCTTCATTTCATAATTTCATTTCACTTCTTTCATTAGTCTAATGAGAACATAATCATTATCAAGCTATTATTTTATAATTAATATTGCTTAGCTAAAAATCGATAAACAATAAACACATTATCCCGTATTTGCTCATGGTACAGGAATCATTTGTGGCCTACTTAAACATTGTGTCATTTTCCCAGACCTTTCTTATTTCTTTTTCCCAAACCATATGTTAATAATTTTTTGATTAATCTCAAAACTTTGTTAATGATTTTCACACTATGGAAGGTTTAATCCGAGTAGGTTTTATTTCAGGAAAACCCTGCTCCATCATAACGAAACATGATGAGTAAGAATGCAAACACAATAGATATTGATGCGCTTCGAGTTTTTGTCCAGTAGGACAAGGCACGCGCAGTGGCTAAAGTGAGGACCTCTTCTTAATTTGCAATAACTATTGAGTATCTTCTGTTAACTTCTAGAAAAAAAGTCAATTTACTACAGTCAATAAAAATGCCTGGAGTTTTTACAGAACAAAAAAACCTGTTTCTAATCAGTAATGCAGACAATGGGCCCAAATCTCGATAATTTTGCTGTAACCTGCATTTGTAGACTACTGGTTTCATCCCGAACTCCAGGAGTAAGCCAGAAGCCTGGATCTAGAGTACATCAAAAGTACAAGACCAAGGCACAGCTAAAAAGAGCTAAATCTTTGTAGGTGGACTCTATGACTGTAAAAAGCATAAATCGCAGTGATTCAAAATCCCCATATTTCACAGTGACTCCTGAAATATGGAAAACGTCACAATTCAATTTGAAATATGGGGTTCATCCTCATAATCACAGACCCCCAAATCATCAAGGGCTTCACCATTGTTATGGCTGCTAAATGTATGCATCAATGGATCACATTAGAGAAAAGTTAACCAACTTATGAAGCGAGAAAAAACAAACTATGTTACGATAGGGGATTTGAGCTAGAAACTTTTGTGGAAATCTGCATATTAAGAGGTACATTATTAGGATGGTAAATCCATAATTATGCCACAATCCTGTAAATCCAATGTCCCGTTCATTGTCCATTGTTTTATTAACCATATGGTCATAAAAAGTATATGAAACATACACATCCTAATTCCAATCAGTGTCCTTTGTTAACTGTACCTTGTACAAAACATCTTCAACAAACTCCAATTCACCATTACCTCACACAGCACACAGGCTAAGAAAAATCTGGTGCCTTATTCAGCAGTATAAGAAACTCCATAACTCTTGCAAACAAACACATTTTTAGGTCTGGCATTAGCCAATTCGTTTTGATTTTAGTGAAATCATATGTACAATAAAGTTACTTAAAGGAACGTTCAGCCACCTCTCTTCATCCATTGGTCTGTTGTGTTTTTCACATTTTGTTTCCATTAACTTCACTTTGAGTGCTTGCATTTTGCACTCTCACAATAAGCATATCCGCAGACAAGGTAGTTCCCTTCAGTGGCAGTGTTTTTGTTTTTACTTATTACTTTAATGTTGACTTTGTGTTTGGCGCTTGATGTGATAGCAGGATGCTTCCTACCAGATGTGAGCACAGGGCACATTCCAAACTTATCAGTTTCTGTCTCCTGCCAATGGTGTTGTAAATTCCTTTTGCAGTGTCCTTTGTTCACCTTGTTGCCAATATTTCACAGAACTGATTGCGTTCATTTGAAACTGTTCTGTATTAAGTTATTCTCTTTTTACAGTGTCTGCAGTACACAAACCGAAGGCTTCAATGTTATATGATGTGAATTCATAATCAGACACTTCTTCAGAGCATGTTTATTCTGGACTCAGTTTCCCCAATGGTTCTTTAATAAACTTTGCCCTTTATTTTGTTTAATTTGAAGCACTTGTATCACTTTTTTCTTTCCTTCTTTGTTTTTTTCCTTCCATATTTCTTTTTTTCTCTCTTGCCATCTTTATTTTAATTTTTTCCTGTCTTCCTTCTCCTTTCTTTCTTTCTCTTGTCTTTTCTTTCCTTTTCGTGTTCTGTCTTTTTCCTGCCTTTTGTCATTCTTCTTATTTGACTTCTTTCTTTCCCTTCTTTCCTTTGCTTTCTTTCTCTCTTGCATTCTTTCCATCTTTTCTTCCCTACTTTCCTTCAATCTTGCATTCTTTCTTTCCTTCTCATTTGCCTTTATTTCCTTCTTTTAACTTTCTTTTCTTTACCCTTGCTTTTTTTTCTTCTTTCTTGCTTTCTTCTCTTTTGCCTTTTCAGTTCTTCTTGCCTACTTCCCTGTTTTTCCTTCGTGCCTACTTTCCTTTCTTCTTGCACTCTTTCCTTCTCTCTTGCCTTCTTTCCTTCATTCTTTTCATTTTACTTTCTTGCTTACTTTCCTGCTTTCTTTCTTGCCTTCTTTCCCTCCCTCTTGCATTTTCTCTCTATTTCTTTCCTTTTTCTTACTGACTTTTTTACCTTTCTTTCCTTCTTTTTTCTCTCTTGCCTTCTTTATTTCCTTCTTTTCACTTTCTTTCTATCCTTCCTTATTACATTATTTTCTTCTTTCTTTTTTTCTTTCTTTCCTTCCTTATTTCTCAAAGGTAGGAGGTTGGCAGAACAACTGGCTTTTTTAGGTCTGTGTTAGCCAAGATCTTTTGATTTTACTAAAATCATATGTATAGCATAGTTACTTATAGGGGGTTTTCAGCCAAATGCCACCCACTCGCATATGGTTGTGTTATTCACATTTGTCTTCCACACACGTGAGCATGCATCAAGGGGCAATACATTGGCCTACTTCAACCACTGGCCGGCTTCACTATGAATTACGGCATGCTGCCCTTTCACAAGGAGCACCTCCATACACAAAGTAGTTCCCTTTAGTGATGGGAAGTACTATGTTAATGTGTGGGGGGTTTTTTAAACCCAAAAACATTTTTGCCTTAAGCCAATTTTTTTTTTTTTTTTTTTGACTTATGAAGGCCCAACAGCATCCCGAACGATCAAGACAAAACAAGATTTGCCAAAATGCTGGCAACCAATGCCAGACCTATTGGATTTGTCAGTGCTTGCTTGTTTAGTTTAAATCTAGTTTTTTTTTTTTCTTAAACTTATGTGGGCCTCACATGTAGCTTTACTAAAGGTCAGAATCTAGGCTGCCAATGAAAGCTGTAAAGAAATGTATAACTAGCATATCGTAAGTTAGCTAGCAAAATGCATATGATCTGCCCAATTACAAATATGTTCAGTTATGGGGACTATGAAGCAGTTAAGTTATTCCCAGTGGCTTCAATTATGTCTCAAAAACTGCTGTACCAGTTGGTTACAGCTGGTTAGTTTAATTTCTGAAAGAATTAAGTAGCCATTACATTTCCACGTTTTTCATGCACCCGTATGCATATATGGTCTACTTACACATCATAAAGGAAGTGAAGCGGTAAACCCCAAAATTCTCATGGCGTCAAATACTGATTTCAAAACCTAAGGGCACATTTTCCTGAAACAGGGATTCATTCAACAGATTTAGGATATATGTTTTAGTTTTTTAGATTACTATTTCAGATTTATTTTCATCTAGGGTGTCATACCATAAATAACTATCTCCTGGACTTTATGGAAGGCAAATTGCTTATGATAATAGGAGTGTAGCAAAACTGATAGCATATGTGTGAGAAAATGTGGTTCTGTTGCAGTACCCACCTCCCCACCCCCCACTTTTTGCCTGGCTTTTGATGCAACTTTGACTGTAGAGTACTGGGTCCCTGCTGTCCAGGTTCCCAGTACCAGTGTTCTTTCCCTAAAACTGTGCAACAATTGGCCCTTCAGGCCCCCGGTAAGCCCCTTGTAAATGGTACCTGGGTAGCGAGGGTATTGGGACTGAAGAGGATCCCTTAGGGACTCCTCACCTAGGCCATGCAGACTGCCACTGCAGCATGCATGCCCTGGTGAAGACAAAAATGACAAAGTCGACATGGTACACTGCCTGTATGCCATGCAACCCGCACTGGCTAAGTTATGGGTAAGTCACTCCTGTAGCAGCCCTTACAAGCCCTAAGGAAGGGTGCACTCTATCTCAAGTGTGGGCATATCCGCATGAGCAGATATGCCCCTACAATATGGAGGTGTATTCCTTAATATTGTAAGTGCCAGGGAAGCCATAGAGAGCACACGGGCTGGAAACTCGACAACTCTAGTTACACAGCACCATGATTGCTTCCCTGAACACAAGAGTGTCTGGTACCAAACTACTCCTCTCAATAAACCCACACTGATGCCAGTATGGGATTTATTGCTACATGTAATCAGAGGGCACCTCAGAGGTGCCCCCTGAAAACCTACCAACCTTGGTATGGTCTCAGACTGGCTCTAGGAAGCCTGCCACCACCAAACATGTTACCTCTGCTGTCATTGGTATCCTTCGTGCAGCCTCCAATTTATCGCCTGCAGCCTGTTTTCCAAACCCAGTTTCTCTACTGAATTGCGATGGGCACGCTGACACCGTGTTTGCACCCTGCACCCGACCATCCCTGTGCTGCTGGAGGTGTATGTTTGGTGCTGCCTTGTGCCCCCCCCCCTCCCTGTGGTTGCCTAAACCTCCGAAGCTTGAACCTAAAGCCGCTTTACTTATCTTGCAAGCAGTGTGTCTTCAAGCACCCCCAGTTTCCCTTGGGTAACATTGGGCCTGATCTTAAACTTTGACCTCTGCACCCGGTCGCCCCTGTGCTGCTGGCCATGCAGTGTTTGTGCTTACCTGAACCTTGCCCTCTGCTGACCGTGCAACC
This sequence comes from Calotriton arnoldi, assembly GCA_963921515.1. Taxonomy (NCBI): domain Eukaryota; kingdom Metazoa; phylum Chordata; class Amphibia; order Caudata; family Salamandridae; genus Calotriton; species Calotriton arnoldi. The sequence goes on along the minus strand of CAWUFW010002687.1, from coordinate 967,164 downwards.
TGAAGACTGGATCTGTAAGTAGGTTACTTAAATGTAAAACCGCATTATTGTTTTCCTCCATAGGTTAACATTGCAAAGACTGAAAGTTGCACTATGTGTCCACTTTTGAAACTGAAAAGAATTTCTATTTAAAAACAAACTTACCTTTTTGCAAAGATCTTGGTCTTAAAATAAATCTTGAGCAAAGCTTATTTTTATAAAATTGGTGTGGATCTCCTTTTTGAGTCGTGTCTCATTTATTGGTCATTGAGGGCATAACAAATGTCTTACACTCCTCTGTGTTAGGCCTAAGGCTGCTCGTCCACACTACCACAAATTGAGCACTTTGGTAAGCATTGAGCCCTGTACACTTCTGGGGGAATCTCTGGACTCTGTGCATGGTATAACCACCTAGTGGTATACCACATACAGAGCCATATTCCTACAATATGGAAGTGTTACGGCTTTCCTGGACAAGAGGACAAAAACAGTGATGGTGCTGTTATAGGATTAACTATCTTTCTGTGACAGGTCTTACTTGATGAAGATAACTTTGTCTCTCCAGGAGTCTACAGGGAGCTGGTTATTTTCTTCAAAATTACATGTGGAGTTTTTTGTATTATGGGAGAAGATATTTAGGATGACCTTTATTTGGAAATATTATGTTGGTGTTCTCTCTGCAATGAGCCCTGGCAAGTGCAACAGCTGATCCAAGTTAGTGTCAAAGAATATCTGTCACTGTCATGCACACAGAAAAGTCCTTCCACCAGCACTGCATGCAAATTAATCCCTAAATCAGCCTTAAAATTCCTATCAACTACTGACAAGAATTCCTGTGTCTGCATTTTTGTTTGGTGCCTGTTCCTTGGACCCTTTCCTGAATGAATTGTCATGCATAAGCCTGTCTGCCTTCTTTGCCTCAGACCAGGAGTTGGAGCTCGGAGCCAAAGGGCCTGGGAGAGGCAGAGGGTGAGGCTGGTGCAAAGTAATCCACACTGAGGCTGGACCAACAGACTCTGTGGTCCTAAAATGAGAGGCAATATGTTCTGAGTCTGGCAAGAGGTACTCACTGTTCCAGAAGAGAGAACAGTTAAAACTGTTAATATTGATGTCCGCAATGATACGTGTATGCACAAAAACGAAATCAAACCACTGTTGTCGAAATCCCCCGATATGACCTCTCCATCAACCCCAAGTCAGCAATACGTGGTCAGGCAGGTCCTGCACCCTAGGCCTGAGGCTACGGATTGACAGAACACATTTGGGGTGGCACGTAACCCGCTGGACAAACGTGTGAACAGGAAAAACACAGATTAGTCCCACAGAGAGGCAGCACCACCACAATGGTCCTGGGAGATTGGCCCCAATAAAACACAAAGGCTGGAGGGGCGCACATTCCCAAAACACCATAAAGTTGGATGCTACATGAAGTTAGGAACACTCAGCCAGTCAGGACACAGTACGCAGTGATTGTGCGCTCCCCAGGCCGGACATCTGGACACGTTACCCACTGGCCCTCATTGTGTCCACGCAAGGTCGAGACCCACCTGCATTTGTTATCAGGTGGGAGTAATTTATGGCTTAATAACAAGACCCACATTCCACTCCCGAAACAGGATCTATGAATTGTTTTTATGATGCTTCAAGGAATGTATAAAAAGACATTCAAAACTATTGTACTGCGAGCCAGTCCTCAGACCCGTTTCTGTGTGCTGCACTCCCGGCCGCAGTGTTTGATTAAACCAACTGTACCTGTTTTGATAAACACTTCTTTGAGCAACAAAACTCACAATCATGGGATAAGAGGAGGAGCTGGAGCCTGCTTGGAAACCTGTAAAATGCAGTCTAGTCACATTTGTAACCAATGAGATATTTCCGGGTTGTGCCATTTTGTATTCTGCTGGCTGTGGCCATGCATTTAAGAAAAAACAAAACTGCAAGTAATGGAATGCACACAACAAGAGGGAATCAGGGGTGTGAAATACCCATCACGCAACGCCCAGAGCATATTGATTGGACAAGTAGGTTTAGCCCTCTGGAGGACAAAAGGACAAACACTTTGGCTGCTACTTTACAGCATCGCAGTATGGACTGCTGACAAAGGATTATTTACTTTTGAAATACAATACACACAAAAAACAAGCATTTGCAATGCAATAGGTCTCGCATTCACGTGAGTTTGAGCTATTGGCATTGTAAATGACAATGCCTTTTATGTTTTGGGTTTTAAAACATAAATAAAAGACATTGTCATTTACAATACTAATAGCTTAAACTCTTACAAATGCGAGACCTATTGCATTGCAATATAGGGCCTTTTCGACCGCTTGTTAGATTGTAAATATCAGGGGAAAAGACCGGCCTGCGACGTCTTTAAAGTAGTGATAAATAGTGCAGTGAAGAAGATGTGTAAGTGTTGTAAATTACACAGACACAAAGTGTGAAGTGAGAGTTACATATGATCCGAGATATAAACACTAACAAAGCGCTCCAACACCTTTTGCTCTGTGATTACACTGTCACGGCTCAGGAGGAAAAGCGGGAGGGGGGCTTTTTGAGTGTGCAGTGTGGCATTGCGTAATGCCATTGCTATCTTTGGCCTAATAAAAAACACTCCAGCTGTAGTAGGGCCCTGGGTTCACCTCCTGGTGCAGGGTGGGCTGTGCTTTATGGCAGGCATGGAGGGCTGGTCTCGGCTGCAGCTCCGGCCTCGTACAGGGCCCCTGCTATTACTAGTGAGCGAGAGGCGCTCAGGTGGGTGGTATTGGTGGTGCTGGTATTGGTGGTGGTGGCATTGGTGGTGGTGGCATTGGTGGTGGTGGCATTGGTGGTGGTGGCATTGGTGGTGGTGGCATTGGTGCTGGTGGCATTGGTGCTGGTGGCATTGGTGCTGGTGGTGGTATTGGGATTGGTGGTATTGGTGGTGGTGGTATTGGTGGTGGTGGTGGTATTGGTATTAGTATTGGTGGTGGTATTAGTATTGGTGGTGGTGGTATTAGTATTGGTGGTGGTATTAGTATTGGTGGTGGTATTAGTATTGGTGGTGGTGGTGGTATTGGTGGTGGTAGTATTGCTGGTATTGGTGGTGGTGGTGGTGTTGTTAATAAAACAGGCTTTTGAAAACAACCTGTCAGGTGGCTTAGTGCAGATGACATGTAACACAGATGTGCTGTTGTCAGCTTCAGCCCATTAGCACACGATTATGTGCTACCTGGAATTCACATGACAATTCGCTAATCATTTCTGAATCCATTTTACTTGGGGTGGTGGGGGGAGTTTGAAACAGACACGAGATAATGCCGGGTTAAAGTGATTGAAAGCGGGCACCCGTGTTAAGGGGCGGCCGTGCTGCTTAAAAAAACACAAGCGGTTTCAGCGAAAGCAGCGCATGTCTGGCCTGCAGTAAGAGAAACTCAATAAAGTAAATAGTGCTTACAGACTTACTAAATAACAGGTCCTGTGTAACAACCGAAGTAAAGGGGCCAGTAACCGTGGGAGGTTACAAATGAAGACAAGGTCGTACTAAGGAGGGACTAACAAGCCTATTAACGAATCCGAAGGCAGCATTTACGAAAGAGAATGACACAAGCTAATGAAAAATATGGGAGTGGGCGCAGCTTCTCTCCCATACTCTACTAAAGCAGTCTCCCAGAGCGAGCAGCGCATGCGCGCTGCCGCTAGGCTCGACCTAAAAATGTGAAACTTGAAAACATTTTTTTGCTCAAATATTGCTAAAGCTTTAAATACCATTTCACAGAGGTATCATTTAGTAAAACATGTTTGATGCATGCCAAAATTTAATTAAAAAAAATAATGGAAAATTAGTGTAAAACCATTCTAAGCATCATCGGGGCAACAGTAAAATAAATTAGGAGCCTGGGTCTTAAATAAACACACAAAAGTGAACCCGTAGGTATATGTCCTTGCATTGGTGCAGATTTACAAATTTCAGGAATTCACAAGAGTTTACAGAAGTAGAACTAGAAACCTTATTCCTAGAAAACTCTTGTTAATTCCATTTTGCATGAGCAAATATAAACACATATTTGCACATACAAACCTCTGCTGAGCGATTGCTAATTCAGTTTCCCAACACCCCTTATTTTCCCCACTCTGGAAAAAGTTGCCCTGGTCAAGAGTAAATTTCCAACCTTTTCAAGGGTAGAGCGAGTTGGTGAATACCCTAAACTTGTTAGTTTGTAGGTGTGCACAGACTCAAAGAACATTCCAATACTGAAACTACTGCTTCCGGCCCATTCCCAGCCACTACCTGTAGATTTGCAGAAAGGTGGCAAAGTCAGAGCTGTGCTAGAAACCAAACTTTGATATAATATGCACACTAACATAATCTGAGAGGCTATTCTCAGCGTTCTGATATAATACGAATGCTTCCATAATTTGGCTTCTCTGAGTGTGGCACCAAATGGACAAGTGAAGTTTATTTTACAGGGCAAGTAGATTTCTGGAGCATACTGTCCATTAGACAAGAAGATATGTTATAAAATGCCACAGCGCTGATGACTCGTAGGACTTAAGCGTCCTGTTTGGGACAACCTGACAAATAGTGACAAAGGTCACTCGAGGTGACATTAACAAGCAGTTTGTAGTATTCGCGGCTAGTAGCATGAAGAGGAGTCTAGTCAGGTTGAGTTACAAGGTGTCGTTTATTCTCCGTAGAAGATCCCATCCACAACCCAGCAGCGTCCTTCATCAACTGCCAGTTTCTTCCCATCACATTTTAGTCCCCTCACTGACATGGTGAAGTTCCAATGACATTTCACCATGTCCGCAGAAGCGAGGCAGGGAGGAGAACCAGATATCACACACCTACCTCCTGTAAACACAGCTTAAAGTTAAGTACATCATAGTATTTGCAACATAGTCTGAAGAAAGAGAATTTCAAACACAAAAACAAAAGTTTACACCAACCTCATCTGCACAGGAACCTGCCGATGTCACACACATTTACACAAAATCTTTCATATATGAAGGTTTCTTCACTTCCCTAGAGGACCTTCTGAGGTTACTCTTAGTATTTGGATTGATTAAGAAGATTCTCCTTGCACGCAATACCATCACGATCCACACCCTCACAGACCAGTCTCGGACCCTTGTACACAACAAATCCTCCCAAGGTTCCAGATGTTATGGTCTTGTGTCTTTACAGCATTGTCAAACACCTTGATGACACGGACGGGTTTCGAGAACTTAAACCCACCACCACGTCACCCAGGACGTTTGATCATCACCATGTCCCCCACCGCCACAACAGTCTTTTCCACTGCTTTCCTGCAATCAAAATTCACTTTTCTTTGCAGCAACTTCTTAGCCTCCCTCTCATGCCAAGTGTCTGCAGGCACACCACCATTACCGCCTTCTCTCACGTTTTTCACTCATGCGGGTTCAATAGCAGTGATGGGAAACTTACCCCTAAATAGCTCAAAAGGGGATTTGCCCGTCGTGATGTGGGGCGTCATTCTATATAACTCAACTTTCTTTCTCAACTCTTCCTTCCAACTTAAACCATTAGCTTTTGCCAGAGATATGGTCTCCTTGTGCAACCTATTAAATCTCTCTACCATTCCATTCGCTTCTGGGTGGTACAGAGCACACCTTTTATGTCTTACACCTCTTGACCTTAGTAACTCCTCCATCTCTTGCGAAACAAATTGAACCAGATTGTCCATCAAGAGCACCTCAGGATAACCCTCACTGGTCATCAACTCACTCAGAAATGAAACCATGTGCTTGGTTTCTATCCCCATGCTCAAACACACTTCAGGCCACCTAGAGAACATGTCTATAACCACAATTAGATAGGCTTGTTGACCATCACCATGAATTGGACCAAGAATGTTGAGAGCTATTTTTATCCATGGCCCTGAGGGAGAAGGTCTGACAGCCATGGGTTGAACTCTCACTTTCTTTGATTTCTCACTCAAGGAGCAAGGTAAACACTCGCGCACCAACCTCTAAATCTGTAAATCCATCCCAGGCCACCAGTAAGATGAGCAGAGCCTCTCTTTGGTGTTAGACATACCAAGATGAGATTTGTGTGCAAGACCTATAGTCTTTCCCGAAGCTTGACTGGGGGAATGAGTCGTGTACCACGACAGAAGATATCTCCACATGTATTCAATTCGTCCTTCACACTCCAATAAATCTTCCCATCTTCTGAGGCTTGCTTTTTAGAGTGCCAACCGTTTCTTACAAGGAACATAATTTCTGACAGTACAGCATCATTTTGCAATTCTTCTCGCCACTGCTCTTCAGGAATGACTGCACTTTCAACTGCACATACAAATTCTGTTTCATCCCCACAAGACTCAGAATCATCCCACACCTCATAATCCTTAGAGACAAGCCTTGACAATGTGTTAGCAATTCCATTCTCAACCCCTGGTATGTATCTCATCACAAACTCATACTCCTGTAATGCGATCACCCACTTGGTTATGCTCCCGGATATTAAATCAATACCTTTTCTCATGAACGTCTCACACAAGGGTTTGTGATCCGTCCTTACTTCAAACTTGACACCCCACAGAAACTTCTTCAATTTCTTTACAGCCCAAAACACAGCAAGGGCCTCTTGTTCGATGACTGAATAACGTGACTCAGCATCACTCAATCCACGCGATAGAAACATGATGGTGTTCATTCCTTCGCTCCCCTGCTGCTGCAGTACTGCACCTAGACCCTTAGCACTAGCATCCCTCGTAACAATGGATACTTTACGTGGATCAAAGCTTTTCAACTTAGGAACCATACTAAGTTTCAGTTTCAAAGCAACAGACTCTCACTCACATGCTTCATCCCACACAAAACAAACTCCCTTCCTCAACAACAACCTCATGTTCGTACTCAACTCAGCAAACATTTCCACAAACTTGTTGTAATATTCAACCATCCCCAAGAACTTCATCAGCTCCTCTCATGATGTAGGAGACTTCATCTTGGAAATGGTACCAACCAACTCATCCTTGGACATGATTCCATCCCCAGTGATGGTATGGGCTAGATAATTGATCGTTGTGGTGGTAAAACGACATTTTTCAGCCTTAATGGTCAAACTGAAGTCCTCAAGTTTCTTTAACACATTACGAAGACGCACACCATGTTCTTCGCCATCTTTCCCATAGATAACGATGTCGTCTTGGTAGACACATACTCCCTCAATGCCTTTTAATACCTACTCCATGGCACGCTGGAAAACTGAGGCTGCTGAAACTAAACCGAAAGGCATATGAACAAACCTAAACGTGCCAAAGGGAGTGATGAACGCCGTGTAGACCCTAGAGGACTCCTTCAATTCCACCGGATGGTACGCAGATGTGAGGTCTATCGTACTAAATATTCTGGCCCCACCAAGGAACACCAGCAACTCACAAATATTAGGAAGGGGATACCTGTCCAGAATGACACACTTATTCAAATTCCTCAAATCCACACATAGACGTAAACTGCCATTGGACTTTCGCGCAACTACCGGTGCGAGCCACTCCGTGCCCTCAACTTCCTCAATTATTCCCCCTTTTTTAGTTTCCCTATTTCTGCTTGCATCTCATCTCTAAGAGCTATGGGGACATTCCTCACTTTACGACACACCAGCTGTGCGCCAGAACTGAAACGTATCTCATGCTGAAAGCCTCTCAAACATCCTAACTCCTCTCTGAATACATTGGGGAACTCCTTTCTTATCTCACCCTCAACGTCACAACTACCCGAGGTGAAGTGACGGACCTCACAAACACTCTCCTTCAACAAAATGGAGGGGCTAAACCTCGGGACCAGTATGACACCTAGGTCACCTTGATGAATCCAGCTTCGGATACTGTCTCCTTTTTCCGAAACATAAATCTTGCCTGAGGTATACCGACCTTTATATTGCATCAACCCTTTGAAATAACCCCTCAATCATATGGGTTCACATCCATACGCATAAGGATTGATATCAGGCCTTCCAATTTAGCTTTGAAATTTTTTGGGGAAACAATCGTGATTTTAGCCCCTGAATCAAACAAAACCTTAGTGGTCTCCCCCTCAACCAATATACTATCAATCAGGGAGGTTTTGTTCTTAGCACTAGTGGCAGATACCTGCAAAATAATCTGACCGCATTCAAAATCCTCATCAACCTGTGCATCCTCGATTTCCACAGACTTAACGTTAGAAGTCTGAATTTTTGCTTTACACACACTTGCGTAGTGTCCTTTTTTTATTACACTTGGAACAAAACACCTTCAAGGCTGGACACACTTTATCATTAGCCAGATGATCAGTCTTATCACACCTAAAGCATTTGCGCAAAATCATATTGCTTTTCAACCCACTGGTGGTGCCAGATCGTTCTGCATTGTAGAGTATAAAGGATGGTTAATGTTCTAGAGTACCCCAGGTTACGATTCTCAAAAATTATTATTCACACCACTAGAACCAAGGCTTTAAATTCAAAGGTTACTAACACCCACCACCACAATTGACAAGAAAAAAATAAAATAAAATAAGAAGTCATAAAAGGAGGTCATAAAGTAACCGTCAATAAAATATGAATTGCAGTTGTTTTAAGAGGTGAAAAGTGCCTGTCACTGATCCAGATGCGTTGTGCACCAAAAAATGTTGTCTGGAGATTTGTGCAGCAAAGGTTAGCGTTATAGTTCCAGTTTCAGGCTAGAAACAGTAGAGCACGCACAAGCATGTAGAGGTAACAATAGAGATGAAGGTGACATACAGGTTGAAAACTTGCGCAGCAAAGGTTAGCGCACTAGTTCCAGTATCACGTTGGGCAACAGCTGAGCATACACGGACGTGCCGACGTAACAGTAGAGATGACGTTCAGGCAACAACTCAGCGTGGAAGAACTCCAAGGCGTGCTTCAGCATCAGCCAGAGAATGGATGCAGTAAAGAAGGGCAGCGATGCCCGCGCCACCGCTTTCAAAGGACGCCGTAATGAGCCTCACATGTGAAAGTTAAGAGAGGCTAAGGAAAGGCCAGACAGGTATGAGCACAATTTAGATCCTTGGAAGCCGATCCGAATTGTGTGTGTGGCTTTTCATCAAAAGGAAACAACACATAGAACTTGTCAATATAAGTATCTTAGGGATACAGGCTTGCACATCGCAGGGGTGTCACACCGGGGTGAATGTCTTTGAGATAAGTGCTTGCGCCTCGCAGGACTGGGACGCCGGGGTATCGGAGCATGAAAATAAGCACTGACCTCTCAACACCTCTGGACGTATCAGGGTTCTGAATAGAGTTCCTTCATGCAGCGGTTTGTTGAGATCTCCTAGGACTTGCTGAGGTTCGGAAGCTGCCGACTACGCCAGTGTAGTATTCGCGGCTAGTAGCAAGAAGAGGAGTCCAGTCAGGTTGAGTTACAACATGTAGTTTATTCTCCATAGAAGATCCTATCCACAACCCAGCAGTGTCCTCCATCAACTGCCAGTTTCTTCCCATCACATTCCAGTCCCCTCATCGACATGGTGAAGTTCCAATGACAACATTCCACCATGTCAGAAAAAGCAAGCCAGGGAGGAGAACCAGATACCACACAGTTGTCTGCATATAACGTTCAAATGCTGCTGTCGACAGAAACGTTTTAAGGTATGTTTAGAAGTACTCTATTAACCAGGTGTGTAAAGCACTCAAATAGACTTTATTCTCATGGATAAATGTAGACATCTAATGAGTAGTTTAAATGTTATGGTGCAGAGTGGGCTAGATGTCATTTGGGATATCCTGGCCTTTTAACCAACATCATTTCGTATGTGACTCTTTGGTCAATACTTAGAATATGAGAAGCAAAATGTAGTAATCACGCATACAAAGAATATTTATTCTTCCTTTTTTCTCCAAGTAGTTCGGTAGGTACAAGGATGTCCACAGATGCAGCAGCTACTCATCACTGATGTAATAACATTCTATACCACTGCTTTAATACAGAACCACACGTTCTATTTTACATCACGAAGTTCTACATGAAGTTCTACATTCCTACATACTACAATAAGGAATATGACCCCATTACTACACATCCCCTTCCCTTCAAAACATAATAAAAAATAAACAACTATACCTGTTTCTAATACAACTAACTAATAAAATAAATACCTATCCCTAATACAATACAACTTAAACAGTATTACTAAAATATCTATCATTCCATAACAACAGACTTCATTCCTAATCACTCACACACAAAATCCTCCAACCCTTTCGGAGGCTTAATCATTCTGCCAAACCTACTTGCTCTACCGACAGTATCTGTCTCACTCGTTACTTCCCCATCTCGCTCACCACTACTCCACTCCCGCTGACCTGCTCAGCACCAACACCCTCTTGTACCATGTCTTTACGACTGTTTGCTGATACAGTTGCCGGTGAACCACTCCCTTCACCTTCCAAAACAGGTAACAATTCCAACGACCAATAATTATCCCTCTTTTTCTCCTTCTTTCCTTCAATTCCTTCTGTTGTGCTTTGACGAGTCACAGATATGCGACTCGTGATGGATGCTCCCATCTTCCAATTTTACTGTATTCCTCATGACTTTCACCACTTTTTTTAGGTTCTGTGAATTGACTACATCCCTTACCCGCTTTCCTTCCACATTTGACTCTGACCCATTACCCTTCCTTCAAACACACATTGCTAGTATTGTGCTTCGCATCAAAATAAATTTTGTTCTTGTCCTGTGAAGACAGGATGCATTTTCGTACCTCCTCACTATCCCATTCAAATTTCTTACTTCTTCCCATCCATCCTGGGGGTTAATTTTGCAATAAGAAATTCTTCCTCTCATTAACCCAAGCGGACTTTCTCCAACAGTGTTATGAGAAATCACTCTATACAACCATAACATCTTCTGCAATTCACTTTCCCAATCTTTGTTTCCTCTACTTGCTAACTGTTTGATGCCCTTCACCACTATGTTCACTCTTTCCACAACAGCATTACCCCTAGAATGATATAATGCTGTAAACGTCTGTTCAATCCCTGCCAACTCTACAAACGCCCTCATCTCATCTGACTTGAATTGGACTCCATTAGCTGTTAAAACGGAGGTGGGAAAACCTTCTTTAATAAAAATGTCATCTAAGAATTCAATGACAGTACCTGTATCCACTTTGCGTACAATTTTCAACTCCATCCATCTAGAAAACATGTTCATCAAAACCAAGATACACTTACAGGAACCGTCCTGCCATGCTATCGGTCCCATGATATCTAATGCAACTTCCTCCCACAGCAACTTAGGACAACCTAATGAAGACATGGGTGGTTTCAACGTTTTCTGAGACTTATCTGCTCTTTCACAATCCACACAAGATCTTACAAATCTTTCAATGTCCATGTCCACTCTAGGCCACCAATACAGAGCCTTTACATTTCTTTTAGTACGAGTGATCCCCGGATGTCCCTCATGTCCAATAGAAATTATTCTTTCACGCACTTTCTTAGGGGGAATAATTTTCTCACCCCTGCAAACAAACTCCTCACTTACGCTTAGTTCATCCCTTACCTCCCAAAATGTTCACAGCTCTCCATCCCAATTCTTTTTATAGTCTTTAGACCATACATTCACAATTTTGTCTTTGATTACATTCATCACTATCCTCCCTGCACGCTTCTTCCCATTCTCCTTTAAGCAAACTGCTGGTATCCGAAAACACCCCAGCAACACAATAGTCATTCCATGGATCTTGAGCCACTTCCTTGAGAGGTGATGATAATCTACTGAGAAAGTCTGCATTTACATTCTTCACCTCTGGAACGTATTGTACTTCATACACAAAATCTTGAAGTCTCATGGATGACCTTGCAATCCTCGCTGACGCTCTAGAAATACCATTGGCTGTTAGCAATTTGGTTAAGAATTTGTAGTCTGACCGCAGAATAAACTTCCTGCCCCAAATGAATTTCCTAAAACGTTCCATCACCCACACACAGGCCAGAGCCTCTCTATTACAGAATACTTTTCTTCCATGGGCGATAAAGAAAGAGGCAAAAGCTACAACCACTTCCTTGCCTTGCTCCGACAATTGGGATAATACTTCACCCAACCCCGTATCACTGGCATCTGTGGTAACAAATGTGTCTGCTAGTGGATCAAATGTAGGAGTATTAGAATTGCCATTTTAATCTCGCTAAAAGCTTTTTGACATAACTCATTCCACACAAATGCTGTTTTGCTCTTCGTTAACAAACGCATTTCATGAGTCTTCTGTGAAAAATGGTTTACAAATTTTGAGTAAAATGCTGCTAGACCCAAAAAAGAACTGAGTTTGTCTTTAGATTTGGGAGCAGGAGCACTTACAATAGCTTCTACAAGCTTACTTTTAGGTTTATTTCCTTTGTCGCAAATATCATGTCCCAGATATGTGACCATTTTGTCCGCAAATTTGCATTTACTTCCTTCAGCCGACAGCCCTTTGTCCCTGAGAATAGTAAGTACTTCTCTAAGAATGACATCATGATGTTTCTTGTTCTTTCTCATAATTAAGATGTCATCTTGGAAAACAAGGACCTCTGGAATATGGCTAAACAATTTAGACATCAATCTCTGAAACATCGCAGCCGCTGATGCCAAACCAAACGGCATGCATTTGAATCGACAGCAACCAAAAGGTGTACAAAAGGTTGTAAGATGTCTACTTTTTCTTTCCAGCACTACCTGATGATATGCTGCGGATAAGTCTAAAGTAGAAAACCATTTAACCTGTCGCATTAAGGATAACATTTCATCAATTCTGGGCAGGGGAAACTGGTCCACCAATATACTGTTGTTTAACCATTTCAAATCCACAAACAAGCGGACATTTCCGTTCGATTTTCAGGCTATGACCAATGGAGAAACCCATTCAGAAGCCTCCACTGGCTCAATGATTTCAGCTTTCAACAATTTCTCCTATTCAGTTTTCACATCCTCTCTGACCATGAACAGAATATTACGGGCTTTGTGCACCTTCGGTGTGGCCCCTTCCTTAAGTCGTATTTGTTGTGTAAAGCCTTTGAGTTTCCTCATTTTTCCCATGAAAACAGTGGGGAATTCCTGTATCACCCATTTCTTGGTATCTTCACTTTCACAAGCAATCAAAACCTGTTCCACATTGTTAGGATCTAAAATTATGTTCAGGCTTTTTTGGTCTCTCCATCCCAAAACAGAAGGTCCTTCCTTCGCAATGTATAGTTTACAAATTGCATGCCTATCCTTGAATCAGAATACTAATTCTCTGTATCTTAGTACATTGATCTTTTCCCCAGTGTAACTTCTGGGTGAGAAGTCTGGTGGTTCCATCCAACTACCAATACTTTTAATGAAATGTTTTTCCCATACTTCTCGAGCAATAATAGTGTACGGGGATCCTGAGTCCGCTGCCAGTTGCAACGTGACCCCACCAACAGATACCCAACATAAAGGCTTACTGGAGCCGGATCCAGTAATGTTTAAAACCACTTTTTTCTGATTGTACCTCCCACTTAATTCATCATCACTCGCACTTGAATATTTTTCCTCCTCATCGTCGTGCACACATGCAACCTTAACACTTGACTTCTTTCTTTTACACACCCTGGCATAATGCCCCACAATACCACATTCCAAGCATGTGGCCATTTTTGCTGGGCATTTTTCATGCTTAGCCGAATGTGAAAAACGTCCACATCTATAACACACCATGTTGCTATTTTTTTTTAATTCGTACTTTCCTCTTTTTCTCAGTTCTGTCATCACTATGACGAGCATTCTTTTGCATACACTTGTTATCAGAAATTTTTCCTACCACATCTTTTTTCTCTTGCAATAACGTAGCCTTAGCGTTTAGATAGTTCCACTTTTTTTACCATGGCAACGATATCTTTGAGACTTCCCTCTCCCTCAACCCACAATCTATCTTGCATGGCTTTGTTCTTAGTATACATTACAACTTGGTCACGCACAAACTCATCATGTAGATGACCAAATCTGCATTTACTCGCTAACTTTTTTAGGGCTGAGACATACTCCTCAACGCATTCATGTTTCTCCTGTTTTCTCTGAAAGAAAGCATGTCTGGTGACAGCAATGCATACAGAGTGCGTAAAATGATCATCAAAATCCATAATTGCTGGGTTAAATACATCAAGATCATCTCTTAATCTCTCAGTTTTGTGCAATTCATTATAAATGCCCAAACCTTCGAGTTCCAAACAATACATGAGGAACCTTTTTTTTTCCTTTCAGCTGTAAATGACCCACTAAGGTCTTCCAAGTTGGCAATGTAATTGAGAAAATATTCCTTCCAGTCACTCCAGGAGACCATCTGTTCCTCTGGTGTAACTAAAAACTCCTAGGGTGAATTTAAATGCATAGGTGCTCCTCCTCCATCACCAGCTGCTGTGCTAGTCTCCGCCGCCGACATGACTATTTGGTATCTAACGTTTTATCACCCTTCTAGCAAACAATTATCTTGAAAAGTTTTTTTTTTTTTTTTTAATCTTAGTACTAGTGAATCATTTTACTTTAAAGAATTCTGTACTTTGATAAAATACTCACACTGCGAACATCCTTGCGTGCGTAAGCCAATATAAACCCAAATACAATAAAGTGTGTTCGGGTACTGACTGAAAAAAACTGGCTCGCAACGGTGCTCCGATATAGTTGCTGCTGCTTCCGAAATTGCTGCTTTCCGTAAATCCAAAATGGCCACCAATGTGACCAGTGACATGAGGACGTAACTGACCTTAACGTGGGACTGTGCAGCGGAGCACGCGCAATGCTGCACTATCTGCGATGATGCGGCCCGCAGACTAGCGCTTGCAGTCCCGTGTGGAAGCCTCTCAGACAATACCTGTGGAGCTGGAATGGAACTCCGTGATCGACTCATGCCAAGTGATGCGGTTTTTGAACTTCCGTTGACTCCAGCAAGTCCATATACTGATAGAAACCAAAATGTCTCGTAGATCCCAAAAGGAAATGTAGCGCTTCACTCCATAGTCGTATGGACTACGGGAATACTATTCCAAAGTTGCGTCGTACAAAAACATAAAGAGTATTTAACCCAAATATGTCTTTTTGGGTTCCATGTTCATTCCAGCTGCAAATTCCATGTAGCGCAAGGTCCTTCTAACTCGTAGCGTATGGTCCTTCTAGCTCGGCAGTACTCATAGAACGGCCCGGGGGCCACTTGCGGCCCGCCAGACCTTTCCTTGCGGCCCCCATGGAAAACAACAGCAGTCACGGACTCGGCGCCATTACTGCTGTTACGATTCCTCGGGAGCCGCATTTGCCGAGAAAAGGTCAAAGGGGCATGCGCAGACAATTAGTGTCTCCATGCTCACCTGCGGCCCCGCCCTCATCTGCCCTCGTGACGTCATAGGCTTGCGTCGCGGCAGGTTAGGCTTTTAAAAGAAGGCACGCAAGTTGCTGCCTTTCTTTACCTGCCCTTATCCTCACCTACCTACCTCAGACTCTCCCCAGCGCCGACGGAAACAGTGTGTGCCCAGCTGAAACGGAGCCGAGATTCACTGCCCCCTGGCACCAATTGCCGCGTCTCCTCGCCTTTGAAAGCAGTAAGTGTATACCAATGCCATCATTTTTATTGCTGGTCCCCCATATTTTGTGGTTTTCTGTTGCTAGACCTCCTTGTTCATGCACCACACAAAAGGTAAAGATATCGTTTGGGGTTTTCGAGGGTGCTTAATTACTTCGGTGCTCATGACGAGACCAGCTCGTCATGAGTCACAGTGGAGCTGTGCTCATGACGAGCTGGTCTCGTCATAACAGCTTCGCGCCGCCCACGCGGGATTAATTCCCCGCCCGTGCGGGAGAATTAATTAGTGGGCGGGGATGTGACGAGACCAGCTCGTCATGAGCACAGCTCCACTGTGACTCATGACGAGCTGGTCTCGTCACGAGCACCGCGCTCACCCCCCCCCCGCACCCGTGGGGGAATTATCCCCGCAGGGAAGGGGTTAAAATCTTGGGCAGAAGAGTTATGTATGTTTTTCTTTTCGATTTATTACGAGTGGTTTTGCATATTAATTTAAGTGCATGCGACAGTAGATGGCGCTGTCGCCGTATTCTGTGACGAATTGTGAGTTAATTATCGGCTGAAATGTACTTTTATGCGAGTTTGTTCTCCCAGAGTTAACAGGCAGGGCTTTTAGCGGGCCAGGTGCTTAAAAGCAGGTGCTGAGACGTGTAGCTATCGGGGGCTCCATTTTTGCCTTCAGGGTGAAAAAAATATATATCAACTCGGCAGCAGCACTACTGCTCAAAAAGCCTTTGTCATTTCAAATCGACTGTTTTCATTCTTTCAGTCTCATCATTTTAGACCTGAAGCATTCTCAATATTATATACAACAAAGCCATAGTTTTTGCTTATTAGGTCGAGCCTAGCGCAGCGCGCATGCGCTGATCTAGGAAAACGACCTCTTGGAATCACTCTGGACTTCTCACACGCTCGTGTGTGTGGTTTTTTTTTAAGCATTTTTTCTATTGGGCTTTGCGTGCGTCTTTATAAAAAGACAGCACGCAATTGGGCAAAGGCGGGTGCATGTCCCACCTTTCCCAGGGAATGTATCCGTCCACGGCCTATGGCTTGCGGTTACGAGCAGGGGCGCCATCTGGGTCATGTCACCATCTGTTTTCAATTAGCGCGTTCGCCGCGCTGCCGTGCTCACTCGCCCCCGCTTCTCTCTCGCGCCATTCTTTGCTTTTTGGGAAATGTTTACTTCCAGAGCGTTTTGCTCTCGGGAGCCAGCAGCAGCGGCGCGCAAGCTGCCATCTGTTTTGGGTCAGGTTTCATTTCCAGACCATGCCGCTTTCATTAGAAGGCGCGTCCCCTCCACCCCACCACTACAAGAGTGCGCTTTCATTTTCTCTAAAACACAAAGGAACAGAAACGAAATCAATTACGGTGACATCTTACTTTTCAGTGGAATCGTCAGCACCGTCTAATGAGCGGGCCTTGGCCAGAGCCTCACAGGAAATTACAAATAAGCTTATTATGTCCATCCACACTACTTTCAAAAGACTCCAGACTGCAGTGTCCGGTTGAACGTGAAAACCTTGCATTTCAGCCGCTGCTTCTCTAGAAACACCAGCAGCACGAAAATACCGACAATAAGCCACACTCAGCCTGCCCGGTCCGCTCTGGTCCAAGCCGATTCTGTTGGCTCAGTTGGCTGACGCTTCCACCATATTAATCTTATGTTTGACTTCACAACCGCAGGTTCGAACCCCAGCGCGTCTGCTCAGCCTTTCATCCTACTAGAGGCCGACGAACTAATTAACATTCATTTGGTTGGCAATAAACATCTGTTACTCGGCACCAAGATGCAGCATACTCCAGCCCCGCCTTCACTTGCACACTGGGCTAACTCACTTTCGCCTCCTTTCAATTCGCCTCCTGATTTTCTCTACTGTACTCGCTTTCTGATTTGGTACTGGCATTATATAATGCAATCTTAACTTATCTTTTCGCTCCCCCACCTCAGAAATCTGCAAGCACTTCTCCTTTCATTCCTTTTTATTTTTTGCATTATGTAGCGCGAATGAAGGTATCAAAGCACTTTACATAAGTACTAGTTCCATTACAGAAATCTGCCCGGTGGGTGATAATGTGCTGCATGGCTAAACACTTATAAGATTCCAAAGGCGAGACCTATTGGGTATGCCAATGCTTGTTTATCTTATGCAACTAACAACTACTGGGGTCTCCATTTTCGCCCTTAGATAAATCTCAACTCAACAGCAGCACAAAGCCTTTGATGTCATTCCAAATAGGCTCGTTTTAGTTCTTTCACAGTTTCATCATTTCAGAATTGAAGCATTTTCAATTTTATCTATTATTTACAACAAAGCCATAGTTGTTGCTTATTTATCTTATGCAACTAACAACTATCGGGGTCTCCATTTTCGCCCTCAGGGTGAACAAACAAAATCTCATCTCAGTAGCAGCATCACTGCTCAAAGATTTTGATGTAATTTCAAATAGACTGGTTTTAGTTCTTTCACAGTCTCATCGTTTCAGAACTGAAGCATTTTCAAAATTATAATTTATATACAACAAAGCCATAGTTGTTGCTTATTTATCTATCCTTTGGAATGGTTACACTTCAAACCTATCCACATGTTTGTTTCACAATGCAGCATTCTATCAATCTTTATAACAGTTTTTAAATAAATTCTTTTGTAAATTCCATGCATTGTGTCTCTCCACGTGGTACAATTTGTCCACCTAAGTCTCCACCATGCCATGTCCCGCCCAACTTAGCCCCGCCCCCAAATCAACCTCCCCCCTCATATGTGCGGCCCCCGATGATTACCCAGACAGTGCATTTCGGCCCCTGAGGAAATGTTTGTGAGTACCCATGTTCTAGCTCGTCGCCAAAATCCATGTAGTAATCACACATACAAAGAATATTTATTCTTCCTTTATTTCTTCAAGTAGTTCGGTAGGTACAAGGATGTCCACAGCTGCAGCAGCTACTCATCACTGATGTAATAACATTCTATACCACCGCTTTAATACAGAACCACACATTCTATTTTACATCATGAAGTTCTACATTCCTACAACAAGGAATAAGACCCCTTTGCTACACAAAACTACAATTCCCAGAATGCACAGTGCTGCATACCATCAAACCAGGACAGAATCAGCGTGTTGCAAATTTTAAGAAAAACATCTGGCCAGGAAGCGGCATATTGTACCGGTCCTAAAATCAGGAGAAGGGGGTAGTAAGCGCTATATAAATACAATTACAATTACTCACCCGCCAGCACCTATTTCAGACACCTCATCTCCTTCAATATCAACATCTGCTTCTTCTGCCATGGCAGGGTCGCCTTCCTTTACAACTTCTTTCGAGCGCGGCAAGCTGGCCATGAATAAGACCACAGCGTAAGGACAGCAAGTTACAGCACCACAAGCTGTGTTGTCAGAAAAAGCAGACACGCTTCCATTGCTCAGAGGCCGCAACAGACAGACGCAGGAAGTACACAGCAAGGAACCAATAGGGTGCAAAACATTGCACTTTACAATAGACACAGAAGAAGGACGTCTTGAAAATGGATTCGGAATACTCATGTGCACGTTACTTACAGTCTCTAAATATGCCGTATTTCGGGCTCAAAGCTGACCGCAGTGTTACTTGTGGACTGTAGGAGCCCTCTTGGAATGCACAGTTAACTCGGACAATTGAAGGAAGTGTGCCAAAATAGGCCCCTAACGTTTGCATTAGCAAAAAGTAAATACCGAGCATGTGAATGTAACAAAGGCAAACAGGTAATGTGAAATGAGTTGCACTGCATGTTAGCTTCAATATAAACATAAAATAAATGTTGATTTCAAATTAATCTGTTTATTTTCAGATTCTGTTTAAAATGTTTTATACTTGAATTGACGAAAAAAGTCTGTAGATTTCCAGGCACCCCTCTTGTTGTGAACTGAGGACCTCCCATTGAAAGATGGCGCTCACATTCACAGGCATCAACGAACGACCCAGGCTACCTTGAAGCCAGGATGGGTCAGTTGCGCCCGTGGTGTCAAAGAGGGGTTTTGTAGTCCGAAGACATGAGGATGTCCTGCTTTTCTTGTTAGTGTATTGTTATGGAGAGAGGCACCATTTCCTAATGACAGCGCCCGTTCCGGGACATTGCTTTTGGATCCAAGTAAGTTACCGAGGACATCCACTGCAGCCAAAACTTGGCAGAACTGACTACACACTGGTGCTTTTCTGCGCACAGTTGCAACGTTATAGTAATTATTGTAGTATGGCTTGGTGCGGAGTACGGGCCGAAGTTTCCGACCACATAAATCAATGCGTTTTATTCTTTGTAGGACTAGAAATAATGAGTTTGCTCATGCAATAGTGACCAATTATGGTTCTAGCCTGGGGTATTACACTTAACTAAAATTTCATAACTAAAACGTCAGTTGAAGTAGCTCAAAGGTTGCATACCAGAAACCTTCCAACATTCCCATGCACCCATTAGGGTAGCAACATTCAATGACCTGTGCTGCATAGGGGCTCTCACATGAAACATTCATTACCTCACATACAATTGTTGAAGCTATTGACCTGAGGTGTGTGCTCGGTGTAGACACTCTATGCTGTAGTAGTGGGCATATCATCCATCATCTAATTAAGGAGAGTCGTTATGGAGCCGAACTCCTAGTCTGACTTGACTCTTAAGAACTATTAATACGAGCCGAGCCATCAACGTACATGATTCGTAAATTGTGCAACAAATTTGATAAAGACTGCAATTTTTTTTAGGCCGAGCCTGGGCAGCGCATTCGCTGCTCTGCGAGGCATGCTTTATTCAGGTATGGACTTGAAGATCCACCCATCTTTTCAATTGGCTCCTGTTACTGTCTTTTCTAAATGGTTGCTTTTAATTCATGAATAGGCTTAGTAGTCCCTCCTTAGTACTGCCTTGTCTGCGTTTGTAACCTCCCATGACCCTACTTAATGGCGGCCGCTGCGGGGGAGCGCGAGTAGACCTCTGACCCCGGTCCAGGTCCACTCTCTCCCCGCAGCTCCGCAGTGCCTTGATTAATTTGGTTTAATATGCATGGGCGCCGCGCTTGATAACGGAGGCCGCTTTTTTATTTTACGGCCGCCACACGGCACGCTTTTCTATACATAAAATCGTCATCACGCTGACTCCATTCTTCTAAGAAGCACAGGCAAAAGGAATATCTTCGTAATTACCTAGGCTGTTCTATAAGCTTACGGCAGATACTTGCCAGGGCGCACTCGCATTATACGACAACCTGGGAGTGGCGGCACGCGCACAGTGAAGGATCGAGTGAGGAGCATGAATGCAAAATGGCTGCAAGCAGCTGTCCCAGTGCCGCAGTTTTCTTCTTCGGTCCTATTTTGAATTATCTTTTCTACTTAACAAAACCAATCGCTTGCTCGCTATATTTTTTTATTATTAATTTAAGACCCTTTTCACTTTAGTAAATTAGCCTGTGCTTCTTTCCCCTGCGTATTCTGTTGCTCTCCATTGTGCTCCGTGTTGCTCTCCCTCGCTTGTGTGCAACTGTCCCTTTCACCCAAGTGCTTATTTCCCAGTGCTCCCTAGTCTACTGTTTGTGTGCTTTCCTTCCTGACCCATCCCTTCCTCTAATGCATGGCACCCCCAAAGTCCTATTTTCTAATTATTTTTTTTAACTTAACAAAACCAATCGCTGGCTCGCTATTTTTTTTTTATTATTATTAATTTAAGAACCTTTTCGGATTGGTAAATTAAACTAGCATTTGCAATGCAATAGGTCTCGCATTTGTTAAAGTTAAAGCTGTTGGAGTTAAAAATGACAATATTTTTTACTTTTGTGTTTTTATTTGCTGGATGAAGTAATTATATTTGCATTGCACTATTGCCATTGGTATAAAAAAGCACAAGTAAAAAAATTGTCATTTTTAATGCCAGTAGCTCTAACTTTAACAAATGCGAGACCTATTGCATTGCAAATGCTTGTTAAAAAAAGTTGTGTATTTCTTTAGCATGACTGTTTCACTTTAGCACATTAAATTATATCGCTGCATTGAGTGGCATTTATTTGTAGTGATAGTTTCTAAATATAAGCTTACACACATGCATGCCCCCCCACGGCACCGCTCTGACAGTAATGCCTTTACTCAACCAAGTGGCAAGTCATTTGTTAACTGCGCTTTATATGTGTTGTTATTATAGCAGAAGTCTGACATTGATGCAAGGATTCCTGCTCTCATATTGTGCAGTTCATCACCTAGCTGGATAGCTCTCTTTCTCCTGTTTTAGATAAAAAAAGTTAATGCTTTTTGTGTACTTTTATTTAAGTTAAAGAAAAGTTTATCAAATAAAGAGAAAAAGAAAACAAACTACAAGTCATCAAATGTACACTCCTATCAATTTCTATTAAATATAGATGGCAATTAAATAAATATCACATAGGAATTGAGGACTGAAAAAGGAACAAATAAGAGGAAAAAGATTTACAGTTAGAAAGAAAAAAAGAAAATATATTAAATCAGATGGTGAAGTTAATATAAAATAGCATACATATACAATGCAAAGTCTATCAATGAATACAACTAATATATAACATGTGAGTAAATATAGAGAGGATAAGAAATAAGTATAAATACATAGATTAAATGTATATACTGGAACATTCAAGGGGTTTTGTTAAGTTCTTCAGTTGATGGGTGATCAATAGTAGAGGATTGAGCAGCTGTGTATTTATAAATCGTGACTGGTGACCAAATAATATCTCTTCATATAGCTAAGGTCAACAGATGAACATAAGCTCTGTCTAGACATTGGTTGTAGCAAATACCATATACCACCACCCCTGAGAGGAAATAAGAGGTGTCCTTCCAATGCTTGGTAATTTGTTGAAAGGCATCTGCCAGTAACCAGTCAATAATGTCAACATTATACGTGAGAACATTTCCAATAAACTTCCCTAAAATATATTAGAAAATGAAAAAGTAGCATTTGTGTGAAAAATATAGTTTATTTGCTTCTATAGTTTGAGCCAGAACTGATGAGGGCAAGAGAATAACATGAGATGTAGATATTCCAAGGGTGATTTGCAACACCAACAATTAGTCGTAGTGTTGGGATTTATTTTATGTAATGTAGAGGGTGATCCAGCATTTCTGGACCCACAACATTTTTTTTCTTTTTCTCTCTCCTTTTAGTTTCTCTGTCTCATCCACTTACTCTCTATCGTGGTCCTCTGATAGATCTTTTCTTTGTCGCACTGAGGGGAAAGAGAGTTAGTCTTTTCTATGTCTAATCTTAATCACATATTTAACAGTGCAACCCATTTGGCTACACAATGAGGACCAGCAAGCGGTAGCCAAGTTTAAGAAGGTTTATTACAAATTAGTAATCAGGTTCAAATGGATCACTCTTAAGACCATGCTATAAAGATACAAAATGACAACCAGCAAGCTTAGCCTCCTGAAGAAATTGAAGCGAACTAGGATTAAACAGCCAAGCAACTCTGTAGTTGCAATACAGAACAATAACATTGTTTGCTGAGCATCAGATCTTAATCTCAATTGGTCTTTTCTATACATAAGTAATCTAAATCGTCCAAGCACAGTCCAAGGCGTAGGAATATTTTGAGTGTCTACAGAGTTTCAGAAATCGAAGAGTTCCATGAAAGAAATAGGGACAAGGCACTGGAATATAGGTAGGACTAGCGTTAGCATCTCAGAAGCTCGGTCAAGAGTATTCAGTAGGTCAGGGTATATGATCAATTGGAAGAAATCCCTCTTATATCCCCTTCGGGGAGGAATGTCTCACCTGCCTCGTGATTGTGAGGCCAGGGTGGTATGGGACGATTTTACATACCTGGGTATTTATGCTACAACTGATTCTCACAGATTCTATGTGAACAATTTACTGCCACCACTCACCTGCCTTAAACATGATGTTCGGCTTTGGTGAACCCTGCCACTTTCGTTGCTAGGTTGAGTAGCCTTATTTAAGATGATGGCACTGCCCCTCTTTCTATATGGATTGCACAATGATCCCTACCCAATTCCAAAATCGTAATTTAAAGATATTGAAAGTGTGATCCGCACTTTCTTCTGGAATGGAACCCCCTACGCATTGCACTTCAGAAATTGATGAAAGGCTGGTATGATGGCGGTATAGCACTGCCAGACATTCGAAAGTATTATTGGGCAGCACAATTGACAGTGGTACACCATTGGGTGCATCTTCTGTTGACCGAACCGGCTTACCAGTTGGACAGACTGATGATGAGTACAGGGAGATCCCTTTGGGTGCTATACAGCAACACCAGACATGCAACCCCTAAAAACCCCATGGCAGTGACACTAGATATATGGCAAACGACTCACTGAGTCCTGGGATGGAAAGATAAACTGACCCAAGTCACTCCCTTATGAGACACGGCAGGTCTCGGGACCCTGGTTTCGATAAGTCTGATCTTATCAGAGTATCCCGAGTGGGGGATCTCTGGGTACAGGGAGGGATTATCCCATTCTCTGATCTGCAGCGTGAGTATCAGTTGGCGCCCAGCGAGGCCTATCACTAGCTGCAGATCAGACATGCCTTACAAACGGCGATACTAGTAGGTACGATCCCTCCAGAGTCTTCCCCACTAGAAGACAGACTCCTTGACGACTATATGCCTCGTAAGGCAATCTCTCTCACTTATTAAAAAATATTGCATATCTCCGCTGATACACTGCATCATTTGAGAGTCCAATGGGAACGAGATCTTGAGGGTCTTGAGGATGAGGATTGGCAAGAAGTTCTGTCTTCCCCCAGGGTGGTGGCAATACGGCCCAGATTCCGCTTGGTGCAACTTAAAATATTACATAGAGCGGACTATTCGTGTACCACACTGGCGAAGATGAGCAGGGCTACTAGTGACCAATGTCGGAGACACCCTAATCGGAAAGGTACCTTTTTAGGTCTCGGCCTGACGTAAGCAGCACATGCGCTGCTCTCGTCATACGAGGGCTTCTTGGAATCGATACGTTTCCAGAAGCCGTGTCCCAGCTCCGCCTTCAGTTTTCATTCGTGCGCGTCGTTTGGCGTCACGAATTATGCCAAAGGCAGTGCAATGATTGCACCGAAGGCATGTCAATTCCTCCTTGTTGCCACCCTGTCTCCTTTTAGCCACGCCTAGCGGGATTGGATCTTTTACTGGCGGCAGTACACACACTCCTTTAATTATTAGCTACGCACTTTTTTCCCCACATGCTCTCTCCTAAACTTGCAAACTCGGGTTTTGTTTTGTTTAAGCAGCGCGGCCGCTCTTTATCTTGTGTTGTTTTAAAGCGCTGTGGTTGTAAGGCGCGCATTATGTTCTTTTGTCATGTTGGAGAATGGCGCTGTACATTTGCTGGCTCGCCGAAATCAGCCGTGTGTTTATTTTTGCATCGCGCTTTCACTTAAAGTGAAAGCGCGATGCAAATATAAACAAGCGCTCTGCTCATAATGTTTTCTACAATAATCTGCCCACACTTCCTCGTTAGTGTCTAACGTCCTTCCAGTATGAAATTGTGGTAGAAAATTATTGTGTTGTGGCGCCTTCTGCCCAAAGACAAAAAGTGATAGTGACGCCGATTATTTACAGTGCCTCGAAGCAGCAATACTGCAGCAGCAATGGCAATGTAAAGCAAGTATTTTATTGCGATGTACTTGGATGTTGGCATTTAAGGTCCTATTAAAGTGTAAACCATTTTTCAAATGTGAGCGTGTTTTCTTGTTGGGGAAAGGCGCACATTTTCGGAAGCGCAGTCTGTTGCAGAATGGGGTGAGAGGTCACTCGGGGAAGGCGGCGTGGCTTGTCTCTATTTACCCGGGCGTTGGCCCAGTCTTGATAGGCAGCCATTGTACACGCATGCTAGGGTAGATAATCCCTTGGGTGGGGCCCCTCGCATGTCAGGGCCCCTCCCTGCCACACCCACCCAAGAGAGAGAAAGACAGAGAGAGAGATTCGTTAATAGTGCACGCTCCGGGGCTGGGTCAGAGTCAAGATTTCACCATGCATTTTTGCACTGGTTCCTGCCAACAGGCGCGGCTTCGCAGCGCTACAAGTGCGGATCGCAGAGTTTCGGCAGCTGTTCGTCGGGCAGATTTTCTTCTAGTTTCGGCAGACTTATCCGGGGATTTTTGTAAAGATGCGAGAAGTCGTACAATACTTCGGGGGTGAAGATAAGATTGAACCCCAAATAAAATGATATAAAGGCATGTCTGTCATTGTAACTAAAGTTTCCTGTTTCCATTGTTACTAATTATTAACCATAAATACGGATGTAAGACCATCAGCTTCTTGGCTGTATTTATTTATGAAAACGAAAAAAAAAACGGAAAGTTGATCTATTTTTTTGACCGTCAGTGCTGCCAATCACAACTCGTCGTCTGTGCAGATGACACCACGGAGAGTTTAAGAAATAAGTATTTTTTACAACGCGGCTGTAGCTGTGGGTGTGTGGGGAAATCAAACCAGGGTGTTTTATGTGAGTATCGTTTCTTTCTATGTGTGCATATAGCGTTGCTGCTACAGACAGACAGTCAAGGGCGATTCCAAGTTTATTGGTGACATAAATATGGAAAATACCAGTTTCAACTCCATGTTTTCAAAGCGTAATATATAGTAAATACAGATACACTGAACAAAATTAAATATGTAAACGTTTCAGACGGAAATGGCAAACAAAAACCATAAAACCTTGAGACCTAATTCTAATAATGCGGCAAGAAAGAATCTTGTGTGTGTGATCCAGCGCAATATTAGCCAACAACATTCATACACCATATACTCACTTGGGCCCATACATTCACACTACACTAATACTTACGCTGGGTGTCAGATGTACTCTTTTATCAAAGTCCCTGCTACCAATTACCTTCTGATTGAAGAGTAATAACTTACCAATGGATCCTTTTGCTGATTGGGAAGTTTAAAATGAGTGACATTCATTATAGTACATAATCCTGAAATAACCACTGAGTCAGGAAGTTTTAAAATGTTTATCTAAAGTTTTAGCAGAGTAAAATACATAAAACACGGTACTTGATTGAAATACCCAAGAAAAAGCATAGAAATGATTTTGCTAATAAATGACGGTGTTTAAGGAAGAGGAGAGAATAGAGACAGCAGCGCAACTAAAGGTTGCAGTAATAGTTACCTAAATGCGAGAACCAAGCCCCTTGGCCAAGGAGTTGGAAAAGATAGGACCCAGGAAGGATGAAGAGCAAAGACTTCTTCCAGGATCAGGACAGGACCGGTGACCTCTCTACAACGACGCCTGCGCCGTTCCCCTCTCTGATTTTTTGTTTAAATATCTTTATTGGTATTTTTTTTAGATTTTATCATAACTGACATCGTAATTGTATATAACATTATCAATTGTACATCGTAAGGTTATAGTGTCCATATGGCTTACAATAATGCAGCGGACAATAGCAATGAGATGGTGTTATCACATCTATCCTGTTTACAGATGCACACACTATTTCGGGCCTTCATAGATAAGTCCTGGTGTGTTATTGCATGCACATGTTGCCACATCATAGTTACTGTGTTTGATGCAGGGCCATGTACAACATAATTGGGACAAAACTTTGTCTGAGTCGATACCACAATACTTAATATACAGGCCACATCAGCACAGAGGAGTAACTTGTCGATCGGACTTGAATAACATTATGAACACAATAGCGTAGAATGACAGTGCACGATAGGTATTGACGTGCAAACACCAATAAGATCTGTTTTTCCAATAAACATATAATCAAAATACAAACATATAACATTATAAACTGCCATCTAAATTACGCAAGTCGAGCCGCTACTACATATCTGAGCACCTCTACTTATTATCTGCACATCAATGCCGCGTGACTCGCCTTGCCAGGGGCCAAAATACAGCATGTGTCTGTGGGTGACGAGGAAGCCATCAATGGGGTACTACCCCTCCCGGCGGCGCATGGGGTTTTAATGATCACTAGTGTTGTATCGGGGAGTTCTTGGGTATGTGATTGTCTATATGGCTGGGCACAGCAGCACCTTGGATTCTGATCGCTAGGTACTATCATGACTGTTGTAACTAAGCGTATTGCTCATCCGTTGCACTCGTCGCTTCACCACTTTGAAGAGCCACTAGTATGACATCCCAACCTTGTGCTATTGGATATTTGCGGAGCCCTACCGTCTCTTCCCTGTGTAGTGCCGTACTCTCTGCCTGTGCCCATACTACAAGCGAACGTTTCCAACCTGCTATCTCTGGCGGGTCCGCATGCTTCCATCTTTTCGTTATTAATCTTTTCGCTGTGATTAATCCTAGATCTCGGAATCTCGAGGTGGTCTTATTTTTTTGGATCTAGCAAAGAGTCCCAGTAGACAAGTCTCCCATGTCGATGGGAAAGGCGTGCCTGTACATGCAGCCAGCGTCGCGACCACTGCTTGCCAATACTGCTGTAGGTGTGTGCATGCCCAGAGCATGTGTAACAAATCTGCATCCAATTGCTGGCAGCGTGGGCATGTGGAGGTGGTAATGTGGAAATACCTATTTATTTTGTCTGGTGAGAGATATGCCCTCTGCACGATGTAAGTCTGTATAAGTTTAAACCTAGAGTTCCTTGGTATGTGCCTGGAACTCGCCAGTACAGCATCCCATTCTCTGTCCGTCCATGGCCGACCTCTATCCGCCTCCCAACTAACTCGGAGCCGTGACATTGGCTTGAGAGTATGTATAAGGAGCGCCTCCACCAACCAATGCACTACGTGGGAGCCCGCCCCCACAACATGTAGGTATTGAAGGAGCAGGTGTGTTGGTGGTTCCGCCGTCAAGTCTCCCCAGGCATCCGATAGGGCTTTCAGTAGGGAGGCGTGTAAGAGGAATTGGCCCACTGGTATCTCAGCGGTTGCAGCCAGCGTCGCAAAGGGCATGAGCACACCGTCGCCATAGAGATCTCCCAGTGAGTCCACTCCCGCCGCGTGCCAGGGCGTCAGGGCTGCTTCCGATGTATCCAGTCTGCCCCGTGGCGTGCCAAGCAGTGGCAGGGTCGGGGCATATGGGAGGGTCTCGCGTGTAAGATATAAGCTCCTCTTATAACAATGCAACGCTAAACCTAGATGTATTTGTTTTGGCCGTGGGGGTTTCGCGAAAGGGTGAAACAAATGGCAGATCTGAGAGCGGGTCCGGGGCTGTGTCATAGTTGCCGTATCTTCCAGGTGCTGACCATCAAGCCACTTCGTCACCCATTGGAGCTGCGCAGCTAAGTAATACAGTTCCATGTTCGGGACAGCTAGCCCGCCTCGATCGGTGGGAGCATATAGTTTCCATAGGGCCACTCGCGGTCTCCCATTGTTCCATATGAAATCCCTGAACAGCCGTTCTAGCTCCCGAAAGAGCCTAGATGGGACATAGAGTGGGAGATTTGAAAAATAATACAGCAGTTTGGGTAGTACAATCATTTTCACCAGAGCGATACGGCTCATGACGTTTAGGGAAGCGTCTTCCAGAACCGCATTTGAGCGCGGAGCGCCGAGATTGCTCTCGTCAAGTTACCCTCCAGTAGGTCGTCGGGCGTCCGATATATAAATAGTCCGAGATATCGAAATGTAGTGGGATACCATGTGAGAGCTGAATCATTTATGACCACGGCTTCCTCCGCTACGGTAGCACCGAAGGGATATATCCCCGACTTGGCCCAGTTAACCCGGAGTCCAGATATTTCCTCAAAATTTCTGAGTATATCTGCAATGGACGACGGGATCGCAGTGACATCTCGAAGGTATAATAACAGGTCATCTGCATATAGGGAAATGGCGTGCAGCCCATCCCCTAACTGTATGCCCCAGTCTTCCCCATCCTTCCGGAGCATCGTCGCCAGCGGCTCCATCGCCAGGGAAAACAGCAACGGGGACAAGGGACATCCTTGACGCGTCCCTCGTCTCACCCTTATTGGATCCGAAATCAGCCTACCGGTGCGGACTCGAACAGTGGGTCACTGATACAATAGGCGAACCATGCTTAAAAAGGTGTCTCCCAGTTCAAATTTGCCCAGGACTGCCACTAGATAAGGCCATTCCAGAGAGTCAAAGGCCTTCTCCAGATCAAGAACCAGGCATCCCGATCTAGGCCATCTATGTGTTGCATAGCGCTGTATTCTAAAAAATCGACGGATGTTAAGAGAGGTGCACCGGTCCGGGACAAAGCCGTTTTGGTCAGGGTGTACCAATGTTTTCACGGCGGGAGAGAGACGCCTGGCCAACAGCGATGCAAAAATTTTGTAGTCAGTATTGAGGAGTGCCAATGGGCGATAGGAGCCCAGGAGATCGGGGCTTCTATCAGGTTTAAGGAGGGAGACCAGTAGGGCCTCATTTTGTGTATTTGGGAGGGCAGAATCATCCAGCGCAGTTTCATACACTATCAATAACTGCGG
This sequence comes from Calotriton arnoldi, assembly GCA_963921515.1. Taxonomy (NCBI): domain Eukaryota; kingdom Metazoa; phylum Chordata; class Amphibia; order Caudata; family Salamandridae; genus Calotriton; species Calotriton arnoldi. Next base: position 937,258 of record CAWUFW010002687.1, on the reverse strand, counting down.
TATCAGAATGTGAGCATATGCCTTGTAAAATTCGGTCGGGAGACCGTCAGGTCCAGGCGACTTCCCGTTTGACAGTGAAAAGATACTATCACGGAGTTCCTCTGAGTGAAGAGGGGCATTGAGAACCTCGCACTGAGTGGCTAGTGGCTTCGGTAGATCTAGAACTCCCAGGTAAGTCTGTAGCTCTAGAGGGGTGACCTGCACGCATGGTTTGTATAGACCCTGATAATGCATGATGAATGCTTCATGGATGCCACGTTGCGTATATGCAACACTTCCGTTTGCTGTTCGTACCGATATGATCGGCGCAGAGGAGTCATTTTGGCGAATAAGCCATGCAAGCAATTTACCTGCCTTATCACCCAGTTGGTGCGTTCGTGCCGAGTGAGCAGCGTAATTCAGGCACTTCAACCGCTCCAGCAGTAGCGCATGTTTTGCCCTGTGTGCATCCAGCTGTTCCCGGGCTCCGTCTGTGGCAGTTTGTTCACTAGTGGCCAATCGCCTCTCCAACGCAGTAAGTTTCCTCTCCAGCTGCTTACGCATACCCGATTGCGTTCCCAGGCAGTGTCCTCTGACGACCACCTTAAAGGCGTCCCACTCTGTTAGCGACGAAGTGGCCGTGCCCGTATTTTCATCAAAATATTGTGCCACCGTGGTGGCCAGTACATCACGAAAGGGTGCGTCTAATAAGACGTCTGGTTGAAGGCGCCACATAGGGATTGGCGGCGTCTCGGCCTCCCAACATAGCTCAATCAAATGTGGGTTATGATCGGAGTGTGTGCGCCCTAGGTATGAGGTGTCGGATATACATGGGAGTAGGTCATTCGATATCATGAAACGGTCTAAGCGTACATGTAGTTTGTGTGCCCCAGAATAGTAGGAGTATACCCTGTCCAGTGGGTGTCTGAACCGCCACACATCGGTAAAGTGCCATTGCTCTGCCCAGTGCGTTAAGACTTTCGCAGCTGCATGGGTTGCCGTTCCCGGCAAGGGAGGAAAGGAACGATCCAAGGAGACATCCAACACACAATTATAGTCCCCTCCCAAGATCTTGGGCACGTCGTGCCATGCGGAGAGCTTTTGCGATATCTGGTCTAGGTACACAGCCTGCTCAGTGTTAGGCGCGTATATTGAGGCCAGCACCACTGGCTTACCATCTAGCACTCCCCGAACCATGACATATCTGCCCTCCCCATCTACCATTGTGTCTGTCACCCGAAATGGAGTACCGGGTCTCACCCATATTAACGCCCCACGTGCATAAGCAGAGTAGCCAGTCGCGTATAGTTGCCCTCTCCACCGTCTGTGAAGGCGAGCGATCTCAGCATGGGGCAAATGTGTCTCTTGAAGGAGTGCAATTTGTATGTGATGTCTCCTTAAATAGGAATATATGAGGTAGCGGCGCTCCGGGCTATGGATCCCCTCACATTCCATGTCGCTATCTTAACAGGTGCCATATATTATGTGTCAGAGGTGCCGGTGTCGCCTTCCAGCTCAAGGACGGGGGGGCTGTTAGTGGATAAAATAGACACACATGTATACACATTATCATAGGGGATTAACGTTCCAGCAATCTCGTCTTCGTGCAATAGCGATGGCATAAAAAACAGAAAAACAATCTATAATAAAGAATACCATGAGAGCAATTCTACAACTGGTAGTTGCCCAAACTGTCGATACAACAACACACCACTAACGTCTGGGGAGACTATAGCGCACAGCAATATGAGGGTTTACAGCGGTTGATTACAAATGGTGAAATGAATCGTCCCTGACCGTGAGATCCAGTTCTGGCTAGTCACAGATATGAGCAGGGCAGTTATTCGTTAGACATACATAATATTCCCATGTAAGGGGGACCGGTATAGGGAGCTAAATGGGGGTCCAGACCATCCACAGATCAATTACACCTTCATCTACTCCGTACTAACAATACAGTGTATCTGCAGAAGACTCAAGTTCTTATACTTGCGTGTCCGAGAGGATCTAGTATCAGGTGCTCAGCGAAGAGGGAAAAAACTCAAAACTGCGAACAATTAAATTCTAAGTGATATCATCCGAGGTCTGCGGAGTAACGTGTGGTGGCACACAGGAGTCCTGGGACACAGGGATATTGTCCGACAAATCGTCCTCACTGGGCGGCCCCTGCGTGTCAGAGTCCGAGTTGGCATCGTCGGCCGGTGAGCCACTAATGTTCGCCACGGCCTGCACCGCTTCTAATTGTCCACTTAATACCAATTCAGGTGAGGGACCACTAGCCTGCGAAGTCGGGGGCAACGACTTCCGTCGTCTTCTGCGGCGTCGTCTCAGAGGGACGTCCGCCCTCGTCTCTCTCCGCCCCGGTTGTGATGAGCCACGAGTGTCCAGCCATTCCTCCACACTCTCTGGGGTAGTGAAGAAGTGTGTTTTGCCATTTGCGATAACCCTCAGCTTCGCAGGGAACAACAGCGAGTATTTTAGGTCACTCTGTCGCAGTCGCCGCTTCACCGCAAGGTAGGAGTGCCGCTGTTTCTGTACTTGAAGGGTGTAGTCCGGGAAAATCATCACTTTATGGTTTTCCACCTGTATGTCGTGTACTTCCGGGTTTCCTGGAGCACAGCGTCTCTATCCCTGTAGTTCAACAGCCGAATTAGCAGTGGCCTCGGGTTTGACCCCGGGGGCGGGGGCCTAGCCGGCACCCTGTGCGCCCTCTCGACAACAAAGTGCGGGGACAGGGCCTCCCCGGGAGCAGCGTGCGGAGCCAGTCTTCTGCATAATGTACCGCACTTCTTCCCTCAATTCCCTCCGGAAGGCCCACGACACGTAGGTTGTTGCGTCGGGCCCTGCCTTCCGCATCTTCCGCTCTATCTTCTAGGAATTCCACTCTGTTCAGCAGGTCTTGGATATGCGTCTCAGCCAAGGACACCCGTGGCGGGATCTCCGCAACTTTCCCTTCTGTTGCTGTGGTGCGGTCCATAAGCTTTCGGTGGTCAGCGTGTAGCAGCGTGAGATCCAACGCCACTTTGTCTATTTTACCTTCCAGGGAGGTACGTATCTGATTCATTGTCACTCCCAGTTTCTCCACTGCCGCCAGTACTGCATCCAGCTTGCGCGACATGGGATCCATCACTTCTAAGGACGCCATCTTGTCCGCCTGCGCTCGTGTTTGAGGGTGGGGGGCCGCCGCTCCTCCAGTGCCAGTCTTTGCACGGCCTCCCCGCGACATGGGGCGTCAGGCAGCAAGGACCGGGCCTGCTGCCACTCCTTTGTGGACAACCCCGAGAGTACTATCAGGGGCCTCCCCGCCAACAGAATCAATTCAGGCTCAGCACAAACCAGGCCGGGCGGGCGTAGCACACCCGTCCGTTTCACCCCCAGATCACAGCTCGGCAGACGCCGGGGCAGTCGGTCCAGGCCCACAGGCTCCCAGTGTAACCGCACAGATTTAAGAGGCCAGGCGCAACTAGCGTGACGCTCCCCAGAGTTCCGTCCTCCTCCGGGTCGTATCCCACCGGCCAACAGGCACCAGAGCACAGCGCACAGAACACAGAGGAGTGCCGGGAGTGTGGATGCACAGGTCCGCCTGGGTAGAGCGGGTCTCAATGGTCACAGCCTAGCGCTCCGCACGTCCGCCCCACAGTGGGTCATGGCATTTAAGTAGGGCAGCACAGGTGGCGGGCCGCAGACCAGGCCCCAGCCCGCATGAAATAGATTCTCTCTAAGAGCAGGCCCCGACCTGCGCTACATTCCGTGCGTAGTACCTCCGCGCCAGCTCCTGTCTGGGCAATTCTCCGCTGTGGGCTCCGTGGTCCCCCGCCGAGGGCCGCCTCCGCAGTCCGTCTGGGCACCCGCTCGGGCCGGAAGGGCAGGGCCGTACTCCGGCAGCGCTCGCCACTTCACGGGCAGCGGTGTAGCCGCTCAGCCGCCCGCCGCGTTCTCGGTGGATGTGTGTCGGCGTGCACAGCTGCGCCAGTCCCCAACCTCCGCGCCCGATCAGCCAGGGCCAATGCAGCCCGCTTCTGGATTACTGGCCAATCGGTCGGAAATATAGCTTTCCGCTGGATAATGAGGCCGGATGGGCGGGGCCAGTCCCCGGCCTCGCGCTCAGCAATGCTCCCGGCGTCCTGGAGCCTCCGGCGGCCAAGGTGTCTGGGGGAGCGGCCGTCACCGTAGCACAGGAGTAGTAGTGTTCCGCCCCCAGGTCGGGGCTCCGAGGTCACCTCCTGGGTATTGTCAGCGACTCGCTGCCTCCGCTACTCAGTCACAGACGGATAATTATAGCCAGAAGTAGGAGCCACGGACGGAGCTCTACCGCAGCACGTCCGACTCCATTGCTGGCTAAGCCACGCCCCCCGCCGTTCCCCTCTCTGATACTCGACTTCTCTCGATTCTCCCGTGCCTTCCTTCTAATGGACTCCGCCGCCCCCTCCTCAGGACCTCTTCTGGACAGGGATTCAGTCAGCAACCGATCAGCATGGCAGTCTGGGGCTCTTCTGTGTGTTCTGAGAGAGAGCTCTCTCGCAGCATGGACGCCTGTTCTTCGTGAAAGCATGCTCTGACTAATTAACTAATGCTATATTCTATTATACCCTTCTACGCCCATGTACCTCCCCTTAATGTTGCTAAAATATGGGACCACTACTTCTGATTGGACAGGGACAGGGGGTGGATTCTCGCACCATATCGATTTGGCCTAAATTGTAAAGCCTATTGTCTTTACGTTCCCGCCCCTTCAAATTAATACATTCGCTTTATTTCCCACCCGTCTCACGACAAATGTTATACATTTTACAGGGGAAAAGTATCATTTTGTCCTCCGGAAACATAAAGTACAGCATCTTCGGCCAATGGGTCATGGCCTTGGGAGACGTCCCAGTTGACTTCACTTGGCAGGCACACAGGACACATGCGCAGAACCATCTGTCTCTCGAGTTTCAAGTCACCAACCCAGGCCCAAGTTTACGAATTACTAAAAGTGTAAGAAGAAAATATTAAAATCACAAATAAAAAGTTTCACTGTATGCCCACTTTCCCTACTCTATTCCCAATTAATTATAATACTATCCTGCATTAGTAGCATTAAGAAAACGACAATTTAATAATGACATGAGAGCAAGCTGAAGCATGTGAAAACATTTAGCGGCCATTTTAGTGCACACTGCGCAGAAGCAGAAGTTTCCCACCAAGCAAAGAAAGACGTCACACCATGTGATCAGGTTGCGACATGCGCAATGAAGTTCCCGCGCTTTAGCGGACATTTTGGATTACAGACAAGCGTTATTCATTAGTAAACACATAAGCAAGCTTCTGTCCCTCTTGTGTTTGTGAATGCAAAGGTTAGTATTGACAATACAAGTTTAATAAATTAATACTATGAGGAGGGTTGCGTACAAGCAAGTTTCATTTTGAAACCTTGCTCCATCAATCCCCTCTCTGATGGCGTTTCTGAGCCATCAAAAATACTACCCTCAATCAGATGCCAACTTCTAGCAATTCGTTTCGTTCTCATTTTTACCTTTTCTGTTTTTCACATCCCCTTTCAACTTTTTGTATAAATCACTTCTCCATTTTTCAAGTTCTATTTCATCTAGTTTTCTCTTCTTTCCTTTTCCTGTCACTTTATATGTTCCATTCTTTCTACAGCATTTGCACCATATTGTTATTGCCAAGATTATTATTGCTATCCCTGCTAGGGGTACTAATATTTGACCTATAAGTCCTTTCCCTATATTAGCAAACCAGGTTACAATTGACGAGATACTATTTGTCAATCTTTCCCATACACTATCAACTTCCAGTGGTTTAAGTTCTTTCTCAAGTTTAGTTATGTTCTGAATATACGTTCCAATTTCTGCACTCTTATCAGGAATATAAGTGCAACAATGTTTCGTCTTCAATAATTTACAGACTCCTCCCTCTTTTGCCAATAGAATGTCAAGAGCAAGTCGATTTTGCATTACCATAGATCTAATCGCAACCATCTCCGTATTAATCATTAGAAAACCTCCAGCAGTATCCGTTGATAAACGATCAACCACTGTAGACAATTTACATATTTTCCTTGAGTTCAGAATTATTCCCACTGAAGGTATCAATGCACCAAATATATCACCTACAATTTCTGAAAAACTAGCTCTTTTACTACGTATTAATTCATTATTGTTTTCATTGCTTCCAGTGTTTCTTTTTACGTGGTATATCTTTGGAAAAACTATTCCAAAATAACAACTTCCATACCACCATGCAGGAAGCCTAAAGTAAGCCTTATTCCCACATACATAATAGATTCCAGGAAAAACTGAATCTGTTCCTCCTTTGAGTCCCCAACCTCCCAGAATTAAAAAATTGTGTTCACATTCACTGGTACCGATGAAAACATTGTTATAATCAGTCTTTAACCTATGAAGACAAATTTTCCCTTTCTTTACGAAATCCAGAGCCATTGCAGCTTGAGCTTTACCAGGTGTATAACTCCCTTCCTTCTCCGCCCAAGGTGGCAACTGAGCCTTATGCTCTGAAGCTTTCTTTTGAAAATCATGTCTTCTATCTTCTACTAAATTCAAAAATATCTTTTCTTCTTCTAGTAAAGAACATGTTAGATTGTGTCTATGTGCATGTGTTATGTCTATCGATTTCATTGTTAAGAAAAACTCTCCCATAAACTGTGCGTCTTGACTACTTAGCACTGGGTTCATACTCTTGCGAATCGGAACCTCAGAAAATATCACATCTAAGTTTGAATAATAGTACTGTAGCCTACCTGTTCTATAAAATAAACTTGTTAATACACTACATGAGATGCCATATGTCAGAGGTAAGTGATGGTATGTTAATCCTTCGGCTACTGATTCAGGTAACTTCATACAGGCATAACAATTACTAACTTCCATTGTGTCTACATATTGAAACAATAATTTTGTAAAAACATTTAAACTAGTGTCGTTGTCAGTTACTTCATGATGAATTTCTGCCTCATCTTCTGCCTTTAATTCTACTCTATTGCCCTTCATGTTTGCTGTCCTCCCTTTAGTTTCATTATTAATCGTCTTATCTATTATCATAAGGTAAGGAACTGCTACAATCAGGACTAACCATACTATAAGCACCAATACTAGACTACATATGCAGATTGCACAGCATCTCCTACAACAATTTCGTTTTGGTCTCCCAGTAACTCTATCATCAGGCATTTTTCGACAAGGAAGATTGCTCTTCTTATCTCTTCTTCTTTTCTTTAGAGGATTCTTTTGTTTAGTAAGGGTGGTCTTGTTTCTTCTTCGTATGTTAGTTCTGCACTTGTTCCTTCGCCACCACTGTCACTTGACTCTGAGCTTTCAAAATCTTCAAGAATGATATAAGTCCAGTCAGGACCCTTGAATTTGTTATTCACAAGTCTCAGTCTTTTACTTTTTCTTTTTCCTGACTTTTTCTCTTGTTCAGTTTGACTTGTCACTTCAGGTACTTGTTCTTGATCTTGACTTCGGGTTGTTATGTGGTATTTTACTCTTTTAATGACACTTGGCCAATGATCTCCTTTTCTTGTTTTCTTGGTGGGCACTGTTTCTCTGTTTACGTCTTCAGAGATCTCGTTATTTTCACTACTCAATACTGTTTTGTTTTCTTTGATTACTGCCTCTTTTGTTTGTTCTTTTTCAGGTCTGATTGGTTTCTCTTCAGTAGCTCCACAATGACTTTCAAGATGTTGACCTTGTTCCTTTTTTATTTCTTTATGTTCATTTGTATCAACCCCTTTTTCTTTAGTGAATTCTTCTTGATCTAACTGCTTCTGATCAGGGCTTATTGCACTGTGAACTTCTGCAGCCTGACCGGATTCTTCTAAACCTGTCTTTCCCTGTGTCAAAGTCTATTAGGTTTTCACTGTTTTGAGTCCAATTTTCTTTCCCTATCTGACCTTGCTCAGGTTCTCTTATTGTCTTTTCTTCTTGTACCTGAGCTGCTTCTTCTTCACCTATCTGATCTTCTTCATTTCTTCCAATTTCGCTTGACTTCTTGTTCTGTGGTATACTTCAGGAATTTCTACCACTGGTATCCAATCCTGACTTGTGCTCGGTTGTTCTCCGTCAGCTTCTCTCGAACCTCGATCCTGAGATTCCTCTGCTGGGCAACCTTCAGCTTCTTCAGTGATTGGTGTTGTCTGTGAATTCTCCTCTTCATGGTCTGATACTCTCTTTGTGTGGCTTACGTGAATCCAATTAGGAAATCTTGCACACTTCACTGCTGTATTGGTGGTCAATATAACTTGACAAGGTCTGCTCCACCTGGGTGATAGACACGTTTCTCTGGTGTGATTCTTCACTACCACCCAATCACCAGGATTCAGATCATGTTCTAGTTCAGGCTGCCTGGAAACCGCGTCTTCTCCAACCTGATGAGAGACAGAACGCACTAGGTCAGCTAATCCTTTGCCATAATCCAGAACCATATCATCAGATATATTTACTAATTTGTTTGTGGGAACATGTGTTTGTCTCATTGCTCTTCCCATCATTATTTCATGGGGGCTCAATCCTGTCGTTCTGTCAGGTATGCTTCTGATTCCCATCAAGACAAGTGGCAATGCGTCTGGCCACTCTAATGATGTTGATGCACACATTTTTCCCAATCTTGACTTTATAGTGCCATTTAATTGTTCCACCACTCCAGAAGCCTCTGGGCGATATGCACAGTGCAATTTCTGTTTAATTTGAAATGCTTCACAAATTAGTTTGATTACTTCACTGTTAAAATGTTTTCCTCTATCTGATTCCAAAGATACTGGGAAACCAAATCTAGGTATGAGCTCACGTAACAACAGTTTTGCAACTGTAATACTGTCATTTCTCCTAGTAGGGTAAGCCTCCACCCACTTTGAAAACCGACACACTATGACTAGTACATATTTTAGTCCTCTGCATGGTGGTAACTGTATGAAGTCGAACTGGAGTCTTATAAATGGGCCCTCTGCCTTTCCAATCTTTCCAAACCCAATTATCGTTTTCCTGCCTGGATTATGCATTTGGCAAGTTAGACATCTCTGGCAAAGACTCTCTGCAACAGCCCTGAATTTGGGATTGTACCAATTTTGTCTGAACAGCCTAATCATTGCATCTCTCCCTATGTGTGTGTCTCCATGATGCATTCTGGCCATTTGTGAGAGTAAACAGTCTGGCATGACTGGTCTGCCATCTGCACTGATCCACACTTCATCCTCTCCTCTTTGGGAGCAACCCACTTTGATCCACAAATTCTTCTCACTTTCATCAACCTCATCTTGCAATTTCTTCACCTCATTCCAAGTTTCAGGTGGCATATACAGCATAAGTTGGCAGCTGATTCCCATTCTTTCCACCCTCTTATTGACTGACGTTCTGGTTTTGGCACAATGTTGAGCCACCAAGTCTGCATATCTGTTGCCGACTACCACCCAGTCATCTCCTGACTGGTGTGCGGCACATTTCACCACAGCCAATTCTTTTGGTGATTGTATTGCTTCTAGCAATTCCCTTACAAATTGTCCATTTTTAATGGGGGATCCTGAAGAAGTCATGAAATCCCTCTGCATCCACAGTTGGCCAAAATCATGTACAACCCCGTAACCATATTGACTATCAGTAAATATAGTTACTCTCTGATTCCTCCCAACTTTGCAAGCTTTTATCAAAGCAATCAATTCAGCTACTTGTGCAGATTTTACTTCTGGTAAATAGGATGCTTCAACTATTCCAGTTAATTCACATACCGCATAGGCAGCAGTTAGTTTACCATCTTCATGTCTTTGACATGAACCATCGACAAATTGCTCCCTGTCTGGCTTTTTAAGAGGCTGTTCCTCTATGTCTGGGCGTGGTTTTGTACATAATTCTGTAATTTGTACACAATCATGTTCATCTTCTTCGTCATCTTTATTTGTTTCATAATATGGGTCCGACAATAAAGTTGCTGGATTTATTATTGTACACCTTACCATGGTCACATTTTCAGCACCCATAATTATCCTCTCATATTTAGTCAGCCGACTAGGAGTAAGATGCTGAGTTCGGGTTCTTGTCAACAGAATGACAACTGCATGTGGAACATACACTTTTACAGGATGTCCCATCACAATTGACTCGCTTTGTTCAATGCTCAAACAAGTTGCTGCCACTGCTTTTAAGCATCCTGGCAACGCGGCTGCTACTGGGTCCAATGTAGCAGAAAAGTACGCTATAGGACGTCTGTCTAGCACATGTCTCTGAGTTAGGACAGAAAGTGCACAATTTTCTCTCTCTTGACAGAATAATGCGAATTCTCTTTTATAATCAGGCATGCCTAAGGCAGGTGCTGAACAAAGTGCGTTTCTCAATTTTACAAAAGCTTCTACACTTTCATCCTCCCACTTGACAGGGTCCTTTGCTTTCTTTTTCGTCATGTTAATTAAGGGCTTAGCTAACATGGAAAAATTTGGTATCCATTGTCGACAGTAGCCTACTATTCCTAGGAACATTCGCACTTGTCTTTGGGTTACAGGCATTTGCATTCTCTTTATTAGTTCTACTCTTTCAGAGGTTACTCTTCTTTTTCCCCTCTCAATTTGATGTCCCAGATATTTAACAGCTGTCCTGCAAAACTGTAACTTTTCAGGTGAGACTTTATGCCCTTCCTCAGCCAAAAGATTTAATAAGGCTATGGAGTCAACAACACAGTCTTCTCTGGTGGTCGACGCCACCAATAAGCCGTCGATATATTGGACTAAGACTGAGCTTCCTGGCATCACTAGTTTTTCCAGGCACTTTTTCAGTATCTGGTTGAAGATGGAAGGACTTTCTGTGTACCCCTGAGGAACACGATTCCACACATAGACTTTGTTCTCAAATTTAAATGAGAAAAGATACTGGCTGTCTGGATGCAATGGTATTGAAAAGAATGCTTGACACAAATCAATTACTGTGAACCATCCTGCATTCCAAGGGATCTGGTATAGAATTACTGCAGGATTTGGTACTATGGGACAACATGGTTCCACAATCTTGTTTATTTTACGCAGGTCCTGAACAATCCTATATTTTCCACTAGGTTTCTTTAGTCCCATGAATGGTGAATTACATGGGCTACTCATTACTTCTTTTAGGATGTTTTGTTCTACCATTCGTTTTATTTCTTCAATGACTCCTGCCTTTACTTCTGCACTCATTTTGTACTGTCTGGTATTTGGGAAAATTGCACCTTCTTTTACCGTAATTTGAACTGGATCTATTTTTGCCATAAGTCCTACTTCTTTTCCGGTGAAATCCCATACCATGGGGTTTACTGTACCTTTTATTTCTTCTGGCAACTCATCTCTTGTTATTAACGAAAACATTTCGTCTATTTCTGTACCTTGTTTTGCAACCATAATTTTATATACATGGTCCTCATCTGGTGTCTGAACTGCCACACCATCTGGCGTGCAGAATATTGTACAGTTCATTTTGCACAATAAATCCCTACCTAATAAATTTACTGGGCTAGAATCGCACACTACAAATTGGTGCATTTCTCTGAGTTTCCTATTTTGACTTCCATTGGTTCTGTAAGAGGCGTTCTATTTCTTTGATTAGCTACCCCTACTACTTGGATATCTTCACCAGAGAGAGGAAGGTCTGGGATATCTGCTGATCTCACCGTAGACCTGGTAGCACCAGTGTCCAAAAGGAAAGTAATATCATTACCTTTCACATTTCCTTCAACATATGGACCAGACTGATCTACCTGTAAGGATGCGCCAAGTACGCACTCCTTCTTCCCCTCTCCTAGGCACCGTCATGAGTTGAATTCACAGTAATTGTCCTGCAAAAGAAATTGTGATGTCATATAATCATTCTTACCACTCCCTCCTGGGTATCCAATGTCTGTACCATGCTTTGTTCTGCTTACATTACCCTGAACAGGTGGAGGTGGTAATTGACTCTGGGGATTTACACCCTGCTGTGTGTCATTCTGTGTCTGTGGATTTAAGTTTTGATTTGGGCCATTATTATTCCGAATCTTTTTACATTCATCCTTCCAATGCCCCAATTTTCCGCATCCATGACAAGGAAATTTCTTTTAGCTTCTTCTCTACTCATTCGTCCTCTAAATTTTCCACCATTTCCCGTATCACCACTCGTTCCAGAATCTTTTCCTGGATTTTCACTCGGATTTTCCAAATTAATTCCCTGCTTTTCTGCCATTTTCACCTGTGCCCACATCACCTTTTCTTGTAATTTCTTGTGTCTATCCTCAATATCGTCTCCACAATATTTTGCATACTTCAGAATCTCATCTATGGGCTTTCCCTGCCCACACAGCATGTGTTGTTTAATCATCTGGCAAATCTCTGGCTTCAGACCGTAAACAAACCGATACACAAACTGACTCATGTTTTTGTCTCCAATGTCCTCAAATCCACTATACTGTTTAAATTCCTGCAATAAACGCTCATAATAGGAATGTACTGATTCACTGACTTCTTGGGTGGTTCGATCTATTTTCACCCAATCTGTTTCTTTCGTGGGTATTTTCCCTTTCAGGTATGTTATAACCTGCTGATACTTTTTCATTACATCATTTGACGGGGCACCTGTCTTTGGATCTCTAGGATATTCATCACTAGGCCAATCGACTGTAATTTTACAATCTGTCCACAAATCGGCAGGTACCACTATGTCAAACAAACCATCTAAATCCTTCAACAATACCTTTGACACCTTCACAAACCTTTCAACCTGCTTGTACCATTCAATTGGCTTTTCCCTCAGCTTTGGAAAATCATTCGTAAATGATAAAATATCCTGTCTGCTCCATGGGACATGTACATATCCTCCTCCCGCCACTTCTCGCATTGGATACATTTGATCTGCTTTTCCTGCTTCCTTCATCACATATTCTAATGCTGTTCTACTTGTTCGTGCTTCTTCCTTTTTCTTGGCCCACCTAGTTTTCCAATTATCTAGGTCTCCCCATTTTTGTAAAACTAACATTAATTCTCTTATTTGTAGTCTTTTTCCCGAGGCATTCATATTTTCTAAGTCTTTGTCTGAAAATTCTGCTCTATAGGGTTTCTGTAGTACCTTTGATCTCCTTATTTCTATTCCCATCTGTAATGCTAAATTGGACAATTTTTCATGAAATATCCTTACATTTCTGGTGATACTCCTACATAGGAACAATAATTCTTCTTCATCATAGGTATTTAAGCGTTCTAGTCCTACATTTCCTGCTATTATTTCTTCTAATTCGACTTTTAATTTATGAATGTCCATTATTTTCGGAGGTGTGCACTGTTTAACTGACCCTTGTACCCATCTTTCTAGATCTTCAGGTGTTACTATGGTAGCACTTTTTGCTCCTGATGAAGTTACTAAACTTATATCTTTTGAACCTCCAGGTACATCTTTTCTTGGAGTACTATTTATAGAACCTCGAATGGGCAAGTCCATAAGTGATATTGTGGATTCACAGTCACTAAATTGATCCTCAATTATAACTGGAGCTTCAGGTTTGGGATTACTCACAGGAGTAGGTGCAAGTATGGGTTGAGGAAAATTTCCCTGAGTACCATATAATGGAACCACTGGACCAATTGTTACAGGTATGGTCAACGAATCAGGATGTACTTTTATCTGAGTTATTTTCTGTATTAATTCTGTTCTGGTCTTTTCTAGGGCTTCTTTTTCTTTATCATGTAGCATTCTACTCGGGGTGAACTCATGCATTACCTGTGGCACTAATGGAGTTTTTGGTGGTGCACTTGGGGTCCACTTGTCCCTTCCTGATATGGTGGGGGATTTCTTAACATTTCCTCCATAAATTCGTCTTCAGATTCCTCATTTCTCATTAAATGTTTTGTCTTTTCTGTACATTTGCCTCCTGATTTCTCTCCTTCTGTGAATAATGGATACAGTCCCTCTGTAATCATTGTCCTTCTCCATTGTTTCATCTGACCCTCTCTCGACTCATGTAAATAACTGGGGAAAAATCCTGGGTAACTCCTATTACTTCTAGATCTATCCCGCTCAAATGCCTCGGTTTCCCATTCTTCTAGAGCTTCGTACTGAGTTAATCTAGGTCTGGGTTCTAAGTCATTCATCCTCAATCTCAAGTTCTGAAGAATTCGCCCATTGAACGTGCCATTCTGGGGAAATGTTAATACTCCATCATTTTTGGTGTATTCTATCCAATTCTCCATCCATACACAAGTATGATAACCTCTCTCCATCATCATAAATGATGCTGGCGTTTTAGCTGGTGGAATAATAATTCCTTCTGTAGCTTTGATTGGTTTGTCCTTTTTAAAATAATTCTTAATCTTTTGCAAAAATGACATTTTTCTCCTTTCTCCGTACATTCTATCTAATCTTCTGTGTACAAAATTATATTCTGCAAAACCTAGGAATCTCCTATCCGGACGAGTTCCTATTAAAGTCGGATCACGTTTTAACATGCAATCCTTATCCACTAAGAATTTTTCTTCTATACTTTCAACCAATCAAATGTCTGCTATCTTTTATTTCTGAGCCAATCCTTGCTCGGCCTTTTGGTGACGTTTCTCTGTCAACCCCTCCTTTACAATCTGCTCTTTTCTGTCCTCGCTGGTTTAACCAATCCCAGCGCGGCTCCTGTGACGTCAGTACTACTCCTGACTACTGACCCCTCCTTTACAAGTGTCTCTCCACACCCGCTGTTTCAACCTACCGCAGCGTGGCGTTTTGTGACGTCAGCTCCCTCTCCGGCAACTGACCCTCCCTTTACAAAAATTTACGCAAACTTATTTTCTCTATAAATCTTAATTAAATTTCAGTAACAACATAAAACATTTGCTATCGTGCCAGTTTCCACTAATTTTGAAAAGGGTAGTTTCTTCCACACTTTAGTAAAACCTTTCCGTTTACTAAAACATACGCTACGAGTAAAACACTTCCGTCTACTCTTCACACAAGCTCCAGAAGTACCTGTTACTTCTCCAATGTTACCCTTACTAGGTGATATAACATCACATTTTTATCAGCGTACCCTTTTTGCTATTACTCGCACGCATAGAGTCCCTAACGAGTACTGAAAGTCCTGCTTAACTTCTCAGTACTATTTCTGCCTGACAGATAACCTCACTGCAGTATGGCTTCCACTTGCTACCCACTATTCTTTTTACCCCGGGGTATTCTGGACAACATATAACAAAACTCAAAATTTAAGCGGATGTTAGTTCATAAAAATAAAAATAAAAATTCTCATTACCCAATTAACAAAGAGTAACCATAACCGTCCTCTGCTTACCAGAAAACTGATCCAGCGCAATATTAGCCAACAACATTCATACACCATATACTCACTTGGGCCCATACATTCACACTACACTAATACTTACGCTGGGTGTCAGATGTACTCTTTTATCAAAGTCCCTGCTACCAATTACCTTCTGATTGAAGAGTAATAACTTACCAATGGATCCTTTGCTAATTGGGAAGTTTAAAATGAGTGACATTCATTATAGTACATAATCCTGAAATAACCACTGAGTCAGGAAGTTTTAAAATGTTTATCTAAAGTTTTAGCAGAGTAAAATACATAAAACACGGTACTTGATTGAAATACCCAAGAAAAAGCATAGAAATTATTTTGCTAATAAATGACGGTGTTTAAGGAAGAGGAGAGAATAGAGACAGCAGCGCAACTGAAGGTTGCAGTATAGTTACCTAAATGCGAGAACCAAGCCCCTTGGCCAAGGAGTTTGAAAAGATAGGACCCAGGAAGGATGAAGAGCAAAGACTTCTTCCAGGATCAGGACAGGACCGGTGACCTCTCTACAACGACGCCTGCGCCGTTCCCCTCTCTGATACTCGACTTCTCTCGATTCTCCCGTGCCTTCCTTCTAATGGACTCCGCCGCCCCCTCCTCAGGACCTCTTCTGGACAGGGATTCAGTCAGCAACCGATCAGCATGGCAGTCTGGGGCTCTTCTGTGTGTTCTGAGAGAGAGCTCTCTCGCAGCATGGACGCCTGTTCTTCGTGAAAGCATGCTCTGACTAATTAACTAATGCTATATTCTATTATACCCTTCTACGCCCATGTACCTCCCCTTAATGTTGCTAAAATATGGGACCACTACTTCTGATTGGACAGGGACAGGGGGTGGATTCTCGCACCATATCGATTTGGCCTAAATTGTAAAGCCTATTGTCTTTACGTTCCCGCCCCTTCAAATTAATACATTCGCTTTATTTCCCACCCGTCTCACGACAAATGTTATACATTTTACAGGGGAAAAGTATCATTTTGTCCTCCGGAAACATAAAGTACAGCATCTTCGGCCAATGGGTCATGGCCTTGGGAGACGTCCAAGTTGACTTCACTTGGCAGGCACACAGGACACATGCGCAGAACCATCTGTCTCTCGAGTTTCAAGTCACCAACCCAGGCCCAAGTTTACGAATTACTAAAAGTGTAAGAAGAAAATATTAAAATCACAAATAAAAAGTTTCACTGTATGCCCACTTTCCCTACTCTATTCCCAATTAATTATAATACTATCCTGCATTAGTAGCATTAAGAAAACGACAATTTAATAATGACATGAGAGCAAGCTGAAGCATGTGAAAACATTTAGCGGCCATTTTAGTGCACACTGCGCAGAAGCAGAAGTTTCCCACCAAGCAAAGAAAGACGTCACACCATGTGATCAGGTTGCGACATGCGCAATGAAGTTCCCGCGCTTTAGCGGACATTTTGGATTACAGACCAGCGTTATTCATTAGTAAACACATAAGCAAGCTTCTGTCCCTCTTGTGTTTATGAATGCAAAGGTTAGTATTGACAATACAAGTTTAATAAATTAATACTATGAGGAGGGTTGCGTACAAGCAAGTTTCATTTTTGAAACCTTGCTCCATCATGTGTATCAAGACTCGACTGGAAATGCGGGCACAAAGCTCCCCGGTCCAAATAAACTTTGCGCCAGATGTTGACCGCATTTTTCCATCTGATCACCGACTGCCTAAAAATGGAGATTGAGTTGAGACATGCAAATCCTCTTTGCGAAGTTAACTAACTCAGTTGTGAAGTTTTATGCTCGTTACCACCAGTGAACATCGCAGTTTCTTCTGTGCTGTACATTTTAACTAGAGTCAAAGCAGGCGCGGGCACTGCATTTGTCAGGGTGGAAAAAGCCCGTGGGTAGAGTTACCAACATCCCGGAGAGTGCCAGAAGTCTCCTTTGACATATGGGGACAAAGTGACACGTCGGATGCTGTTGTTTATTATTGATATTCCGTGCCTTAAGGTACCATTTCATTATGTCTGAATAACCATATTATCATCACTTACTTTCAAGTGTTTTATTGGTATGGCCCAGGATAAAAGGGCTTTATAAAATGCCTTGTCCGGTAATGCATAACAAAGCCGTGATTTGAGCACATGTTTTGAGGGTACAGCTTAACCGCAGAAACATAAAGAACTGATCTGTTCTTGAGGTTGCCCAAGTGTGGCCAACTGGCTGATTAATTTGGTGATGAACAGCGAAATATCCTTTTATGGCATCTCTTTGATTCAAATGAATATCTAAGCACCAGTACTTTAGAGAGCGATGAAACAGATTGAGTTAGTCTATAATATGAAGAGTACAAATTAGTACCTCTAGAAGAGGGATGTCAATATTTGATGGGATTGCACGAGTGACTGTCATACACCAGGAGTGAATATCTTATATGGCCATATTCAACAAGTGGTGAACCTGCATGATTATATCCTGTGATTAACTAGCATATCCGGAGAATGAAAAACCTATACGATCTTACACCACATGTGACAACCCTGCATAATTGTATCTACATTGTATGTTCATAAAGAACATGCATAATCTCGCCACATGAATGATGAACCTGTGTTCCTGTACCCCAGGAGTGCTGAATCTGCATATTCATAGCTTGGGTGTGATGAACATGTTTAGTAGTATCCCAAGAGTGATGAGTTCTAATGTTTGAATCCTGGGAGTTGTATACCATTGCAACTTTGTACACACAAACCTCTCGCAACACAGGGATGCATTTAAAATCAAAAGGCATCATTCACAAGGTTTTGGCGCAGGGCATCACAGTAAGGAATCTTACTGCGCTGCCCTGCCCCTCTCCACTGCCACTTGCGAGACATTTTGTTTTCTTACAGGGGGCTTTGAGCCTGCCCATTGCTTACCATTTGCTGGCTTCATCGTCACTCATTTCCTTGCTTCTCTGGGATCAGCGCCGGCTGCCCTTCTTCCTCTAATGTTTCTCCCTACCCCCAAGCATGGCCAAGTAATGCTTCCCTTGCCCAGTGTCCTTCCACTGCTTGCCCCTTTTAGAGCCTTTTTCCCCTTTACTTGCACCACCTTCCTCCCCTCTTTCGCATTGTTTCTTGCCCTGTCCCCCCACCCTCCTCCTGCGTTGTTGCTTGTCCTGTCTCCCCCTGCCCCATTGTTGCTTGCCCTGTCACCCCACACCATCTCTTTGCTTGCCCCCTCCTTTCCCACTAGGAAAACAAGCATTAAAAATGCAATAGGTCTCGCATTTTATTAAGTTAAAGCCATTTGCTTTGCTATATAATACCATTAGCAAAGCAAATGGCTTTAACTTAATCAAAGGCGAGACCTATTGCATTTTCAATGCTTGTTTCATATCATATGGGACTGCCCGTGCTGCGACAATATTGAAATGCTGTGGTTACATGTATAGGTACTGTCTGTGAATGTAACTTGGAGCCTATGGCTAAATGGTGTCTCCTCAACATATAGGACGCATCGTACTTAAACCGCATGGACCAACATGGGTCACACTGGGGCTCATGGTGGTGACCAAACAAAATATTGCACGCTCATGGGAAAGGGACTTTCTATCACGCTTCAGGAACTGGAAAAATTACAAGATTGGTGCATGTGTGCCGTAAGGGTGGTCAACAAAGGGACAGGCTGCCCACAGAAATGGGCAAATATTTGGGGAAGGTGGAATGACTACAGAGACACTCCATGCACAATGTTTGCTAAATCTACTGTGGAATTGTTGACTGTTCATGGTCCTACAGGGTATGACAATGAGGAAATGGACTGCGTTGATGTATGTAATGTATAGCTGATGGCAGCGAAGCGAGCTTCTGTCTATTGTTCTTTTCAATATTGTATGGCAGTGTACGACCACTTTTGTAATTTACTTTGCTTTCATATTGAAATTAATAAACAGATTTTCAACAAAGAAAAAAAGTGTCTTCAGTAGGTCAGGAATAAGTATTAGCCTAAGCCACACTCAGGGCAGAAATCAAAGGGAAAATGGAAGTTTAGACTTCTCAAAATCCATTCAAGGGACAGTTGGGAATCATGAAAGGGTCAGCAAAGAGCTCAAGGAAGGTTCTGCATAGAGTCTGTAGAAAAGAGATCAGCAAAGAAGTCCGCACAAAAGTCCTCAAAGGTCCAAAATGATCTGCTCAAAACAGCCAAGACAAATGGTAAATTATATCCAAAAGTTCATAGGTGGCACCCATTGGTCACATCCTCAACAAATGTCCATCGTCTTTGTTCCTTTCTCCACATTGCTGTCTATTCAATTGCTTTAGCACAGGAGCTTCTGAAAGTCATGATTCGAGTAATAGTTTTGAAAATGACCTTTCCTGTAGAATAAGCTTTGCAATAAGCTACATGAAACTCCATATGTCAAGGGGAGATGATAATAAGTAATCCCCTCAGCAACTGATGCAGGTAATTGTATACATACAAAGTAATCCCTAGCATCCATAGTGTCAACATATTCGTAAAAGCAGTTTAGAATAAACATTCAATGAGTAATCTCCTCTAGAAGCATCTGCATGTAAATCTTTCTCATCTATTGCGGATAAACCATTCTCAGTATGGGAAAGTGTTTGCAGGGGCTGTGTAGACTTTAGCTCTTCTTCATTTACATGATGTGGCAAATTCAAAATTATAAGTAACGCAACAAATACTATGGTATCAATAGCAAATATTCCTGCACATATGCATTTGTGTCTAAGGGTGTTTGCGTTAGGCTCCATGAGTTCTCTAGTGACAGACCATATAGCTAGAAGAACAGTTTTGCAGTTAAGTTTCACTTGCACAGATAGTGAAGCAAAGTTAAAATTTATTTTTCAGCAAAATATGTATAATGATCTTCAAGAGACGTCCTTAGCCCTACTCTGTGTTCTTCTAAGGGGCAATCTTAGGATCTTTCACCAACTTGGGCCTTGGCACTCTTCTTTGTAGTTTGGGCAACGCTATCAAAGTCAGTCTCTAATGAACACACAGTTGAAATTCACTAATAATCACTTCCAGGATAAGTTGACTCGGTCTATTTAGTGGCAATGCAATTTCAAATCTCAGTTCAGCCACAAAGTTCAGTTCAAGGAGGTTCAGATGGATACAAATTGTTATATCTTGTTCTCTTTGATCTGTGTTACGAAGGATCACTCGGAGTATGTCAAGCGTTACTCAATCAGGTAAGTTTATTACCAGCAACAGCACGGAGCGGACTCTCCCTTGCTGGCCAGAGACAAACTGACCATCAGGGAAAGTTCGCTTTTTAAAACAAGCATGTGGAATCTCACGGGGGTGAGATTCCACTTTAACGGTGTGCGTGAGTTAACAATACGTGCGATTCACAATACTCAAAGTCCAATAGAAACACATCCCCTACCCTTCTATATAATAATAAAGACATATGAAAACAGAAAACAATGTTTGATAATCTAATATACATAATCCTTCAAATACTCTGGTGGTCTCCGGTCTCTAACACTCCTACTTTTTCTGAATTTCGATAAATCCCCCGTACTTCTCTCTTCCATGAAAGTAGACAAAGGATTATTCCTCCTCACCCTCCTTTCATTCTGGGAACTTATCCCCTCTCTTTTTCTCAAAGTGTTTATCTTCCATCAACATGTATCAATTGCACGTTTCCACTCTTTACTGGATAGTCACCCCCTTTTTGACACAGCGCAACTTTGCGTCGATTCCATAGTTCACCATTCTCTAAGAGTACATGAAACGGACACACGTGCAACTTTGTACAGACCTCTACATTTTGACACACCCCTCATTGCTCTGCCTGCTCTGATCTTCACCCAATCACAAACCACAGTTACACTCATAGAAGTTACAACACTCTTTTCATCACTCGCTTTCCAATTACCACCACATGCCATCCACTCCTTCATCCAAGATGGTACCAACTTGGTACCCGGAACTCTACCCCTCATCAACTCAAAGGAGATTTTAGGGTAATCTCTTCCTTAGTGGTGCGATATGCCCACACCATTTCCTCCACTGCTTTCTCTACATTCTGACCGAACACATTCGCCATTTGAATATCACCCTTCACCAAACGGTTAGCCTTTTCCACAGTGCCATTTCCTCGTGGATTGTAAAGAGTGGTGCAACATTGTGTGATAACATGACCTCGCAGAAATACCTCCATTTCACGAGAGAACAATTGTGTGCCATTATCGGAAATTAGTATGGATGGAACACCTTCTTCTAGGAACAACTTTCCCAAATTTCGAATATAGCGTCTGTGGTAACCTTCCTCATAAACTTTACACACAGCCACTTTGAGAAGACATCAACACACACCAAAGCAAACCTGCACTCACTGTGCAACTCAGACATTGGACCAAGAAAATCGATGCATACATTATGTCAAGCTTTTCCAGGATTCATAATATGTCCCATGACTGCTTGCGCTCCTCCTCTAAGTCTTTTCTCGCCCTCTTTACATAAAATGCACCTCTCAACCCAGGCAGTATCTTGGTCGTCCAGGCCTGGCCACCACAATTGCGCTTTGAGGCGGCGTTGGGTCAAACTCTGCCCTAAATTACCTTTATGAGCCATAGCTACAAGCCTAGACCTTAAACCCAACAGTAGAACACACCTATCACCTCTCATCAATAATTTATCTCCACACATGGACATTTCATCCAAAATCTTGACAAATGGCCATACAGATATTGCTACACAACTCTCTCTTCTTTTCCCTGAAATCACCATGCGTACCACTTCCATAAGAGTCTCATCAGCGTCCATTTCCTGATACCAATCATCTATAGTAAAAGCTCCAGCTAATGTAGCATATTGCACTGAAGCCACTGAACCTTCATTTTATCCACTTGATACAACTGGACCTTCAACCAACTTCCAATCAACTGACATTCCATTTCGGAAAGACAGTCAGCCTGTGTATTCTTCTAGTCCTGAATATGTTCTACTATGTATTGATACTCTTCGAGTCTGGCAGCCAGTCTTTCTAATCTTGCTGAGCCATTACCAGCACCTCCAGGAAGTTGAATCTTGACAAGCGACTTGTGATCAGATCTCAGGATTAACAGTTTATCCCAGACATATGTTCGGTAATACTCAATACCCCAGGCAGTTGCCAACGCTTCTCTCTCAATAACAGAGTAATTTCTTTCATCACTTCTTAAAGTCCTTTACGCAAATGCTACAGTTTTCTCACCATTACTCTGTTTTTGAGAGAGAATAGCACCCACACCTGTGGCACTTGCATCAACAGTTATGACTGACCTGAGCTTGATCTCCAATGGTAACAAGATCCCCGCCTCACAAATGTATCTTTTTATCACATTAAACCATTCATTCTGTTCTTGAGCCCACTTAAAAATTTGACACTTCCTAAGCAAAGACCTCAAGTCTGTGTTTTATCTGCAAACTTCTCAACAAACTTCACGTAATAATCTATTAGACCCATAAAGCATCTCAACTGCTCCTTGTCTTGAGATGCCGGTGGCAATTCAATTGCCTTCAACAAATCTTACTTTGGTTTAACCCCATCTGCCGATAGCGTGAACCCCAAGTATTCCACCTGTTCCTTCAAAAGAAACACTTCTCCTTACGCAGACTGAGACCCACTTCAGCTATTCTATGTAAAGCCTGCTTCAATACAATGTTATGTTCTTTGATAGTTTTGCTAAAGATCAATATATCATCTTGAAAATACAATATATTCTCAAGACATTTAAAAACCTCAGTAATCATATGCTGAAGAACACTCGCTGCTGATGACAGACCGAATGGCATACGAGTGAAACGAAATGTTCCCTCCATCGTTATGAATGGTGTCAATGATTTTGAGTCCTCGTGGGCCTCGATCTCATAGTATGCACTGTTTAAGTCCAATTTGGAAAAATACTTTCCACCTTTCAACAATAGAACCAATTTGTCAATGTTAGGTAAGGGAAAGGTGTCTGCTACAATGTTTTGGTTTAGGGATCTTAAGTCCACACAGAACCTTAGACACCCATCAGATTTCTTTGTGATAACTACAGGCGATACCCAATTGGACGCTTCAACAGGTTCTGTGATCCCTTCTTGCAACATTTCATGAATAAATCTCATGACTTCCTCCCGAACCACTACTGAACTCTCCTGAGGTTATGCTGAACTGGAACAGCTCCTTTCTTGAGCAAAATCTTCTGAAAATAACCTTTTAACAAACCTAGCTTATCAATGAATATATGCTTTACACTTTCCAGAATTCCTGAAAGAGACTCGTCCTCCGCCACCATCACTTGAGAAGGAACCCTTGGGTTTGCAATTATATGTCGATCATATTGGTGTACCCACCCTAAAATGGGAGGAGCCTGCTCTGCCACATACACTTTGCCTTGGTTGTCCCTCTTTTCAAACGTAATGTGCGCTTCCATAAACCCCAAGATATTGATAGTTTCACCAGGGGCGGCTCTTCCGATAAGGCGGAGGAGCGTCGCCCTACTGCTCTGAGAGCAGGAGAAGGGAAAAATAAAATGATAATTACCATGTTATTATCATTTTATTTTTCACTACAGGGCTAGGGTAGGGCGGGGCGGAGCTGGGGTTTCAGGGGGAGGAGAGTTTTGCAGTCCTTAAGTGTGCATGACTGTTTGGCGGGCCAAATAGTCATACGCAATTTGCATGTTCCCCACCAGGCTGCATTACACAGCCTGGTGAGGAACATGCCCAGGCTCCCATTCCCCATCTGAGCGCCGAACCATGGCGCTCAGATCAATCACAATGCTGCATTGCAGAGTTGTGATTGGCTTAGGGGAGGAAGCCTGTGTGCTTCCTGCTTCCACCAAAGCTGAGGAGAAGGCGGCGTGAGAAGGGGTGCCAAAGTGGAGGAGAGACGGCGGCCGGGAAAAGGTAAGTGTTTTTGTAAATTTTTTATTTGTCCGTCTGCCTCCCCCCGCTCCCCTACCTCACCACCTCTGTTCCCTGCCATCCGCCACTGAGTTTCACCTTGAGAACGGGCCAGAAAAATATCGGTGGGTTTTAACACAGTGCCACACCACTCTTGTTCAAACATCGACCTGGGAATTATGGTGTACATGGATCCTTATCCACCATTAGCTGTACCCACCGTCATTTATTCTAAAATTGACTTTGGGCCTATTCTTCCTCTTCTCACTTTCAGTCACTGCCCCCTCAAACCCCATACTCAAAATCCTTTCAGCCATATCACAGGTGTTAGAAGAAGATCCTGATACCACCGCCACTTTGCTGCAATTGGCATTTATACACATCCTGGCAAAATGGCCTACATGTCCACACCTCCTACATTCTTTGTTGTTGGCAAAACAAAATTTCGAGTCAGAGGCATGAGTGTTACTCCCACATTGCTTGCACCCCCTTGCATACTGTTTAGGTGGCACCATATTTTTTACAGGTTTACTGTTGGAGTTGACACTGCTACCACCTCCGTATCTGATTTGCCTACTGCCCCTACCTCTGAAACTTCAGTATTCTGATTCTTTTTTTCAGTTCCATCATGCATAAATCTGATTGCTTAAGGACTTTGGCAATATCTATTGCGTCATTCATTGTGGGGTTCTTTGCTGCCCACAACCTCGCTTGAATTTGTTTGTTTTTGCATTGAACAATGAGTTGGTCCCTGATGAGTTTATCGTCCATCACCCCAAACTTACATTTGGGCGACAACTCCCATAGTCTAGCTACAAACCCATTAATAGACTCCTCAACGTTTTGATGTTGTGTATAAAATGTATACCTTGTTATAACTAAATTCTCTTCCTTAGCAAATCTAATCTCTAACCTGCGTCTGGTCTCTTTGAAAACATCTTGAAATGGTTGCCCATTAGGTTCCATGGCTTACGGAAGATATTTAAAAACACGCTGACCCTCTCTTCCCAAAGCACTTAACAACAATGCTTTCTTCCCTAGTAGAGAGAAATTCTTGCCCATCTAGAGCCTCTAAGTAGTTGTCAAACATTAAAATCCAATCCTCCTAGGGAATTGGTGGAGAACCTTCTTGTATTAAAAAACCTGGTGGCGGAATGACAGAGACATGAGAGGGTGGAACAGCCAGCGAAATATCACTTTGGGAACTCTCCGAAGCTTCCATCACTATGAATGCAAAATGCACCACACTAAAACCAAAACATCACAGAGGCCAAAAAACAAATATACCATCAGAGTGTCAAAAAGCTCTGTTCTCAGGTGTGCGTATCACAGTAAAACTGTTCAAAGGTGGGTGCGCAATGATGTTTTATCCACTCTTGTCTGAAATAAACACTCCTACGTGCGCACATCGCGGAAGTAAACCAGTACTTTAAGGTGTGAATATCACCGATGAATATGCACACGAAAATGCGGCCCAAAGAATATACCAAATGATGAGGAAACTGAAGAATAAGGTGTTGCAAATAATGTGCACAAGGTGTGCGCATCACGGAAACTGCCAGTGCAGCTGCCCTTACGTTGCCGAAGAGCACAGGTGTTTTGTTAAAACAACTGAAAATTACAGTGTCAAACTGTAAGATGGCTGCTTACGTAACATAGAGAATGTGTCTAACGCCAGTGGAAGACTAGACAGCACTCTACCAATGTACTTCAAGCCCTCAAGATGGCAGCTTAGTACTACGTCAGAGTGAAACGTCACGCGAACGAAAGGCCTCGTTCGTCTGTGATCCAGACAGCCTCACACTGCCATCAACTTACTTGGTAGGGGTACTTGCCAGGAAATAGCTTCCTCAAGATGGCACATCGGCTCCCACGCATCGATTTTTACACCGGTTGCCGACTGATGTGCAGATTCTTTTCTACTAGACCCCACTGCTCCTGTGCACAAAGGTCACCCCCAGGCTCCGTTCCTCGCCTTTGTCTGTACTCTGTACTGGCCAGCTCATCGCCAACTTTGTTACGAAGGATTACTCGGAGTATGTCAAGGGTTACTCAAACAGGTAAGTTTATTAACAGCAACAGCATGGAGCGGACACTCCCTTGCTGGCCAGAGACAAACTGACCATCAAGAATGTTCGCTTTTTAAAATAAACCTGTGGAATCTCATGGCCATGAGATTTAACAATATGCCTGAGCCACACTACTTAAAGCCCAATACAACAATCTCCTCACTGCAGGCCCTTATTCATCACTGTCGCTCAGGCCAGATCCGTCAGCGCCCTCTAGTGCGCGTTACATGCACTTCAGTCATGCAGCTTCTTCCTCTCTCTTGCCTTCTGGGCCATCTGTCTCCAGGTACAACTCACGTTACTATACCACTAGGCCCTTCGCTAGGGTCTGAATCTGGTGCAGTCAACGTTACTGGATAGGACCCTTCTGTACCGACAACAGTTGACTCTCTTAGACCCTCCTCAGGCCAAACAATTGCTGTCCCAGCTGCTTGCTGATCCCCCAACAGCTTGACTACCCTGCTCGCTCTGTCTCACTGTAACTGCCAGCACATCAGGAACAGGTGCTGTTATATCATTAAGGGGACACAGGACTCTGCGAGTATGGGCAGCATGTACCCATTTAGGGGACCTCCACACTCGTTTTTTAGTCGGGCCGGGAGCAGGCCCTTGCTTGATTTTCCTTTTCGTCCTTACAGAAGAATCACAGCTGCTATTGCTCGCGGGGTCAACAATGACAAGTGCCTTACTTGGAGCTTGCAGTGAAGATTGGCCAGGGTCTGCTATGCTGTGCGGGCTAGAGAGACTCAAATGCCAAATTGGAAGTGTCTAGGACTGGTGACGTAGGGCAGGATGGTACAACACAGACCCCGGATCGAGAGTCAGTCGCATCACTGCCAAGTCTATCTCTTTTGTGATCACGCCTTCCGCACGGGCAAGGAAGGATCAAGCGTGGTCCCAGTTTGTGTCTTGGCGGTAGCACCATTTTTTTCTGCTGCCAGTGTCCTCTTTTCCATGTTTTCCACACACACTTGGAACAACCCTTGGCAACCAAAGATAATGGCAATAGGCTACAGGACTCACCAAGATCACCAAACTTTGGGTGTGAAAAGGGGGGTGGCCTCTTCCGGTCAATATCTGGCAAAGTGCAGGAAGCCAAATGTGCAAGATAACGAGATTTTCTATTTACAAAATGTAATCACCGGATTGTATTTCTTCATGACCAATGGGGACGGGGCATGTGATTCAGGATGTCTCATTTGCTCTAATGCAGGTCAATCCACAGATCACCTGTAACACAATTTCAAATAAGGTATCCATATCTTTCCATAAAATCTTTGACATTTTCACAGAGCAGTCAACCTGTCTGTACCATTCTACTGGATTCTCTCGCAATTTCAGGAAATCATTTGTGAAGGATGCAAGATCAGATCTACTCCATGGTATATGTACATACCCTCCTCCAGGCACTCTCTCAGGGGAAGCATATGTATATCTCCACCGTCCTCATCTGTCCCAGATAGAGGCATTTGTACCCTGACTTTCTTTGGGTCCTTTTTCTTTGACCATCTACCTTTCCATTTAGCCAGCTCACTCCATTTTCGGACATAAGAAATTAATTCTCTAAACTGTAATTTTATTCCAGGTGGGCACATGTTTGCAATATCTCGATCACTGAAACTCTATCTGTAGCCTCTCTGCAGTACCTTGGACCTCTGTATATCGATTCCATGTCTCTAAGCTAATTCTGATAATTTGTTATGTTAATGTTAATTGCACTTGTAGAGCGCAGCTGCTACCCGAAGGTGTCCTGGCGCTAAGGTAAAGCTCTCCACGGGGATCATAATGCTTAATGAATTGCGATTACCTAATTTGTAAAAAGCCAAGTCTTTAGAGCCCTCCTTATGAACCTGTCCAGCACGCCTAGTTATGTCTTTACACAGGAATAACAGTTTGTCATCCAGATAGGCATCTATCATGTCTTCTAAATCTATTTTCAATTTAGCCACATCCATGACTCTTTCTCTCTCTGGGACGTGAGTGAATGTCCCACTCACTCCAAGATTTGTATTATTTGTTGGGGCCTCAATACCTCTGAGCCAATCATCAGAATCTTGGGATGTCAGACCTGGTTGTTCTGCTGGGCTATGAAGAATTATTTCTCCACTGTAGGTACCAGGCAGTGAATGCAAAAGGGACATGTCAGAATTTGGCGTTGCCATAGGCACCTCTGTCCTAGGGATACTGTAATTCACATTTGGAGGTGCATTCGCATTGGGCAGGAAAAAGGGTGATAATTTCAGAGAAAATCTTCTGGACCAATCAATCCCAGTCTGATTAGTGGTAGGGTTTGCTCTTGAAACACCTGGGGTGTTCACTTGCATCAGAACAATAGGAGTCTGAGGGAATCTGTCTCAGCATTGATCCTGTCGGATTGACAGCTGCTATGTTTGTTCCAGTAGCAACAGCCAGTTTCCTGTTGCTCCAGGCTTATACAAAGAAACCACAGGACCTATTGTGACGGGAATGGTCTGTGCCTCTAGGATGTTCAGAGCGTGTAAATTCAAAGGGACTGTCATTGCCGAATTTTCACCAACTGAACTTAGATTCATATTTACTGGTGCTGAAGGCACATCAAAAGTCCCACTTATAGAGGCATTACTCCTTCCACCAGTCTGTGTTTCATTATATGGAGGTGGACAATTCAGCAATAATTCAGTCACAAAATCATCATCTGGTTCGCTGTCACTTTCCGTGAACTCTGTTCTCTGTGCCTTCTGGTTCTTTATTCTTTTTCTTTTCCTTGTATTTACCTTTCACATCTCCTTCACTTGTCAATGCAGGATATATTCTAGCTCCCTCCATTGTCAGTTCTCCAGGCTTTCTGTTCTGCATCCCATCTAGCATCTGCACAAGTGCGTATAGCTTTCTTGACTTTCCCTTGATCTCTCTCTGCCTAAGAGGAGTCATGTTCTCAGGCATTAAGTGCTTCATATTGTGTAGGTCTAGGAGATGGCTTAATTTCATACAGCGTCCTCCTTAAATGCTCAATGATTCTCAAATTGAATGTCCCATACAGAGGAAATGCTAAAGGACTATCATTCTCAGTGATCGTGTGCCCTTGTTCGAGCCAAATACATGTGTGGATACCCACATCTACTGCCATAATTCGACCTGGCGTACCTTCAGGTGGTGCCTCTACTCCCTTTCTAACAGGCACGGTCACATCTCCTTTCAATAGGCTTTGCAATGCTTTAAAGAATTTAATTTACGATCAGAAAACTCAAGATTCACAAATGACTTTTCGAAATGGAAATACATTTTTACCCACTATTCTTTGTTCAGCGACGGCAACCAATCCCAGCGTGGCTCTCTATGACGTATTCAACCAATACCAGCGCAGATTTACAACAACCGACCTATGCCAGCGCAGCACACTGTGCCGTCAATCTCGCTCCTCACAGCAGCTCACCCTCCTGTACAATTTCTTTTGAGGGCGTTTTCTAAGCAATTCACACAAAACAATGCAAGGAACTTCAAAAACTAACTCGGTCTGCTTCACTAAAGAAATAAAATATTTTTCATACACACAAGAGACAATTCGGAACAATACCTTCCGACCTATCATAGCTTTCACTTCAAGTGAAATCTCGACCAACGGGCTCTCACTCGGATTGATACAGTAATTCCCGGTGCACTGAGATCAACTAAACCAACCACAGCTCACACTCACGCAGAGATTAAGTCCCTATCTCAAAGATGCTGTCGACGATATCTCAAAACAAGCACCACAACACAGCAGACAACTACACACAGTGTTTTCTACATTGAAACTTGACTTTACGTCACTTATCCTGGGATCTTAGGCCATGATGGACTCGATAACCACTTCAACATGTCTGCATTAATCGCTGTATTCACACATCGATTTAAATCAGCTCCGCTTGACACCGCACAGTCATTACAAAACACCACAATCTAAGCATTAGCAATTACAACCTAACTCTCTCACGTCAGTGGACAAACCATCCAACATGCTACCAGATTTAATCCAGCATTTCTGGGCCCGCAACATTTATTTTCTTTTTCTCTCCTTTTAGTTCCTCTGTCTCATCTACTTACTCTCTATCTTTACCCTCCAATAGATCTTTTCTTTGTCGCAGTGTGGGGAAAGAGAGTTAGTCTTTTCTATGTCCCATCTTAGTCACATATTTAACAGGGCAACCCATTTGTCACACAATGAGGATCAGGAATCAGTAGCCACGTTTATGAATGTTTATTACAAATTAGTAATCAGGTTCAAATAGATCACTCTTAAGAGTATGCTATAAAGATACAAAATGACGACCGCCAATTATAGCCTCCTGAAGAAGTTGAGGGGAACTAGGATTAAACAGACCGACTACTCTGGAGTTGCAATAAAGAATAATAACATTAGGTTCTGATGCTCAGAAAACAATCTTAATTGGTCTTGTCTATACATTAGTAATCCAAATCTTCCAAGCACAGTCCAAGGCACCAGAATAGTTTGAGTGTCTACAGTATTTCAGAAATCAAAGAGTTCCATGTAAGAAATAGGGACAAGGCACTGGAGTATAGGTAGGACTAGTGTTAGCATCTCAGAAGCTCGGCCAAGAGTCTTCAGTAGGTCAGGAATATGTGTTAGTCTAAGCCATGCTTAGGGTGGAAATCAAAGGGAACAGGGAAGTTTAGACTTCTCAAAAGTCCATTCAAGGGTCAGCAAAGAGTCCAAGAATGGTTCTGCATAGTCAGTAGAAAAGGGTTCAGAAAAGCAGTCCGCACAAAAGTCCTCAAAAAAGGTCCAAAACAATCTGCTCAAAACAGCCAAGACGAACAGTAAATTATATCCAAAAGTTCTTAGATGACACCCCTTTGGTCACATAATCAACAAATGTCCATTGTCTTTGTTTCTTTCTCCACGTTGCAGACTGCAACATCCAGGCAAAGTCCCTCACCAGACATGGGAACGACAACTCCTCCTCACACTCAGATCCATAAATATTAGTCCTTTCATTCGCCTGTAGATTTACAATGTACTCGTCATCAAGATCTGTTTCTCAGGCAATGTATCTATCTCTAATACTGAAACGTATCTATACTAAACTAACAATGCATGTGAATACCTGCAAGAAATGTCAAGTTAGCAAAAGTGGGGACTCAGTAATTTATGTAATACAGCATGCAGAAATACAGGCCTTTAGAGTCAAGTTAAACATTCAATTCAATGGTGCACATTCAATATACGTGTGCACAAATTATTAGAAACGAGCATAAATTCATTAAGACATTTTATTTCATTTGCATAAATCATACTGTAAATAATCAAATTAGTCAAAGGTAAGTATGACTGAGAACTACGTTTGAATATGCATACATGTAACATTAGTGCATACATTACATTTCCATTATCGTTCAGCCCCAATAGTCATGTACACATGAGGATGATTGTTAACGGTTTTCCGAATTATTACATGTTATATAGACAATGTAGCACACATTTAGGAAAGTCGGATTTCTTCATCAGTGAAAGTATATTTATTGAGCGTGGATGGTTTTATTCTTGTTAATCAGGCTTCATTAAAACATCTTAATCAGCATGGCGAAATATATTCTTAGGAGTAAAATCTCTAATTCTACAATGAATACACTTATTTAATGATGTTGATTGTAACTTTTCTGATAAATCATTGAATAAAGTAAGAAACGTGTGCAAGGTGCACAATCGTGTCACATCTCTGTGAACACTTTCTATCATGTTTTGTGATGTGTAAACAGTAAAAGCTTTGTGCTGCACAGAGGGTGTGATTCAAAGTCTATTATATATGAAAAATAATGTGTAAGCAAGGTTTGCAACCCTAGATTATTTACTCATTTTAAGCCAGATTGTCTTCCAGATTTTATATGACCAAACAATGTTTAAATCCTTTTCCCATTGTAGTTCTATTTGTGTTTTCTTTCTTGAAG
Source organism: Calotriton arnoldi (assembly GCA_963921515.1). NCBI lineage: Eukaryota > Metazoa > Chordata > Amphibia > Caudata > Salamandridae > Calotriton > Calotriton arnoldi. The sequence goes on along the minus strand of CAWUFW010002687.1, from coordinate 905,132 downwards.
GTGAAACATTGGGCGAAGTAATGGCCTTGTACAGAATGGAGGCATTGAAAGACATATCTATGGGACATACCAATTGACTTTAGGATCTGTCTAACTGTTTGGAAGATGAGAGGGACTGTATTGTCTGTGAGATAACTTCTTTTTGCAAGGTATATTTTTGAACAAAGGAATTAGATAGATGAAAACAAGGCTGAGATTGCTGAAATGTTATACAGGTATTTTTTATCAACAAGTTGTTTAACCCAAAAGAGACCTTTCTCTCTCCAGGCTTCCAAAAAATAGTCCTACCTCTAATCTTAATTAAATGATTATACCAAAGGGAGGACTCTAAAAATGTATCAAGTTCAGATAAGGGACCTACTTGAAATTTGTTTAATGTTTTATGGAGAATAGGAAGAGGTAAGTGCACAGGTTTTTAAGTAAATGTTGGAAATTCCTCCATCGAAAATGGGATACGAAATGATAATTCAGTATCAATCCAAAGAGGTAGAGAAGAAGGATTGCCATTTAAATGAAAAAATTTGGATTTATTTAAGAAAAAAAGCACTGTGATATGCATGAAAAATAGGAAAGTAGACCCCACCTAATTGTTTAGGGCATTGTAATTTAGAAAGAGACCTGCAAGGATGTTTATCATGCTATAAAATCTTAGAAAGAATATTGTTAATTGTTTTAAAATAATGGCTCGGAATCTGCACCGGGAGAGTAGACAGAATAAAATGAATAATAGGCGCAATCATAATTTTATTTCAATCTAGCCTGCCCCACCTAGATAAAACTAATGAATTCTATCTAGAAGTTTAAAAAGACATTTTTTTATTTTTATTTTTTAATCTTTTTATTAACATTGCTCATAGTACCATAAATTACAGGACCGTATACATATAGCATGTGGTAGAATTGCGATTCACAATACATTGTAAGGCATTTGGGGGCACAAGCGGGGCATCCAAATGTCGAAATCATGACCCTGGCTCTCCCCCCAGCGCCCTGTATTTCCGCCAAGGCCCCCAGACTTTCTTCCATTTCTTAGTACAACCTCTACTCTTATAAATAGTTTCCTTGGCTCTCTGGCACCAATCTAGGTCGCGCATCCATTGGTCCCACTGCGGAGGTGCCTGCGACCCCCAACCACTAGCTATGTTCCTTTTTGCCACCCCGGCTGCCAATGCCAGCCAGATCTCATTATATCTAGACCAATCAGTGTCATCCTTGATCATTAGGAGCAACCACCTGGGCTCCAACGGGACCGGTGAACCCACCACCATTGATATCGTGTCCGCGACCTTGGTCCAGAAGGGCATTATCTCTGGGCATTCCCATAATATGTGGTAGAAGGTGCCTTCCCCCCGACATCCCCGTGCACAGAGGGCCGCTGACTTCTTCCCCAGGCATATAGGTGGGTACGTGGGTAGTATACGCGGTGTAAAATTTTAAGCTGCACTAACCTGAACCTAGAGCGAATTGCAATCTCACGCGGGCTCTGCAGGGCGTCCTGCCAGTCGTCATCTTCCAGGGCACCTATGTCTCTCACCCACCTTGCTCGCAGTGACCCCAATGAATCAGGCATATTGTTTATGAGTTTACGGTAGATGGTGGAAGTGGGTTTCTCCAGTATAGGGTCAAGGAGCAGTCTATCCTCCATAGGAGAATACTCCGGGATTGACGTGTCACTCCGTATGTGCGAGCGCAGGGCATGGGAGAGGCGTATGTAGTGGTAGTGTTCTGAGTCGTGGAGGTCATATTCTTTTTTAAGGTAGGCGAAGGATCGGGGGGCATCCCCTTTCCAGACGTCTCCTAGATACTCTATGCCTATGAGTTTCCATCCCCTGAAACCGGTCAATCTAGTCACCTCTGTTAGCTGATCTCCAAGCCATAGAGGGGTTCTACCCGTCAGGGAGCCCGACCACCCCAGGAACTTGTTTGCCTCCCTCCAGCACTGAACAACTACCCCTGTGTGTGACGGCCAGTCCCTTCGTGGCTACCGGGCATAGAGCAGTGGCTCACAGTTTCCCCCCGGCATGACCATCCGGTCAACTCTATAGGCCGGTTCCGACCTATCCGCGTATACCCAATCGTTAACCACCTGTAATTGTGAAGCCCAGTAATATAGTTTGATGTCCGGAAGGGCCAGCCCCCCATCATGCACCCCTCTCGTCAGCTTGTGCAACGCTATCCTTGGGCTGCCACCATCCCAAAGCAACGTCCGTAGCGCTTGCGATATTCGTGTGAATACCCCATGTGGATCCGGATACGGTGTATTTTGCAGAATATAGAGGAGTCGCGGTAGTGCTAACATCTTAAACATTGCAGCTCGGCCCATGAGGGAGAGAGGCAGCGACCTCCAGTGGCTCACGTCGGTCCCAAGGCGTATTAATTGGGGTTCCAGGTTCCTGGCAAAGAACTCCGCCCTATCCCTGGTGATATATACCCCCAAGTACTTAAACCCGTCTATTGCGATTGAAGCGGGACACCTAATCGGAATCTGCGGGGGGGGGACCCGAAAGCGGGTAAATCAATGACTTCGCCCAATTAATCTTATAGCCAGAGTAACTACCGAATAATTCAAAGAGGTGTAGTGCCTGCGCTATCGAGTGGTATTTTCTGGCCGTATATAACATAATATCGTCAGCGTATAAGGAGATACGCTCTTCCCACTCATCGGTCAGCGCCAAGCCCCAGAATGACCTGTCCCTTCTGATCCAATGAGCCAACGGCTCTAGGGCCAAGGCGAACAGGAGGGAGGACAGAGGGTACCCCTGTCTGGTACCCCTCCGTAGAGGGAAGACTCTAGACACAGCGCCGTTAACTCTCACCCTCGCTACCGGCTACTCGTATAAAAGTCGCACCCAGCTGCAGAAAGTCGGGCCGAAGCCCAGTCTCTGGAGTACCATGAACAGATATGACCATTCAATACTATCGAATGCCATTGAGGCGTCCAGCGCCATCAATGCTGTCTGGGTGTTCCCCACATCCTCTGTCATATAAAGTACTCCATAAAGACGACGTAAGTTATGGCGGGTGCTCCTGCGCGGCATAAACCCTGACTGGTCAATATGCACAAGATACGGCAAAACCGATAGCAGTCTATCAGCCAAGGCCTTAGCCAAGACCTTGGCTTCAACATTAATAAGCGAAATTGGCCGGTAGGAAGAACATTGATCTGCCGGCTTCCCTGCTTTGTGAATTACGACAATCGTGGCCTCCCGTTGGTCAGGCGGGAGCTTTCCCACCTCCCGCGCTTCCGAGTACATCTGAAGGAGGGGGTCAATGATGACATTTGCCTGCCGCTTATATATTTCTACTGGGAGCCCATTTGGTCCCTGCGCCTTCCCGGATTGAAGGGAGTTAAGGGCCTCTCCTATTTCCTCCCTGGTGAAATCTGCCTCAAGGCGGTCTCTTTGTTCCTGGGACAATGTGGGCAATGCGAAGTCCTGTAGGAACTCTGCACAGTCTTGTTCAGTCCTGGTGCAGACCGGGGTGTATACCCCTTCAAAGTATGACGCGAAGGCTTCTGCTATGTCCGTACTTTTGGAGGCCAATAAGCCTGCCCCGTCGCGTACCTCGGCTACCCATGAGCGCTCCCTATCCCGACGCTCGAGCCACGCCAGTAACTTCAGAGCCTTATCTCCCACGTCGTAAATCTGATGTTGCGTGGCGAGGGAGTAAGCTCGCGCCTCGCTCTCAGCCAGAGCCTGGAGCTCCCTTTGTTTAAGAGCCAAGGTGTGGCGGAGATCTACCGAGGGCGCAGTGCTGGCGTCCCATTCGAGCCTCTCTATATCGCTTTCCAACTGGCTGACCTGCAGGGACTCCTCTTTCTTTTGGGCACTAATCAGAGCCTGGGCCTGCCCTCTCAGAACTGTCTTATAAGCTTCCCATAGCGTGATGTGGGACTCAACCGAACCCCGATTCTCTTCAAAATATAGCTGAGAACCCTCCCGGAGCTTCTCGCTATGGTTTCATCCCGGAGGTGCCACGGATCTATCCTCGGAAAAGACGCCCTAGTGATCACCGGACCCTTAAGAGTGACGCTAACCGGGGAGTGGTCAGAAATACCCCTGGCAAGGATGTGAGGCTCTGCAAAGTCGCCCATCTGATCAGTGTGCGTGAAGAAGTGGTCCAGCCTGGAGTAGGACCCGTGTCTGGCCGAATAGAACGTGTATTGTCGGTGTGAGGGGTGATGTGTGCACCACAGGTCTCTAAGCCCCAGGGCAGTAGTGAAGCCTTGTAGCCCGCATTCTCCCCTGGATCCCCGTCCCGCGCCCGATCGGTCCAAGTCAGCGTCCATCACTGCGTTAGTGTCACCACCCATCAGGAGGACTCCCCAGGGAAGGTCTGCCAGGAAAGAGCCCAGTCGTGTAAAGGTCGAAGAGTGTAGACCTGGCGGGATGTAGCAGGAGCACAAAACTATGGTACACCACTCCCACCTACCCGCCACTGCGACCAGACAGCCCGTATCGTCTGTCCATGTGCCCGAGATTATAATCGGCAGGGTGTTGCGAATTAGAATACCCACCCCCGAGAGCCAGAAGTGAACCCCGAGTGGGCCACCATTTTATAGCCAAAGCGGTCAAGGGCCTTACATCTATTGCCTCGCAGATGCGTCTCCTGAAGGAGGACCACATCTGGGGAATGCCTTTTCAGGTGCTGCAACACCAAAGTGCATTTAATCTTGTTGCCCAGCCCATTCACGTTCCACATCCATATTTTAATATGTGTCTGTTCACCCATCTGTGTCATGGAGCCTCCTCCTCCTCGAATAATCCCTGTCCCACTGTGCCGTGTTAGGCCAATTCCCCCATGCAAAAGAACTAGGCTGGTATTGAGCTAAACATACCCACCCCCAGAACCTGACCCCCATCCCCCCAACCAACTCCCCCCTCCCTGCTCGGTGGGTCCCCAACCTCCCACCTTCCAAACTTGCAGAGTGCCTGTCGCCCCATCAGCCCCCAATCAAACGTGAAGAGGGAACATAAGCTTGCAGTCAGCAAAAAGAGTTATACTTGACTAGCGGAAGTCTCACCCAGTGTGGTAGATATATTAGAGCAACCCTCTGCCAACTCCCCGGTCCCGCCCCCCCCCCAACACTCCTGGTCATGTTGAACCGACATTGTGAATGTTGCGTCAGATTATCAGAACATAACTTAACAAAGAAATTTGAGTTCGAGATCCTGGATTATCCGTCGGAGCACCTACGCCGTCCCGGGGCCCAGAAACCCATGCAGACCCCCCCGCTAAGGACAGGAATCACCTCATGCAGCGACGCCATCCACAGTTACTTGAGTGCTCTCTGTTCACGTTCCTGGCTGTCCGATGCCGGTCTATCTGCGCTCATCGTGTCTCGTCCGGGTGGGCGCTGTTCGGTTCTGCGCGGGCCTCCGTTCCTGCCCACTGTCCGCCATCCCTCCAGCCAGTCGCTTCAGGTGACTCAAAAAAGTACGCCTTGCCTCCGTCCAAGATCTTGAGGCGAGCTGGAAAGAGCATCATGTATTTCACCCCTTGTTCCCTGAGGGCTCTTTTAACCCCTTCGAAGGACCTCCGCTGGTGCTGGACATGGAGAGTGAAGTCCGGGAAGAAACGAATTGTGGCATTTTCGAGCTGAAGATCACCAGACATCCGTGACGCCTGCAGGATGACATCGCGATCCCTAAAGTTCAGGATTCGGGCTATGATAGTACGTGGAGGGGCCCCAGGCTTAGGCTTCCCCCCTAATGCGCGATGGGCTCTCTCAACCGAGAAGAAGTTGGACAGGCGCTTTGGCTTCAAATGATTGAGTATCAGGTCCTCTACGAACCAGTCCGTGGACGGCCCCTCCATGCCTTCCAGGACCCCCACTATGCGGATGTTGTTGTGCCTTGCCCGTCCCTCCTGGTCCTCCACCCGGGCATAGATGTCAGTTTGGTTTTTCGTTAGGGCGGCTACTTGATCTTCGAGTCTTTTCGTCTTTGATTGGAGACTACCAATGCCAGTCTCTGCCACTGCCACCTTTTCAGACATCTTTCTGAAGTCCGCGCGCAGTAGGTTGACCTCCTCCGTCACCGAGTCCAGCTTGGGCTCCAGGGTGCCGCGGAGCTCTCTAATAGCCGCCATGATGTCTCTCAGCGAGGGGTCGGGGCCATTGTCTACGGGATCTCCCTGCTGGCTGCCACCCGGATTTCCGTCCTCCCTTCCCGTGGCCACCATGTATTTGTCGATTTGATTGGACTGGCCTGGTCCTAGCGGTCTGTTGCGGCCCATATCTGGTGGCGCAGTCCTGTCGCACGTGTTGTGAGGAGCACCTCTGGCTTTACCGCTGTACGCCCGTGGGGCCCTCAAGTGTTCTCCAGGGGGCAGTGCCCGCTACTAACAATGGTCAGGCGAAGTTCCCCCTATGACAGCTCTCCCTCCACCTCGGGTCAATCTGCTCTTGGGCACTGGCCCTCCACTCGCATTCAGTCTGGGCTCCCCAAAGAGTCATTCAAGGCCCGCACACCGCTCCTGGCACCGTGCACACCAGCGGCCGATGACTGCTGAATCCCGAGCTCGTGATGTAGAAGAATCAGGCCTCGCCGGTTCCACAGGCCACTGTGCGCAGAAACCACACTCCCCACCAGCTCTCCGCACCCCTTTCATGCAGTGTTCTGCCTCTGGCCGCGGCGCCCCTGTTGCTCACTCACCGAGCTCCTGGTGTGGAGCGCGCCGCTTCACTCGGGCCTCCGCCCCCCGGTGGTCCCTGCGAGCTCTGGGTCCATGTGGGCGCCGCAGATGCGAGTCGCAGCGCCTGTATGTTTAGTCGTGCCTCCCTCAGAGTCAGTCGAGGCCCTTAACTGGCGGTCAGTGCCAGCTCCTGTCAGGGCCCAAATTGCACCGGAACTAGGCCCCCTCGGCTCCGCAGGCCACCACTCGAGTAGACCGCACGCTCTCCCAGCCTCCTGCACACCCTGTACTTAGTGCTCCGCCTCTGGTCTCGCCGCCTTTGGCCTTTGTGAGCTGGGCTTCTGTGCGGAGCGTGCCGCTCCCATCGGCCCTCTGCCCCCCGGCGGACTCGGTGGACTCCGGGACTGTGAGAAGTCAGCAGGAGCGAGTCGCGGCGTCTCATCCTCAGCCGCGCTTACGCTATTACTTGTGGCTGCCGTAGGGGCCGGATGAAATCACCCCAGTTACCTCATCTGGCTTCCTCAGTGAGGGGATCCTGCAACCGCCGCGCTCTTCATTGGCGGGTGCCATTTTGTTGCGGCGGCTCGAGCGGCCCGGATCTCTGCGTTCGAGTGTTAGGATGCCCAGGGGTGGCCGCCTCAGGTCTACGCTGCACCCCACCGCCTCCCGACGTCTTCAGACGCCATTGGGTGCCACTGTTGCTACGGATGATGTCGGATTTCGGGTTTTAAACGCCGACTGCTAGCGCAGCTCTCCTAGCGTGCGAACATCTTCCGCGGCTGCAAGCCACGCCCCTCTAAAAAGACATTTTTGATAGTATTGATTTAAAATTAATTGAAATAGTGTCTTTGATATTATCTGTAAACTATAGCCCCAGATATTTAATTTTATAAGGGGTCCATGCGAAGTTGATGGAGTCAAATTCAAGTTTGAACAAAATTTAATAAGCGGGAGAATTTCACACCTATTTGGATTAATCTTATATCCTGAGATTGCAGTCCATGTATCTATTACCTCAAGAAATGCTGGGATCGATGAGGTCAGAGTAGAGATTAAAATCTAAATATCATCAGCATATGCTGCAAATTTAATCTGCTTATCCCCATATGGAAATCCCAAATATTCAGATTATGTCTGATTTTAAGTAAGAAAGGTTCCATTGGCAGGATAAGAAGCAATGGGTGAAGAGGACAACCCTGGCTAACCCGCCTATTCAGGGGGGAAGAAGAGGATATCAACCGATTTGCAAATATAGAAGCGGTCGTGAGGAATATCATAAAGAAACTAAATTAAGGGAATAGGGACCAAATCCGAACCATCTGAGCGAGTGTAAAATAAATGACAGACTCATTCAGTCAAACGCTTTTTCTGCTTCAAGAAATGAATGTTTATATTTATGGGATTTACTTAAAATGTTGAAAAATAATCTAGTGTTGTCAGATAAAAGACCTTTAACAAAACCTGTTTTCTAGCGCGCTATCCGTCTTGGCAACAGTGTTTCAAGCCGTAATTGCATAGACTTAGAGAAAAAATTATAATCAGCGTTGACCAAAGAAATAGGTCTACAATGTAAGATCCTTATCTTCCTTTGGAATTAACCAAATAAGGGCATTGGAATGTACCTTCTGCATGTTTTTTGTAATAAAGAAGGAAAATAATTGAAACAATTTAGGGAGAAATGATTCAGATAAATAGAGATAAAATTCTATTGAAAATCCATCTGGGCCGGGGGCTTTCCCTTTTTTAATCAAATTCATTTCTAAAAATATTTCCGTAATAGTAATTTCATCTTCTAGAAGGGAAAAATCTGTAGCCAAGTGATTATCTTTAGGAATCTGTGTTAAATATTGGGTAATAAAATCTGAAGATGCGGTTGCTTCAGTTATGTATATTTTAGAATAATAAGATTTAGATTCAGCTAAAATGTCTAAATCTCTGAGAATGGAAATATTACCTGCTGTTAAAATTGACTCGATCTTTGTTCTCTCCTTCTTAATCTTAAAAGAATTAGCTAAGAGTTTTCCTGCTTTTTTTGGCCTCCATAATATTTAGCGCTAGAACAAAGTAAATATGATGGTGCATCTTCTGTGGAGTGTTTATTAGATTGAAATTTAGTTTGAATTAAGTCATCTAGACAGACTTTGGATTTAGTAGTGAAGTATAGATGTTCTAATCGTTCAATATTTCTCATTACAGCAGATGATTTTTGAAGATTTGAATGACGTTGTTTTGATACAAACGAGATGATAAATAAAAGATTCACAACTCTGCGTAAATTGAGTATTTAAGAAAAGAGAATTATTGAATCTCCATCTTTCATTTCCCTTAGAAACCGGAAGTAAGTCCAAATCTATAGTAACTGGTCCGAAATTAATATAGAACCAATTTCTGACCTCAAAAGATGGGAGGGTAAAGTTTTAGACAGAAATAAGTGATCTAATCTAGATTGTGAAAAGTGTACTGAACAAAAGAAGGTGTATTCTCGTAGAGTCGGATTACAAAGTCTCCAAGCATCTACCATAGAACTTTGTTTAATTGCAGATCCAAATTGTTTATGTATGATGGAAGGATTAAAAGGAACTTTGGATTGTCTTGCTATAAATGGATCCATAACTAGATTACAATGACCACCTAGAATTAAGTAATACTCTGATCGAAACATTAATTTATTTGAAATATGAGGCCAAAAATTCTTGTCTGGTTGTGTAGGCGCATATAAGTTAAATATCGTGGAAGGGATTGTGTTTACAAACAATTTAACACTGAGTGAGTGCTCCTCCATATAACAATCTTGAGAGACTAGTCGGACAGCCAGAGATTTTTTGCTAAGCACAATAACACAATTTTTCTTACCTGATTCAGGGGAGGAAAATACTTGGCCCACCTATGACCGAGCAAGTTTGTTAATCTCAATTTGAACAATGTGTTTTTTGTAGTAGAGCCACATTAGTTCCCAGCCTCGCCAGATGGGATAAATCACATTTACGCTTAATTGGTGAAATTAGACCCCTAACATTCAGTGAGATTATTCGTAAAGTCATAAACCTACAACTCCAGCTATAATATAAATAACATAAGCGATAAAGGAAGTGTAAGAAGACTGCTGTAAATTCAAGTTAAACATAACAATAAAGAAAATTAAATGACATAGAAAAGAATTTGAGAAGAAAGAAGTTAGGAGAGAATAAAGAAGAGAAAAGGGTAGAAGCAAATAAAACAGAATCGGCTTACTGAAAACTTAGAATAATATATAACCCGTACCTAAAATACAGACAAAAAATCGGGGATGATGAAATCACATGAGGAAAATGACACACCGGACCTCAGGACATAACAAAGAAAAAGTGGGTCCACACGGACGGGTGTATGAACTTTCCATCAGGGTGACGTAGCATAACAAAATGGAGGAAAATTAAAAAGAAGAAGAATAAAGTAAGGTCAATGGCATCATCAAAAATAGTATATGATAATAAAGTAATCAAGGTGGAACAAATCTTATCACGACCATGGCTTTTGTTTCGCAATTGTCAACTAATTTCTGTGAAAGTATTCGATCCTCATATTTTTTTTTTTAAACATTTGTTTTTTGGCATTTCCAATATTATTTCAACACATTTCCGGATACATGCATATCAATCAAGACTTTTTGTGACATTTTTGCGGTTATTCACTTTACAACTCAACAGCATTATATAAACAGTGTCTCATATCCACTCTGGTCAGACTTTCTCAAATGTATTCATGACCATGTAATACACCCGTTAGTTCGGGGGTTGTTGTCTTCTTTGCTATCTAGTTCTCTTTTGTCCTTTTCTGCGGTTACCCTGTGTTCGTTTTCCTGTATCTTCGCATAATATGGAAACCAGTCATAAACTTAACCAAACCCAGTGTAACTTACTAAACTTATTCAACTTCTTTCCGCATACAGGTTTTTTAAATGCTAGTCTATGTATTGGGGGACCTGGTTGTGTGTGTGTAGGATCTATGCTGGGCTCCGGGCCGTGGTGTTTCCCCCCTCTGTCAGCCGCACTCTATCCTAATTGATGACACACTGCGTACTATATGTTTCATCCTATTTGAGATTCCCTGCCTATTTTACGCATACCCCCTCCACTATGTGTGTTCAGGCGTTCTAGCCAATGCCCCTACAGCTCCCAAATTGCCAGGATCCTCATTTTCCAGCTCTAGACTCTCCCAAGCGCTTGCCAGCTCCCTCCATTGGTCCGCAATAGGTCGCTTGCGCACTCCCTTCGCTTCTTCCCTAAGGAGTGCCCTCCCCTCTGCTTTGGCCCAGTCCGTAAGGTCTCTTTTCCATTTCTCTATTTGTGGCCCTCTTCCATCTTTCCAAGACAGGGTCACCCGCCTCTTAGCAAGGGCCATGGCTAGGTCAATGAATTTATTTCCTACTTTTTGCTTCAATGGGCGGGGTAAGAGACCCAGCAAGCAGACCTCCACAGAGCTATTCAACTCACTCCCCAGCGTCGCCCCTGTCCTCTGCACTACCTCTATCCAGTAGGGGGTCAGTATTGGGCATTTCCAAACCATGTGGATAAAGTCAGCATCTTGTTAATCGCACCGAGGGCACATCTTCATCTCACCTTCATGTATCAGTCAGAGCCTGTGCGGAGTCAGGTAAGTCATGTGCACATAGTTGAACTGAATGTACTTCAGTCGCGTATTGCGAGATACTGACTTGGGGGAAGCCAAGACCCCCTCCCACTCGCGATCTGTGAGTTGTCTATTTACCACTTGTTTCCAGCGTTCTCTGAGTTTGGATAATGATGTCAGTGACGCCTCCACTAGGGTCATGTAGAACCACTTCACTTGGTGACTAGCGTCCCGCAGGCACAGTAATGCATGCAATAAAGTGTGGTGTGTGTCTGGCTCATCTCGACCTCCGTCCTATAGCTCCCTGAAGGCACATACCAGGGCCTCATATTGCAAGAACTGTCCTACTGATAGCCCATATTGTTCCACCAGTTCCGCATAGGGAATCAGCGTCTTGTCTTGGTAGCAGTCACCCACTGTCTTAAGGCCGGCCTCTGACCACTCTGTCATTTGCTCCGAGGTAAATATCTGGCGCGGCGTTCCATGCTGGAGACCCCCTGGGTGGAGCAGAGGCGAATACCTAGGGAGCTCGGGCAGCCAGGCCAAGCATCTCTTCCAGCACTGTAGTGCTGTGTTTTGTAATGTCGACCTATAGGGAGTCACAATCCTATGATCGAGTACCTTGGCTAGCAAAAGAGTAGGATGCTCATTTAATCCGCCCGTGAATGTTCCCTCTACCTTGGCTCCCTCTAGCCACTGGGCCAGCCACTGAAGTTGGGAGGCTAGGTAGTAATATTTGAAGTTGGGTACTCCCAGTCCTGTGTTTCGGATTGGGCGGCGCAGGATTGTCAGCGAGACCCTCCTACGACCCGCTCCCCAGATTAAGTCCCGTACTAACGAGTCCAGGGGGGCAAACCAGCTTCTAGGTAGCACCAGCGGGAGATTTACAAAATAATATAGTAACCTGGGCAACATAACCATCTTGGTCAGTGATATACGAGCCATTACCGGCACCTTCAATGAGCTCCAGAAGGTTACACATGATCTGAGTGAGCGAAGTGCTCTATCCAAATTGCCCTCGCGCATATCAGACAGGGAGTGGTAGATACATAGGCCCTGGTATTTAAAAATGTTTTGGGCCCAGTTAAGGTCGTCCGGGAATGCAGGTGGTCTCGACTGAGGTCCCGGCACCGGGAAGAGATAAGTCTTTGACCTGTTCACCCGCAGTCCTGTCAGGGTAGCGAACCTATCCAGATACTCCAAGGCCGTAGCCGACCCGGGCACCGCCTCACTCAAGTATACCAACAGGTCATCAGCATACAGAGAGATAACATGCCGTCTCCTATCTATTGTCAGCCCCATTCCAGCCCCACCTTGGCGGAACAAAGCCGCCAGTGGCTCCATCGCCAAAGTGAACAATACAGGCGAAAGCGGGCAGCCTTGCCTCGTACCGCAAAAGATCCCATATTGGACAGAGACTGCTCCACCCGTTTTGACTCTCGCAGTTGGGTGGGCATATAACATTTTAACCCAGTTGATGCAGCCCTCTCCAAGCCCCATTCGCTCCATGCATGCAAATAAATAAGACCAGCTAACTGTATCGAACGCCTTCTCTAGGTCTATTGATAATATTGCAGCTTGCTCTTGTGTTTTGGCTTCTGGATGGTATAGAATGTAGTAGTCTCCTCAGGATATGCGAGGTGTTTCGCGAGGGGATAAACCCATTCTGGTCTGCATGAATCGGTGTGGGCATATGGGGGAGCAATCTCATTGCCAGTACTTTACTTAAAATTTTAAAATGCATGTTAAGCATGCATAACGGCCTATAGTCTCCCACCCGAGTCCCTGGTGTAGTGGATTTGGGTAGTGGAATCACCGTGGCGCTTTGTGTGGTGTCCGGGAGCTGCCCCAGCTCCAGTGCTGTAGCGTACATGGTTTCCAGTCTGGTCGCCAATTGTGCACCAAAGGTTGAATAGAACTCGGCAGAGAGGCCTTCTGGGCCTGGTGTCTTCCCTGCGGCCATTAAGGTTATGGCTTGTCTTCTCTCTGCTAGCGTCACAGGCCCTCCCAGTTGTTCCACGTATTGACCGTCCAAGACTAATAGCTGCAAAGGTGACGGAAATTCTCTAATTCATAATATTCTCAGAAGAGGGTGTTGACCTCACTCAGCTCATGTATGACCGTACCCGCTTCATTACTAATGTGTGATATGTGAGAACCTCATGTTTCCGGCTTAATCAACCTGGCTAATAATCGGCCTGATTTACCCTCCTCATCGTGTATCCTGGCCAGGTGTCCTTTATAGTCAAATTTCCGCAGGCGTTCCAAGGCCTCATCATAAAGGGATCTGGCATCCAAGAGGGCCGCTAATGCCGTTCCATCCAGCCCCTGCCTATTGTCAATTGCCTGGAGGCGTTTCTCTAGCTCATCTAGTTCTCTACATAACGTTCTCCGGGCCCCAACTGACTGACTCAGGCAGTGTCCACATACCACCACCTTAAGTGCTTCCCATTCCACCAGTACCGTGGAGGCAGAGTGTGCATTCTTGGCGAAGTATGTTTCTATACAGGAGCCTAGGGTTTTGATTGAATGGGCCATCTTCTAGCATTTCAGGTCTAAACCTCCACATAGGGATCAGGGGTCTAGTCCTCAGTGGTTGATGGAACAGCAGCAGCGGGCTATGATCAGAGGCGGTGCGCCCCAAGTACTCTGTATGTGTGACTGTCTCATTCATATCTGTAGAGCAGAGGAAAGCATCCAGCCTAGTGTGTAGTTCATGGAGGGGGGAGAAAAAGGAGTATTCCCTGTCTGCTGCATGCCTCACCCTCCAGGTGTCGACTAACCTCCAGTGGTCACTCATCTCCCGGAACCCCATTGATGTTCGATGTGGCTGAGACCCCGGGAGGGGGGTATGCGAGCGATCCAACGCTATATCCTGCACACAATTAAAATCTCCCCCTATTAATATGTCTTCCGGCACTTGGTCTGTCGATTGGGCCGAAAAACTATGCAGGAAAGTTAACTGATCATAGTTTGGGGCGTAGATACTGCCTATTACTATGTCTCTGCCCCACAGTTTCCCAGTTATCAACACAAACCTCCCCTCTTTATCAATCTAAGGGGACCCCAGGCTTAAACCACACCAAGACCCCTGTGGCGAAGGCCGAATAGTTCCTTGCGTATATCTGCCCCCTCCATCTTTTATGTAGCTTCTTAATTTCGCTCTGTATGAGGTGCGTTTCTTGAATCAGTGTGATCTATATCCCCCTCCTCCTCAGATAGCTGTGCACAGTGTATCTTTTATTCATGTACCCCAGCCCTCGCACGTTCCAGGTGAGGAATCTAATAGTGCCTGTATCAGTAGCCATGGTTGGCGGTATCTTGTAAAAAAACAGCTCCCCACCACCCACCCCAGGCAATCACTACATATCGGAAGCCATCCGTATATAGCGGAAAAACAGCAATGTGTAGAAGAACAACTCCCCATAACATATAACTCCCTTATCCCAGAGCGGCTCGACAACGGTCAACTGCCCAAACTTTGTTTTTGTCACTAACCACCAGTTTAGGGTAGAAACCATAGTGGTGCAGCCAATTAAGTAAATCTGGCATCTTTCCCTGTCGCATCAGCCCTATATGTTCTTTCCAGGCAAACTCTGCTTCACAGAGTCTATGTGAGCTAAGTCCACCATCTTATCCGGCCGTGTTCCAGTATCTCGCCAGTTGTTTATCCAAAGATGTCATCCGCAGTCCCAGGGGTCACTATCAGCAAGGCCACGCTGCTGATCCCGGATGCCTCCGACCCGGAACCCTCCGTACCTTTAGCCGATCCTGTTCCCAAATCGGACGGAATCTCCGAGCTGTGGGCAATTTCTTCCACTGCCCACAGTGCCGCAGCTCTCTCCCTCTCTGTGTGCGAGGGACTTGGCTTCTTCAGGCGCTCTCGCCAGGGCCTTCTCCTGGGCCTTTCCCTTAATTCTCTGTCGGACAATTGATCACCTCATCTTGTAGAGCTTTCTTCACCTCTAGATATGACACCCTCCTTCTTTGAACCTCCAGTGTATAGTCTGGAAAGATAGAGACTTTGCAGTTGTCCACTGTGAACGGGCCCTCAGATCTCGCTCTTTGCAAAAGCAGGTCTCTGTACTTCTAATGCAGCAGTCTGGCAACTATTGGGCATGGAGGTCGACCCGGGGTTGGAGGCCTTCCCGGGACCCAGTGTGCCCTCTCCAGTGTGTAGAATGCGGACAGGCCCTCCGGTGTGACTACCGTTTTGAGCCAGGCTTCAAGATAGCCAATCATGACTTCGTCCTCTACTTTCTCGGGCAGGCCTACTTCACGGATATTGTTCCTTCTATTGCGGCCTTCTGCATCCTCTGCCCTGCGCTCGAGCATGCCCACTCTGGACGAGAGGTTCAGGATCTGATGTGAAGGCGCCGCCTGCTCCGGGGTTAGTGCCGCTATTGTCGATTCCGCCGCTTTGACCCTTTCAGTCAGCTTATGGTGTTCAGCCCGAAGGAGTCGCAGCCCCGCCGAGTCCATGCTAATGTCCTGGTGTAGTGTAGCTTTAGTGTCCGCTATTGCTTCCAGGATCTTGGTTAACTGTTGCTGCACCGGGTCCACCGGCAATTGAAGCTGTATGTCCGGCTGTTGGGGGTCAGGGGCTCCTCTCCCTGCGTCAGCAGGGCTCCCACCGACCTTGTTCTGGGCTTGCCCATGATGGTCCTCCTCCTCCCGCCCGCTGGAGGCTCACTCGAGACATGCCCCTGCAGCAGCTCCATTATTTCTCTCTGGCTTTTGCTCTCTTCAGAGCCGCAGGGGACAACTATGTGGTTGTTCCAATGCCGTGTTTAATCACACTTCCAGTGCTCTGCTGGTAGCAAGGACGTCTGCATTAGTGTGTGCTTCACGCATACCCCGCTTCCCCGGTATGTGACCTCTCTCGGGGGGGTGGGGTGGTGACTGTCCGCTCGAATTCCCAGTCCGCAGTGCCCGCACTTCTAGCCCCACAAGGATCAGATCTCCTCCGTCCTCTCGCGGCACTGCGGTCCAGGACAAGAGTCGGTCATCCGCTCCCTCTCTGTGTCAGCCGAAAAGAGCCACTCCCAGCTCATTCAGTCCCTCAATTATGCCGGCAGGCCCCCAGACCCCTCACTAGCAACTCCCGTGGTAGAGCCCTCTCTCCACGATCTCAGGTGGGGCCACCGTCCTCCCAAGCACGTCTCCCAGAGCCTATTCCGCTGTCCGGTGTCGCGCTAAGTTCAACACCACTCTGTTGCTCTCTATCGAGCACATCCTGCAGGCTCCCCCTCACCTCACACAGTGCCGATCGGCGCTCCGTTTTCTCCAGCTGCACCTGTCCCTATCGTACGGTTTGTCGCTGAGTCTCAACCTTCGCCACACGTACCTCAGCCTCCCGTCTCAACCTGGGGGCCAGTGCACTCGCGGACAGCGTCCCTCAATGGCTCCTCTGTTCGACCGTGGGCAGCCCAACTCCTACACCCGGGCCTGTGTTCCGCCCTGCTGGGCTCTGCTCATATTGCATATCCTCTAAGGCGGCCCCAGCAACCAATCGCCTCGGCATGAGCCTGATTTTACGCGCCGTCTGCGACACCCGGGCCCTCCGTATCGGCCAGGCGGTGACGTCTCCCGGCCCTTCTTCTTTGGGTCCCGGGGTCGCGTCCGCTCATTCCGTCTCTTCTTCTGGGACCCTCAGCAGTGGGACCCTCGCCCCCAAGGTGTACGGACACACCGATGACTTGGGTCCGTTCACACCTTTACAGTTCGTGCCGGTCTCCAGGATTCTCAGGAGAAATTGCGGACTGATGCGGAGCTCCGGGCTCACACGTCTGCCATGCTCAACAGTCAAGCCACACCCCCTACTCGATCCTCATATGTTGTTGTTTTTTTCTGATAAGTGACCTTAAATAAGCAGGTATGGAATAATCCAAAACGTTCATTAGGTTATTTGAGAGCAGGGCGCATCTCTAGGAACCTCTTACACCTATCCGCAGTTGCCTTGGCATAATCTTGTGTGAAAAATAAATTGGATCCCATCCATGAGATACGTCCTTTACCTTTCGCTGTCTTAAGAACATTTAGCAAGTCTGTGTACTCCAGAAACAAAATGATTACCCTTCTAGGTGTCTGAGAGGTTGTCACAATTTTAGGCGCATGAGCCAGATGGTGAGCTCGTTGAATATTTAAGGTAGTAGTTTCTGGCATTCCAAGAACTTTTGGGATAAAGGATTTAAAAAATGAGAAAGGATCTGAATCTTCCAAACCTTCTACCTGTACATAAATGCAAAGATTATTCCTTCTGTTTCCATTTTTCAACTCTTCAACTTGTCTTTTTAGTTGGTGCACCTCTGATTGTAAAAATTAGAGTTTATGATGGGGTGTGTGCAAAATACCTATTTTGTGTTCTATGTCAGTGACACTGGTATCCAGCAAAGACCATTTTTCATCCAGATTTTGTAGGCTAAGAGTAGTTTCCTCCATATAAGGTTTGAGAGCACGAATTTCCTCCAAGATAATTTCCATGGTAGTAGAACAGGAGAATTTAACTGGAGCGGGAGGATCTTTTTTGACTCTTTTATGTGAGGAAAGAATTAAGGAATTACTTGCTTTAGTGGCAGATTTGGAAGAAACTGGAACCAAAGGTTGAGACACAGGTGAGCTAGATACTGGAGCAGACTGCGATGAAGGGTCTGAATCCTCCATGTCAGAAAGTAATGCCGAGAACGGGTTAGGGTCTGAAAACGTAGAATTAATGGAAGATGTTTTAATGTAATTTAATTTAAGATGCCACAAGCAGGTTTAACAACACGGAGGTCAGCCGAAGTACCACAGGTTAGTGTCAGAAGTGATCTCAAAGTGTTTAATAATGAAAAGCAAAATAAATTACAACTGCTGCATTGAAACCGCATAGGAATTCAGAGATAAATATGCGGCCAAAAGTTACAAGCAAAT
This sequence comes from Calotriton arnoldi, assembly GCA_963921515.1. Lineage (NCBI taxonomy): Eukaryota > Metazoa > Chordata > Amphibia > Caudata > Salamandridae > Calotriton > Calotriton arnoldi. The sequence continues at coordinate 886,976 of CAWUFW010002687.1, read as the reverse complement.
AGAAATACCTGGGGCATACTGTGTTATGAAGATGCATTCAAGTAGTATATGACGCCATTGATAGTCTGCTGAGGTGCGGGAAGTGCCGAAATTGAAACAAAATGAAGGACGCGACTCAGTCAGCGCTCCTGCTGTCATAGCGAGATAATCACAGCACCGTCACAATACGGCAAGACGTTCGACTGAAGCGGTGGAGCAGCACTTACCGACTATTCCTCCTCGTTCAGCGCTCCATAGTGCCAGTTATGTTTCTCTGCCTGACCGCTTCTCCTCGTCAGGCCTGGAGCTGTGCTAGCCGACAGCCATCCTCCACGGTGTCAGGCCACACCCCTTGTACACATTTTATGAGAGAAGCTACATTAGTGTGCTGTTATATTGATACACATATTACATTTTAATTCAGGTTTTCAAAAAAAATAGTTCTATGAAAAATGCAAAGTTGAGAGAAGGCAGGGTACTCTGTTTTAATCTGTTTGCGGAGATTTCTGGAAAGGCTGAACACCTTGATTGATGATGATAATATGCAAATCATATTAGTGGACCCATCCCAAGGTGGGTAGGCCCTTGTTCACCATATACACTTTTCTCTTAATCAGTTGATCCCTAAATATATTGTCTGATCACATATACCCTAAGATGTGTATTTAACTTCTTTGATACTGGCTTATATTTATGTCTTTAGGATCTAAAGAAATGTTCGGAAAGAAAGCTTCAAACAGGTTTTCTAGCATAATCGTATACACACACCAAAGTCTACCATCAAGTCTAGTTCTTTCTTGATAATTGCAAAATACGCTTTTGCTCTATATTTCATGCACTGTCCTTTTCATAGTCACGGTTGTATGACAGAGGCACGCATGGGTAAACGACGCGTGCCTCTACTACACTGCCTAAACCACAAATGCGTCCGAACAATGCATCCCTTTTCCACGCATGCCTATACCACATATGCCTTTACCAGGCAATTTTGTGGTAAAGGCATGACTGGTATAGGGATGTGTGGTAAAGATCACACCCTATGCCACCTGCCTTAGCCCTAACAACTACCCCGACCCCACTGAGCCCTAAAAAGTAACCCTCCCCACCCTGAGCCATTAAAAGTAACCAGACCCCCTGTCCCATCTTCCCCCCAAGCACTAAAAACGTCTCCGACCCCCCGAGCCTCCACGTCAGCCCACACCCCTTGTTTACATTTTTTTGAGAAGCTACATTAGTGTGCTGTTACATTAATACACATATTACATTTTAATTCATGTTGTCAAAAAGGCATGTCCCTTTGGGGGCAGTGCTTGTGGATGAGGTAAGAACTAGGCAGTTTGCTGAAGCCACACAAAGGGTGGGCTCGTTTCTGACTTGGGTGTCCAAGAGGACATTGAGCTGAGCCAGAAGTGAAACACTGTGCTCAAGCCTTCATTGGCTCAGTCATCTAAACTGTATAGCCAAATACCAGGTTGGAAAGTGTAATTTGCATACTCACAGCTGGTAAGTTAACATTAAGGCTTTAAAAATGAAACATTCTAGATGTTTAGGGGATAATCAGTTCCCACCCTGCTAGGTAGAAAAATAGAGCTTTCTTCAAGCCAACACATAGCAGGGAGCCATTACGTTGCCACAGCAGAATTCAAGAAACGTGAACGAGAAAGAAGCCGAGAAGCAAGAATTTTCCAGTAATGCACCAGTATTCTGAAACAACATCCCTTCTTATGTAGTGCCTGCTCCAGTCATGCTGAAGTTCAGAATTACTCGACTGGCCTAGATATCTCATTTGCCGTAGATCTTGGTTTGTTCTATATAAAACATATAAAAAGATACACATACTTATTAGCCAGGCACGAAGATCACATTCACCCTGCTGTGCACATATTTTTAAAGTGCTGTAAAGAGTGTATGCGTGTGCTTGTTTGTTTGTGTTTTTTAATTTGTTTCTTGGTTTTCCAAGTCCCTCCAGGTCAGTGGATCTATGACTAAATGTAACAGATACCCATTTAAATGTAACAGATACCCATTTGTTAATATTTTTAGTGCAATGATTCGCTATGCTTGTTCTTTCAGAATTATTTTATGCACATATCTTCAGTGCCTCCAGTCTCACTTCAAACACTGATTTTGCTTTCTGTAAGATCTCAATGTTATGGAATTCGACTACCATAACTTGGCTTGGTGCCCCGAGATTGATGATATGTATATCATATTGGTGGACCCATCCCAAGGTGGATAGGCCCTTGTTCACCATGTACACTTTTCCCTTAATCAGTTTATCCCTAAATATAATGTCTGACCACAAATACCCTAAGACGTTTATTTAACTTTGATACTGGGTAATATTCATGTCTTTAGGATCAAAGAGGTGTTCGGACAGAAAGCTTCAAACAGATTTTCTAGCATAATCGTATACATACAGCAAAGTCTACCATTAAGTCTAGTTTTTTCTTGATATTTGAAAAATTTAATTTTGCTCTATATTTCATGCTCTGTCCTTTTCTTAAGAGTTTCGTATCAATGGGGTAAACCCGAAAGACCACTGGACTCGGGTAAATAGTGGTACACAAAAGATAGTCACAGTGGAAATTATTCACAATGTATCTGCAACCAATACATGGTCTATATACAAGGAATATGACAACACCAAATGGCTCATTCAATAAATGATTATGATTTAATAAATATCACAAAAAGTGTCATCATAGATCATAGACTCAAAAATTGTGAACTGAATATCACATTTAACATTTAGTAAAAACAGGTGCATACAGCGTGAAGTGATAGGTGCGTAGTTAGGATAAGTGAAAGTGATGTGCAGGGGGAAAGGTGGTGCATATATATACATCAATATACAATAATGATAACCTAACCTGCCAAATTACTGGCAAAACATACAAATGCAAAATCATAAACAAAAGATGCAGATATAGATCCTCTGTCATCCAGGTTTGATAAGTGAAAGGAAGGAGATGTCGACGTTTCGACCCCTATAAAAACCAGCAGATTTGACGTCTTGGAGGTGGGGTCTTCATCAGGACCAAGGGGGAAGGGAAGCGAAGGGTATATGTTGCACCAGTGACAGCACAGGTGTCTTCAGACTGAAAGATAGTGATGTGGGCCAGCAAGGCTCTCACGATAGCGTCGAGACTTCTGACAGCTAGCTAGGTTAGCTGTCAGAAGTCTCAACGCTTCCCAGAGCTATGGGTTACGTTTGAACCCTTGCTCTTTCTATATGGATACATCCGCGGCCTTAGGTTATTGCGTACCTTTGGTTTATTCCTATTCGGACTGCTGTACCTATCGTGAGAGCCTTGCTGGCCCACATCACTATCTTTCAGCCTGAAGACACCTGTGCTGTCACTGGTGCAACATATACCCTTCGCTTCCCTTCCCCCTTCCCCGTTGGTCCTGATGAAGACCCCACCTCCAAGACGTCAAATCTGCTGGTTTTTATAGGGGTCGAAACTACGAAGGGCAAGGGCACAAGCCAATTACAAATATGGCTGGAGAGTGAGCTGGGCTTCCATGCCATACACCAATACAGAATGCTGCAGAGCAGCGAATGCGCTGCCCAGGCTCGCCCTAAAAAAAGAAGTAAAAAACATTGTCATATACAACGCCAATAGCTCTAACTTTCACAAATATGAGACCGATTGCATTGCAAATGCTTGTTTAATTAGCATGGACACAAAAATATAGGGCAGACTGGTAAAATGCCAACAATGATGCATGAGTCTAATCAAACTTGCACTGTTATTCAACTTACTGTGCATGTTATATGTTTGTCATTAACACCTTGTAACATATTCATTATTTAAAAATCAGAACACTTTATTTCCCCGTTTTAATACTTTTCTTTTTTCATTGCCTTTTTTTACTTTCACCCTTTAATCTTTCGCACCTTTTGAAATTAGTTGTCCCCTTATTTGAGGCCCTGCCCTTGTTTCTATTCTCTTTCATTCTCTTCCCCTCATGTTTATTTCGTTGTGATTCCATATGCTTCAGCAATAGTTTCCTTGCTTTCACAATGTTTATTAACTTAATTGCTATTTCTATCACGATTCATACACGTGCACTGTTACAAAGTTGACAAGCAGTGGGAAAGCGGCTATACCAAGCCAATATTACATTCCAATTTGTAGCTAAGTCACAAAAGACAAGAAACAACAGATGGCTGGGTACATGTGCATTGTGTGGGTAGTAAAAGGCACTCATTAATAAGGGAATGTAAAAGAATATATAAAGCACATATAGCTATTGGGGGTACATTGAGATGTGTCATAGGCACGTCTGAAAGAGGATGGATGTTTGAGTTGTAAGACACACACTGTGTTTTTCCTTAGGCAAATAAACACCAAAAACGTTTTATGAAAAGCTACCGCCTAATAAAAGCCCCGGCACCTCTCCCGTGACAAATTAAGCACTGGGAAAGCAGCTGTAAGCCAGCCAATACCAAATTTCCATTCACTGCTAAGGCACAAACATGAAGGAAATGCAGCTGGCTGTGTACAGGTGCATTGTGTGGGATGTGCATTTTGTGTGAAGTTGCCTTTAAAACGAAAAGAAATGCAAGTGCTAATTGTTTTATGTGTTTACGTACATTAATTGACAGACAACAAGCAAAAAGGCGAGTGCTGATTGTTTTAGGTTTTTATGTATATTATTTCATCAACGAAGCAACAAGGAACTGGAAATGGCTGGCCACATGTAGATTGTATGGGAAGTAAAAGGCGGTTATTGAGGGGTGAATGTAAAAGAATATACAAAGTAGATACGGCTATTGGGGGTACATATGGATGTGCATAAAAGGCACGTCTGGAAGCGGATGTATGTATCAGTTGTAAGACACATATTGTGCTGTTTATTACGCAGGCAAACAACAAACATTTAATAAAAATCTGCCGCCTAATAAGAGCCCCGGCACCTGTTTAGTAACAAATTAAGCACTAGAAAAACACGCCGGGAACGTGAAAAGCCAAAATAGTAAACAAAGGCACAATCTGGACGGAATGTGGCCTCACTGTTATGGCGGTAGAGGTAGGAGCTGAGGAACGGTGCTCGAGTCTCTGGACACTCAAGAATCTGTGGTTTTGGGCAAATCAGTTAATCTCCCTGTGCCTAACAAAAATGTTTGCGTCTGTATTTAATGCAGCAGATGCTTATGTAAAGCGGTTTGATACCTCCAGGTCTAGTTAGCGGTAGATAAAACTCCACACATAATATGAAAGTAAAGTGTATACGGTAAACATAGGTTTAAAAGGATTTTATGTGGTTAAAAAATGCTGGTGTGGCCTGGAAAAAACACGCACGGATTTGAAAAACCGCACAAGATGCGCTCTAAAGGCACAAATGGTGATAAAAAGGCAAAACACCCAAAACTTTCTTTAAAAGCTGTCGCCTAATAGGAGCCCCGGCACCTCTTTCGCCAGAAATATTTTTACATTTTCCTTTAAAATTAACATATATGCAAGTGCTAATTTTCGCACTGTTTGCCTTTAAACAACATGCACTCTCCAATTGTACGGTTTCTGTGCTCTTTCTTACAAAGGCTAACACAAAAGATTTTTTTTAAAAAGCTGGCGCCTAAGAAAAGCCCCAGCACCTCTACTGTCACAAATTAAGGTCTTGGAAAGCGGCTGTATCCAACACTGTGAAAACGGCTGTAGGTAAGCCACAAACACTACAGGCATGATTAACTTAAACAACTGAGCTGGGCACATCGCAAAATTAACTCCGTAACAGCCTAATCTCTAACATCGTAATTACTGCTATGACTACTACATGTTTCACGTATTATCAAGGCGAATATCAAGGCAAGTATCGAAATTTATCATAAGCACTGCTATTTAAACATTTACAGCAAACTACAAACACGTGCACTGTTACAAAGTTGCCAATACACACGCGCGCAAAAAGTATCTCGGCCTTTTCTTGCTTATTTGCTAGTTAGCGGTAGGTTTCTTTCTTACAAAGGCTAACACAAAAGATTTTTTTTTAAAAGCTGCCGCCTAAGAAAAGCCCCGGCACCTCTTTTGTCACAAATTAAGGTCTTCGAAAGCGGCTGTAACCAGCACTGTGAAAGCGGTTGTAGGTAAGCCACAAACACTACAGGCTGTTGTAGGGATTCTGCACATACACAGAGCTATGCACAGGATAATAGGACCTCGGAGTATAATGGTGAGCCAATCATACACCTTAGTACCCACAATCCCAACCCGGCTAGCATTAGCGTCTCATTAGCAACGATGCTACCAATGATTAGACAACCCAGAACACGTTCTTTCTCTCTCAGGACTCGCGGGAGCAAGGACACCCTTTCATAACTCACTCATACCTGTCCACAACGTGCGTAATAAGAGGCACTGTATAGTTTAAAATGTTTATTTCAACTATCGTGCTCTAAGAGACAGTACACGTGCCAGTACTATCAGCATAATGCATAAGAATAAAATAATAAGCATAGTTAGAATTCCATGGAATACAAACGGGGAAAGCATTTCATAAAGCAGTGGATATAGGGCTAAATGACCATACCACCCTCCCCGTGCTATTAACTAGTTTATTATAAAAATAGAAGACCTCTGGGCATTGTCAGGCAGACCCTCACACCTCAATATCTAGATGCAAGGTTTACATCATCAGAAGAGCACAGCTCTTCTCTCTAGAAAGGTTTTTCTCCAAGTGTGTCTAACAGTGAGTATCACAATATTAAAAGCACACGAATTTCTCCAGTGCAGCTGCATTCAGTGTTATGTCTAAGTGCGAGGGGCTGACCAGATCAGCAAGAACAAGGGACATTGTTTTTCGACTTTGTACATGATGTGCAGACGAAACCCAAAGGGAACAGGAGGAAAGGTGAAAGGCAAACAGTTCTAAAATAGCAGAGGCTGGAAAAACAAAGGCACAAAGTAACGTGCGCAAAGAGGCATCATGGCAGCCAGGCCTAAGCTAACTTAGCAATGCAGACCATGAGTCCACAAACCACACTACACCCTCCCCTGGTCAGTCCATCGGCGAAGACATAGGACGAAGACAGAGTTCAAATAGATGGAGCAGAACGGCAACGTCTGTTTCGGAATAGTCCCCAATGAAGGACAACGAGTGGGACAGAAAAAAATAAAAAACACAGAATAAAAAATCCAGTGAGGCAGGACGCTGAACGTGGAGGCCCCTAATCAAAAAGAGTGTAAGTGCAAAAAAACGCCACACCTTCCAAGAGGACAGCGTTGGAATCGCCAGAAAAAAGAGACGCCATCCAGTCCAATAAATCAAAACTGCATTCATGTTCCTCGCAAGAGGGAGCAGCGAACAGCATTGCGGGACAACTTGCGTGATACTCAATATAACTTTGTTGTAGGAGATTCTGAGCAGCCGCACAGACATCCCATTGTGCCAAAAGTCCAAGTGCAGCCGCACGCGCCATGTAGCCAGCACCGGAACAGTCCCGTTCATGGGCCTCTAAGGGACCCACCAACTGGACAAAATCCGGGTGAGACAGAGACGTATTGGAGAGGCAATAATCCAAGGACCATGAGAAAGGACATCGGATGCAAGACATCACAGGTTGCATGCAAGTGAAATACGCAAAGCGAAAAGAAAGTCTATAGGACACACCGAGTGTCGCCAATGGCAGGATGCCGAAACCGGCGAGTATGCGCTCACGGAGCATCCGGAGTCGACCGTGGTCGAGGAGGGCGCCAGGAAGTGCAGCCATTGCGCAGCAAACAGACCAAAAGCATTATACCAGCCGCTAAGGCGAGGAGCAACGGAAAGCCGCCAAAGACGCTGGAAAAAATGGAATGAATAAAAGCTGGTATTACACCAAATATAGTTTGAAAGGAGGTAACAAGGCCAGAGCCCACAACGTTAAAAAAGTGCACAAGACCTTCGGTGCGGGAAGCATTGAAAACACGGTGAATCAGTTCACCGAAATGTTGTGGGAGGTTTGTGTTCAAAAGGGCCTGTATTTCACTGTGGGTACTCGCCACCTGGAGAATGAATGTCTCCCGGGCGGATGTGAGCATAACCTCCTGGTTCAATAATAGCGCCTTTATTCTGCTCAATTTATTGAAATCCGCCTTCAAAGTTGGAATGGAAGGCCAAAGGGAACTATCTATGATGCCGTGCGGGGGAGGAAAAAGCAAATTTTTGCAGCAGACAACCCTGTGGGAAACTGTTACAATATAGGGTATGCCGGCTAGCATGCCACAGCAGTCCTGATTATTTAGAAGGAGATAGCTACCATTCGCAAGCACAGTGAAAGTAGGAGATATAGAAGGAGCAGGAATGCCCTTTAAAACACAAGCAAGATTCGGAGCCGAAACATTACAAGCTCCGTGCAATTTAATGTTTTTGCAAACAAAGGAATGACCCACAGTAGAATCGCATGACTCCCCTGTGAGAAAAACTTCCTTCCCGTCCCTAAGACATTTATACATGAAAGGCAGGGACCAAAGCTCATGCAGGAAAGCACTGCCTAAAGGCTGAAAGCGGCCAACAGGATAATGTTTCATGCAAGAACTGAACTCAAATAAAGAAAAAGGCAAAGCGATAACCCCGTGTACTAGCCACACTGCAGAATCAAATTCCGCAACAGAGAATGGTAAGGGCTCTATTTTTTCGATATGTAACAGAGTGTATGCTGCATCTTTCATGGACATGAACCGCTGTTTCTCAGTCAAATTAAAAGGTAAGAATAAGGCAGAAGTGTTCAAAAAGTGCCAAGGAACTTTACCCTGTTTAAGAGTTTGCAAAGTCCATGCAAACTGCATCACTGAACGCAATGGATTTTGACCATGATATAACACAGAAACATCATCTTGTACAATATCAACAACAGAGGAAACAATATTCTCTAATGTGTAAATGCGGGAAGACAGGGTATTAATACTATTGTCAACAACTGCAAGCACCTTTTCTAGATTTGCTTGATCTATTTCCCGAAGACGGGAAGCAGCTTCAATTTGCGAAAGCTTCCAGAGTTCATTGTAAGTTTCATAAATGAATCTCTTTGGTTGAGGACCACGAGGCCCCAGAACAAAGTCGGACAGATCAATGTTGCCTGATAGGAGGGATAAATGTTGTTTAACAGAATCTAAGGAAGAGTGCTGCAACCACTGTTTACACAATTTACCAACAGAATACGTTGTAACAGTACGAGAGTCAGAAAACCTGGGGTCCGGCTGATCCTGTTTGTAACCAGGATCCGTGTCATGAAAACGCAGTTGGCAGGCATTAGATGCTATGGGCCAAGCCAACCAGGGTGACTGAACAAACGTAGACATATTAAACGAATTGTTCTGGAACAAAGCTTGCAAATTTGCAAGGGAAATATTGAAAAGCAAGCTCTCGTTGGGAGTGGAAGACAATACAGGAATGGAAGGTGCATTTAATTGTTTGGACGTAGCCAAACCCCAACATGTTGTTTGATAGATGGTTTGATTTAAAAATAAAATTTGGGCCGGGATGAGGCAAGCACGGTGCAAGGCTTCTGTGCCTTGCACCTGCCATGCTTTGGAGCCCCAAATAGATTTTAAGTCAATGGTGGCCTGCCAGTGCTCATAACCACCCACTGCTAAGGCGTTCAAAAAGGAACCCGAATACAGCAATTTGGTGTGGGTCAACATAATTTTCGGAGTGGACGAAGTGTTTAATTTAAAATAATAGGACCCAGGGTTCGATCTATCAAAGTCTGTAAAATAAGTAAACTTATTTCTAAGAGTCTGGGAGCTACCTGGCAAAGGGGTCGGACAATGTTCCCATTGGGTGTAATTAAAAGGACCCCGAAGGGTACTGGGTTTATGGAGAAAGTGGTTGCCCCAATGCTGGTAACAATATAAATCGGCATAACTTGCAGGTTCATGTACAAATCTTCAGCGTTAAAAGCAGCATAATATTTCAAATCAGTAAATAACGATTCAACTGCATGCACATCCCAATCGTCAGAATGAATATTACTTTTAACGACATCACCCATTGAAACACGGAGGACATTTGGTACATTAATAATTTCGGTGGGTCCAAGAATTTGGAAATTTACTGCATCCCATACGATGCCATCAGCGACTGGAAAAGCCGAAATGTTCACAAATGTGTGGTCACGCTTCATGATGTGAGATGACGAATGCGGAGCCAAAGTTCCAGCGACACAGTTCACTGTAGAGCGTTCTGGTAAATAGTGACCATTGATGAGTAAGAAAAAAACTGTCACAAAGCCAATGGACATGAACAGAAAAATCAGAAATAGTACCAACCAGATGTATGTCCATGGTGGGATCAAAAAATTGTCTCTGAACCAGGATACAAAAATACTGAACCTGGACGGGATAAGTGCTGAAGTGGAATCCGAGTCAAAGGAATAACGTGTTGGGCTCAGTGGCGTTGTTGGTAGATGAGCCACGGACTCGGTGGCGGGGTAGGTATACTCGGTCTCCTCGTTGCAGGGGGAATCCGGGTAGTCGAACAGGTGATCAGGCAAATCTACCATCTCAATGGCAACATCAGTGACCGTTCGGGCTGGAAGGCCACAAACATTTGTCCTGGAAATGACTGGACAAGAGACCGCTGGTGTTACACTATTCAGGATCGGCCAGATGTTGTAGCTTGACATTTTCCACTGAGATGTATCTGTTTTCCTTGCGACCAGGAAGCGGTGGTAAGATGACTGTACGAGTACCCTTCAGGCCAAGGACTGGAACCGGTGCACGATAAGAGGGGCCAAATTCTTTTTTGTTCTCCACCTTTTCTCGGACCAGGTCTCCAACTTTCGGAAGCCAGCCGGCAACCGGAATCTGCAGCGCCGCGTCTGTGGCTGAAGGTAAATGTTCGATTGCTAGTTTGTCTCGGGCTTCTTGTAAGTCCTGTAATATAGTAGAATGGTTATCTACATCAAAGATTGCGGATTGCACCGCCATGTCTAGACCATCAAGGTCGGGCACAAACATTCGTATGCCAAAGAGCATTTCGTATGGGGTCCGCCCACCCAGAGGTCTTCTAGGGAGATTATTAAGTGCACGTTGTACGGTATACAAGTCGGCCAGCCAGTTTCCTGCCAGTACCGAAGATTCTAGCTGTCAAGGATTGCTTTAAGTCACGGTTCATTCGTTCAACAATCGAATTGCCCTCAGGCCGATATGGAGACGAAAATTTCACCTGCACCCCCAGTGAACCCATTGCGTCCTTGTAGGCCTTAGAGGCGAACGCAGGACCTTGGTCAGAATGGAAGGTGCCGCAGGCAAAAATTCCCGCAAAGACACGCAAATCCCTGATGACATTTCGAGCGTCAGCACTCCGTTGTGGCCAGACCCAGATGAAACGTGTGCACGAATCCACTGCAACCAAGATGTACTTATACGCAGTGTCAGAAGAAAATGGACCGCAGTGATCCAGGTAAACACACCCAAAAGGTCTGTTAGAAATGCAGAGCGGTGTCTGTGGTGGTCGTGTAACCGTGGAAGGCTTAATTTGCTGACAAACGTCACAAGAAAGCACATAGGTACGGGTTTGTTTATATAAACCACGCCACCAGTAACGCTGCTGCAAGATGGAAACCGTCGCAGACACGCCAGCATGAGCCGAAGCCATGCCTTCGTGTGCGGCAGTTATCAAGGAAAGTCTGCGGTCCGCGTTGGGAATCAGCCGATCACCAACGTCTGGAATTCTTACATAAGGAGCCTGTTCGGGACCTAATTGATAAGAGTATTTGGAAGGGAAACCCCGTGGGTAATTAGCACCTTCCTTTGTCGCAGCAATAGCTGCCAAAATATCATTATCGATTTTAGTCATAGATCTTGTAACTGCTGCTACTGTGCACGTGGCTACTGCTGATTTGGCCGCTTCATCTGCCAAACCGTTACCGACAGCGTGTGCGCCCACACGCTGCTGGCCAAGAGTGTGAATCACCTGTGTGAGAGGCAGACGTTGTTTCAAATCTGCCACTCGAACCCAAAGCATCTTATGCTTAATTGTGCTACCTTTAGCATCTCTATAGTCGTTTTGTGACCAAAAGAATAGATTGTCATTGAAAGACTGAACACAGTAGTAAGAATCGCACACAATTAGGGTAGTCACGTCTGGATTAGCAAACTCAAGTGCGAGCACCAAAGCGCGCAGCTCGGCCAATTGTGCAGTACTGTCTCCTAGTGCCTGAGTGTGCACTACCGTCTGTTTGAACTCACCGTTCACCATAGTACCTGCAACAATAGCACATGCTGCTGAATAAGCATGCTTGGAACCCGTGGCCGGTTGTGCCGAACCATCGGTATAGATAATACATTCGTACTCCTCAAGTGGTAGCAAAGACAGAGGAGGAGGATGAACAAATTCATACTGTAAAAACTCCTGTGTCTGAAGTGAAGAATCAAAGATAAACGTGACATCCGGAGATGTCAGAGAGGTAGCCCATTGTATCCAACGGGGGTGCAAAGCCTTAGAGTTCGGTTCACTTGCTTTCGTCACTGCCTCAAGGGCAGGATATGGGGTTACCACCAAAATGCGTTTTCCCTGTGCCAGTGCGCGTTCCTTTAGAATCGCCATTTGCACTGCAGTCAAAACTTTCTCCACAGAGGAAAAGCGCATTTCTGCAGAAGTGTAAAGATGTGACTTGTATGCAATCGGTACTGTGTCACCTTCGTTAAAGGTTAAATACGTGAAACCAACTGCCCCTGGAACGATTCTAATCACCAGGTTTGTGTGGTTGTCACGAGTCAACAAGAATTTAGATTCAAGTAGATCAGACTGCAAAGACTGCAGTATAGAGGAATGCTCGGGAAGCCAGCATGACTTCGAAAAGTTAGGTTGTATCAAGGCATAAAGAGGCTTGATACGTTGGGCGAATTCGGGAATATATGTACGCCCGAAATTTTGAAAACCCAGCAAAGACTGAAGCTTCTTCAGAGTGGTTGGAGGGCACAAGAGTGCGCATTTCTCCAGAAAATGGGGAGCTAAGCCCTTACCTTCATTATTGAGCTCATAGCCCAAGAACAAAACGGTAAATTCAGCAATATGAGATTTGGCAAAGTTAAACTTGTAACCTAAGACCGCAAATTCAAGAATAATGCGGTCCACTCGGGAAAGATGTGGCCATAATTCATCGTCTGTCAGATAGATATCGTCGACGTACGAACACGCATCTGGGTCTATGTTGTCCAACAAAGAGACAACACGGGCGGCGAATACACCCGGACTGTTCTTGTAGCCCATGGGTAAACGCCGGAATTTGAATTTTTTACCACTGGAAGTGAAAGCGCTCCATTGGCTGCACTCCGGGGCTAAGTTGTGCGTGTAAAATCCATTGGATAGGTCAAGTGTCGTTTTTATATTTTTTACGAACGAGACTGTCTACAAGCGCAGAACTGTGGGTATTTTGTACCGCAAAGGTCCGACAATGAGAGTTCAAATGTTGGTAATCCAAAACTAGGCGGTACGATCCATCGGGTTTAGAAACCGCGAAAAGGGGATTATTCATGGGTGATACGCATGTTTCAATTACTCCTTGATATTCTAACTGTGTCAGAATTTCGGAAACGGGACCTTTAGCTTCCCGCTTGATGGGATATTGGGGTTGTGGCTGTGGCAGCGACCGCAAAGGAATATCTTGGGGGGGCAGAGTCTTCATCCCAGCCCACGTGATTGCGGTATAACGCCGGAGCCAGGGACTTCAGCCCACTCCGCTGCGAGAGCCTCCGCTTTGTCCTTGGGGACATGACGAGAAAAGCTCGGAAGGATTACCTCCTCCCCTCTCCGCGCAGAAAGTACGAATGGGGGCGGCCAATCCGCCTCAGCTAACAAAATGTCGTAAGAAGAGGTCAGATTCTCCCCAAAAATCCCTTTAATAACACGCTGTATGTCACCTTCAATTTGAATGACGATATTATATAGTCTGTCAGGGGGTGCCACTCTGGTGTCAGCGGTCTCGACAGTAATGAATGTATCAGTTGCTGTCGCCTCCACATGAGGACGTAGTGCCTCCCGCACTATGGTAACTTCCGCGGCGCTGTCTAGGAGCGTCACTGCCCACGTCCAATTCAGGAGTCTCGTTCTCACCGTCTGTGGCATATCTCGCTGTTACAGCTGCAACTTTTTTCTTCTGAAACTGTGGGCGAGAACGTTGAAATTCTTCTGGTTTCCCTCGGACTTGTTGTCGAGGTTGGTCTCGTCCCTGTGGAGCCTCTCGACCCCTGCCTCTATCCTGGTGATCTCCTCCACCTGTCTGGGAGGTCGACGGTGCCTGTGAAGAACGAGGAGAATGCGGATCAGGGACTTGAAATTTCTCTGGAGATTTTATTCTCGCTCTATCGCGCAAATCATATGTGCGTTCAGAAGATACGGAAACCGGGGATGCGCCTCGCGACCCTGGCTTCTTCTGTTGCTTACCCTGTTTTTTCAACCTCCAGCTCTTTTTTAGTAAAGAACGGTTTCTCATATTTCTCAGATTGAGTTTTTGGTTGTGGTTGCGATTGTGTTTGCGTTTTAGCAAAAGGGTTTGACTCCCAGGCTATTGCGGCCAATGGTTTTGTAAGCCTGTGCAATAATTTTCGGTAATTTGCGCTGCTTGTCCGGTTCTGGGATCAAAGCCAAAGCATTAGCTACTTGAAAGTTAACTGCATCGCCCTTGACATTCGCAAGGATCAAATCAGCCACTACATCGAACACTCCCACCAGTCTCATCCCTAATTCCACAGCCGCTTCAGGGCCATGCTCATCCTGCACTCGTTTAATTACAGAGGGGAGAACTGTCATGGAAGGAGTGCCGAAACACTTCGCATATACTGCTGCGAATACCTTACCCCAGTTGTTGCATTCTGCCAACTCGGGAATCAAGTCTTTTGGCAAACTAATCGTCAATATCCTGTGTTTTTCCACAGGAGAAGTATTCGGAAAAACTGCCTCGAGCTGGTCAAATTTCTCTGCAAGCCAATAAGGCATATCATCCTTATTTTGTCGGCGCTTGCCCATCACCGAATTAACCATGATGGGACTTATGGTTACACCGCCCGGTCCAGCTGGATGCACTGCAACTCCAGGCGGGGCTCCCTGGATGTTGCCTGTCACATACTGTACTAAAGCTCTATGCACACGTATCAAAGACGAATGCAAATTACGCAGGTCAGCGACTGCAAGCGTCCTATAACGCGGATGTGGGGTATACCCGGCCAAAACAGGCCAAGTGGCCCCTTCAATCGATAAGGGGCCTAAACGAACCGAGGTAATCGGTTGGGGGAGGGCGCCATCAAACCAAACACGGTGTTGCCATGCCGTGAGCGGTACTTCAAGATTCCTATAAGGCCTATAGACATTAGGAAGTGCGGTGGCTGTATATTCATGGAACTTTTTATCAGTCCCATCCACCGCCGGAAAGGTGATCCAAGAGTAAAACACCTCAAAGTGGTAAGCCGGATCCGCTTGTACCACAAAGATCAGATCGACACCCGCGTCAGGCACTCCATACGCTGCCAAATGAGCTTTGAGCGCTGCGCGGCTATGTGCCGCAATTTGGACAGCCATTTAAGGCCAAAAATATTCGACAACCTAGTAGGAGGCAGCACAATATAGGGTTTTATTTAAACACCTTTTAACAACTTCAAGCTTGAAAGAACCTATAAAAACGTCAATATAGGAGGTATCACCCTCATACACGCCTCCGGAAGCGTCCGTGAAGGGAGTTGTGGACAAGCACAAGAACTACTCAAGCGTCCCGCAGATAAGCAGCCCACTTCGTTGGTGGCGCCATGTTGTAGGGATTCTGCACATACACAGAGCTATGCACAGGATAATAGGACCTCGGAGTATAGTGGTGAGCCAATCATACACCTTAGTACCCACAATCCCAACCCGGCTAGCTTTAGCGTCTCATTAGCAACGATGCTACCAATGATTAGACAACCCAGAACACGGTCTTTCTCTCTCAGGACTCGCGGGAGCAAGGACACCCTTTCATAACTCACTCATACCTGTCCACAACGTGCGTAACAAGAGACACTGTATAGTTTAAAATGTTTATTTCAACTATCGTGCTCTAAGATGTAGTACACGTGCCAGTACTATCAGCATAATGCATAAGAATAAAATAATAAGCATAGTTACAATTCCATAGAATACAAACGGGGAAAGCATTTCATAAAGCAGTGGATATAGGGCTAAATGACCATACCACCCTCCTCGTGCTATTAACTAGTTTATTATAAAAATAGAAGACCTCTGGGCATTGTCCGGCAGACCCTCATACCTCAATATCTAGATGCAAGGTTTACATCATCAGACAAGCACAGCGCTTCTCTCTGGAAAGGTTTTTCTCCAAGTGTGTCTAACAGCGAGTATCACAATATTAAAAGCACACAAATTTCTCCAGTGCAGCTGCATTCAGTGTTATGTCTAAGTGCAAGGGGCTGACCAGATCAGCAAGAACAAGGGACATTGTTTTTCGACCTTGTACATGATGTGCAGACGAAACCCAAAGGGAACAGGAGGAAAGGTGAAAGGCAAACAGTTCTAAAATAGCAAAGGCTGGAAAAACAAAGGCACAAAGTAACGTGCGCAAAGAGGTATCATGGCAGCCAGGCCTAAGCTAACTTAGCAATGCAGACCATGAGTCCACAAACCACACTACAAGGCATGATTAACTTAAACAACTGAGCTGGGCACATCGCAAAATTAACTCCGTAACAGCGTCATCTGTAACATCGTAATTACTGCTACAACTACTACATGTTTCACGTATTATCAAGGCGAGTATCAAGGCAAGTATTAAAATTTATCGTAAGCAATGCTATTCAAAGATTTGCAGCGAACTACAACCACGTGCACTGTTACAAAGTTGCCAATACACGCAAGAAAAAAGTATCTCGCCCTTTTCTTTAAAATACATCACACGCAACAAACCCAAAAATTATCAAAAGCACTGCTATTGCGTAAACAAACACTACAGGCATGATTAATTTAAACAACTGAGCTGGGCACATCGCAAAATTAACTCCGTATCAGCGTCATCTGTAACATCGTAATTACTGCTACAACTACTACATGTTTCACGTATTATCAAGGCGAGTATCAAGGCAAGTATTGAAATTTATCGTAAGCAATGCTATTCAAAGATTTGCAGCTAACTACAACCACGTGCACTGTTACAAAGTTGCCAATACACATGCGAGCAAAAAGTATCTCGCCCTTTTCTTTAAAATACATTAAATGAAAAAATGCTTTTATATAGCGCATGGCTACCCGGAGGCATCCCAGTGCTGCAGCGGATGGTACATCACACGCAACAAACCCAAAAATTATCAAAAGCACTGCTATTGCGTAAACCAACACTAGAGCCATGATTAACTTAAACAACTGAGCTGGGCACATCGCAAAATTAACTCCGTAACAGCCTAATCTCTAACATCGTCATTTCAAGCCATTAATCCCATGTATACAGTACTTAGGCGGTGCTGTCTGGGCGTGCCCCCACAAAAAAAACAAGGAGAGCGAGCCGAAATGCAAGAGTAGGCGGCTGGAGCAGCAGAGTCGGCGCAGCTCCCTGTACAGGCTGGAAGACCTCAGCCTACAGAGAACAACAAGGAGCGAGGGGCGCGAACCAGGCGCCATGGAAAAAAAAAAAACCAAAGTAGTGCCTACATTAAAAGATGCCGCCCTGCAGCGCAAGTTAACAGTAGTTGATGGATGCTGCTTCCTCCAGAAACGGAAGAAAACGGAAATGACATGACGGACCACCAGCCAACAAAGAGCAAGTTAAGAAGAGCAATGCCAGATTTCACCAATGGTAAGTGACGAAGCAAAGAGAAATGCAATGGGTGGAGTTTAACTAGTAATACAGATTACTTCATGCCTCGTAGAGGCAGCGCATGCGCTGCCTATGCGAGACCTAAAAACTACCCCCACTCCCCAAAACCCGGCCCCAGACCCACTTGCCTCACCACGTCCTCTCCTGATCCTTCCTATTCCTCGGCCGACCCAACTCAGCATCTGGACCGCGCATTATATTAACTACGCTTATGCGTGGTTAAGGCACATGTGGTTGCTCTTGCATTGGAACGGCACGTTTGGCTCTGCCCGCGTTGTTCAGGCCATTTCCCCTTAGTCACATATACTCAATAACCTTCTCCTGCGTCTGACACTACCTTATTCTGTTTCTCTCCCTTCACATACAAGCAAAACGCCCTTTTCTGACATATCTCTTCCGCTGTCTATTGATTGCGTAAAAATTTGTAGAGTTTGGGTTTTGAAAATTGCTACCACCCCAGGGTCACCCTGTAAAAGAAACCGAAATTCACAACAGCTTGTATGTGAAGATGCCATTCATATGTTTTCAAGACATATATGTCGCGTCATTACTCCCTTTGGACAAGGTTTTATCTCTTGCACATTCTGATTAGGCTAATTATAACAAATAAAGTCACAGGTTAATAGCAGCACCTATAGCTACATTAAGAAAGAGCACCAGCACCTCTATTAAGTGGCCTACAGATGACTAAATAGGCCACAACTTTACGAACGGTGCTAACATTAGCATTATGTACCAGGAAGAGGGCTCACACATGGGTTTATCATTTTTTATATATATTTTTTATTTGTATTTTATCCTTTAACACTTGACGGGCCATATTTCACTACTATCCTCAGGTTAGCATACGTTTCCCATCTTACAACCTGCAGGGACGTTTGGAGTGACGCCACATGTCATTATGCCCCTTGTCTTGATTTGCTTATTATACATGGAGTCTACGCTCAAGGTTTTTGAAATCAGAGCTCATGGCATTCTAGATTATTACAAAACCAGATAGCACAGAATTGGGGTAAGGGGCATAATTCTGTGCCAGGACTGGAGGTGAGGATTATGCTTTACGCCTTCTTCACTTTATTCACAGCAGCCCTTTTATTTCAGTCAAACAAGAACCACATTTCCCATGGAACATTGGGAATGGTAAAAACAAAAATTGGGGAAAACGGGCCCAAAGTCCAACAGGTACCCAATCACAGGGTAGCGTCTACATCCTAGTCCCTCTCCTCTGTTCCCACTGCCTCTTTCTTCGCTGCTCGCAGCCGAGATAAGTGGCATTGTCCTTTTTTCTTACCTTATGTGTATGGTTGACAGTGTTCTATACTCTGTGTGAGTGTATGGACGGTGTAATGGGACCGCTTTGCGCTCCTACGCAGCAGCATTTAATTCACTGAAGAGTGCAGAGGAGTCTTCCCTCCACTAGGTGGCGCTGTGGTAGCTCCACTTTTTTATTGTTTGCATTGGGAGATTTTGGAATTCCTGTCAGTGAAGGGAGCCAAAATCGAGCGCCGCTTGCCTGATCCTCGGCTGCCCCTGGAGAGTGACGCCCCTGGCTTGGGTCCAGCACAGGCTTGAAAGCCTAAAAATTGCTGAATTATGACGCCCTTCTCCACTGGCACAGAGTGCAGTGACGCAGAGTAGAGTGGTGCAGAGTAAATTGCAGTGGCGTGGAGTAGAGTGGCGTAGAATGCAGTGGCGTACAGTAGATTGTTTCAGAGTAGAGTGAAGTGGCGTACAGTGAAGTGATGCATGGTAGAGAGGAGTGGTGCAAGGTAGAGTGCAGAGGTGTGGAGTAGAGTGGCGTAGAATGCAATGGCATAGAGTAGAGTGATGTAGAGTGCAGTGGAATGGACTGCAGTGATGCAGAATAGATCAGTGATCTAGAGTGTAGTGGCATACAGTGCATTGGCGTAGAGTGCAGTAGAGTTTAGTGGTGCAGAGTAGAGTGCAGTGGGGAGAGTGCAGTGGCGTAGGGTAGAGTGGAGTTCAGTGGTGGAGAGTGCAGGCTTGCAGAGTAGATTGTCGTAGAGTGCAGTGGCATAGAGTGCATTGGCGCAGAGCACAGCGGTGCCGTGGCGAAGAATGCAGGGGTGTGCGCATTGTAGATTAGAGTAGCATAGAGTGTAGTGGTGTAGAGTGCAGTAGAAAGGCGTAAAGTGTAGTTGCATAGAGTGCAGTGGCATAAAGTAAAGTGGCAGAGAGTGCAGTGTTTCTGAGTAGAGTGTCATAGAGTGCAGTGGTGTAGAGTAGAGTGTCATAGACTGCAGTGGTGTAGAGTAGAGTGTCATAGACTGCAGTGGTGTAGAGTAGAGTGGCGCAGAGTGGTGCGGAGTAGAGTGGTGTAGAGTGCCATGGTGTAGATTGGCATTGAGTGCAATGGCATAGAATGTTGTAGAGGATAGTGGCGAACAGTGCAGTGGTGCAGAGTAGATTTGTGTAGAGTGCAGTGGCGTAGTGTGTATTGGTTTATTGAAAAGTGACGTAGAGCGCATTGGAGTGGTGCAGGGTAGATTGCAGTGGCGTAAAGTGTAGTGGCATAGAGTGGAATGGTGCAGAGTAGAATAGAGCGTCATAGACTGCAGTGACGTAGAGTAGATTGTTTCAGACTGGAGTGAAGTGGCATAGAGTGCAGTGGCATAGAGTTGAGTGTCGTAAGTGCAGTGTCATAAAGTGCAGTGGTGCAGAGTAGATTTGAGTGGTTTGAGTAGACTGGTGTAGAGTGCAGTGGTGCATAGTTGAGTAGTGTGGGGTAGAGTGCATTGGCATAGAGTAGAGCGTTATCGAGTGGCGTGGAGAGGTACAGAGTAGAATGCAGTGATACAGTGCAGAGTGGCATAGTTTGGAGTGGTGCAGAGTAGAGTGTAGTGGCGTGGTGTGGGGTCAAATAAAGTATACATGGTGTGGTAGGGCACTGTCATTACAGACAACACATCTTCAATTGAAATGACCATTACATTTGCACAGACATATAGTTTTTTCTTATGAAAGTATACAATGCACAAACGATAATGTGTGGAAATGTCATCACCTAGTGTATCGATTTGTTTTGATTGTATTCAAATGTTTTGTTTCCACCACACTTCAGAATTACCAAAAAATGTGTTTCATTTGAGCTTTCCGAATTCTGATATATTCTGAAATATTAACACAGTTCATTTTTGTTGTGTGCTAGAAAAAATACCATCCTACAGCCTCTCCTCTCATCTGGGTATCCAGCAGGATTGTCACATAAATCCTCTCACTTTGAAGTCAGAGAAAGAAAAGTAAACTCAAAGCTGCCTGGATGACCAAGCCTGCCATTTGACCTCTGGCGTTGAATGCGCAGCAAACGTGACAAGATAAGAATAAGATTTAAAGACCTGTTTACAGAAATTCACTGCTGGTGGAAGAATACAGTAAATATTGTTTGGGCAAGGGAAGGGAAGAACTCAAGCTGGACAGCCTAGAACAAATAAAGGCAGTATATAGAAAGCAAGTAAATATGAGTTTCAAACCACAAATCCAATGGTAAGCAACGGGCGGAATGCATTCTCAGGGAAGCTTTCTGAATGTCCCCAAGATGTTAGCAAACCAGAGCTTTGACCTAAAAAAAGGAGCTATTTCAAGAGGGCACTATAAGTACAAAGCATGCAAAACACCCTACTTCTCTTTTTATGGTCTGATGCCTTGAATTTTACATTGCCTCCTAACAAGGCACCCAGAGTAAAACCAAAACTGAAGCTTGGTTGTTAAAACATAACTGGTATAAACAGAATAAAGGAGACAAATCTTTAATTACATAAAGTGTGCACACCTAGTTTATTTTTCTGCAGAGTGCAACATTGTGTGTAACATGCAAACTACTTTACTCTGGCAGTTGTAAGGGACAGTGTTAACAAGATGTTGTGTCTGTGCCTTCATGCAAGACAAAATCATTATTTATTGCTGAAAACATTTTCAAAAGAATCTAGTCAATGTGCATTCTTTTCATAGTAAAGCAACATCTTCCCTGCATTGGCATCCTTTTTAGGTCGAGCCTGGGCAGCGCATGGGCTGCTGCGAGGCATGCTGTATTAGAGTATGGACTTGAAGCCCCTCCCACTCTCAGCCCATATTTTTCATTGGCTTATGTCATTGTCCTTCGTAAACGCTGGCTTCTGATTCGTTAATAGGCTTTTTAGTTCCTCCTTAGTACCGCCTTGTCTTCATTTGTAACCTCCCATCAGGCCTGGATCTTTTACCGTATCCTTACTGTACAGCTTGTATTAGCCCTTAGCAAGAACTCTTTGCTTAATTAATGTAAACACTGTACATGCTTATTTAAATATGCACGGGCGCCGCGCATGATGCTGTTGCACGGTGCCCATTTTATCATAAAAAAATATATATATATGCACGGGCGAAGCGCATGATGTTGCACGACACCCGTTTTATCATTTTTAATATATGCACAGGCGCCCCGCATGATCATGGCGCCCGCTTAATTTGATATGCACGGGCGCCGCGATGATGTTGTCTCACGGCGCTCATTTGATCATTATTTTTAAAAAATATATGCACGGGCGCCGGGCATGATCGCGGCGCCCCCTTAATTTGATATGCACCGGCACCGCGCATGATGTTGTTGCACAGCGCCTATTAGATCATTATTTTTTTTTTAAATATATGCACTGACGCCGCGCATCATCACGGCGCCCGCTTAATTTAATATGCATGGGTACTGCGCAAGCATTTACAATGCAATAGGTCTCGCATTTGTGAGAATTTGAGCTATTGCCATTGTAAATGACAATGCCTTTTATTTACGTGATGGTTTTTAAAACATAAATCAAAGGCATTGTCATTTACAATACCAATAGCTTAAACTCTCGCAAATGTGAGACCTATTGCATTGCAAATGCTTGTTCCTATTTAGTAATCTGTGTTAAAATGACAAAATGATGCAGAAATACTGATACAGAATGTGCCCTTTTCTTACAGCATAATTTATTCAACCCTGCCTCTCTTACTCTGTCTGTCTCGTTCTGTCTTTTCATATCGAACCCCTATCTCTATCTACACCTTTCTGTCTAAGTCTTCCCCTAACTTTTTATCCTTGTTTTTCTCTCTCTCTCTCTCTCTCTCTGAACTCTCTCTACCTCTCCCTCCACATCTCTCATTATCTTTATCTGAGTTGTCTTCCTATTTTTGTTCTTTCTCTTGCGTTTTTCTCTCCTCTCGTATCTCTCTTGTTCCCCATCTGTACATCACCTTGTTCTGGGCTGTTTATAAATGTCTTGAATGGTCTGGGCTCAGTGCTTTATTAGGTCTTGCATGAGACAGTGCATGCGCGCTCGCTTGCAAGACATCACATGAGGTACTCCAGCATATTTTATTCTGAGCAAAACATCACTCCCTGAGCAAAACATCACTCCAACGTATTTTACTTATTAATAATTAACAGTTCACAATATTGGCACATCTATCAAGTTTCCCTGGTATATATGTGACTAGCTGCTTTAGATCAGGTTTCTTCTTGTTTGCATTCTGGATTTTGAAGCCCTTGTTTTATAATGGGATAAACAAGACTACAATTTCCAGAATACAAATAAAACAAGAATTTCCGCTTTGTCTTCCAGTGCTTGTTCTGTATGCTGAACAGCACCACCAAAAAAATAAAATAATGCAGAAGCTGAAGAGCATCAGCAAAAAAAGCCAAAATCTGACACCAGCATAATAGAGAATGTGGATTAGCTTCCATGGCTGATGTGCATATTGTTGGTTCCTGTTTGAGGGGGCATGGTGGACAAACAAATGACAGACTGTGATGCGGATC
Source organism: Calotriton arnoldi (assembly GCA_963921515.1). Taxonomy (NCBI): domain Eukaryota; kingdom Metazoa; phylum Chordata; class Amphibia; order Caudata; family Salamandridae; genus Calotriton; species Calotriton arnoldi. The sequence goes on along the minus strand of CAWUFW010002687.1, from coordinate 863,421 downwards.
CAAGTTGTTACAGTGCGATAGCTATACCCAGATGCGGATCCGGTGCTCACTGAACCATAGGGTTCAAGCTGCACCCTGCTAACAAAGCCCAAATGTGCCGAAACCTGCCTAGGGTTGCTTGTGTTCCCAATCAGATGGGATCTGGCCTGATAGTTCGTAGTGGAGCAGGCCCAAAACTGATACGGCTGGTTTCTGTCTGAGGTGGCATTTTGGGCAAAAAAGGATGGCCTGGGATGCGGCCCAAGTAATTACATATAGCTGAGATTACGTCAAGTATTCCGCCCATCACTTTTTTGTTTTCATCATACATCGTGACGTGACAGCCAGTTTGGCTTTTGACCCGAACGTGATAATGTATTTGTGTACATATGTTTTGACGCAGCAGCCATTTGTGGCTTTTATTTTAATTTACTGTTGGGAGATTTTGGGCACCCATCATATAGTGCTGAAATTACAGCCCTCCTAAAAAATATTCAAAAAAGAAACAGGGAGTGGTGCGGAAGCAGCAGAGGATTTGGTGGGGGAGCACGTCGATGACGAGTGGCCGTGGGCAGGGAGAGGTGCAGTGCTTAATTTGAGCCGGTGCTTTCCAGTGTTCAGCACTGGCACCTAATCCTCAGCACCTGCACTTATAGCACCAATTAAGGACACACTCATTTGGAAGGCACGCGATTTTCCCTGGAATCACAGGATGTTGAGCCATGCCGAGACTCGAACCCGGTTCCCCAGCTCCGAAATCGGCAGCTCTAGCCATTAGGTCAAGTCCTCTCCAGAGTAATAAGTGCCGGGCTCTAGTCAGGAGGCAGTCTGCACCAGCACATTTCTCCTGTTAGCGCTGCCTCCTGAGGAGAGCCCCGGCACTTTTTATTTTACTAATTAACCACTGGAGAGGTGGGATGGGAGCAGAGTTCAGTTGAGCTCCGCTGCCAGAGCGCATGTTTTCATTAAGCATCTGCGTTCCTTCCTCCTTCTGCTCCAGCTGAGAGTGTGATAAACACAGAAGCACGCTGTGTTTAGGTATGCAGAGTTACAATCCAAATATTCTCCAATTAGGCACAGTTAGTTTACTTAATGCTCTGAGAGTAGTGAATAAGAGTAGGGTGTAAAATCTAGGAAATATATTCCTATGAAACATGCTAGAAATGTTTGTCTTTTTCACATTACTTGTAACGCTAATTATAGCAATATGTTTTATATGTTGTGTGGTCACAATGCATGTACTAAGTAGCAAGTTACGGCAATAAATGTTTAGAAACATACATTGTGTCATTATTAGTATAGCTGCTCCAGTGTAACATTCTAAGCACAAAATGTGGGTTTCCCATTTACCACTGCGTCCCTGAAAACAAAAGGACTGTTTGTTTACTAGAAAACACCTCTCCCCATGAGACGGGGCAAGGTGTGGGTCTCCAGTTTGCCCGATTCACCTTCCTTACATATAAAAACATTGAACTAAGTCCTTGCGTTATAGGGTTAGGGTATCTAAATCTTTAGACTCAGGTTATACCCCTACGATATACAACAGTGCGCAGTCAGAGAGCGGTGGGGAAGCGACGGACGCACAAGGTTGGGATAACAACATGAAGAGTGTGAGGAGGTGAGAAGACAAAGGGGAAGCATGGGAAAGAGACCAAGAAAATAGATGCACTCCTGTAGAGTTTTGAAAGCAAAAGAAAAAAGTAGTTCCCTGAATGCAGTGGAAGCATACAAGTCTTCCAATCAGAAGGATATTGAAAAAGCTATGCTCCATGGCTTGGGCAAATACAAGAAGAGTTAAAAAATGATTTAATAAGAAGCAAGCAAATGAGATTGACAAGAGAACCAGCCAATGATAAGTAACAGGCAGACCCAAAATCCAGTGCAAGTATTGGTATTGAACACTTGGTCTTTCGACAACAGACAGCTGTCTGTAATTGAGGCCTGAAAACCTGGATTGGAACAGCTAGTCATGCAATGATCTGTGAAACTTGGGAAAGATTTTTGTCTGATCATTGGGAAATGTATGGACAGTGCTAAAAAATATGAGTCTCAAAAATGACTGGCGTTGATGGGATCTGCAAATTAATGTATGTACTGTGGGGCATTCACGTTGGGTATCACAATAAGGTAGAACGTGACACAGAACTGGGAAGAAACTTTAAAGGTTAGGAACAACTCACGGTGGTCAGGTTAATCACTGACCTGGCTGAACCCTCCCCGAATCCCGTCTACACCCAAGAGTGCCACCCACACTCCTGACCACAGGCACACTGTATCACAAGGCACCACAGCGCTGCTGTTGATGCAGCGGGGATAGCTGCTCGGACTACATTGTGTGCTGCTCTTGTCCCCTGTAGGCTGCCTGTGCTGCTTCGTTGCTCAGGCTGGTGTCTTCCCCCCTTACCAGTTCTTTAACCCCTTCTGCAGCATACCTTAGGTGACACCCTGCCAGGGATTTTTGGTTTCCCGGATGGAAATGGAGGGCGTGAGCTGTCCTGTTGCTCAGTTGGTGTGAAAGGGATAGTTGGTGTTAAACAGAGTGTGGCGTTACCCTCTCCCTGGGCCAAATCTATTGTATTTGAAAATGTTTGTTTTTAATTTTTAGTTGGCCAGGCGTCAGTACTTTTCCTCTGGCCCCCGGTGAGCTCTCTCGACTTGTCATCCCTTCCTACCTGTTAGGTCTCTTCCACCTCAGTAGACTAGAGTTTATCCCAGGATAATAGTCTCCATTGTTGCCTCCATCTCTTTAGTAATCCTGACGTTCTTTTTTTTATTTCAGACTGAAGAAGCATAAGAATGGGACCTCTCTGCGTTCACCTGCTTGGAAATATAAAGTGCGCTTTTTTTCGATTAGGTCCTTTGTTTAACGTGGGAAAATGCTGTCGTCCTCACTGCGCTATCTCTGGGGTGTCAAGACGATATCTTCAAAAAATGACAGGCCCTGCTCACAGCAATCAGAAGCAGCAATCAAGAAAGAGCAGTGGGTTTTGTGTTGAACCATGGAACAAGTCTTACTTCTCCAAGCAGTTTCTTTCAAATCCTAAACTACCTCCAAGTCATAGCAGTGTGCCACTGGGTCTGAGCACATCTAACAACTGTAGAAGCCACGGCTTCCTGTCCTCACTGACTAGCAGACATATTCCTCCACCAAACACCAGCTTTCAAATGGGACTTCATGGTGCTTTGGCTTCAAAAGCTTTTCAGATTCAGATCAACCGGCATATCCATACCTCACCGCGAGCAAATCTCCTGATACCTCCTCAGGTGTGGCTGCTCCTCAAACCAGCACAGAAACTGTTTGCAATCATCATTGGCAGGTGACTGACCTACTTCTTTATGTTGTGAATATTTGTATAGAATTTTACCAATGCTTTAAATGGTTCGGTACTCACATGGACTTAGTACTGGAACTTTTTCATTTTATACTCTTGAGTACCGGAAGTTCTCCTCGGACAAGAGTGGTGCTCTGCTCATTATCTCATAGCTCGTCGGCACCTTCAAAACTCTGGAAGTCAGCAGATCAGGGTGTGGCTGCAGAATGTTTGGCTTATTCTTTGATCTTGCACATTGGGGGAAGACAGGTGGCTGTAAAACCTAATGGGTAGGGGTGTGGGGTGCATTGTTCAGGGCAGTACAGCTTTTTAGCATGCCTCTGGTTTTAAATGACTGAAAAACTGTGCCCACCAGCAATTTAAATTCAACAAATTTACTTGAAAGTAAATCCCTGCCCTCTTCAGAAATTTCCTGATTAACCTCAAAGAAAAAAAACCCTAAAAGGCAAAACAAATTGTTTAAAAAAAATGTTTTTACAGAGTAGTTTGGTGCATTTAAAACCAGCAACTTTTTTTCGCATGGGAAACCAGACATAAACAAACGTGACAGGAGACTCCATTGAATTTATTACACATTTAGACATTACTGGTTTTTAACTGGTAATGCTTTGAATTCTGGAACTTGTAGTTTCCCTTTCTCCTCCTTGTAGGAAAGGGATTTTAAAAATTTGCAACATGCATAGCACTGATGGCAAAAATCAGAGACCATTTGAACATGCATGTCATATAAAATGGAGCCATTCGGAAGCTACCAAGCCCCTGTTCATATATTTTTGGGGTGTACACACATCCATTTAAACAAATATCAACAATGACCATAGTTTTGACTTTTTTTCATTACAAGGATTCCTTTCAGGGCACTGCTTTTGGCGTAGGCTGTGTGCATTCATCGAGGCAGTCAGTGAATCCTTTCATCTCTTTGCATCTACTTAGATAGGGGACAAGATCCTCCTGGCAGAGTATGCATCCTTCACACTAGAGGCCATTCTGATGTCTGGAGTGGAAATATTATGCAGGAAGTGGCTTATGCATTTGCTGGAAACTCGTCATAAAATTACATAGAGGGCCAGTGTGCTTGCTGGAAAGCACAGCATGCAACAGATTTGTTTTTCTATGTAGATAGCTCTGTTGGTTACTGTTTTTGTTGCAGAGATCCTTGTATTACCCTGTAGGTCACAAGTTAAAATCATTGTCATATAGCTTAGGAGCTTCAAGGAGCTGCAGGCAAACAACAAGGCATATATTGGGAACCCTACAGTTTTTTTCTCAATTTGTTATTATTTTAAGGTTGCTAAAAAGGATTACTTTGGGTAGCAATAAACACATTAGTAAGTGCTATGTAAATGGTTTTTAGTGGACAGGGACAGATTTTAGTGGACAGGACAAGTTTAGTGGACTCATGGACAGATACTTCCGACATTCTTAGAATGCATGCACATTTTTGCATGCAAGGCTTCGGATCAAAAACACGAGCCCCACTGCTTGTACCACCCTTCGCACCGCCCTTATGCCTGCCCCACACTCCACCGCTCCTTTTGGTGAATACCCGCTCTGGTTTTTCATTTAAAACACTGAATTTTACTACAGTGTGTAGTTAACTGGAAAGCTGGCTTTTTAGCTTCCAGTGTTTATTCTGATTTCTATTTTGTTTTCATTTGCCCTAATCATCAAGTCACTGCCAAGAAGGACTTCTCTCGGGAAATTGAACAAGCCAGAATTTCGTTTTGTGATGTTTGAGCCACCTGAGTTATATTCACATTTGTATTGGGTTGCCAATAATAGTTTTCTGTGGCAAGGGTGCACTTTTGCAGTATTTAACTTTATGCTGCAACTTGTCTCAATTGCTTTTGTCCTGCAGGTCTCAAGTTAGAGTCCTGGCAATGGCAATTGCGCCTTTCATCCTTCACAGATCGATGCATTGAGTACCCTTAGACTCGGTAACAAACCTGCTATTTTAATGTGCTTAGAAATAGCAAAAACATGGTATTAAGGGGTGCATCAAAACTTTATTATTTTCACAAAACCACATAATTCCAAGTAACTACACTTGCATATGGAATGAGGCAGATTTACCTATGAAATGATCTCTCTGTTTTGTGGCTCTACATAACCCCTGTGTGTATTACAATATATGCAAGTGGATAAAATAATTTTATTTATTTGTTGAGCATGAGAAATCCTGTGCAAAATGGCGCTTGCTGATCACTTAAGTCTTTTCGTCATGCTTAGGGGCAACCAGGAACACTGTGGCATTACAGACCAACACTTGAATACATAACATTTTTTTTAATTTGCTGCCTCTGGGTAAATCCTTCATAACATGTAAGTTCCTGCGCATTTCATTAAAGAAAAAAATGCAATTAAAAAGTAGATAACATCCAATAGGCAATTATAAAAAACATTATTACAGATTGGTGATTAAGTCATTGCTTCAGTTTCTGATGTTGTGTCAGATTGGTTTGCATAACATGTCCTAGCAAATAAGATTGAATCCAATTCACTATAGAAGTTCTGTGTCAAGTCTGACATGACAAATCCAATTATGGTTTTTAATGGGCTTCCACCACTGCTTGCTCAATCTCAGATTGTGGCCAGAGGAACAGAAAATAGATCCTTTTATCAGGCAGTTCATGCATATGCATGTTGTTTCTTGATAAAGTAATTTAAACCATCTGCAGCCATTTACATGCTACCAATTTAATCTAGTCTAATTTGAACCAGAAGCCCTCGGTATCAACATTTCCTTTTTTAAATAAAATTATGTCATTATTTATAACCAGTGCCATGTCATTGGTGAATATGAGCATACCTGTCTTTGGTATGGAAAGTCATGTTTAAAATGACTCAACCTGCAGATCGTAGCTTTATTAAAACTTGTCCGATTCCAAAAAGAATTTACATAATCAGAGATTCTGTTGATACAAAATGTCAGGTAAGTTTTGCGTTAGTAGTTCGCCATGTTACAACTACCTGATTACTGTACAATTACTTCTAGAGTAAAATGGATATTATTTCCTTCCCACTGGTTAAAAAGAACTGTGTTTTTCTCTGCACCGCAGGCCCCTTTCATTACTTTGTTCACTGGAAGCCAGTTCACTGATCTCAGGGCAGGTGATGATGGGATGGAGTAGAAGCCTGGCCACTGCACAGGGAGGTTAAGGTTTGTGACATTCCTATAATCTAATCTAGAGGATATGGAAGCATGCACAGGGCAGATCCTATGAGAAAAGGTAACCAAGTAGAGTACTTTTTCAGAATGCAAAGATGAAGAACCACCGGCTCACTGCAGAGCTAATCTTTGCATGAAAATTCAATTTAGAGTCAATTTTCATGCTCACGTTCTTCTGATATTCGGTGGTTATATGAAGGTCTCCGAGTTCTTACGCCATACCCCGTTATGCCATAAAGCCTACCAGTACTAAAGGAATCACATTTAACATAGAACTCTGTCCTCCTTCTGACTTTTTCTGCTTCAGTCATCGAGGCGTGTAGACTCTTAGCTTCGTCCCTAGAAGCAATCTTCAGATTCTCAGCACGTCAGGTGTGAGGAAGTGCTTGAGTGTGCTTTCTGATTTACTGCTGGAAAATACATTTACTACAAATAAGGACATTCGATTGTCTGTCTGAACAATCTCGCTCCCATAAGATAGTTTACCTCAATTTTATCTTTTACCGTAATTACAGGATGAATATTCCTATAAGGAAAATACCAAAGTATTTCCCTGTGGTAGCTTTTAAGTGTAAATCAGTATTCATCGATCATGCATATTAACCCCTATTTCGATTACTTTTTCTTACTCTTCCCAGTACAGATGTTCAATCAGTCAGTAGATTTGTAGAGCGCTTCTTGACACTCAAGAGGGTATCCAGGCGCTGGCAGGGTCCAGTTGATGAGGCAAATAGCCAGGTCTTCTGTGACTTTCGGAACTCTGAACGAGATGGGGAGCTCTGTTGATGAAAGGGTAGCTCGTTCCAAGAAGGAGCGACCTCCACATCTGCTATGTCTGATGCAGGGGTGGGGTTAGAGAAAGCGACACATAGCAGAGGTGTCTGGTGGACTAATAGATGTTGGACTCGCTACGGGACCCTTCCTTTTTGTACATGGGCCAGACGAAGAAGCATAAGAGGAAGGTAAAAACTGCATTGCTGTTAATGCTTTCTACAAATTTATGAAGTCCCAGGCACCAGTCTGACCGGCTCCATTATTTAATGTATGAGAAAGCACCAAGTCAGAGAAGTCCTGAGTCTTTTTTAGAGTTTACTACATCCTTCTGCAGAAGGCCATCACTGTAGCCTGTGGAACCATTAAAGCTAAAGTAAGTAACTAGCTGTAAGCTGCTCTCCCCGCTTTTTCCTCTTCCCAGATAGATCTGTTGTGGGTAGGGAAGATGGTTTGCTATGTAGCTGCCTGTGCTGCGGAGGTGTTGTCTGAACTGTACCTGTATTTTGTGGTGAAGGCTTGCTGTTCTTACCAGTGGCATCTTTAGAAGTGATTTTAGGGAAGGTGCACACCGGGCCGCAGATAAAACTGATATATGTATATATATATATTTATATATATATATATATATGTAATCCGCGAGTAGACATTTGGAGGATTCCTCCCTGCATACGATTGTAATACAATAGTATGTAATCTAATGATTATGAGAGGTTTGCCATGTTTAACCATTATGAGTATAAATAGCGGTGGTTATATGAAGCGAAAGCCATCTGATCTACTCTTTGTATAAGAGGGAGTTTGAAGTGTACAAAACTAATTCTTTCTGGGATGTTGGTTTCTCCCTTTTTTTAAACAAAATGTGTAGATATCTCTTTACAAATATTCCAGGGTTTTCATTTCAAAGAGTTTACAAGCATGAGAATGGTATTTGACAAATTAGAGGATAAAATATAAATAGACTAACAAATGGATACAATTTTACACCTGCAGTATTTCCACCATGTCTTTTAATCTTGTGAGCACATGTGTACTTTATCCTTTAAATAACTGTAAAGAGACCACGTCCATCTGTGAGGTCCATATTTGCCAGATAAATTAAATTTGTATCACCGTTAATTCAGTTGTGGCCACGAGTGTTTTCCTTTTCATGCAGAGAGGGAGCGTTGGCAAGTTATAGCGGATTTCTGTCTCCCGCATGCTGTGGCCACCATGCTGGGAAGCTGGGAAAGGTGCCCGTAACAAACAGAAGATGTGTAATGAATGAATGATATATATATGTGTGTGTGTGTGTGTACATATATATGTACGTATGTACATGTATGTATGTACATATATGTACATGTATGTATGTACACACACACACATATATATATATACATATATGAACATGTATGTATGTATATATATATATATATATATATATATATATATACCCACATATATATATATATATACCCACATATATACATACATATTTTACCTACTGGCAGTCACCAGTAGGTAGTTATAGGTAGGTCTGCTTTTCCATAGACGGAGCGTCTATTTATTTGCTAATAACTTTGGCCCTGTTTGACGAATCTGAATAAAACTTGCCCAAAAACAAGTTAATCTACCACAGCTCCTTCCTGGAAATGTTCGGGATGATCCGTCAAGCGGAGGCTGAGAAAAAAGGGAGATCCCAAAACGTAAAGTCCCCATGCATTTTCCATAGACTTTTTTAGACATGACTACAGCAAAAACTGCTGAACAGAATTACACCAAATTCGGCAGGAAGCTAGATCTTGGTCCGCAGATTGTGATTTTTTTGTGATTTGGTGTAAATCTGTTCAGTAGTTTTTGAGATATTAAGAGTGAAAAATAATTGTATATTTTGGCAGTTGGGCTTGCGAGAGTCCCACGAGCTTCCTGGGAGAGCGCAAAATCAACAAGCATTGGCATAGCCAATAGGTCTCGCTTTTGGGACCTTATAAGTATTTAGGTATGCAGCACAATATCCTTAGTGCAACAACACCAACTGTTGCATGGCTAAACACTTATAAGGTCCCAAAGGCGAGACCTATTGGCAACAATGTGGGTGGGCTCATTGACATACTAGCACACACTTTTATATGTCCAGAAAAGGGAACAGCCTGCAACCAGAGAAAGGGGGACAGCGTGGTGTTCAGAGGCAGCAGGCAAAAACAAGGGCACCATCACATCTCTATGGCTTCAGTAGTGAGGGACAGACGTGTTTACCAGTCGTGGAAAATAAACCTCGGCTTGCACCGGAGAGCCCAGCGAATCGTTGAAGTGATGCCCGTTGTCAATTTTCTGCATAAAAACACAAACACGGATTGGCACATGTGTTTATTATTTAGGCAATGCACGCTCGGGTAGTGGTGGAGTGCAAAAAAAACCAGCTATTTGTGTTGTAAGGCGGTAATTACTTCTGGCACCTCTCGAGCTGATGAAAAACTGGGACATTTTTTTCTCATCTGCCGTAATTCTCCCACAGAAGGAGGGATTAGCCCAACAGTGAAAGAAAAATGACAGAAATCCAATCGCTGTCGCGATTTTTTGTTCACTTTTTGTGCTAATGGCACATACATAATTAGAGACTCTGGCACATTTACAATTTTTTTTTTATTCTGAGCCCGGAGATTTGAAAATATGCCGTAACCCTGTCCATGGGAGACCTGTTGGACGAGGTCAGTCTGTTTTTACTACAGGAAGAAGATTTAGTAAACAACATGATCCATTCCCTAGAGCAGACAGTAGTGATGGGAAACACAAAGGTAGTAGGCACGCTCGAGCTCACTCCTGGAAACACTTTCTCCAGGACGCTTTCCAGGTGCACGCGAGCTTCCAGCCCCCGGGTTAAACATGTGGGGCACATGTCGCTGCGGCGCAGTGTCACGAGAAGGGAGCTGGCATTGCAGGCTGAACTGCGGTGGCTGCAGCCAGGTACCTGCTGCTGCCTGTTAACATGGGCTGGGAGAGCGTGGGGAGCTCTGAGTGCCAGGCACGGAGGTGGTGACGAGGCCCGGGTCCGGGCCGGCCCCGCGCCACCTCTCCTCTCTCTCGTGCACACACACAGAAGCATGAAGGGCACCTACCATTGCCAGGCGGCTGCCTCTCTCCACCAGCGACCCCGCCATCTTTCGTGCTGCAGAGCGGTGGAGGCGGCGGCGGATCAGCTGCTGCGGGGGAGGAGGGGAGGTGGGCATACCCGAGCCAGCGGCGGATCACGGCGGCTCTAGAGGTGATCCCGGGAAATGCAGCTCCGGGGACAGGGGATAAGAGAAGCCACATTCGCTCTTTAGTTAAGGGGCGATCTATAACAAGTAAAACAATTAAAAAAAAAAAGAAGCGAGCGGTGCGCGCGCGAGAGCGTGCACCATGGCCTATTGCTTGCGGTTACCCGCACGGCCGCCAGGCGCGATAATTGAAAACACATGGCGGCCGTGCGGGTAACCGCACGGAAAAGGCCATTGTGCACGAGCATGTGGTCAGCTTTTGGAAGCCCCTTACATAAAGTCTCGCAGAGCAGCGCATGCGCGTTACTCTAGGCTCGACCTAAAAATGGAGGCCTTTGATTGGTCGAGAGGCCCATTTATCTCATGCGCCTTCACGCTCTCGCGGGCGCAAGAGGCTCCTGCTAGTCCTGTGAGAGCAAGCGCTCTGATTAGCTGGCTGTTGGAATGTTAGTAGTAAAAAAGCTGTATAAGTGGCCAGTAGAAGGTCATGCTATCCCCCTAGATTTGGAGAGGGGGATAACTACTGTGCAGATTTTAAATGTATATTGTTTTGTTAGCAGCACTGACTATAACTTGCGCCCCGCCATGCACTGCTTATGACATCACTCATGATGTACTATGACATCATTTATGACCTCACTGATGACATCTCAAATTGCATCATTGATGACATCACTGATAACATTATCTAGTGAAGGTGCTCGTTTGTTTTATAGTTTTTAAAAAAATATATATCTTTATTGACATTTGAAATAAACATGACAAAAACGGCATGGACAGTCGCAACATTATACAATGAGACTCATCAAATATTCATGAACATCAGGTTGATTTGGACAGGTACATTCCATGCATATATATTAAACCACTTATTAAGAGCCAAGTCCCATCTTCATGAATTTTCATTACGGATCCCGGTCCCCAAAGGCTTTATGCCTTGGTCCATGCCTTCACAATGTCCAAAAGCAATCCTGTGTCGCATGGACCCAACTCCCCCACCCACAACTAAAACGTATCCCCCCAACCATGTCTGGAGTGTGTCCCTTTAATTCGAACCAGTATCCTTACCTTTTACCCGCATCAATACGCTGTCTAATATTCCTAGAATGGGCGTTCTCTCCCTTCACTTAATCGCCCTCTGGCCTACCTCCCATCTGCACACTCTCCGTGGTCTCGCCCCGTGGTGTAGCGTCCGTCCCCTCACTCTTCAGTTCCCCCAGCATTGCCCTTCATGCCCGCAGGTCATCCTCTAGCTTTTCATCGCGTCTGGTCCGCTGCATACGGAGCACCTCAGCTGTTGCCCACTCCTTCATATCTCGTATCCATTACGTCACTCTGGGTGGCTTGCGGCTCAACCATTGTTTTATAGTTTACACAGTGGCGAGCCACTTCTATATTAATTCTATGTAATTTTGTACAGATTGGGTGCAGCTAATAGAAGTAAGAGTTTACAAAACGTGCGTGCTCCTAATGCACTATAGCTATGTAGAGGTATTGAACACTCTACAAATCTTTGTATTCAAGAGTAACTTTGTTTACAGGTGAGAGTAGACTTGTGTTCATTATGTTCCACACAAGTATTTTGGTACTGCAGAAAACGTTTCCAGCAGGGCAAAGATTCTTCGTAATACACATGAAGTATTGTAAGCAGCTTTGAGTTATTGAAAGGAATTGTCTCAGCATGACGATTTCTACTTAACATAGAAGACTGTGTGCACCAGATACTAACCTATGTAAGTGTGCTTGTTCTGCTTCAGAAGATGGGCTATCAGTTTTCACCACAGTATGCAGGTAGTAGGATGTTTTGCACCTTTAGATCTTTTTTTATTTCTTAACGAATAGTGCCTTTTTTGACAGCTGTTGCAGAGTGTGCACTGTTCTTACTATATATTTATTAATGGTCTGTGGTGTATTTCTTATGAAAGTTTCAGTGTTTGCAAACAGTGTGGAATAAAGTAAACTCTATAGAGTAAGCACTGTTTACAGTACTCAGTTTTATACTGATATTAACTTCATTTCTCAATGTAGGTTCGGTGAGTTTCAGGGGTTTGATACACATAAAACCTGACCATGGTACGGCATTTGTTTTGGAACTGGCATTCACTATTTTGGCTTTCTCTGAACAGTTGTATACAGATTTAACACTGTTCTCAATGAGGGTTTCCCATATATTTATGGTCGGTTGTAAATGTGCAATATGCTCCCTGTAAAGTATATACTATAGGGTCAGTGTTGCACATAATGGTTGTTTTAAACACCTGAGTGAGTTATATCTGTCATAGTAGTAGTAGTGCCTGATATTTTCCTGAGTTATTTTGTAGTTACTGTCAGGCCTCTAATTCCATAGTCATTTATAGAGCAATGTGTGGCAAAGTGAAGGTTGGATGATGTCATCATTGATGTCATCAATTATGTCATTTGAGATGTCATCAGTGATGTAATTGATGTCATGAACGCTGTCATAAAACATGTCATGAGTGATGTCATATGTGAGGACATAAGCAGTGCATGGCGGGGGCACAAGTTATAACTGGTGAATTTCTGTGCTTTTTTTAGTTCAAAAAATTAATGTTGTCACTGACAAATTCACCTAACTATAAAGTAACTTTAACCTTTGTGTTTTTTTTGTGTGAAGTAGTATGTATTACCATCTGGCGGTTGCCAGTAGATAGTTATAGTTAGGACCATGCTCATAGTGGGTCTTGTTGTACATGGAAAGTTTCGGGTTGATCCGTCTAGCAGGGGCCGAGAAAAAGGTGTGGTAAAAAAAGTGCGTTTCCCATGTTAACTCCCATAGCAGCTTTGAACACGACTACAGCCCGAACTGCTGGACGGAATTTAACCGGATTTGGCGGAAAGGTAGATTTGGTTACTCAGATCACGCTTTCGCTTATTTGGTGTAAATCCGTTCAGTAGTTGTTGAGAAATTTAAGGAAATCCAAATTTGTATATCTGCGATTGCGGCTAATTCGTGAAACATAACGAGCAGGGAACTGCAAAGCTCCGATTGTCTGCCAACACTTCAACCAGGAAGTGTTGGCAGCCATCTTGAGACTCTGCTTCAGGCGCATTCAGGCTCCCCAACGGTATTGACTGGGTGCCCTGGGTGGGCTCCAGGGCACCCAGAAAGTCAAGTCTAGGCCGGTCTTCGGGAGATGTGGTCCCCGGGGATGAAATCAACCCGGGAAGGGGGCTGCGTGGCCCCCCCTCCCTGTTAAAACTTTTGATATTTTAAGGCTGGGCCCCCCTCCCATTTTAATAAAAGTATTTGGCCCTGGGGAGGTAGTGCTCCCCGGGGCCCGGAGGTCTGCGCAGCCCCCTGCATAATATTAAGTTAGCCCCGGGCAGGTCATGGTCCTTGGGGCACATGAAAGCCCCAAGAGGGGGCTCCGTGCGCCCCCCTCCTCCTTTAGCAAAAATAAAGTCCTGGGGAAGTGACGGTCCCTGGAGCTCTTGGAGCTAAATGGAGGGGGGTCCCCGCGGCCCCCCTCCTTGATATCAGTAAAGCCCCAGGGAAGTGGAAAAACAGTGGGCAGAAAAATGAGCAGGATAGACAAAACAGAGGGCAGAGAAATGACCAGGAAAGGCAAAACAGAGAGAAAAAAACTAGCAGGAAAGGCAAAACAGAGGGCAGAAAGGGCAAAAAAGAGCAGAAGAGGGCAAAACATAGAGCACTCAGACACTCGCACACACCCACTCATAGACCCAATGAGACACTCATACACCTACTCACAAACCCACTCAGAGACTCATGCACCCACGTACAGTCCCACTCAGACACTCACGTACCCACTCACAGGCCCACTTAGACACTCACGCACCCACTGACACACCCACTCAGAGACTCATGCACCAACTCACAGAACCACTGACACACTCACACACCCACGCCTTGACCCACTTAGACACTGACATACCCACTCAAAGACCCACTCAGAGACTCAGGCACCCACTCACAGACCCACTCACAGGCTCACACACCCACTCACAGAGTCACTTGGAGACTCATGCACCCACTTACAGACCCACTCAGACACTCATGTACTTACTCATAGACTGACTCACACACTTATGGAGGCAGTCGCAAACCCACTCAGACACTCTGACACCCACTCAGCCACTCGTGCACACACTCACAGACCCACTCAAAGACTCACAGACCCATTTGCACTCACTCACAGACTGACATACACTCATGGATGCATTCGCAAACCCACTGAGACACTCTCACACCTACTCACAGACCCACTGAGACACTCACTCAGACACTCATGCACCCACTCACAGACCCACTCATACATCCACTCACACACCCCAGTGAGACACTTATGCAGCCACTCCCTGGTCAATTCAGACACTCACACACCCAATCACACACCCATTGAGACACTCACACACACCTACTGAGACACTCATGCACTCACTCACACACTCACTCTGAAAGGTTACACTTAGGAAATACCATTAAAAAACCTTAGAAATTCACTGAAAAAACCAAAGGTTACAGGGACGATATAGTTAGGAAATCGAATAAAAAAAAAACTAGAAATTCACTGAAACACCAAAGGTTACAGGGACGATATAGTTAGGAAATCGAATTTAAAAAAAACTAGAAATTCACTGAAAAAAACAAAGGTTATAGTTATATAGGCTCACATTTAACTCGTACAAAACCAGAGAATTCCAGCAGTTATAGTTACCTGAGCTAACTATAACTTATGCCCCGCAATGCACTGCTTATGACCTCACATAATACATCACTCATGACATGGTCACCAAATTTGACAGAAAGCTAATCTTAGTCAATAAAGCGTTCTTTGTGTGATTTGGTGTAAATCTGTTCAGTAGTTTTTGAGCAATTAATGCTAAAAAGAATTGGATATTTGATGCTGTGGAAGACCCGCAGACCCAGCAGATCTCAAGATGAGATCTGATTGGCTGCCACCACACCAACAACAATGGGGTGGCGCCCATCTTAGGAGTGAGGACTGAGTCCTACAAAAAAAGTAAATATTTAAGTGCAGACTCCCACGCTACAAAAATTAACCCCCCCCGAGGGATCCGCAATTCAATATTTAGTGGAGGCGAAACGTGGCCCTCCCCCCATTTCAATAGATCAGCATAGTTAGAAAGGGGAGCACCCGTTCCCGAGCCTCAAAAGGTCCAGGGGGGCCCCATGCCCCGGGGCCATATAGGAAAAAAAGGGAAGAGGGCACGCAGCCCCTCTCCCCAAGCCTAAAAAGGATCCTGAGACACCATCCCCCAAGGTCGATTTTTAAAAGGAGTGGGGGGCGTTCAGCTCCCTTCCCCAAGCCTCCACCGGGGCCTGTTCACTCACCTTGTCCAAGTAGTTTCTTTGCCCACACTACATGTCTGCTCCCTCCCAGCAGTAGCTTTAAAAATGGTCCCGTTGGATGGGAGCAGACATGTTACCCTGTCCATGTTCTTGCGGGAGTGAAAAACACCTGCTCCTGCTGAGTGAGAGCAATGCCGTCTCCTGATGCACAATGGATGGGTGCATGCGGGGGGCTGCGGACCCATGGGCTTCCCAACGGCCCCAACATAGTATTTTGTGAGGTCCCTGACTTGCCACCGGGGCACCCACTTAAGGCCCAGGGAGATGGGGTTAACCGGGGCAATAAAGGCTCAGGGAGGGGAGCTGTGTGCACCCTCCCCTTAAAAAAAAAGGTCCTGGGTAATGGGGTCCGTAAAGGGTCGGGGAGAGGGCGTGCATCCACCTCCCCTTTAAAAATAATACAGCCCCAGGAGATGGGGTCCCCGGGGCCTGTAAAGGCTCGGGGGTGGGGTTTGAAACTGCTTGCCCCCTCCCCAATAGTTATAAAAAAGGGTGTCCCGGATGAGCATTGGGATATCAAAATGGATAATGAGCAGCAAGAGCTGCTCATTTATTATTCACTGCTCCTAGAAGGAGTTCTCCATAATGCTCTGCATTGGCTTTTTTATTTATATTTTTTTAGCGTTGTGGTGCCCCTGCAAAACTGAGGGGCACCACCAAGCCTTTTTTAAATGTTGTGTGGGGCTGTAGGGAGAGCAGCAAAACATTTTACCCAAGGATAACATACCATATTTTTGTAAGCACTCCGAGCTGGAGCTATTGTGTTCTTCAGCTGTAGCGCAAGGCCATATTGTGGTTGTTTTTATGATTGCATTTTGTGGGCTGGAAAATGTTAAATGCTAGATTCAGGAACATGAAAAAAAAAAAACAATATATTTCTGAATCTTTCTTTTAACATTTTTCAGCCCACAAAATACAATAATGAAAACTATGTTAAAAGAAAGACTGACAGACATGTTTTTTAATGAAAGCTTTACTAAACTTTTCTATGATAATCACCATTATTAAACATTTTATTGTGTGAATTACTGAAATATATATTAGATTAAAAATATTGGTGATTTTAGGAGAAAGATGATAGATTTGCTTTATATATGTTGATCTGCTCACCCCTTGATAAAGCTTATAGGGTCACTTTTTATATTTTGGTGTTGTGACTCTTAGACAAAGCCAGAAAGTGCAGCCAGGACCTTCGAGACCAACCGCATGCTGCGCATGCCAGAAGGCCATGTGAAGCGTGATGTTGTTTGCCTGTAACTGTTTGCGATGCAGAGCCTGGCTGCAGGCTAGGGCCTGCAGCCAACCCCTTGCCGCACATGGCTAAAGGCCGTGCGTGGCGGGGGGTTGGTTGCCCGCGGACGGTAGTGGGGTGACTTTACGTATGGTAATAAAATATTACTTTACGTTGAAGAATAAATAGAAATGTACTGAAAAAAACAAAGATTAATGTGGTTATAATTTAAAACTGTAATTGTATCTTAGTTTACATGAAAAACCTTAGAAATTCACTGAAAAAAGCAAAGGTTAAAGGGATGTTATAGTTAAGTGAAATGCCACTTAAATCATACCGTTTTAAACTAACAAAGCCACTGACATTCACCAGTTATAGTTATCTCAAGTAACCAGAACTCGTACCCAAAGTAACTATAACTCGCACCCTCGCACTCACCTATGACATCACTCATTACACGTTCTATGACCTTATTGAGAACATCATTGATAACATCACTGCAAAATTTGAAATGACATAATGGATGACGAAGTGCATGGCAGGTGCTCGAGGTATAGTTACTTTAGGGCCCGAGTTATAGTTACTTAGGATAACTATAAATGGTGAATATCAGTGGCTTTAATTTAAAACGATATGTTTTAAGTGACACTTTCACCTAAGTATACCGCCCCTTTAACTTTTTGTTTTTCTCAGAAAAAAATAAATAATATATATATATATATATATATATATATATATATATATATATATATATATAAATAAATATATCGAAAGTAAAATTTAAACATAAATATATCGAAAGTCAAATTTAAACATTTTAAGCAAACATGTAGGCTTGTGTAAAAGGTAGTGGACAAATAAATGTGTGTGACAGAGGGCAGTGCCTTTTTTTTTCTCTGTGTTTTTTTATGTGTTGCCTTCTTGCACCTTTAGCAGTTGTGGTGGTGTCGCCCAAGGGGAAGCCAAGAAAAATAGAGCTGGGGCAAGAGCCCCCCTCAGAAACGCCCCTGCTTCACAGCTGCTCCCAGTGCTCTGACTATTGGGTGCATGTGAAGCGTTCGCTGCTTCACCCCATTTGGTATCAGTTCTGTGTGGGATTGAAGCTTACACTGCTCCTACCTTTTACGTCCCTGTGTGTGTGAGGGAAATTTGCCCTTCTGCTGCCTGGGCTGGATGTGCTGTGTGTGAGGCAACCATCACTGCTGCTCGCTCGATCCTGCTGTATTTTATTTGTATTTTGTAACTTGTCGTTTTGCATTTTCACATAAAGGCAGAAAACAATGAGATTTACAGCACTGGATAAGCTGTGCACACTTCAAAAAGAACATTTCGAGATCCCTGCCAGGGATTCATGTGTTTTACTATCTTCTTTTGTTCACAACATTTTTGGGGCATCAGTGGGATGTTATCCATGGCCAATGAGGCACCATATCAGTCACTGAGATGCCAGTGAAATGCTGGTGTCATTGACTACGGTTCACTGCCACTCAACCCAGTGTTGAAGCTGCTGATGCTGGCCCACAGGCTGTAATGCTGATGTCACCAGCCTTTAAGCCAGCATTTTCTGTACCTGAAACCTGTTTGATCTGACTGTGTTGCTGATGATAACCTGCATAGTAAATAACACGGAAGACTCTAGAAAAGAGGGTCCTGGATATATATATTATCAAGTAGGAGGAATATTCCTATTAGTTTGAAATAAAAATATCTTTCAAACTATCTGATGAGAATATACACAATTCATATATTTTATCATATGTTATACAGATGTGTTGAAAAAGTGTGGACAACGAATGTTCAGTGCAAGTGAAACACAGCACCAAACAATAATGTGTAATGTTTTTTAACAAAATACTTTGGTCAAGAAGGCGATTAATATGTCCAAGTGGTAAAATAATTTAATGGGCAAAGGACCTAACACATCGTTATATTATGAAACAAATGTGGGATCACACTGCTTCACCTCCCAGCAGGTTCGCCCCTAGGCATTATGGTGAATGCAGTTCGCCAAGTGTGTGTACTTGCAAAGTTTCTCGAGTGTTTCACCACGTAGGTGCAGATTAGTGCTGGCCATCTCTATACACGTGTTTCTGGATTTTTATCCGTCGTCAGTAGAGATTAGGCATTTCAAATATTGGGGGTTGCTGAGCAGGCTGCCAAAATATTCTCGGTTCACAGTACCTCTCAAGGCGCGCCGGTGCCTCTCCACGAGCTCGTCAGCTCAAATGGCTCGAGGGAGCCTTTTAAACAGGAAACAAATGTGGGATCACACTGCTTCACCTCCCAGCAGGTTCGCCCCTAGGCATTATGGTGAATGCAGTTCGCCAAGTGTGTGTACTTGCAAAGTTTCTCGAGTGTTTCACCAGGTAGGTGCAAATTAGTGCTGGCCATCTCTATACACGTGTTTCTGGATTTTGATCCGTCGTCAGTAGAGATTTGGCATTTCAAATATTGGGGGTTGCTGAGCAGGCTGCCAAAATATTCTCGGTTCACAGTACCTCTCAAGGCGCGCAGGTGCCTCTCCACGAGCTCGTCAGCTCAAATGGCTCGAGGGAGCCTTTTAAACAGGAAACAAATGTGGGATCACACTGCTTCACCTCCCAGCAGGTTCGCCCCTAGGCATTATGGTGAATGCAGTTCGCCAAGTGTGCGTACTTGCAAAGTTTCTCGAGTGTTTCACCAGGTAGGTGCAGATTAGTGCTGGCCATCTCTATACACGTGTTTCTGGATTTTTATCCGTCGTCAGTAGAGATTAGGCATTTCAAACAATTGGGGGTTGCTGAGCAGGCTGCCAAAATATTTTCGGTTCACAGTACCTCTCAAGGCACGCAGGTGCCTCTCCACGAGCTCGTCAGCTCAAATGGCTCGAGGGAGCCTTTTAAACAGGAAACAAATGTGGGATCACACTGCTTCACCTCCCAGCAGGTTCGCCCCTAGGCATTATGGTGAATGCAGTTCACCAAGTTTGTGTACTTGCAAAGTTTCTCGAGTGTTTCACCAGGTAGGTGCAAATTAGTGCTGGCCATCTCTATACACGTGTTTCTGGATTTGTATCCGTCAGTAGAGATTAGGCATTTCAAATATTGGGGGTTGCTGAGCAGGCTGCCAAAATATTCTCGGTTCAGAGTACCTCTCAAGGCGCGCACGTGCCTCTCCACGCGCTCGTCAGCTCAAATGGCTCGAGGGAGCCTTTTAAACAGGAAACAAATGTGGGATCACACTGCTTCACCTCCCAGCAGGTTCGCCCCTAGGCATTATGGTGAATGCAGTTCGCCAAGTGTGTGTACTTGCAAAGTTTCTCGAGTGTTTCACCAGGTAGGTGCAGATTAGTGCTGGCCATCTCTATTTTTATCCGTCAGTAGAGATTAGGCATTTCAAATATTGGGGGTTGCTGAGCAGGCTACCAAAATATTCTCGGTTCACAGTACCTCTCAAGGCGCGCAGGTGCCTCTCCACGAGCTCGTCAGCAACATGAGACTGCATTTACCAGAATGCCAGGGGCGACCTTGCTGGGGGGTGAAGCGGTGTGCTCCCACCCCTGTTCCTGTTTAAAAGTACTCCCGTGAGTCATTGAGCTGACGAGCTCGTGGAAGAAGCACCCGCGCGCCAGTGAGAGGTACTTTACCTGATGTAATGTTTGGCAGCCTACTCAGCAAACCCCAAATTTGAAGCCTGTAATCTCTACTGATGACGGTTAAAGAACCAGAAACACGTGTCTAGAGATCAGCACTATCTGCGCCAACTCTGGCGAAACACTTGGAATACTTTAGCAAAGCAAGCAACATGAGACTGCATTTACCAGAATGCCAGGGGCGACCTTGCTGGGGGGTGAAGCGGTGTGCTCCCACCCCTGTTCCTGTTTAAAAGTACTCCCATGAGTCATTGAGCTGACGAGCTCGTGGAAGAAGCACCCGCGCGCCAGTGAGAGGTACTTTACCTGATGTAATGTTTGGCAGCCTACTCAGCAAACCCCAAATTTGAAGCCTGAAATCTCTACTGATGACGGTTAAAGAACCAGAAACACGTGTCTAGAGATCAGCACTATCTGCGCCAACTCTGGCGAAACACTTGGAATACTTTAGCAAAGCAAGCAACATGAGACTGCATTTACCAGAATGCCAGGGGCGACCTTGCTGGGGGGTGAAGCGGTGTGCTCCCACCCCTGTTCACATAGTTATATTATATTATATTATGTTATATTATAATATATTATATTCAAACTCATTGTAAATGAGTCAGGTTATAATATAATAAACCAATTGTATAGTGTTGAGGTTTCAACTTGATTAGACAAATCAGCAAGTTGTCCTCAGGACAAGATAAATTCCTTTATCAGAGGAAATTATGAAGGCCAAGAGAGGTCCATATGTATGGTTGCAATGGAAAAACAATTGGTCAGCTTGGTGAATTGAAAGTTGTGAATGCTACTTGTTCCAGGGTGCTAATATTTACCCCTCCTCGAGGCACAGGTGGGATTCTTGATTCAGCCAAAGTTTTGCTATGTCCTTTTGCCCTTAATTTTCACGGAATGTTCCTGATAAAGCTAGTTACAAATCAGGTCACTGAAAATGTGTGAATCTGTGCATACATATTAACTCCTAACTGAGCTGAGCAGACAACAATATTAGCAACACCTCCTAGTAAAGGAAAAATGTATAAAAAGTGAGGCTGAGTCATAGTGAAAATGCAAACTAAGTAAGGAATGACAACCTCCCTTGAGCCAGAACAGAGACTGATATATGGGAGGGGGATCCTGAGCACGGAAAGGGGACAGACACCTTGTGCAGCCGTGTACATAGTGTCCCTTTGGACACCCACCTTTCATTCCATATGGTGAACCTCTCGCTCATGTTGCACACAGTACATACGCATGTCTCACTCATAGGGATAGGAAAGGGACCCCATAGAAAGAGAAGTGTGGAAGTACTTTTAGAGGGGAGAGTGGGCAGGCAGAGTGGATAGATAGCCTCCCTACCAGGGGCTCAGGGAAAAAGGGCTGTACCCCATAACTATAAATTCCACTGGGGGTGGTGAAATATAATGATGGTTCTCACCTGGGTTCGGATCCGAAGAGGCAATGTCTGAATATTATCATTGGTTACTGCATGGTATATTGTACTGTCACTGTCTATGGATACAGCCTAATTGTATGTATAGTATTCCGTATGAACCATCATTGTACCGATCAATAAGAGATACATGTCATATTGTTGTAAAAGATAAATAAAGTTTTTGTTTTTTTAAACTATAAATTCCACTGCTACCACCAGTCACCTCCTAGGCTTGGACAGTAGTGGCACTCAAATAAATGTGAATGCCATTTGGGTGCCAATAACAGAACCTAGGTCCTCTAATGAATGACATTGTTCAAATGTGGACCACCTGCATTGAACTTGCAGATTGTTGAGTACACTAGAGGAAACAACAGAGATGGCCAGAAAAAAGGAACAGGGTCTTATATCACCATTTTCCAAACTATGCACTTTTATATAAGAACTTTTACATTTGTATTGCTCTGACATTGCACTTCTGTTCAGGCTTATGTAACTAACTCGAATCTAGGTACTGAAGCACCCAAGGAGCTCTCACAGTTTTCCTCTAACTTTCCCCTATAGTAGGACTGATCTCTCAGTACCAAGCCATCCAATGAGTTCTGACAGTGCTTTTCCGTCTTGATTTGGGGTATGCACTGTTATACCAGCATTGAAATAAAAACAAATCTCTCAAAATGTACCTCTGTCTGCAACTTGTACCTCTATACCAGGACTCAGCTTTCCAAATCACTCTCAAAATACTTTCCTATCCTGACCTACAAAATGCACTATTATTACTGAGACGTCCACAACTTCTGTCATGTGTGTCCTGGTAAGGCCTAGTAGGAAACATTGCCATTTCTACCTGTACATGGATCTTTCCGAAAGTTGCCTTCACTTTTTCACATCGAATTTTGACACACATTTGCATTCGTGACATCGGGGTTAGTTTCGCGAAACACTGACCTTGCTTACACAAATAAACTTTGCGGGAACACTATCATACTGCCTTGGCATTGTGCACAAGGTCTACACGCACGATTGTGCAAATGTGTTTGTTTTTCACGTCCATATGGCGACTCAGCTATCTGCAGCTTACAAACAATGGCAGTGTGATCACAATCTCGTCTCGAGGCAAACATTTTTTTATATATATAAACAGCTGTTTCCGGGTATAGTCAGAGGAGGCACTTCTGCTGACCTCAAGAGGTCCCTACATGCTGAAGCTTTGCCATTAGCTGACTGGCATCTCCGTGAGGGGTTTCCAGTTCGTGACCAAGACTGAGTCCTACATTCTTACCCATCAGATAATAGGGTTGGATCATCCAGTAAGGGGATTCTTGGCAGAACATACACCAACACCCTAGACACATAGGTTAGGTTTGGCATAGTCTGAGTACGCTAGAGTTTTATCATTATTATATGCCTGCATATATATACTGTATTAGCAAGATGGTAGAACTGTTTGTTCTATTCACTGTCTTGATGCTTGTTATAACGTTCATCTGCTTCTGTCTATTGATCATTGAAGCACATATATTCTATACAAGAATCACTTCTGTTCACTAAATATTGAAAACCTCCCTTTGTGTATCCTTTGTATATTTTCTCTGAGCAAACGAGAGCACGAGCGGATGAGCGAAAGGTTCTAGATCTGTCACCACGATCCCTGAGGGGTCTGGGTTGTCATGTTCAGTGGTTGCCAGAACCATTTACTCCCTGTCTAGGTTAGGGGGACTTACGGTGACACTGTGAGCTAGCTGGTCCAAGGGACAACATATCCTGCGTGGTGCACGGAATCAGTCTGGCACCTTCCCCAAAGTTTATGTTGTTCACAAACGAGCAGTTCCTACTGGTTAGTGGAAACTACACGACACTCTGACACTGCACCTCTAGGTCGACCTGCATCATTCACTTTTCATCGAGAACTGAGACATCTAGAGTTCACACAATGCACTCCTGTTTCTTTTTGCAGTAGGTCCTAATATGCCAATGTTGAAGAAATTCCTGAAAATGCCCTTCTATATGTATCTACACTGTGCATCACTGCCCCAGTCCTCTGTTATCAATAGAGCACCCACAATTAAACTTTTATCCTGACCTGCACAGTTTACGAGTATCAGAGTTGTGAGGCATTCACAGAGTTCTAGCAATACATGCCACTTTCTGTGGAAAAATAGCTCATCCTGATAAAACACCTTGCTTAGAGATCTGTATAATGTAAATGCTTGATTCCTGAATAAACGTAATCATCCTTTTTAGATTTCTCCTGCACAGCGCTTGCGCTTTGTAGGCAAAATCTCTTGCAAATAACACTGAAAAAACTAAAAACAGGCTTAGAGCCCACCCATTACCTACCTTTACTTACCTTTGGTTGATTCCGACATCACTCTCTTTTCCTTGCTTCTCATTGAGCAGCGCCTCCTTTTTTAGGTCTCGCCTAGCGATGCAGCGCAAAGCGCTGCTCGCTATGCGAGATCTATTGTTGCCGACTTTTGCTCCGATGCGGGACAGGAGATGTGCACGCGCATGGTGCGAGCAGGAGTTGTAATAGCGCCGCAAGCCGTACGCGTGCACATCAACTGTCTGTGCCGAAGCTTAACAGACAGGAGATGTGCACGCGTACGGCTCGCGGCGTTATCACAACGCCTGCTCGCACCATACGCGTGCACATCTCCTGTCCCGCATCGGAGCTAAAAGTCGCTCACAGCGTGTCTTCAGCTTGTTGACAGCATGTTTCTGAAACCAGATGGCAGAAAGTCACGCTAGACTCCACTTCTGATGACGGCCCAACTCCACCTGAAGGGAGATTGATGCGAGAAGGAATCTCTGTCATTAGACCCTGGTGTCCTCAGGAATCTGACCGCAGAGGAGGGCGCGCGATGAGGGCTCGAAGGCCAGAGTGACTCAGTGAGGAAAGCTGAATCGGGAAGAAAACGTGCAGAAAATTCCCAGACAAGTCACGTGCGCGTGTCCGAGAAGCCCCAGGTAACTCTAACTGACGCAGCTGGCATGCGCTGCTTAGATAACCTGGGCTCGCGCTGACTCTGTGCCGACATCACATTTATTAATGTGATTGCTCCTTGGTCTTTATCCCGAGGCATGAAATCCCATACCCAGCGGGCGTGGCCATTGGTGTAGGCTTTCCAATCTTTGTGGTGTAAACAAGCACAAATATTTCACCTACAATGCTTTTCCTACACTGTCGACCTGCCCTAACGCCAGGACTGCTCCTTAATTAAGGGGTTCCAGCCTTTGAACTGGCGGGTGAAACTCCACATCCTGTGATTCTGGGCAAATCACCTAATCTCCCCGTGCCTACCAAAAAAAATAAAAAATTAAGGTGTCCTTTTGTAACGTAACCGGTGCTCATGTAAAGCGCTCCAATACCTTCGGGTCGAGTTCGCGCTATATAAATATGCAAAAAAAAAGCTTGGGTGACGGAGCGGGGAGAAAGAGCGAGACAGTCACAGAACCGCCCGCCGGTCATCTCACCAAAGAAAGGTATGTGTACAAATACACTCAATATTGAACATTTCTTTGACTTTCAAAGTTTCCGGTTGCACGTATACACATATTCTATTTGCAGTTTTTATGTATTTATTGTGCACATATTGCCAGTGTTAGCAACGCTGAAATAAAATATGTCCTCATTTAGCATGTGGAAATATACACTATTGAATAGGAACTGCACAGTCGCCAGTTCTGCTCCTCGTTTAACATGTATGTGCTGGGACATAGGTGATTGTTTCAGGTAAGTAGAAGGGGACAGGCGACTAGAATGTCTCAAAGGAAATGTGTCCTCCACCTCCGCGTGTCATAGTCCTTATGCTGCACTTCTGGGCGGAGTCCTCAAGCTCATTTGGACCCGCTGTGGGGTAAGCAACTGCACAGCTGCCAGTCCCCTTCTGGGGGCTACTGTTCTGGTGGCACCTCCTGTCCTTGATTTCAGGTCAGGACAGTGGCACTACCCATCCGTGTGCTACAGCTGCGCACTACAAAAGGGAGTAGGAGGCAGATCCAGGGCGTGTGTGTGTTCTTTAATGAAATGTTCCGTGGGTCCCACGCTTTGGAAGACCCTTCACAGACGTTAGCTGGTCATCTTTCAGTCGCTTATTTATATATTTGGTTGTTAGACTGGTACTAATAAGGTGACATTTTTGCCCAGACAGTATTACCATGTGTAACAAGCATTTGCAATGCAATAGGTCTCGCATTTGCGAGAGTTTAACCTATTGGCATTGTAAATGACAATGCCTTTTATTTATGTTTTAAAAACCAACACATAAATAAAAGGCATTGCCATTTACAATGCCAATAGCTCAAACTCTAACAACTGCGAGACCTATTGCATTGCAAATGCTTGTTCCCTTTCTCTTCAGTTCTACTGGTCTTCCACTTCAGTTCTTCCGGTCTTCCTTGGAGCTTGGACGATGTACAGTTTCCTGCCTGCGGCCAGTGTCCTTCCACTCGCCGCGTGCTTGCACGGGTACTTTTTTTATTTTTACATCAGCACTCGATAGGAGTGCATGTGTTTGCAGGACCTCTCTGTCCCTTGCTGCCGCCCGCTCATTGTTGTTTTAACCCCCTTCACTCCCCACTCATCGTTGTTTTATTGCTCGTCGTTGTTTTGACCCCTCCTCCCTTCCCGCTCGTCGTTGTTTTGACTCTCCACTCGTTGTTCTTTTGACCCACCACCCCGTACCTTGATCCTCCTGCTCGCTGTTGTTTTTATCCAACTCCCTCCCTTCCGCTCGCCCTTGTTTTGAATCACCCCACCCTCCTCCCACCCATCCTTGGTCAGATTCTTTCCGCTTTCAAGGTGCTCCGAGATCAGACCTCGGCACACATTGTCCAAGATCAGCTGCAGGGTAAAGGCATCACCAGCAAACAAGCCAGATTGTATTGTCAAATACCTCAGAATATCACTTAATAAGCAGGGCAATGTTGGTTTTCCTGTTTCTGGGAGAGCATTTCTGTACAAATTCTGCTGCAGTTTATCCTTTCTGCTTTTGTGTTGGCTACAAGCGAAATGCTCGACTTGAGGGAACAAGTTTTTGGAAAAAGTTTGAAATTGACAAAAATATTGGGAACAAGCATACCCAAACCTCAGTGGCTGCATTGACTATTTGTTGTTTAAAACGTACGCTCTTCTTTTCCATTTAGCTTAAATAATTACTGCCTAAGCAAAATTAAATATCCATCAGCTGATTTTCCTTAAATGCATTTTAATGGTTAATGAATAGCTTGTGTGTACTTTGCAAAAATCATTTCTATGTTCGAAGAGACTGCTTTAGCGATATGGTACTTACCATAGGTGCATCCATCATCTTGGGCAGAAAACCCCTTTATTACTTATGGGTCATGCAGTGCTGGCGAAAACGGCAACAATATCTTCTTTTTAGTGCAAGCACTAGCTACAGCACAGGATATTCTTGATGACAACCTTGCTAAATTTAATTTCAGTTGTTCCACTTAGGCTCTGAGAAAACTCTTATCCAGGGCTTTAAATAAGATAGTAACTTTGCAACGGACCCCCTTTAGGTTCTGTATCTATGTCCTTAACTTTAACAGATTAAACGCAGATCAATGTCTCAACCTACCGTTGTAAAAATCCTTAAGGTAGCGATGCAGGGCCTGTTTTTATTTGTCTCACATTTATCTTGCATTTCTCGTGCTGCTGGGCAACATGTAAAAAAACATTGACAAAGTCAATAGATTTGGCATTGGCGAAACCTATTGGCTTTGCCAGTGCTTGTTTCTGTCCCTGGTCGATACAGTGAGTGTCATTGTGTTGAGTAGTAATGGAATCTCCTATTAAACGTCTCAAGGAAATTCAATTTAAGTGTGCTATAAAAAGTCATTTTATTTAACTTGAGCATCCTACTCAGAGTATAAAGCATTACATATGTTGGAGAGACAATCGTACTGTGATGAAGAGAGTAAAATGTACAGTGAGTAAAACATATGCTGCAGTCCTCTGCATGACACCGGTTTCAATCCAAATAATTAAGGTGAGGGGTTTGAGCATCCTTTGCAGATATCTGTAACAAACGTGGCACAGATTAAAATCTTTTGTAATCAAGTCATTGAGTTAGTAGTGCACTTTTGTCAGTGATCCAGGAGTAATCTGCAGATCACAGACTCCAGTTCCAGGAAAGCTCAGAATAATGCACTGTGTAAATAGATTTGCTTGTGACTTGCTGTTTGCAGGTTCCAGTTCCAAAAGATGGCTTGTAGTTATTTAGCCTGCCGTATAAACGTGTGTTTGTGACATACTGGTCACAGGTTCCAAACTGCCTGCACACACTTTAACTGTGAGTTGGGTGGACACGAGTGACTAAGCTGCTCATTTTAAAAATGTTAGCGTTTTTATTGTATTTCGTGTAAATCGCCGATTCTGAATTTGATATTAGAAAATAATCTACTCTGTTATGTGACCTGAAATTGACTGATCTAATTTTGCATTTTGCACACTGTTAGCGTGTAGCCTACCTTCATTTCTTCCGTTCTCCGGAGCCACGCACTGGTTACGGGGACCACAATCACTGCTGCACTTCCTTCCTAGCAGGAAGAGTAGGGGCGGGATTTAGAGCGGACGGGAACTCTGGTTGGGGGATAAAAGCATGGGCGCTGAGCGTCCGCGCAGCCTGCACACACTTTAACTGTGAGTTGGGTGGACACGAGTGACTAAGCTGCTCATTTTAAAAATGTTAGCGTTTTTATTGTATTTCGTGTAAATCGCCAATTCTGAATTTGATATTAGAAAATAATCTACTCTGTTATGTGACCTGAAATTGACTGATCTAATTTTGCATTTTGCACACTGTTAGCGTGTAGCCTACCTTCATTTCTTCCGTTCTCCGGAGCCACGCACTGGTTACGGGGACCACAATCACTGCTGCACTTCCTTCCTAGCAGGAAGAGTAGGGGCGGGATTTAGAGCGGACGGGAACTCTGGTTGGGGGATAAAAGCATGGGCGCTGATCGTCCGCGCAGCCTGCACACACTTTAACTGTGAGTTGGGTGGACACGAGTGACTAAGCTGCTCATTTTAAAAATGTTAGCGTTTTTATTGTATTTCATGTAAATCGCTGATTCTGAATTTGATATTAGAAAATAATCTACTCTGTTATGTGACCTGAAATTGACTGATCTAATTTTGCATTTTGCACACTGTTAGCGTGTAGCCTACCTTCATTTCTTCCGTTCTCCGGAGCCACGCACTGGTTACGGGGACCACAATCACTGCTGCACTTCCTTCCTAGCAGGAAGAGTAGGGGCGGGATTTAGAGCGGACGGGAACTCTGGTTGGGGGATAAAAGCATGGGCGCTGAGCGTCCGCGCAGCGGACGCGCGCAGTGGGCGCGCCAAAGGCAAGCTTGTCTGCGCCCGTCCGCGCTCGCCCGGCGCCAGGGGCCAGGAATCCTGTTGGATGTGATAACAATACTCTCTCCTACACATCAGAACAACTAAATGGTTGGATGGGCGCACCGCAAAGTAAGGGCCTACACCACATGCTGCCCGATAGTGAGACCAGTATCTGCTCACACTGTTTGTTCAGATTCTGTCCAAGGAATAGGTCTCCCACAGTCACCAATCACAATTTGGGGCTCAAAATGTTTTTAGTTAATTGCCGATCTATGTCAAAACATGCATTAGAAATTCATCTTCTAATTGAGGAAGAGAGCCCAGATGTGCTGTTTTTAACTGAAACTTGGCTCAACAATGAGGCTAATTTCCCTATTGTCCAAGCCCTCCCGGCCGGTTACGCTATCCAAAGGCTGGACAGGGGTACAGGAAGGGTCGGGGGTCTTGCGATTATTCATAAAATGGAATTTGATTGTCGCACCACCGCAAGTCCGTTAACTGATTGCGAAAGCCTTGCCTTCGCAATTCGTATCTCCCATGTCTGTACATTCTCGGGGATACTGATCTATAGACCTCCAGGACCCCTCAATCGATTTAATAATGAGCTCCTTGAGGTAGCAGCTAAACTGGCCAATAGTAGTGCTAACCTTACGCTGTTAGGGGATCTTAATCTCCATTTTGAGAATATCCATCATTCAGATGTACATGACCTAACTGAGGGACTAGCTGTTTTTCAACTTACACAAAAGGTAGCAGGTCCCACCCATACAAAAGGCCATTTATTGGACCCCATTTTCTCCAATCTGGAGAATCTTTTAGTTGGCGATCCTGTTAGGCTACCTTGGTCTGACCATTTTTTAATTCCTTTTACTTGGACTCCGCAAGTGATCTCCACCGTGACCATGGGGCATAGGAAATGCTCACGCATATGGTCCAAACTACCAATTGATTCATGGGTAACAACTTTGGAATCGTCTAGGCCCACTTTCGATCCTGACCCTGTAACTGCCTACAATAAATTTAACTATTGGGTAGAATCCTCATTGAACTCTGTCCTTCCAAATAAAACGATATTTAATAAAGCAGAAACTAAGCGTAATCCGTGGTATTCCCCAAAACTTCGCGAACTAAAAAAAACTTGTAAGAGAGCTGAAAGGAAATGGAGGAAGGATTTTTCTACCAGCAACAAACAAATCTATAGAGAGGCCATTAAAACTTATAAAATTGAAATTCAACTGGCCCAAACGCTATATTATGAAGAGAGAATTCTGGCAGCTGCTAACTCTCCTCGCAAGATCTTCCGCATCACTAAGGGCTTGCTCACCATCCCCACCCCCCCCCATTGTATCTGAAGATACTTCAGCACGATGCAATGCCATGGCAGAATTCTTTTCGGACAAAATTCAAGTCATTTACTCTTCCTTCCCTCAAAGAATATCTCAACAACTTATCAGAGATCAGGAAAACTTGGTCAAAGGGAGAGCTAGCCTAATTGAGGAAATTCCCCCACTTAATATGTCCACGTTGTCTGATATTTTGAGCAAATTAAAATCCGGTTCCCCCACTGATCCTGCCCCCCCCCCCAACATCTTAAATCTGGCCTCTGAAATCCTTTCCCCAGTAATCCTTGACATGATAAATGCCTCTCTTTCCTCAGGGATAGTCCCTCCACTGTGGAAACAGGCTATGGTTAAAGCCTTATTGAAAAAGCCTACCCTGGACCCTGAAGTCTGGAGTAACTATCGCCCCATCTCCCTGCTGCCGGCTATCAGTAAGATTGCCGAGAAATATGTGAATTCTGTTCTATCTACCTTCTTGGAGAGCAATAACTGTTTCCATTCCTCCCAGATGGGTTTTAGACCTCAACATGGGACGGAGACGGCTCTTCTGGTGGTAGTGGAAGAGGCGAGAAAAATCCTAGACGCAGGAGGTTGCGCAGCTATTATCCTTCTAGATTTAAGCGCAGCCTTCGACACGGTTAACCACCAGCTTTTGATAGAGAGACTGGCCGAGGTAGGGATTGCGGGGACTATGCTCAACTGGCTCCAATCTTTTTTAGAAGACCGATCTTTCAAAGTTTTTCAAGACGGTATTTCTTCTAAATCTATACCGCTGACATGTGGGGTGCCTCAGTGCTCCTCCCTCAGCCCCACACTTTTTAACGTGTATTTGAGGCCTTTGGCAGAGATTGTGCTACCATTTGGGGTTCGGATAATTACATATGCTGATGACACCCAGCTGGTTGTCTCTGTCAACCAGCGGGATCCCTCCAGTACCTGTCTTGCCCTCTGTCTAGAAAAAGTTTCAAGGTGGATGGAAGAGTCCTTCTTGAAACTCAATGGATCAAAAACAGAATTAATGCTCCTAGGGAACAAAGAAAATATAAACTTTGAGCTACTCTGGCCCAGCTCATTTGGTCCTGCCCCTACCCCCAAACATCAAATTAAAAGTCTGGGTGTCTGGCTTGACCAGAACCTTGATTTTAAAGAACAAGGGCAAAAGGTAGCGGCAAGCTGTTACGGGATCCTTCGAATGATCCGTAAAGTGCTCCCACTACTCCCCTTCCCTGCAAGAAGAGTCCTAATTCAGGCTCTCATTTTATCACGACTTGACTATGCCAACGCTCTTTATCTGGGAGCCCCTGGCTCCTCGATACGGAAGCTACAAATTGTTCAAAACTGCGCCGCCCGCATGCTTATGAACATCCCAAAGCGGTCTTCCGCTAAACCAGCTTTGGCATCTTTACATTGGCTCCCTATTCGTGAGCGCATAGAGTTCAAGGCTCTATGTATAGCCCACAGGTCACTTTCAGGTAAGGGACCTGTGGTCATCCAGTCCCTTACCCACCGATACCATCCTAACAGAGCCCTCAGGTCAGAAACTAAACATCTACTGGCAACTCCAAGAATAACGAGAGCACGAAGTGGCGGCCGCCTTTACTCGTATAATGTGGCTAAGATCTGGAATGGCTTACCTCCGCAGATCCGTGCCCAACCGAACTACCTCATCTTCCGGAAGCAGATTAAAACATTACTCTTCCCTAAATGAATAGCTTCAGATTAGTGTGTTAGCAGGCATTAGCGCGGGGATGCCCATGGGTAACCAGGCGCTTTATAAATCTTGTTTTCATTTCATTCATTTCATTTCAACTATTAACATAACTGGTTTATTGTGCCACCTGCAAAAAACTGTACCATGCATGCTACAATTTCAACTTCAGTTAGATAGTTTAAATAATTGCTGTGCAAGTTGCTGAGATCTGTAATAAAGACTGCATAGGAAAAGGTTTTTTATCCCTATTTTAAAATAAGTCAATATTTTGTAAAATAAAGGTGGATTTTTTTTCACAACAGTTATATTAGGTGCATTGTGACTGTGCGGGAAAAAATGATACGGGTAATGATCAGTGAGGAAGGTGAGGATAACCACAATATATAAGTGGATAAATTATTTAAGAATGCTGGGGCAAAATTAATTTTATTGTACATGTATTTTTAGCTATGTGTTATATATTTTTAGGTCTCGACTAGGCAGCGCATGCACTTTCTCATCAAGACATGCTGTATCTGCTCTG
Organism: Calotriton arnoldi; assembly: GCA_963921515.1. Taxonomy (NCBI): domain Eukaryota; kingdom Metazoa; phylum Chordata; class Amphibia; order Caudata; family Salamandridae; genus Calotriton; species Calotriton arnoldi. Next base: position 830,366 of record CAWUFW010002687.1, on the reverse strand, counting down.
TGGGCTTACAGCCCGCCCATTGTTGTTGATTCGTTTGTTTGTGTGTTGTTTCAAAAAACTTGCATGTATGTGGCTAATCTGACTATTGTCCCTCCTTTTGTTGTTTTGCTCATGCCCGCGGAGCAGTGGCCTATTACTTGTCTCCTTTCACTTTTGGCTATTTCAGTTGGTGTGTGCACTATTTTTTTTTTGTTGTTTTCAGACCAGCTTGTGTTATGGGAATGTGCCCTTTAGTTCCTTTTTCACTTTTGGCGCACTTTGGGCTGCGTTGTTTGTTCAAAATCCAATATTGAGTTTCGACGTGAACTTTTCTTAGTTGAATATAAATTATGCTTATTTTCAACAAAAGGCAGTTTTTTGGCGTTACAAGCCTTTTTTACGTTGCTTCCAGCCCGTGTTTTGGGAATGTTAGCTTTTGTTCCGTTTTAACTGGGACACCGTGCGCACATTGGGTTTTGGTTTTTGATCCTAAATCCTAAACCCAGATTGCTTTCGGATTTAGTCGAATATTCTTCATTCAGGTATTTTTCATAACCATAAAAGAGTACATTAAACATACAAATAAAATAATAGATAATCACAGTCTGTAATTAAAAACAATTCACATTGATATTACAGAGAGTCAAGAAACAAAGTGCCCACGTGCCAAAGTGCATTCACAAGGGGACAATAAGTCTCGATATAATCCATATAGAATGAGCAACATACAATACATATAAAACCATTTAAGCCTATCAAATATCACCATATATCAATAAACAGCATATAAATTCATAATAAACACATCAGGCCCAAAGAATAAAGTGCATTGTGCAAAATATATATGTATCATCACTGAGCAGATTGACATATTAATCATTTTCCTACTTGCTAACGTAAACAAACTGCAGCGGAGATACATTTGTAAACCAATCAACATATATATTCTGTTTTCAAAAGCTGTAGGTGAAACAGGGCCTGCCTGCATTTCCTGATATTGAAAGAACTTAGTAGTGGGATGATTAAATCTCTCCGCGGTTTAGAATATAACTGACAAAATAATAAAAAGTGCACCATATTCTGTTGTGACGCAGAATCACAGGGACATAGATAAAGCTCAGAATCACAATATGCCTTTCGAGGATAAGAGGCAAACAGGTGTGCTACACTGAACCTGAATCTAAAAAGATAAAACCTTTCAGAATAACTAAAGGGGAACAGTAAATATGGTTCTATGCATTCAGTACTGACCAATGGGCGGTATTCCTCAAATCTCTTCTTGCCCAGCTCCATGCACTCCTTATTCAGTTTTAACATAGATAACAAATTCTTTTTTTAGCTGAAGTTTGGGGATTGTTGCAGACGACTGCAGATTACTAAAGCAGTCCTTTCTCCCTACTTGTTCTAACTGTTTTGTGATGTAACTGAGCCACAGGATTTACACATATGGTCTAGGCTCATGCAATCTAATATTATTGCACGATTAAGTGCAGGCTCTTCTTTGACCCACAAAGAGTGCCACAACATCGTGGGAGCAATTTTTAAACAATGAGTCGAAGGAATTAAGCCTAATTCCGTGTGGCATAATATGGCTGGCAAACTCTTAGGGACCGCCAAAAGACGTCTAAGGAAAGAATTTTCTGCTGCCTGTAGGCATGATGGATTGCAGAAGCCCCACACTCCTGCCCCATATAAAACAACAGAGCATGAGCTAGCCTTATACATTTTAATTAAAGAGTCTATAGCTCTGGAACCCAGTTTCTTTGCAAACCTAAATAGTGCCTCTACATTCTGATCAAAACATTTTTTCCTAGTATCCACAAATTGGCGCCAAGTTCCTTTCTAATCGAAAGGTATGCCTAAATACGAAAAGGTTGGGACATAAGACAGTTTGTCACTATTAATAAAACAAGATTTCAAGGGGCGTGGGGGTTTCCAGGCCTCCATAACGTAAGACTTGGCCGTGTTGGTCTTTAATCCAAGATCACGCATAAAATCATTAAATCTACTTAAAAGCAATTGCAATACCACACCAGTTCTGGAAATCAAGACAGTCGTGGGCACAAAGCAAGGCTGGTACATTTCTAGCACCCACCCTCGGAACGTCGGCCTGCCCCTGTCCTAGAAAGTTCTCCAAATCATTAATATATAGGCAGAATAAAAAAGAGGCTAACACACATCCTTGGTGAACTCCACAGTTCATTTTGATATGGGAGGTGAGTTCACCATCAGCTCCGTATCTGACTCTGCCACTTACATCTTGATGCATCTGCACTAAGAAATAGGCCTAGGGGGCATCTATCCCCATATCTAACATTTGTATCCACAATTTCCCTCTATCCACCCAATCCAAGGCGGATGTTAAATCCAAGTAACATAGATAGAGGGCTCCAATCTTAGCTAGCGTGTACTTGCTTATAAGCAAGTGAAGATTAAGGCACTGCTCAACAGTGTCCAGGCCTGTTCTGAACCCGTATTGGATTTCAGAGAACTTCCCTCTCTCGGCAACCCAGGTTTCTAGGCGGTCCAATATATATCCCTTCCCATTAACTTACAGGTACAATCGATCAACAAGATTAGGCAATAGCATTTGGGATCTGCCCTATCCCCTTTCTTAAAAATGGGTACTATTATCACATTGGTCCAGGATTTAAGTGGGCCCAAATGTGCTACATAGCTCAAGATATTGGTTAATACTAGAATCCAGAGGTCGGGGTTGGCCAAAAAGAGATCAGCCGGAACACCATCTGGTCCCGATGCTTTGTTTGCAGTAGTTTGATTTAAGGCTTTTGTGACTTCCTCGTAGCTGGGTGGTGCCAAATACCCCACGTTTACATTAGGGTAATCACCCATAACCTTTGATGTTCGTGTAATCCCCCCCCCCCGACTTCTTATATTGTGGAGAAATGCTCAACCCTTTTTTCGGGGCTAATGACTGCATCACTGGTGCTGTTATGGGTCTCCTGAAAAAGGGGGCATTAATAGTCTTCCAAAATAGACTGGTATCCTTGTTCAAAGCCCCCAGGATATTGCTGCATAGATCCGCAAATTTTGCGGCACAAAAATTGAAATTTAGCGGCATTATTGCTGCACTTTATTTTACTCGTAATCATTCCTTTTCAGTCTTAAATCAATAAAAACTGTTTTAGCAGAGTATTCCACTTTCAAATAGGCATGTTTAAAGTTTCTGAGAGTATTTGTTTGCTATGCTAAGTCCCTGAGTCCTGTAATGGCTGGCAGCAACATTTTTTTCATGTTGCTGGCAGCCAATCCGAGAACTTGCGGGACTCTGACTTCCGCAGGAGCGAGATGGCCCGAGGGAAATAAAGATCCCAGGGCCAATCATAACTTTCTGCTTTTAAATTGGCGTGCCCGCGGGAGTCTAAGACACTCTTGGAAGCCTAAATGCACCCCTGCTGGGTCCCGAAACTAAAAGATAGTGGATGCTTTGGGGCTCAATGCTGCTCCCCACTTCCTGTCTACTGTCGCCCCAGATCAGGGTGCAGGCACCCCTACCCTGACCAGTGGCATCAACCCTTCCACTCTCCCACCACTGACCCTGCTTACAAGCCTACACCATGGTTTGCTGTAATTCGATTCTCTCCCGGCTGCTCATGCAACTAAAACTATGCAGTAAACAACAAGTTGCACACGTGATTATACTGACTGACCCTCCCTCGCCCCCACCTTTGACCTACCACCACCCCCTCCTCCAAGGCACAAGTCCTAAAAAAATAAGTGGGGGGGACTAACCAAGTTAGGTAGTTTGCAAGTGACATCATGGCGCGTGCCACCATAGCATATGACGCCACGACTCGCGGCATTGCACGTGGGATCATAGGAAGTGATCTCTTTGGGGGAGTTGTTTTCAGTGTCCGGGTCTCTGGGGAGGTTTGACATCAATTTGAGCTTTAGCTTCGAGCAGGGAACAGGAGTGGAAATCATTCTAACAAGAAAGCTGACCGAATCCCAGAAGAAATTGCAATTTCTGTTTGTTTTTGTGAAGTCGCAGCTGTCAGGACTATTGAAATGCATTGGCATGTCCAGTCTCAGTAATTCCCACCATTTCAAGATATTCACGGATTTAAAGTTCCTCCAGCTCGAGCTTTCCTCATCTGTGTGTCGGGTTTGGTCGGAGTCCCCATCTGCTCGTGCCTGCTCATGCCTCCTCGCGCTTCTTCTGTACCCGTGTGATAACGCCGATTCTTATCTAATTATCTATAAGAACCTTCTGGCCGCCAAGATCTTTTTACCTGTTGAATAGTGTAAAGGAGAGAATCTCATCAGGTTAGATATCAGCATTCATTTTGTCTGAAAGGACCACTGACTCCAAATTCAAGTTTGAGAATTTATTATCGCCAAAAATAACTGAACGTGCAGGCACCTCAACACGAGGTTAAAGAAATAGATGGGCACTAATACAAATAATAATCTACGCAGGAGTCTCATCCGACTCAGGATAAGAAGAATAGACAGTTCTAGGAGGACCAACCAGACTATGATTGCTCCTATTTCTAAGTTGCTCTTCATGGGGCTAAACAAGCTTAAAATCAATTGCTGTCCCTACACTAACGCTAAGTGACATCCCTGCATAACGATTTTCCCAAGCAAGAAAGAATAAAGGTGTCAGCTGTGAAGACTTCCTAAGAAGTGCAATCACCATATACCTAAGCTCAGCTCTGTCCTTCTCTCAGGTCTCCCCTACCGCTTCTCTGGCCTCCTCCCTCAGGGCACTATCCCTAATACAAAACCATACTACAAAGGTACACGCCTTGTTTACGCCCTCTTGGCCAGGTCTTCTTTCTTGTGCTTTTCCATTGAAACGGTGACTTCATCCTGGACGGTTTCGTTGACCTTGAGTCCCAGGCGCCTTCTCCGCTGAAAGTATCATCCCTAAATTCCATTGCACTTCCCGTACCATGCCTCCCATCTTTCTAACTTTTGAAAACAAAGAGTTAGTCTTTACTAACGAGACATGTGTCCTTGCACCTGCAACAAAAGATACGGTCAACAGAAACCTTCTACTGTGCTAATTAAATCTACCGTTTGTGCCCAGAGAGCCTTTCCAAGAGAAACCCTTTTCGGCCCACATTATAAGCTAACATAAGAATATACCAGGCCTTCCTTAAGCATATATGTAGTCAGGCCCTTACATATAACTTTTAAACACACATCTTACTTTTCCCTATAAGCATATTCATTACGATACATTATGCAAACGATGAATTACATGTGCAACTTTAATATGGTGCACGTTTAAACTACTGCAATTACATTACATACACGAACTAATTCCTCTATGCATTATGTTCACACAATTCAAAAAGCATTACATTACATCATTATCCTAACACCATTATACTGCTGAGTTCACTTCGTCTCAGTGAACTATTCATTCTTTGCTAAACATACATGAATATACAATGAATATAAACGAATATATGTCTGAATACATGTGGGTGCGGCCTATCAGTGATTATGATGCACCCCTACAATTCACAAGAACATTTCGCTCTATCAGTTCCCCCTTTGATGACTCCTGTCATCACATCTCATTCTACTCCTCGGAGAAGGAACCGACCTAAACAGAACTTGTTCCCATCTTCCCTGATCTGAAGTTCTCCATGCTCTTGAGCCTTTGATACTGATTGTCCTGCAATCTTGCCAATCTCATGTCATTTTCCCTCAAAGCTCTCTTGACTCTGCCTGCTCGATACCATTTGTAGGCCTTGATCATAATCCACAAGCCAGCCACACAAACCACCAAGATAAGGAGTGGTCTCAGGAAGTACCCAAGGAATCCCTTTCCTAGGTTTGCAAACCAACCTCCCACTTGACCAAAACCCTTTCCGACCTTTTCCCAGGCCCCTTCTTCGGTCAAATCCGCTATCTTTGTGTGGATCATAGTGATGTTACTTATATATTTCTCCAGATCCTTGCTACGGTCTGGTATATAAGTGCAGCACTCTTGAACCTTCAGCATTTTACAGACTCCGCCCTCTTTTGCCAATAGGACATCCAAAGCAAGGCGATTCTGCAAAACCATTCCCCTTATCGACAACATCTCTCCTTCCACCAACACCAACGATTTTGCTGTGTTCATCGTAAATTCATCCACCACAGTCGCTAACCTCCGGATCTTCACATCATTCAAGACTACTCCTAGACTAGGTATCATAGCTCCAAAGATATCCCCCACAACGATTCCTGCACTTGCAGCTCTTCTCGTTCTTGAATGCTCTCCACCCTCCAGAAGATTTAAGTCTTCTGTATGGTAAATCTTTGGAAATATTATTGACAAATAACATGTTCCATACCAATTTGCAGGCAATCTCACATAAGCATTCTTCCCACATACATAATACACCGTTGGTATCACTTGTACAGGACCTTGGAGAAAATCTTTTGCCACATCTGCCATGGTGAAAACATGGTCACAAGTACTCTGTCCCACTGGAACCTTTTCGTAGTAAGTCTGATAACGCCTTATACACAACTTACCCCTCTGCTCCTTATCTAACGCTATAGGACCATAGCTTCCCTGGTCTTATGCAACCGTTCTTCCTCCGTCCAATCTGTCCTGTGATGCCCTAAATCTCGGGATTCAGTCAGCTTTCTATACCTATCTTCAACCTGATCTACAAACTTTCTCTCTACCTCCGACATCAAGCTTGTCAGATTGTGTCTGTGTGCGAATGCTGTATCCAATTCCAAACTCGGTATGAAGTACTTCCTCAGTCTGTCCTCAGTCTTATAATAGTCATACTTATTCAAATGCTTGTAAGCTGGAACTTCAGGAAGCACTGCGTCGAAATTGGAAAAGAAATACTCGAACTGATCTCTCTCATAAAACAAACTAAGCAAAAGACTACAAGAAATACCATAAGTCAGTGGAAGATGATGATATCTAATACCCTCATCCACCGAAGTAGGCAACTGCATACACACATAACAATCTTTCGCATCCATCACGTCAACATACTCATACAACAACTTAGCATACGCATTAAGCTTAAAATCACCCTTAGACAAATCTACATGTAATCTACGACTTTCTTCTAATATCATAGCTCTATCAGCTGCCCTGTCTACCCCCTTCTGACTAGGTGTGATAGGTGTAGGTGTCCCTGTCACCTCCTCTACTTCTGGCTCGTGCGAACCAGTATATGAGACTACAACTACTATGATTATAGAAATTATCACACTACTTATAAGGATGCCTATAATCCACTTTGCTCTACGATTGGGATTTCCCGGCTCCATGATTTCGAAAGTTCTCAAAAAGTCTTGGTTATCGCAAAGAACTCAGAAAAGTCTCTGTCCTTTATTTATGACTTGCTTAACCAGCTCGAGCAACCATGAAATCTCCGGGCTTTCCCTTTCCGATCACAACTTATTTACACAGTCCAGAAAAAGACTTCCCTAGTGTTCGTTCCTCTTCTTGTGGAAAGTCCCTAAGTTTATTCTTCTTCCACTTGGACCTAGGTTATCTTCTTCTTTTAGACTTTTATTTACAGTTCATTACTGATCCATAATGAGATCCTCATTAAGCACGACCAGAACGTGATACAAAAGTTCAAGACGCAAAAGCAGCACTTCGTGTGAAAACGGCTCAGCTCCGAATGGCGGGAATTCGACCCGATGCAGAAGCAATTTTCGGACTTCACTCAGAAGTGGGGGATTCGGAATCGTGAGTGTCAGTGTTCCGTCTATCTCGAACCCTGGCATCCGCAGCACCACCTTCACCACCAGTTTCGGGCTCCGACTGAACACTTCCACTGACTTCAGTCTCCCTGTATTCACCACCCCTGCATCAAACACAGTGTAAGTCCACTCAGGGGTAGAGTATCTGCGACAAGGCACTCTTGTTCTCTTAGACCTTCGCCGACTGTCTTGTGCTTGGTCTTCGTCGCTTGCTTCGGTTTCAGATACTTCGGACACTGGAGCAAGGTCTCTCTCAGGTGCTAACCTCAGGTTCAGTCGCCTCTGTCTTTCAGGCCAACTTTCAACACTTCTGTTCGTTCGTCTGCCTTCTCCTTCTATGCCCAGTGCACTACTTCCTCTTTCTGTTGCCTTTGACTCTTCTCCGCCCACTGCACCTTCTCTTTCTTCAGTGCCTGAATCAGGGTTCGAACTGTGGAAACCCCCTTCAGCTTGCTCTAGTGCACCACCAGCTGTGTCAGCGACCCTTACAGCTTGACTTGTCCTCTCATGTGGCCCTACCACGTCAGCTGGGTTTTCATTTACGAGAGGAGCTGTTTCTTCCAAGGGTGCTGGAACTCTGCGGGTATGGGAAGCATGCACCCAGTTCGGCAATCCTCCACACTTTACTGCTGTGTTCGTGATAAGTATCACCTGATACGGGCCACGCCAACGGGCATCCAAACAACTCTTCCTCACGTGCTTCCGGACGAGCACCCAGTCACCGGGACACAAGTCGTGGCACAGATCACTCGAGGCTGGAACCACAGCTGCTTGCACCTGCTGGGATACAGAACGGACCACATCAGAGAGTCCTTTACAGTAATCGAGAATCAAATCATCAGTGATGCTTATCAAGGCCGTAGCTGGTACTGCTGGCAGTCTCATTGCCCTTCCCATTAGGATTTCGTGGGGAGACAACCCGGTCTTTCTGTCTGGGACACTTCGCATGCTCATGAGCACCAGTGGCAAGGCGTCGGGCCATTGCAGGGATGTTGAAGAACACATTTTTGCCATCCGGGCCTTCAAAGTTCCATTAACTTGTTCCACCATCCCAGAAGCCTCTGGTCTGTAACTACAATGGAGTCTCTGGTCTATGTTCAATGCCGCACAAAGCAACTTCATGATTTCGCTATGGAAGTGCCCACCTCTATCTGATTCCAAAGAGGTCGGGATCCCGAATCTAGGGATGAGCTCCCTCAACAGTAATTTAGCCACTGTCAGAGTGTCACACCTTCGTGTGGGGTATGCCTCCACCCACCGAGAGAATATACATACTATCACTAGAATGTACCTCAAGCCATTGCACCTAGGCATCTCCACGAAATCCAGCTGTAGTCTATTGAAGGGCCCTCCTGACCTTCCAATATGACTCAGTGTAACTACAGTTTTCTTTCCAGCATTCATCTGTTGACATGTAACACACCTCTGACATACCGTCTCAGCCATTGCTCGGAACCGTGGGTTATACCACGTCTGTCTGAACACTCTCATCATTGCGTCCCTACCCAGGTGTGCCTGTCCATGTATCAATCTAGCCATCGGACTCAACAATTCTTCCGGCAACACAGCTCTCCCATCGTTGGATACCCAAACATCCACGTCTCCTTTCTCACACCCAGCTTTGATCCATCCCTCTCTCTCCTGGTTAGAAACTTCATCCTGCAATCGCTTAAGCTCTTCCCAAGTGTCTGCCATGGTCAACATTATGCTGAGATCGGTTCCCTCTTGGCTCTCTTCTATCTCCCTGCCTGTGTATATGCATCCTTGTTCTGCGCAGAAGCGGGCTACCTCATCTGCGTAGTTATTACCCAAGGATACAAAGTCCTCCCCCTTCCCATGGGCTGAACACTTTACAACAGCAATTTCTTTCGGATGCTGTAATGCTTCTAACAATTGTCTTACATATTCTCCATTACGAATGGGTGAGCCAGATGATGTCAAAAATCCCCTCTGAGACCATAACTGCCCGAAGTCATGCACCACGCCAAAGCCGTATTGGCTGTCTGTATAAATGCGTGATTCGAATTCGATCAGCGGCCAAACAGGCACGGGTCAAGGCAATGATCTCAGCTACCTGCGCGGAGCGTACTCCTTCTAGGCAAGCGGCGTCGACCACTCCTGAAATAGTACATACAGCAAACGCTGCTCTCAATTGCCCCACACTGTCTCTTAAGCATGAACCATCGACAAAGAAAATTTCATCTGGGTCATCCAATGGCTCATCGACAATGTCAGGTCTCGGTTTGGTGCAAAGTTCGGTCACATCGAGACAATCATGGTCCTCACAATCTTCATCATCTGTGTTCGGTATAGGCATCAATGTCGCAGGGTTCAAGATGGAGCACCTTTTCAGAGTCACATTCTCTGCGGCAAGTATGACTTGCTCGTACCTCGTTAACCTATTGTTCGTTAGGTGCTGGGTCTTGGTCCTGGTCATTAATAACTCAACCGAATGTGGTACATGTACAGTCAATGGATGTCCCATTACAATGCTTTCACATCTTTCAATGCTGACACCTGTTGCAGCAACGGATCTTAGACATCCGGGCAACGCAGAAGCTACTGGATCTAAAGTAGCTGAAAAATAAGCAACTGGTCTACGGACACCTCCATGGTTCTGAGCTAACACTGCTAATGCACATCCTCCTCTCTCGTAACAAAACAATGAAAAGGCCTTGTTGTAATCAGGCATTCCCAGTGCGGGAGCCCTGCACAAATCATCTCTCAACTTCAGGAATGACATCAAGCACTCCTCGTCCCATGGTACCGGATCACTCACATCCTTGTGTGTAAGCCTCTGCAGAGGCTTTGCTCTCAAGGAGAAACTAGGAATCCACTGTCGACAATAGCCAACCATTCCCAGAAACATCCTAACTTCCCTCTGTGTAGTGGGTACCGCCATGCTCATTATTGCCTCAATTCGATCTGGTGACACCTTCCTCTTGCCTTTTTCTAATCTGTGTCCCAAGTACTGTACCTCATTCAAACAGTACTGCAGCTTGTTCGGGGACACCTTATGTCCATTCTCTGCTAAGTGGTTCAACAAGGCTACTGTGTCAATTCTGCAAGCATCTTCTGTTTCTGAGGCAATGAGCAAGTCATCTATGTACTGCACGAGAACTGAGTTCTGCGGCAACACAAGACTCTCAAGGTTCTTCTTCAGGATCTGGTTAAAGATCGATGGACTTTCCGTATACCCTTGAGGGATACGACACCATGTTAACACGCGATTCTCTAGCCTAAATGCAAAAGAAATTGGCTTTCCTCGTGGAGCGGTATCGAAAAGAAAGCTTGACACAAATCGATAACCGTAAACCACTCGGCTTCACATGGGATCTGGAACAGTATTACTGAAGGATTCGGTACCACTGGACAACAAGGGACAACTATCATGTTGACCTTTCGCAGGTCTTGCACGATCCTGTATTTCCCGCTCGGTTTCTGTAGTCCCATTATGGGCGAATTACAGGGACTACCTCTGATCTCCTTCAAAATACCCTTCTCAATGAAAGTCTCGATCACAGGTTTTATTCCTGCAATCGTTTCTATCGATAAATTGTATTGAGGTGTTCTGGGAAATCAACATTCTGTTTCACCTCAATCCGCACTGGTTCAACCCCTCTGATTAAACCTATTTCGTCTCCTGCGAAATCCCACACCACAGGCGACACTGCGTCTCTCAGATCATGTGGAAGTTCTTCCACAGTCACCATTGGGTACAGATCTATACACAGATGCTGATTGGCCATCTTAAAGTCAGCATCATCATCTCTCGTCTGGACCTCCACTCCTCGTGGTGTACAATAAATCGTGCAGTTCAATTTGCACAACAGATCTCTTCCCAACAGACAAACTGGACTCGTGTCACATACTACAAACTGATGTCTAGTTTGGAAAGTACCTATCTTTACTAAGATCGGTTCTGTCAATGGGCTGCTCATCTTCTTGTTCGCTACTCCAACAACCTGGATCGATTGTCCCGAGAGGGGTAGGTTAGGGACTACTGCAGATCTTACAGTAGACCGGGTAGCTCCAGTATCAACCAAAAGTGTTGCAGGATTGCCCTCAATCTCTGCCTCTACAAAAGGTCCTCTCTGGTCTACCTCCAAGACCGCTCCAAGTGTGCAGTCTTCCTCCCCCTCAGGCACCGTCAGGATAAAGGGTCTAAGCTATCCTCAGCATATCGTTCGAACAGGGGCATCTGTTGATATGTTCGTGTTCCTTGTGAAAACCTTGGAGCTTGGGGAATCTGAGCTTGAGAATTGTAAACCCCCCCTTTCATCGTTCTAGGTCTCGTTATTGTGTTAACCACCTCTTGCGCAGGTGCCTGAGCCCCCTCTTCCTCTTCCTGTACCTGATTAGCTGGGTTCAAAGGACACTCGCGTTTCCAATGTCCGACCTGGCGACAAAGATGACACGCAGTGGTCTTCTTTAGTGTGGCCACGTCCACTCCTGTCTTGGGGTCTACTGGTTTTCCCTTTCCCTGTACCTGCCCATTCTGGTTTCCCTGGAAATTTCCTTGCTTTCTCCCCAAGGTCCCTCCACTAGGCTGATTCTGTGCTGTCTGCATCTGGACAAGCATCAATTTGTCTTTTAGCTTTCGATGTTTTGAATCCACCTCATCACTACAGTACCTCGCGTACCGCAAGAATTTCATCTAGTGGCTTGTTCTGCCAGCAGATCAAATGGTGCTGTATCATGAGGCTGATTTCCCCTCTCAGACCTGTTACAAACTTTGAGACAAACTGTCCCATATCCTTAGGGTCCAAAACATCCAACCCACTATACTGTTTAAAAACTTGCAGAAGTCTTTCGTAATACTCATGCACCGTTTCCTTGGGTTCCTGTACAGTCCGATCTATCTTAACCCAATCTATATCCTGAGGTGAAATCTTCGACTTCAACCAGGTAATCACCTGCTCATATTTTTTCATGACATCAGGTGATGGACCATTTGTAACCGCCTCTATTTTTGGTTCCGAAGTCGGCCACTCAATAGCGACTTTACATGCTGTCCACAAATCTCCTGGTACCACTATGTCAAACAAAGTGTTCAAATCAATCCACAATACTTTTGAAATCTTCACAAACCGCTCAACCTGCTTGTACCACTCCACTGGTTTTTCCCTCAGCCGAGGAAAATCATTTGTAAATGCAGCCAAATCACCTCTATTCCACGGCACATGCACGTACCCTCCATTCTGTACTTCCCGTAAAGGAAAATTTCCAACACCCGTCGCCCCCCTCCTGGCGGCGGCGTTTCTCCTTCTATCCTCTTTACTGGTTTCTTTTTGGACCACCTTTCTTCCCATTTGTCCAACAAAATCCATATTCTCATTCCTATGATCAGGTCTCTGGTGTGCGTCTTTAACCCTGTGATTCTTTTCTCCTCCAACTCCTGATCACTGTAATGCAATCTGTGTGGTCCCTGTAACGCTTTAGTTTTATTCAGGTCCACCTCATATCTTTTGGCCAAATCCCTCAATCTATCATGTGCCATTCTAGCTTTTCGAGTCACATCTTTTGCTACAAACAGCAGCTCATCTGATCCATAGATTTCTATCCTTTCCAAAGGCAGACCCCCACTGATCATTTCATCTACCTCTGCTTTCAGCCTCACTACGTCTAGCAACCTTGCCTGTACTGCACTCCTCAGTACGTCTCGACAACCTGAGCCGTCCCGCTCATCACAATCACTATTCTGTCCTTGTGACCTATTCCCTTCCATATTCCTGGAACCTGGTCTGTCTTCCGAGACATTTTGTGCTCTATCTCTTTGCATCCTATCCTCTTGGTTCGTTACTGTTGGTGTCCACTCCCTCAAAGCTGACTTAGATTCCCGTAAAGATCTCGGTCTTTCCGGTCTCTCCTCTTCTCGCCCACATGAAGAGTCCGCAGTAGCCGGTAACGGCGTACTTGTGTCTATTGGTCTTGGGAAATGAACCACCCTTACTCCAAACCCATTCCCACTCTCACTGTTTCCTTCTTCCCTTCTCATTGGCACGGAGCTCCCTTCTCTCACTCGGTCTGGGTCATATACCGGTACTATAGGGCCAATGGTAACCGGTACTGTCAAGGAGTCCGGTAATCTTGTGTTCCCCGCAGGAGGCTGTGTTATCATAGACGCCGTAGCCCCCTCCGTTCCTGTGGAAATTCTTCCCACTACTCTCATGCTAGTCTGGTTCTGGCTTTCATCAACTATTGCCACTGCTGGGGTTCTCTTTCCCTCTTCTGAATCTGGGTTAAATGGTGGTGGCCTCTCTGCCAACATCCTATCCAACAAACTGTCATCTAAATCACTATCATCCTCATCAATTCTTGTAATCTTTCCATTTTGTATCAGCAGTGGGTATAACTTATCTCCTTCGATCGTGTCTGCTCTCCACCTTTTCTCCAAGGCATCCCATTTTGCATCTTGAAATGCCCTGACCGATTTCTTCACCCTTTCCTGGCATCTGTCCTTCTTCCTATCATACGCTGCCCTTATCCACGCATGTAGTGCCTCAAACTGTGTTGGTCTAGGTAGTGGTCGTAATGAAGCCATTACACTCTTGAGCTGGTACAGCACCTCTAACCTGAAAGTACCATATCGAGGGAACGACAAATCTCCCTCTGTTTCTGTCATTTTATGCCAATTCTCGAGCCAAATTATAGTATGCAATCCTACATTCTTTGCCATATAATGTGCTGGTGTGTCCTCAGGAGGAGCTTCCTCTCCCTCCCGAACAACCACATGTCTATCACCTCTACAAAGTTCCCTTAAAGCTTTAAAACATTTCATGATGAATCAACTTTGTATTTGCACTCAAAATGTCCGCTTTTACTTCCTGATTCCAATCCTCCAATCCCAGCGCGGTTCACACCAACCGGCCTATCGCACCGCGGCACTAGTCTGACGTCACGTTTCCTCCGCTCGCAGCAGTTCCCCTCCTTTCTAATTCACTTGTTCTCACTCGCATCCGTCCCAATTATACTCTGAAATAATGTCCGTCCTACCGAACAATTACCTCTCTGACCGTCAGTCTTACCAATGACCGATCAGTCTCTTGAGCTTGTTGACCTCAATCTGGCAACCGTCTGTCCACGAACGACCGGACAATCGCCTCTAATACACTCGATAGGATTCAATCACTCGATGTTCTGCACACAATAACCTACGACCTGCGTTGGTTATTCACACACTCACTCATGTGTTCCCTATCTTCAGTGGGTCTGTCAATGACGTCTCGTGACCCCCACAACTCTGGTCAACGTTCTCAACTCTGGGTGTATTCTACACCACAATAAATCTCCCGGTCCCGCGCGCGCTCACGGTCCGTTTCTCAATCACTCAACTTTCGTTCCAACTCCGCAAGACATCACACAACAATATAACACCGCAATCTATCAAACATCACTCTTTTCATACTCACTCTACTACGAACTGCTACTTCCGCCGCACCGACTCTCCGTCAGTTTTCCCCGACCTCCGACATCCTTCTCCCGCGGTCCTCTGGATCAGCGTCACTCGGGCTCTATGGGGCAACTTAGTCTCCTATCTTGCTCTAGATCTCCCCTTACCATCAAAGGTAACCATCCTACTCTGCTACCAACTGATAACGCCGATTCTTATCTAATTATCTATAAGAACCTTCTGGCCGCCAAGATCTTTTTACCTGTTGAATAGTGTAAAGGAGAGAATCTCATCAGGTTAGATATCAGCATTCATTTTGTCTGAAAGGACCACTGACTCCAAATTCAAGTTTGAGAATTTATTATCGCCAAAAATAACTGAACGTGCAGGCACCTCAACACGAGGTTAAAGAAATAGATGGGCACTAATACAAATAATAATCTACGCAGGAGTCTCATCCGACTCAGGATAAGAAGAATAGACAGTTCTAGGAGGACCAACCAGACTATGATTGCTCCTATTTCTAAGTTGCTCTTCATGGGCCTAAACAAGCTTAAAATCAATTGCTGTCCCTACACTAACGCTAAGTGACATCCCTGCATAACGATTTTCCCAAGCAAGAAAGAATAAAAGGTGTCAGCTGTGAAGACTTCCTAAGAAGTGCAATCACCATATACCTAAGCTCAGCTCTGTCCTTCTCTCAGGTCTCCCCTACCGCTTCTCTGGCCTCCTCCCTCAGGGCACTATCCCTAATACAAAACCATACTACAAAGGTACACGCCTTGTTTACGCCCTCTTGGCCAGGTCTTCTTTCTTGTGCTTTTCCATTGAAACAGTGACTTCATCCTGGACGGTTTCGTTGACCTTGAGTCCCAGGCGCCTTCTCCGCTGAAAGTATCATCCCTAAATTCCATTGCACTTCCCGTACCATGCCTCCCATCTTTCTAACTTTTGAAAACAAAGAGTTAGTCTTTACTAACGAGACATGTGTCCTTGCACCTGCA
This sequence comes from Calotriton arnoldi, assembly GCA_963921515.1. Lineage (NCBI taxonomy): Eukaryota > Metazoa > Chordata > Amphibia > Caudata > Salamandridae > Calotriton > Calotriton arnoldi. Next base: position 814,286 of record CAWUFW010002687.1, on the reverse strand, counting down.
ACAAAAGATACGGTCAACAGAAACCTTCTACTGTGCTAATTAAATCTACCGTTTGTGCCCAGAGAGCCTTTCCAAGAGAAACCCTTTTCGGCCCACATTATAAGCTAACATAAGAATATACCAGGCCTTCCTTAAGCATATATGTAGTCAGGCCCTTACATATAACTTTTAAACACACATCTTACTTTTCCCTATAAGCATATTCATTACGATACATTATGCAAACGATGAATTACATGTGCAACTTTAATATGGTGCACGTTTAAACTACTGCAATTACATTACATACACGAACTAATTCCTCTATGCATTATGTTCACACAATTCAAAAAGCATTACATTACATCATTATCCTAACACCATTATACTGCTGAGTTCACTTCGTCTCAGTGAACTATTCATTCTTTGCTAAACATACATGAATATACAATGAATATAAACGAATATATGTCTGAATACATGTGGGTGCGGCCTATCAGTGATTATGATGCACCCCTACAATTCACAAGAACATTTCGCTCTATCACGTGTACCCGACCCCTGCCATCACAAGTTTTCCAACTAGCCGTCAGTGTTTACAGTGGAACGTAGTGTTTCTGTACTGATTTTTGCAGCTTTGTACTCCATTCCTGGAAGTGAAGCAATCCGTGCACATGGCTGTGCTCACGAGGGAGCTTCAAAGGAAGTCTCTGAATATCTTTCAAAGATGCTGTGGAATCCGACCCTAATTGTCCTGAATAGACATCCCAGAACAGAGCTCTTCTTCCCCATGTAAGTTAAACAGCCAATAAAATTAGCCGCCAAGCCCTGATTTAGCTGGCACTTTTGTAAAAAACGCGGCGATTTTACAAAAGTGCCGATTTTTCGATTATTTTGCAAATCGCAAAATCCTAGAGGGTCTGCTTGTTGACACTGGTTTCATGGAGTTTCTCCCAAGCCTCCTGTCTAATAGTCATCTTGCGACTCACAAGTGCTTGTTTATATAAGTGGCGACAGTATCTTACCCTTGTGTTATCTCTGGGCTTTTGCTTCAGGGCCATTCTAAGATTACTGTGTGCCCGTGCACAGTTACTGTCAAACCGTTTGATAGGTCTTCGAGATGTTGATCTTCTACCTCCTGTAGTGCTACATTTATTAACCGAATAATATCAGCAAAGGCTGCAAGCATACAATTTGGATTGATGATACTCTTCAAACACTTCCCTATTTGGGCCCTATTATTCAACATTATCTGTTCCAAAACAATGTCTGGTTTTACAGTGGACCATTTCCGTAATATACCCTTATTTTTATGGTATGATATAGGGTGTAATTTTAGTTCCCCATTGGTTTTCTTATCGCGAGTTTCAACAAAGAGTGATAACGGAAAATGGTCACCAAAGCATTCTTCGAGGATAGAAAACCTCACCAATTGCAGTTTATAATAGTCAGAAAAATCAATGAAATCAACAAGACTGCCTTGACCTTTGCCGATATAAGAAATTTGATCTGGTGTCGACTGCATAGAAAAATCAATTGTCAGAAAAAGGGAACATTTTGACAATGTGGAGTTAAAAATATCGCCACACGGATTATGTTCGATTTATAATAGTCAGAAAAAGCAATAAAATCAATAAGACCGCCTTGACCTCTGCCCATATAAGAAATTTGATCTGGTGTCGACTGCATAGAAAAACAAGCATTGGCAAAGCCAATAGGTCTCGCCTTTGTGAGGTATTGGCTTTGCCAATGGTTTTTAGCCCAGGTGCACAACATCCGCAATGCTGTGCAGTGTGTTTAAAGTTTTTTTTAAAAAACATCATTTTGTTGCTGTGTGAACCACGCATGCACTCACCTACAACATGAGACTAGATCTTTTTTTTATTTAGTTACAGAACCAAGTTGGATCAGTAACTAAGACGAAATAAAATATGCAAATGATTTTTTTATATACCGGGCGGAGGGCTGAAGCAACACGGGGGAAGGTATGGGGCGACCGGTGGTTCAACAAGTTACTGCCAAAGCAATACGGGGTCGTGAAAACAACAGGGGGCAGGGCTGGAAGGGACGCAAAAGCAACACAGGGAGTCTAATCAAGAAGGTACGAGTGCTTGTAGATTTTACAGGGTTGTCCTTAACGGTTGTATTTTTTATTGGCCTAACAAGCGGGGCTAGAATTGTTGGGCATGACTCAGCTTGGCATTCATAAAATTCTCTATAAACTCAAATAAGCTGCAGCGGGTGATATCTGGGAGCGTGTCATGGAGGTAGTGGGGGGGGCTCTGTTTCAGGAGCATCAGGGTGTCCCCAGTGGAATGTGTAGTAAGGCCAGCAGAGGGTCAAATATTAGGCCGTATATGGGAACTTGAGCAGCACCCCCTCAGAGGGAGCCAGCTCCAGCTTGAGCAGCTCCACTGAGCCTTCTTGGCGCTGCGGGTCAGAGCTCAGAACCAGGGTAGCGCTTTCGGGCAACTGTGCGTGCCGCAGTGCTACAGTGGTCGTCTCTGTGCCCAGGTTCAGGGCCACCAGGAAGCGATCATTCTGGTCCCAGACACGCAGGTAGGCGTAGGCGTCAGGGGATGGCGGTGGCTGTAGCGGTACGAAGTCCCCGTGCAGCAGCGAGCGCTCCTTCCCCTTCCGCTCACCGAGAGCCTTGTAGAGCGACAGCAGGGAGTGCTTGTCGGCACTCTCCGCCTGCGAGGAGGAAAGGGTAAGAGACGTCAGTCAGTCAGTGACCTGCAAGACACTTTACACAACACCTTAATTCAACAACACTCCTTCAAGAGAGAACAACGTGGTGGAAGGTCTGTGTGGATCTACAAACCGCATCTTTAGAACAGCTTCGACCCTAGGATCCTATCGGTTCAGAACAGTCATAAAGACCAAACTTTTTTTTCAGTTCATATTACTCGAACTCGGCCCAAGAGAAATAGAGCGCTTTACGTGAGCACTAGATTACAAGGTCATTTTTTTTGTTAGGCATCGGGAGGTTAAGAAATGTGCCCAGAATCACAGGATGTTGATATGACACTAGGACTCAAACCTGATTCCCCAAGTAAAAAGAAGGCAGCTCTGGCCACATCTCCCCCTTTCTTTTCAGCTTTTTACACAAGCTTTTAATTAAGTTTAACACTAACTAAAACTATCGAGGAAGCGACAGAGGAGAAGCATGTCGGATCTGGGCCCATTCAAAGCATCGGGCTGGAGTCTCATGACTACTTTTTTTTTGTTTCTCTTTCATCAGTCTGAGGTAAACCTTCATGAAACGCGTGCGTTTGCAATGTATGCACAAGGACAAAAAACATGGAAACAGAAAACAAGCGCGGCCGCGAAAGTGAAAGCGACCGCGCTGTGTTTAATTTGTAACATGATCCACAACAACAAGGGAGGAATGCAGATGCCACCCTGCGCGCCGCTGCTCGCTCCCGAGACCAAAACCGAATGGGAGTGAACCTTTAGAGAAAAGGTGGGACATGCACCCGCCTTTGGCCATTTGCGTGCTTTTATTATTGAAAGCCACACACAAAAGCCAATGGAATGTGTGGGAGTTGCCAGACCCACACGGAGAAGTTTCGGGGAAGTTTGGAGTGCTCACAAGAAGCCTCCCATAGAGCAGCGCATGCGCGCTGCGCTAGGCTCGACCTAATAAATTGTCAGAAAAAGGGAACATTTTGACATTGTGGAGTTAAAAATATCACCACACGGATTATGTTGGAAATGGCACCTTTCTTCCTTGCCCCCAAACTATAAGCGGACGACTTGGATAAGGGGCACAGTCTACAATTGAAATCCCCTCCCCAAAGCAAAATATAATCAGTCCTAATGCCCCTTAAATGGTCGCCTAGAGCATGTTCCAATTTCTGTTGTATTTCGATGTTTGTACAAACAAAGTTGTTATGGTAAAAATTAACAATGACCAAAGTTACATTTTGCCCGAATATAATATTAATAATTAGAAAGTGTGGGCAACTGAGCTTTGTCTTACAGACCTTATTTCCTAAGGTGGTTGCTACTTGTGTCAATAAACCCCCTTTATGGTGACGCCCCCAGAGCCTGGCAAAACCAAAGGGGATGATGGACGGAGTGTTGAACATTTCAAGCACTCACCCCCAGTCAACTGATCTGGGTTTAATCCATCATCATTCTTTAGCTCACTCCGCCACCCCAGTTCAGACATGGCCATATGCAAATCAGTCTGACCCTGTGCCTCATGGGAACAGTCCAGCCCGAACTGCCAAGCCATGTCTTCCCTGGACCAGAAACAAGCATCCTGGGACCGGTTTCTGGCTTACAGCCGTCATCAGCCAGGCTATCTTGAATCCAGTGGCAAAGTGAGCAAGGGACCCACATCTGGGCATACCCTGCCAACTTAGGGCAAACATAGCAAAACCAAAGGGGATGATGGACGGAGTGTTGAACATTGCAAGCACTCACCCCCAGTCAACTGATCTGGGTTTAATCCATCATCATTCTTTAGCTCACTCCACCACCCCAGTTCAGACATGGCCATATGCAAATCAGTCTGACCCTGTGCCTCATGGGAACAGTCCAGCCCGAACTGCCAAGCCATGTCTTCCCTGGACCAGAAACAAGCATCCTGGGACCGGTTTCTGGCTTACAGCCATCATCAGCCAGGCTATCTTGAATCCAGTGGCAAAGTGAGCAAGGGACACACGTCTGGGCATACCCTGCCAACTTAGGGCGAACATAGAAAAACTAAAGGGGATGATGGACGGAGTGTTGAACATTGCAAGCACTCACCCCCAGTCAACTGATCTGGGTTTAATCCATCATCATTCTTTAGCTCACTCCGCCACCCCAGTTCAGACATGGCCATATGCAAAAAGCAGAGCCTGACCAGCTGGAGTATGAATGGGCATGTTTTAAATCTTCAGATGAGTGCCATCAATTGAAGTTACCTTTTAAAAAAAAAAAAAAATGTAATCTCTCTACAGGTTGTTCGTTTAAAGTGACAGGTCCCACACTTTTTAGGGTACTGGTTGTGGTCTTGCACTTTCATGTTTCTGACCACGACTGATAGTGTAGAATCATTGTTACCGGTCCTGATGAATTGCCGTCAATTAGACAATTAGGCAAGAAACATGTCGACCAGCATACGCGGTACCCTGTAACATTATCTCAGGGGCGCGTCACATATATTTTTAACAAGGAGAGGAGCCATACTCATTAAAATTGTTTTGATTGGACACCTACCTCCTATTTTAACCTCACCTTCCACCACATCTACACTCTCCAGGCCCCTCACACGCACTGCACCATACGGCAAGGAACAAAAGATCTCCGCCAAAGAGCCCCTTCATGGGTGCCCGTCGGGTATTGCAGCGCCGACCCGACGAGGAGCAGACCCATTTGATGAAGCATGATACCTAGCTGGCTGGGTGTGTGAGGGTCTTAGTTCCGACTAGAGGAATTCCTCCTCTTCCTGGACTTCACTTTTTTACACAACCTGTTCAGCCCTACCAGGAACTGCATACCACTTTTTTGCATTGATGTATTACTGGGCATGTATGCAGGACCTATTATAAAAGCCCTCAGTCCCCTCTTTGTAGACAAATGCTTGTTTATCTCATTACCATGCAAGTGGCTACATCGCCAACCCTACTAGACTTTTAGAAGCAGTGGTGAATTATATATGATTGCCTTATAAGTGCCTGTTTCGCACCTAGCCATGCATCTATTTTTTTTTTTTTTAGGCAGTTTTATATACTGCGCACTTGCACATAAAGTACTGCAGCACTTTACATATTCACCAGTTACATTACACAAAGACATATTTATTCGTGGTTAGCACAGGGATATTAAGTGATTTGCCCAAAACACCACTTGTTAATACAATGCCAATACTCTACTGCTTGCTTGTTTGTTTCGTGTAGAGTCTGCCCCGCCTTATCGGGCAATCAGAAGAACCATTCCACTTACAACTGACTGCGTTTCTCACGCTTTATTGGCCCTTGCGAGTCGCGGCATGTCTCACATTTCCAGCCTTACTGGCCGTTCAGAAGCAGCGGGTTCTGATACGTGACTGCCAAAAGCACTCTTCTGCTTACAATTCACTGATTTTGACTCGCTTTACCGGCCCTTGCGAGGTGCTGCATTTCTCACTTCCCCGGCCCTGCTAGCCGTTCAGAATCAATGGTTTCTTGCGTGTCACTGCTTTAGAAGTGCCTGCTTCATCCCCAGGCCTACCGATGGGTCAGAGGCACTGCTTTTTATTTTTTCTCTCATTACCATGCAAGTGGCTACATCGTCAACCCTACTAGCCGTTGTTATTATGTCTGGTTTAAAATTGCCGGCCCTTTACATACAATAAATTGTCACTTAAGGCTTTCCCTTTACAAATGCAATGAAGGAACCAAAAAGGTGCACATTACACCTTTTAAGACACCAGCCTTTCAGAATTACAATTGGGGAACAGGGGTGGAGCAGGAGGTTGCAGTCAAGCGTTATATGGCAGTCAGCCTTTGGTCTGTCTTAAGCACACTTTACTATAAAGCGTTCACACCTCTTTGTACATGTTTGGTGGATGCTACAGAATGGAGACAGCCCTGCTGTAACGAGACTCGTTATTCAAATGCTGTGTCTGGTAAGCAGGCTGCTTTGTCATATTGACCAGTAATTTAGATTTTATCAAGCGCAAAGATGAAAAGGACGAGAGCAACCAAGTTAGTTATCATTATAGTAAATGCAGTCTGTTTCTGATGTCAAACATATAACCATTAAAGAAAGAAACTATTTTCATTGCATGCAAAAGTTAGGAACAAACTAACTATAAGGCACCACAAAACAAATATACATAAAATCATCAGTAACACATTAGAAAATATTGGATTACCAGAAACACAAACAATATACACTTAATGTCCACAGAATTACTGTAGAACAGAGAAAACAAAAATAAAACCTCACAGAAGGGCAAGACCTATTGGCTTTGCCAATGGTTGTTTTTAATCTTGCTCTATGTACAGTGGTGGCTGCTTCGTTATGGGGGCAGGAGAGCATGGAATTGGATAAAAAAAATGGGAAAAAACTTACCTTCTTTGCAGCTGCCGCCGCACCCTCTTCTCCGTCCTCACTCTGCAGTGCCGGAAGCACCCAGGCTCCCAGCCTCTCCCAGCCAATCACGATGCTGCATGCAGCGTCATGATTGGTCTGAGTGGCCTGTTTGGCTGTTCAGGGAGTACCTGGGAGCCTGGGCATGTTCTCCACGGGGCTGTGCAACACAGTTCGTGAAGAACATGCTAAGTGCGCATGATTGTTTCAGAGTGCAAAAACCACTCCTCACTGTGCTCAGCCCCGCCCCAACCTGGCACCAACCCCTCGCAGAAAAATAAAATAATAATAACGGCTTGTTATTATCATTTTCTTTTTCTTTTTTACACTGCTCAAATAGTAGTGGGGCGACGCTCCTCCGCCTTAGCAAAGGAGCCGCCACTCTCTAAGTACTGTGCATTTTTGTGGCTATAATTTGCAGAATAAAGGATTGTTGGTTGACTGACTAACTGCGTATGTGATGCCTGAATTCCGCCAGGGCCAACTCAAACCTTCGGACTTCTCTACTTGATACAATTAGTACTTGAATTGGGTAACGGTTCCTTTTGCAGCTCACCATTCCTACCGAGTATTTCATCCTGTTATAAAAATAAGTTAAGGTCCAAAGGCAGGAGTTTGTAGTTTTAGCTGTTCCCCATTCCATGTCTCTACTCAAGCAATAAACTATGCAGCCTGACAGTAGATAGTTTGAAACAAGGAGCAATGGTGGTAGGGGGACGGAAGAGAGAAATAAAGACAAGTAGGTTCTATTATCCAACTGAAATGCATTGACGGGGCTGGATTTCTAAGTGTACCAAATAGATCGAACACATACAATTACAGGCTTAAAAACCAAGACTGCCCCTCCTAAAGAGAGACGAAGTGTGAACACGTAAATCACTAAAAACAAAGAAATATAAGTAAAACTACGAAGTAGTTTTCCATCTCACTCATTCATTCCTAGGACAATATAAGTGCTGTGGATCTCCACCACTGCTAATAGAGAGGATTTTTTGTATCCGTCTGACACCCACATCCCACCCTAAAAACGTTAAAAGAATTCAAAACATCTCTTATTTATAGAGCATAGTAACAGTAGCGCATGGGCACCCACTGGCAGTCGTCTTTGAATAGTTTTAAATCTCATTCAAAAATGGCTACCCCCTTGGGTCACCAGGTACAGGATTCACATTGGGACTATTGTTGTGCCCAGACCAAAGAGGTCTCCCTTAACAGTAAACACAAGTTGATACATTTTAAATTTTTATGGAGAGCGTACATGTCCCCGGCAAAAATTCATAGAATTTACCCCAATCGATCACACATGTGTCCCAAGTGCGGTGCACACCATGCTGATTTTGCCCACATGACCTGGAATTGTGTTAAGATTGGGGGCTATTGGAGAGCCATCTTACACCTCTTATCTAATATGATATCACTCACTCTAACCCCTGCACCTGAGATGGCTCTGTTGGGGTACGTGCGAGAAATCCCTAAGCAAACGCAAAACTACACATCTATTGATTTGTTATTGGCAAAATGAGAGATAGCGCTACATTGGGGAAGTAAAATCATTCCTACCACAAAAGCTTGGCTCAACAGTCTAGTGTATTGCAATACGAATAGCGAACTGTTCTCCATGAATCAACCTATGGCATCCAGACCATGGGACATCTGGAGCCCACTCAAGAGTTATTTGCTTGAAAGGGACTCTGCCCCTACATCACAGCAACCGGCACGAATAGTACCTACCGGGGTGGGTTAGAACCCCGCTGTTAACTCTGATATAAGTGCGTACCTTAGAAGATAGGTGTAGGTCCGTAACCTTCTCATGAAGGGACGTATACGGGCTGTCTAATAGTTGTTGAAGTGAAAAATGTGCACGTTACCCCGAACTATATTGTGTGTTATGTATTAGATCAATCTCTTTGAGATAGTGTATTCTGTACTGTTGCAATGAGTAATCAATATGCCATTCTTGTTGTAATTCACTGTGAAAATGGAAAATAAAGTTTAATAAAAAATGGCTACCCCTTTGTGACAATGATCTAAGACTTAAAATCAGTGAAAAGATTTAAAGAAACAAAAAACAAAAAGATGACCACATGCACACTCTTTTAGTGGGCTTTTAAGCCCATTTAAAGATGCACCATGTACACTGTTTGAAGGGGCCTAACACTGGCCCTTGCAGCACAGACCCTTGTAGCACCTGCAGTGCAGGGGGGCCCTAACCCTTCAGGGGCCACCAAACCCTAATAAGGGGCCCCATTATGCCCAAGACCAATGAATATGCGCAAACGGGGAGGGAAAAAGAGGAGGGGGGATAGCCATTATTTTAAGGGACTCCTGGGAGATCGCGTCCTCAGTGATGCCAAATATGGATGTGATAGAAGGGCTAAACTTTTGTATCAAAATTGGCCCCTCCACTTCTTTTTCAGGACTTTTGATTTATAGACCCCCGGAATGTGCACCAAGTGTTAATGTGGAAGTTTGTTACTACATTGCCCAGAAATCTCTTTTGTATTCGAATTTCATGGCACTAGGGGACTTTAACTTACATGTGAACGATCCAAGCTGTGGTCAGGCAGCGCAGTTTGTCGCTGCTCTTTCTGGGGTTAATCTGGTTCAGCACGTGCAACTCCCCACCCATAAGGCAGGGCACACCCTTGATCTGGTGTTTTCTAATATTCCATCCATGAAAACTGAGTCACCTAGCCAATTGGTTTGGATGGACCATCGCCTGATTCCTTTTTCATTTAATTTGGAAAAATCTAGCCAGCAAGGGGGGGTACCCGCAATTTCTTAAAAAGAAATTGGAAGAAGCTGACCGCTGAGTCCTTAGGGCCAGTCTTGCAGGAGAGTCAACCATCACTATCGAATGACCCTAATGCAGACTCATTTGCTCTACATAAATGGATTTCCGCCGCTATCGAAGCCACTGCCCCGGCTAGAGTCACTAAGACGCGGAGGCAATCTCCCTCGGCCCCTTGGTTTTCAGAGACTCTCAGGATAAACAAAAGTAGGTGCAAACGCCTGGAACGTCAGTGGAGGGTGGACTATTGCGCTACAGCTAAAGTGACATATAAGAAAGCACTGAAAGAGCTCCATAAATTGATGAGAGAGGCCACGAGAGGCTATGTGGCGAGGAGCATTGAGGAGGCAGATAACTCAAGTAAAGAAATATTTAAGGTCGTGAACTCTTTTCTCAAGCTGAAAGAATTAGAGATTGAAGTGCAATCTTCCCTCTCACTGTGTGAAAGTATCTCTGACTTTTTCGATAACAAAATTCGAAAAATTCATAACTCGTTTACAGCAATAGCTGAGACTGATAAAACTGATGTCAAGGAGGGTAGTAAGCCAGAGTACTCCTGTACGGAATTCCTCCCGATCACTCAGCAAGAAGCATTGGCACAGATCCTGAGTTGTAAGTCAGGCTCACCGGAGGACCCTTGCCCCCCGAAATTGTGGAAAGAGCTGGCTCACTCGCTTATCAAGGTGTTGACCCACATTTGGAATACATCTCTTACTTCTGGCATCTTCCCTGACATGTGGAAACACGCCACTGTCCTTCCACTTAGGAAAAAACCCAATGGAGAGCCAGGTGATTTGAGTAACTACCGTCCAATCTAACTGCTACCAGCTCCAGCAAAAATGCTGGAAATAATGGTGCAGCGACAACTGGCCAATTTCATCGAGAAACATGGCATTTTGCACGATACTCAATCTGGATTCAGACCCGGTTTCAGCACTGAGACGGCTCTTTTAGAGGTGGCAAAATCGGTGAGAATGTCGGTGGATTCAGGGGCATCAGCGATGCTGGTGCTCCTGGATTTATCTGCGGCATTTGACACGGTAGACCATTTAAGATTGGTGCAGAGACTCCAGGACATCGGCATTGGGGGAGCGGTACTGGCTTGGTTGAAATAATTTCTTACCAATCGTACTCAACAGGTCGCCCTACAACCCCACAGTTCAAAACCCAAACATCTATGGTGTGGTGTTCCTCAGGGTCAGCACTAAGCCCACTTCTTTTCAACATATATCTGGCCCAGTTGTTCTCACTTATTGCCAATTGGGGCGTGAAGGCGATATCGTACACCGACGATACCTAGCTGGTGTTCTCTTTTAACGAGCAGTCGGAGGACATCTTTAAGAGTTTTAAGGGCTGTTTGATAGACATTTCACTATGGATGAACAATAATAAGCTTAAACTCAATGCAGAGAAAACAAACGTGTTGTTCTTTGGCAAAAACCCGCCGCCAGCAGCGGACTTGTGGTGGCCACTGGAAATGGGTTCCCCTCCCACCCCCGAAGTCATGGTAAAAAATCTGGGAGTTATGTGGGAAACTGACCTTTCTTTTTCTGCCCAAATACGGCAAGTGACAGCGTCCTGATTTAGCAAACTGAGAAGCCTGCGGAAGTTCCTCCATCTGTTGCCGGAGCACTGCTGCCGAGTCATAGTCCATGCCACTGTGACATCTAGAATGGACTATGCGAACTGACTCTATGTGGGCCTGCCGGCGTACTTGGTCAGAAGATTGCAGATGGTTCAGAATGCGGCTGCGAGACTGATTAGACGGGTACCATTCCGTCATCACATCTCTCCACACATCAAGGAGCTCCACTGGCTGTCAGTGGCTAGAAGAATAGAGTTTAAGGCTTTGACATTAGCATTCCGGTCAATCCATGGTAACTGTCCCAGCTACTTGAAACAACGCCTATGTAGCTATAAGCAGAATTGACTGCTGAGATCTAACGCACAAAATCTGCTTTGCACTCCACGGTTTAGGAGAGCCCGGATGGGTGGCAGATCTTTCACGGTCAAGGCTTCCAAACTTTGGAACTCCTTGCCAAATAATACCCGGCATATTGATTCAGAGCCACTATTTAGGAAAGCGGTGAAAACATGGCTCTTTAGCTTAGGTTAGTATGCCCAGGGCTTTCTATGTTTCAGACCTTCTTTGCCTGCCACCTATTGCTATAGTGCCGGGACACCTCTGTTTGAGGTAGCTGTTCGCGCTTTATAAATGTCGGTATTATTATTATTTTTATATTTATATCTGTGAGATATGGAAGACTGATGGTCCCTTTGCACATTCTGTAGGGGGGACCCCATCGTTTTATTTTATGCCACCAACTGTTTGTGCAGGATGCAGCACTGTGCAAGGGACAGCGAGGACCTAGTAGTAATATCTTGGGAGCTGGCGGGTCCTCGCAAAATGGAGAAAAAAAACCCTTTAAAACATATAAGTTAAAATAGTAGACATTGGCCCACGGGTCCCTGGCATTAAAGACTGAAGTTGACTGACCCTCTGTCCCGTCATGTGCCTGACTGCCAAGCTAGGTCCCGTTCAGACATGAATGAACACAAGCAAATGCATACGATGGTTCCATTCGCACTGTGCCGTCGTACTCAAGCTGCAACATATATTTGATTCTCATGGAGGCCAAAACCAGTTTGGGGTTGCTGGTGCTCAGATTTATTGGTGACCTGGCCTGGCAGTTGGGCTGGACTATTCCAGGACCAAGGCTAATTTCTGTATGTTTGGTTTCTGTCAGAGGTGACGCAGTGGGCAAAAACAGTGCAAAAAAATGCAGCCTAAGTTATTGCTAGTGACTGAAACTAATTTAGGCAATCTGCCCATCACTTTTGTGATTTTTCTCAGTGAGATGCCCTAAGTGCGATGGGTATGCCCAGGCATGGGTTAAGTGCTCATATGCCACAGGAGTCCAGATGCATCCCGCTGAAAAGGCCCAAATAGGCCAAAACGGGTCTAGAGCTGTTTGTGTTCCCATTCAGAAGGGGCGATGCCTTATAGTACAGCCTGGACTGTTCCCACTGAAGCTGGACCAGGGCTAATTTGCATATGGCTGGTTCCTGTCTGGGAGTCACTGTGGCCAAATAAATGGGGTCGGAGTATGTTTCTTCATGAATGTGTAAGACTGTTTATCAGGAGCTATGTGAATTGAATTTTTACCACTACCAGGATGGTGAATGCTTTGATTAATTGCAGACCAGTCTTGAGGTAATGTGGCCCTGGGCCAAGTCACTAAAGGGAAGAAGCTTTGCAGCCTTCAGGATAGTGAATGCTTTGGTGAGGCATGCTCGTACCATTGATATAAAGTCCATTATTGGGCATTGCACCATAGGTGTTGTAGCTATACATTTCTCAGGGTGTTCACGACTTTGGATATTTGCATATCCCACCTAAGAAAATATATGATGTATTCCCAGGCAATAAAATGTTATTACCATACAGCTTTCAGGGTGGTTATTTGCACACCCTTCCTGATGTAAGATATTTTTTGTTCTTTAAGGCATTATGGGATTAAAATCTTGTAATTCTCAGTATGGTGAATATGTTTGTTATTTATAAACATATCCTGAGATAACAAACAACCTGTACCCTGGACCTACCTGGCATATACATCTTCTGCTCTTGGGATGGTGAATGCATTGGTTGCAGAAGATCTACAGAGAGATATATGGCATTCTACAGGGTACTGTAAGGGTATAATCATAAAGATTTCGGGTCCAGATTACTTGTGGCATATCACCCCTTTGAATAGCGAGGTCTCTCAAGTATTTCAGGATTTTCTAAAAATCTTAATGTTCGAGGCAGAAAATAAAACTTATGTTGATGGAAGAATTGTGTGGATAGGAAATAATCTAGAATACTAGGGTTACATTCCATTATTATACAGTTTCGGTTTATTGACTACCCCTGACCCAGCAGTCTACTCTTGGACTTCCTTCAATACTTTTATCTTGCCATGCCCCTTGTTTAGTGCTGCGTTGCTCTTGAGCTAAGTTTACTCTCTACAAATACCAACACATGGATACAAATATATTTACAAAATGTTTACAGAATGTATAAGATATTATAGAGGCGTGGCAGTGGAGGGAGGATATACATGGTGTGGTAGAGTGCTGTACAGTGCAGTTTAGGGAAAAATAATATAGCAGGGAAATTGCGACCCCCTGCATTGTAGGAGGAAAGGGCACTCTGCAGATTGTGTATGCCACTGCTTGCACCTAGGAGATGGAAAGGCAAGTCTCAATGGTGGTGTGATCATCAAGGGAGTGGTTTTTGCACAAAGAATAGCAAGCTCTTGCAAATGAAAGTGGTTTTCCCCACCATTCCCCGGACACTAAGAACCAAAGCGCAAGCCTTCTGTTAGACCTAAAGTGCAAGACTCTTGCTGCTACCCAGGCACACAGAATGTGCCATGTGGGACCTAACAGTGCAGCCCACACCTGTGTCAATAAACCACATAAAAAACGTTCTGTGGATGTGATAGTTTTGTTGGTCGAAATTTCAAACACGATCTAGTGATCAACCACCTAGAATCGCTCCTTGTCAGAAGGCACAATGAGATTACCAACACGACGTTGTGATACCTTTATCCGGCCCCCTTAATGTATAATGGGGAGGCGCGTAATAGTATATTATCCCCCACCCTTCCTTGATCATTCAGACTACCTACTGAATTTACAGAATTAATGGTGCACCAACAATGGCACCAGAACATAGGAAAATGGATCTTAAGACACAAAAGTATGATCATCACAAATTTACTCCACTTCAAACTAAGGATTGTCATCTCAGTCACAGGAAGAGTTCTTGCAATTTCTGTACCAGATTGTGAAATATAAGTGGATTGCTATGGGATTCATCATGATGTCACAGCACAAAAGTTGTTCAAAAAAGTGCTATCATTGTAGATAAACAATATGATGGTAAGACTAAGGATGACCCGCATCTTGTCCTTGATGAATAAAGAGGAACAGGATTCCTGTAACGATCAGCTGAAGCTTAAATAACATGTTGGTCTCTTGAAAATCATATCCCACCGTGCTACATTTGTAAGGCAGTTGAAAACTGATTCTGCAAATAAATATTCTGTCCAGGAGCTGAACATCAGCATATGCTCTTGGTCGGCAAAACAATAAATACATCGAAAGACTCCTATTGTAATTTGTGACCGATGCATTAGCACTTTATCATCTACATGACCGATCATGCACTTTATTGCCTTTAAATAGAATAGGTGCATGGCTTACATTGCCTAGAAGTAACTTCTTCCAGAAAGTGGAGAAAGTGATCAAAGCATTTGCACTTTATACATTTTATGTCTGTTCCTTTATTTAATTTCCACAGTTTTATATATTAACTGTGCCTTATAGTGCCTTGTAGTGCCATTTTTAAACGGTGACACTTATATTCAGATTGATTTTAATAAATCTAAAAATAGATGGCAGGTAACCACCATGTGCGGGCTTGGACTATTATATTGTACTACACATTTGATTTGGCTTGTGTTCGATATGCACGAAATGCTGGAATTTGTATCTTTTATGTTTTTTTTTTTTTTTAAATCGAATAAAGATTGAATTGATTTATTTAAATTGTGCAATGTTAATATATTGAAACTATTCCACTTTCCTATTTGTCTGAGTGGTATTGGTAAAATGTAAATATGACTCTTAGTCCTGAGGTAAATGTCTTCTTTTCACATTAGATTGAGGAGGCATTCAACAAGTAAGGCATGTTAAGTTCCATCTCCCATCTCGGAAAAAATTGCCTTAAAGCAAGGAAATATATGACCTTGTGAGGGAGGCCATTGATTAAAAAAATACCAGAAACAAAATTCTTGCCATCTCCAGTATTACTGGCATCTTCTGCATATGTAAAAAAAATTGTAGCTCATTCATAAAATAATAGAACATTTGCAATATAATGTAGATTTTCCAAGTAATTTATGACGGAAAGTCTTAATTTTATTAAAGACACGGAGGCGAGTATTATGCTTTCTAATCTTGCATTTATTCCAATAGCAGCCAAGATAAGCACTAAAAACTACAGTTCCCAGAAGGCCAAGCAAACGGCTGACCAATGGGAACGCATGGAATCAACAACAGGAACCAATGGATGAGCAGTCCCAAGTATAACGTTAGCTCTGACTGCTAACAGCCCTCTTTTCGTCGCCGAGCAGAATAGATGATGTCCATAAACAGAGGGAAAATAGAGAAAACAATACAAAAGGCTAAAGTCCAAGCAAAAAGGTCTTGACCACGATCCAGCAGAGTCGTCCTTGATGCAGGAGCGAGGATCGAGGAATCGCTGATGGGCGAAGGAACATCACGTAGAAGAACAGAATCCTTAAGAAGACCATGGTCCCGATCAGGAAGAAGCGGGAGGCAGAGCTGGAGCCGCTGTAGGGAGGGAGAAAAACACATATTAAAAGGTGTTGCGGTGGGATAATACTCGCCTCCGTGTCTTTAATAAAATTAAGACTTTCCGTCATAAATTACTAGGAAAATCTACATTTTATGGCAACACCGGAGGCTCATATTATGCTTGTTCAAAGCATATTAACAACCACAGAAGCAGCAGTAATAACAGGATCACAATAAAACATTCGGAACACATTGTCATTGGACCAATCAGCTGATCTCAAAATGTCCTCCAATCTGGAGCCTGCCCAAAAAACTTTGGATGCCATGGCTCCCCTGGTGGAATGGGCCCCAAAGACAGAAACATCGATGCCAGCCAGGGGCATAACTCAGCGAACCCAACGGGCCAAAGTGGCAGAAGAAACAGGATTATGAGGTTTGCGGAAAGAGATGAGAAGCTGAGAATGGGAGGACGTTCTGAGATCAAAGGTCCGTTGTTCGTACACCTTAAGGCATTTACCCACACACAATTTAGGTTGAGAAGGAAAATAGGGATAAAATACAGTGTTCAAGTTTGTTTTTGTACGCTTGTTAATGTGAAACATCACCCCAGAAGGGGTGAACTGGCGAGAGGAAACATCCATCGCTTTGACATCAGAAACACGTTTGATAGAAACCAAGCACAACAACATAGCAAGTTTGGCTGAAAGCATTTTTAAAGAAAGATCCGCATTCTCTGGCCAGTCAGAAAAGAGTTTGAGTACCAAATTCACATCCCATAGTTTAGAGTACTTTGCCAACGGAGGTTTAGAGAATTTTACACCTCTTAACAGACGACAAATTAGGGGGTGTTCACCCGCTGGTTTACCTTCAATTGGACAATGATTAAGGGAAATCGCTGATCTATACAGATTGACAGTTCTGTAGGACTTACCTGCACTGGCTTCAGAAGCCAAAAAATTGACAATATAATTTAAAGGTGCTGAAAAGGAATCAATATGTTTTACCACACACCAGCTTGCCCATAAAGACCATGCAGACTTGTAAGCTTTAGTTGTTCCTGGAGCCCAAGCCCTGCTGATGAAGAGAGAAGCTTCTTGCGAAATGAGGAGGTCAGGCTGGTTAGACCCGAGACTTTCCACCCGGACAGAACCAAAGAATTGTCCAGAATGAGACTGTGCGACTGACCCAAGGGATCTAGAAGAAGGTCGTCGCGAGAAGGAAAAAGGACTGGAAAGTCCACCGCCATCTCCAGCAGAGATGGGAACCAAATCTGTGATTGCCAGAAGGGGACCATAATCACTAGAGAGGCAAGTTGGCGTCTGGCCTGAGCGAGGACCCTATTGATCATGACAAAAGGAGGAAAGGCATAGTTGAGATGAGGAGACCAATCTTGGAGGAAAGCCTCTGTAGCCAGAGCTAAAGGATCCGGATGCCAACTGAAGAATTGAGGAAGTTGGGAGTTGAGGCGGGAGGCAAAGAGATCGATGTGTAAAGGGCCCCATTTTTGACACAGAGATTGAAAGACGGATGGAAGAAGCTTCCAGTCGCTGGAGTCCCGAAGATGACGAGAGTGCCAGTCTGCTACAGAGTTGAGATCGCCTGGGAGATACTCTGCTCTGAGAGAGATCTTGTTGAGAAGGCAAAATTCCCAAAGGCTCTATGCTAATTCCGCAAGGGGTTTGGATTTTGTGCCACCTAGATGGTTTATGTAGCGGACCGCAGAAACATTGTCCATGCGAAGAAGAATAGAACAGCGAACATTGTCCTTTGCGAGGCTCCTGAATGCAAAGGAGCCTGCCAGCATCTCTAAACAGTTTATGTGCAATCTCGACTCCTCGAGAGACCATGTACCTCCAGTCGATATTGTACCACAACAGGTGCCCCAACCCGACAGGCTTGCATCGGATTCTAACACAAGATCTGGGGCCGAGGCGAAAATTGTTCGCCCGTTCCACGCATCTAAATGGTCTATCCACCATTGAAGTTCTAGGCGAGATTCGTGGTATAAAGAGATGAGATCGGAATAAGCCAGGCCTTGATGCAGATGTCGAATTTTTAGGCGCTGGAGGGCACGATAGTGAAGAGGCCCTGGAAAGATCGCCTGAATGGAGGTGGAAAGCAGACCTACAATCCTTGCGAGAGACCTGAGGGAGACCAGAGAGGTCCGAAGCACTTGGGAGATTTCTGACTTTATAGCTGAGACTTTTGACTGAGGAAGATGAAGAGAAGCAGTGGAAGAATCCACGAGAAAACCTAAGAAGTCAATGCGCTGAGGAGTGAGCATGGATTTTTCGGGGTTTAAAATGAAACCCAGATCTAGAAGGAGAGATCGAGTGATGCTCAAATGGGACAACAGAATTTGCTTGTCCAAGTTCATTATCAAGATGTCGTCGAGATAGATAATTAGTCTGATCCCGAGAGACCTCCGATATGTCACCACCGGTTTCATGATCTGTGTAAAACACCATGGTGCTGACGACAGGCCGAAGTGAAGGGAGCGAAACCGATAGGTTACTCCTAACCATTGAAATTGAAGACCTTTTGTGTGAGCGAAATGAATCGGAATCATAAGGTACGCGTCTTATAAATCTATTCTGACCATCCAATCGTTTAAACGAAGAGCATCCCTGAGATGAATAATGGTTTCCATTTTGAAATGGCAATAAACCACGAATTGGTTGAACCACTTCAGATTTATGACAGGACGCATTTTCTTGTTCTTTTTGCACACAAGGAAGATGGAACTGAGGAACCCTGAAGGATCTAGAGGAGCAATCTGAATTGCCTGTTTTTGGAGAAGGGATTGAACCTCTATTGAAATGAGATTTGCCATGTCGGAAGAGAAGACAAGAGGCGG
Source organism: Calotriton arnoldi (assembly GCA_963921515.1). Taxonomy (NCBI): domain Eukaryota; kingdom Metazoa; phylum Chordata; class Amphibia; order Caudata; family Salamandridae; genus Calotriton; species Calotriton arnoldi. Next base: position 795,219 of record CAWUFW010002687.1, on the reverse strand, counting down.
AGGGAAAACTGTTTGGAAAGGTGGAGCGTAAAACTCTATAAGATAACCTTGGATAGAGTTTAGAACCCAAGGATCTGCGGTCAGAGTTCGCCATTTTTGAACGAATAGTCTTAAACGACCCCCAGCCGGGGGAGGATCTGAGGAACTTACCTTGTTGGGAATTGTTGCGGAAGTTCTTCTGACCCCGACCTCTGAAACCTCGGCCTCTTTGGGGGTAGAATTGGGGCTTGTAGTCTTGGTAGTTGGAAGTGGAGGAACCTCTGGAGCCTTGATTTTGATAGGAACGGCCAGCAAAGCGACTCCTGCCTCTGCCGGCCCGTCCAAAAACCAGTGGAGAAAAAACTTTCTTAATGGACTGTTGGGCTTTATCAAGAGAAGCAAAAGTGGTGACGAACTTGCTTAAGTCTTTTACCAAAGAATCACCAAACAAAAGGCCGTCGCCTTAATTCCAGGGTCGAGGGTAGCCAAATTAGCCAATTTGGGGTTAAGTTTAATAAGCAGACCTTTGCGGCGCTTATGAATAATTGCAGAGTTGGCATTCCCTAGGAGACAAAAGGCCCTTTGTACCCATAAGGAGTTATCTTGAGGATCCAAATCTGTGCCATCCAAACGAGCAGATTCCGCTAAGTCAAAAATGCGAGCAAGGGGCCCCACGACGTCCAATAACTTGTCCTGACAAGTGGACCAGGCCTTGTCCACCCCTTTACGGGGATCTTTGCCAAACTTGGAAAAGAAAGTTAATAAAGGCTGGTCAATAGTCGGAGCAATTGTAATATTAGAAGCCAAAGAAGGCTTAGGGCATTCCGACTTCTGTCTGGACCTGGTGGATTTGTCCAGAGGGAGACGAAGTCTCGCAGAAATGTAATCGCCAACGTGGGAAGCCGGGAACCACTTCGTGGAGTTTGGATGGCGAATGGAAGTAGGGTCAAACATAGGAGTACCCTCAGAATCCAAAACAGGTGTGGAGGAAATAGAATCAGATTTCAATTTTTTAGGTGGAGAAGGAGGATCAGTGACATCAAAAGGGTCAAACAAATCATCAGCGTCATTCATATCGTCGTCTGTGTCCAAAATATGGGAAATTATCAGTTTTTTAGGTACCTCCACATTTTTTGACTTAACTTTACGTTTACCATCTGAAACGGAATTCCCCTCCTTAGAAGGACGCCTGGGAGGCACCACGTTCTCAACCTTGCGCGAGGAAACCTCGCTAACCATGCGTGACGCTTCAGGAATATTATGTTTAGTATTGGAGGGTACCAATTTCCTCTTTCTGCTATCCCCGGCAGAATGGACAAAGCTTTGGACATCAGAGACAGCATAGAATTTTCCATGTCTTTGGAAAAGTGTTTCATAGAGGCTTCCACCGCATGCTCTACAGAAGAATTAATAAAAACATTCAAATCATTCTTGAAGGCTTCCCCTTCATCATTCTGCATATCTGAGCCGGGAGAGCTATCAATTTCCATGATAAAGATATGAGGGCAGAAAGCGCAGGGGCAAAAGGGGTTAACTAAACCCAAATCTGAGGACCGCCCTTGGGCGTCAAAACACTGAAGGGGAAAGGAAAACCACTCCCTCTGGGGCGGACCACAACCGGAGGGCAGGAGGACGGAGCTCAGTTGAAGAAACTCAAAGAAAAACGAAGTGCGGCAGTCCAGGAGACAGAAGCCCACTGAAGGTGAGGGAAACCAGGGAAACGGCAGAAACGGCCATCGCGCGACGCGTTGAAGCAACCGTCAACGCTCGCGAGCGGCAAGAGAGAGAGAGAGAGCGCTATTACGGGCACCGGCGGGAGAGCGCAAGAGCGGGGGCACAGAGCGCGAAAGACAGGCGTCTGAGCTTCAACACAGCCTAAGAAGAAACCAATTAATCACTATTTAAACACTACACATGAAATATGCACACTGTAAACAATTCCAAAATAAGGAAGAGAGGTACTTATCTGACTGCGAACAGCAAGAAAAGAGGGCTGTTCGCAGTCAGAGCTAACGTTATACTTGGGACTGCTCATCCATTGGTTCCTGTTGTTGATTCCATGCATTCCCATTGGTCAGCCGTTTGCTTGGCCTTCTGGGAACTGTAGTTTTTAGTGCTTATCTTGGCTGCTATTGGAATAAATGCAAGATTAGAAAGCATAATATGAGCCTCCGGTCTTGCCATAAAATGAGTAGCTATTGTATGCCATGTGCCTGGTGTGATTGACAAGGTATAAAAAACAGACTAATCCTCTTAACCTGTGCACATGTATCTGAACAGAGGAAAGCTCTGAACAGAGCATCATACAAAAGTATTGGCAAGAATTTTTTTTTTGAGCCATATCAAATATGTAATAAAATCTTGTAAGTCTATTAATCAGTGATTCATGATGCTAAGCAAAGATTTCTTCTGAAGTGCTTTAGTTGGGGCAATTCAGGCCTTAACCTTAGAAACAATTATCCTTTTTGTAATAGGGCTGACTTCAAGAAGAGCTGAATTAGGTTTTGCAAGCGGTGTCTTTTCAATCTTTCCATTTGATTCGAGAGATTTGGAGGTTGAGTACCATGGGCCAAAGTAGTAAAACATTTAAAGACGTTTTCGTGTGCTCAGTGTTTGATAAGAGTTCATGATATTTTCTTACAAGAACATGCAGCAGATAGGCTGTGAATGTAAACTTTGTCTTGCCTTTGAGGATCTTTTATACTTTGTCCAAAGCTAGAGTGGGGGTTAACTAAGATTGCAGCAGGTTATTTCACATAACTGAAGCAATCTGGCAGGTTTGTGCCCTTTTTCACAATGTATTTGCCATCTTCCTGCAGTTCCCTGCCCAAGTCTTTAGTCAAGCTCAAACGTGATGGATTTATTCAAGGCACAATAGAAAATCTTACCTTCTCTGGAGAGGTCATGAATAGCTTTTATGATATCACTCACAGGAATGGGCCAGAGGCTACGTTTTGGTTGTTACATTTACTTAAATTTAGGGTTATGGAATTATTTTTTAAGAAACAGCTGTTTGTTTTGGAATTCCAGTGATTCTATCACTTAACAGAAGCAGATTTTAGAAAATGGGAAAAGATACATCATAGTATAACTTAGAGAGTGCAGCTGTGAACAATGATGATCTTGCTCAAGCTTCAATGTTTTTTCAGGCTATTCTAGTTTATGTGACTAATTTTTAATTTTCTCAAATTCAGACCGCAATCATCAGCTTCACCTATGGGTCCTGAACCCTGTGTGTCTGTAGTTAGGTCAGACTGCAGTCATCAGGTTCATCTGGGAGAGCTGAACTCTGTGTCTCTAGGGTTGGGTAACTCACAAGGATTGCTTATAGAGCAGCAAATGTGCTATTCCTAAAGAAGCATCTGAACCACTGCTTTCCTGCTCGTAGTGTCAACTCCCTCTCTTCAAAACCACTCGCTATATATTCTTTGGTACATTTTCTTTATAGTAACTTATGAATATATGACTGTTAGGTATGGGATTCCTGGTTGGCTGTGGTATGCACGCAGGCCGGGCAGGAACCACCACTCTAGTCATGGTTAGCTGAATACAGACTAAAAGATAACCTGTGTTCACCCTCTGGTAGCTTGGCACAGAGCAGCCAGGCTTATCTAAAGAGGTAATGTGTAACGTACTTGTGCAACACATACACAGTAACACAATGAATAGAAAAATAGATTATTATGTTCTGAAAAAAACAAGACCATAACGACAAAAATCCAATCTATAGAAGTTTAAATATTGAATTTTAAAAGAATAAATGCAATAAAGTGCTTAGAAGCAAGTAGCGCTAAAAAGGTTACTTTAGGTGATGCTGGACCGGGGTAAAGTCAAAGTTCGGGCTGACCATGAAGCAGCGCCGGCCAGCTACAGGACCTACGTAGGCCCCGGTGAACAAAGTACCTCTCCTGGTCTCAAACAACAAGTCAGAGACCCAGTACTTATACCCAAAAGTGCCTTTGATGTGGAGGTGACTTCAAAGCAGCTCTGTAAAGTACACAAGTATCCTTTTCAACCCTTTCCTGTCTGCCAGACTATCTGTGGGGGGCAATCAGTCCTATGTGTGGGGACAGAACACACCCTATTCAAGTGAAGTAATAACCCCTCCCTTCCATCCTGCCCAGTCAAGGCCATTAGAATGCAGATGTATGTAGATGGGTACTCAGACACACATATCCTTCCTGTGTTGTGGTTGTCTAGATGAAATGCACAAATTGTAGCTGTCACTCATCCCAGACTTGTATTGGAGACAGGCTATCAGGCACACAGAGCAGTAAGGGCAGAGAAATGTCCACTTTCTAACAGTAATAACACAAAAATCAGGAGGAGAGGGTCCAAGGGAGGGAGTTTAGAGACCTGCAAGGAAAAATATCCCCTTTTCCAATACAATCATAACACAAAATAACCTTGGGTCTAAGTAAGTACGATAGCACGCTAAGAATTGTCAAATGTATGTCTCATCAAGTCTCCTCAGGGGAGAGATCCCTTTAAGGACGAATACCCTCACCCACCTATGGTGGCATGCTTCATCATATGTGTTAGATTTGGGGGTCTCTAGTTGGCAGAGGTAGGTACCTTTGTCCAAATAGGGACCCTTGAGTCTAGTCAGGGAAAGTAGGTACACTCCCAAAATAACCCCTGCTCACCCTCTTGGTAGCTTGGCACGAGCAGACAGGCTTAGTTCAGAGGCCGTGTGTAAAGCATTTGTGAACACATACAGTAATCAAGTGACAACACTACAAATGGACACCACACAGGTTATATATTTATAAAAATAGGTATACTTTATATAGATTTATCACAAGACCATAAACGACAAAAATAATCCACAATACTGTCAAGAGTGCTTAGTTCTGATCAAAAGGCTTAATTCAAGGTTCTGTGCGAGTCGGTAGCCTCCTCCGGCTACGGCGATGTCAAGAACAAACAGAGTCTAACAAATCCAGCTGACCGCGCCGAGACGGGCCAACACAGCGTAGACAGACTCGGTCACAGTACCTTTACTTGAAGCGGCAGGCACGGGCGTGCGAGCCGGATGGCTGTTCGTCGCGGTCGCGATGCAAAAATGGAAGCGTTGCAGGACGCGTTGTCCCTCGATGCGGTGCAGGCAACGGCTCGTTGACGTCGTCGAGACGGAGTCGGTGAGACCAGGGCCGTGCGTTGCAGGGCGAGACGGTGCTTCGATGCGGTGCTGGCAGGTTGCGGTGCTGCGACGGAGCCGGATTCAGGAGCTGGCGTCGATCAGTCCGGGACAGTGGTGCGAGTCGGGCGGTGCGTCGCAAAGCGTGCGAGCGGTGCCCAACTCCGGTGCGGTCACAGGACTCGAACTCAGCAGCAGTGACCGTGTCGGTCGGACCAGTTCGATTTGGCGTAGCGAAGCGTTGCAGGACGCGTTGTCCCTCGATGCGGTGCAGGCAGCGGCTCGTTGACGGAGTCGGTGAGACCAGGGCCGTGCGTTGCAGGGCGAGACGGTGCTTTGATGCGGTGCTTACAGGACACCGAGTCGGTCGTGAGAGTCGGTCACAGCTCCCTACCTCTGTAGCCACTGAAACAGAGTTTCCAGCAGCAATTCACAAAGGGGTGAAGTCCAATGGTCCTGGGACTTCGGTCAGGGGGCAAGCTCTCTTCCAAGCCCTTGGAGATCCTTCACAAGTTGATGAAAGTCACAGCAAAGCAAAAGTTCCTTTCTCCTTTCTTTGGCAGTCAGGCAAACCACTGCAGGCCAATCCCCCAAGCAGCACTTCAGGCTTAGGGATAGTTTCTCCTCAGTTTCTTCTTGGTTCCGCTCCTCAGCAAAGGTTTCTTCTTGTTCCCAAAAGTGATCTAATTTCCTAGGGGTCTGGGTCCCCTTTTATACCCAGTTTCTCTTTGTTCTCTGAAGGCAGAGAGGCCTCTGCCTAGTCCAAAACCAGTTCTGGTCAGTCCTGGAGCACTTTGTTTTCCTGACTCCTTTCCTTTCAGAATGTGGGGCAGAGTGCTCAGCCGCCCGGCAGGAGGTGGAGCCAGCATTGTGGAAGGCAGGCACAGCCCTATTCAGACCCAGGTGCAACTCCTCCCTCCACTCTGGATGCGGATCTTTCTATTCAGCCCTGTGCTGACTCACCCTGTCTCCTGTAGCCACCCCCAGCCCCTGTCACTCAATCTCCAGACAAGGAATACACAACCTAGCAGAGGCAGGCTTGGATAGTTAGGCAAGAAAATAACCACTTTCTAAAAGTGGTATTTTCAAACACAGAATGTTAAAACCAACTTCACTAAAAGATGTATTTTATCATCCTGAGTTCAGGCATACTAAATTCGTTTTTCTACCATGTTCCCTGGGTCAGTTCTGACTATAAGGTGTAATAGTCAGTCTGCCCATTCTGGCCTATGGGGAGCAGGTAGCCTTGCAATAGTGAAAAACGAAAATGGCTGTAATTCACTATTAGGACATGCCACACACACCAGGGCATGTCCTACCTTATACTTACAATGCACCCTGCCCTAGGGCCTACTTTAGGGGTGACCAACATGCAGTAAAGGGAAGGTTTAGGGACTGGTAAGTGGGTGCACTCACCCAGTCGACATGGCAGCCCTAGGCTGCACACAGGCTCTGCAATGGCAGGCCTGAGACACACTTTACAAGCTGCTTCTGTGGGTGGCACAACCCGTGCTGCAAGCCCACCAGCAGCATTGGATTTACAAGCCCTGGGCAAACTCAGTGCACGGTACTAGGGACTGACAAGTAAACCAATCATCCAATCATGGAGTCACTAATACTTACATCAATTCACGATAGGGAGCACTTGCACTTTGGCACTGATTAGCAGCGGCAAAGTGCCCATGAGCATCTAGTCCAGCAAAAACATATCGGTAACAGTGGAGGCATTACGAAAAAATGGAAGGGAGACCCACGCCAAGGATGCCAGGTCTAACACGTGTCCCCTCCAGCTGAAATGTGGGGAGAACTATCCTACCCCTAGGGAGTTCTCATCGCTAAGGCGGAAAAATCTGGACAGTCCATCAGCATTGGCGTGTTCTGTACCAGGGCGGTGTTCCACCGTAAAGTCCATCCCCTGTAGGGAAATGGACCACCTCAACAGCTTTGGATTCTCACCCCTCATCTACATCAACCATCTGAGGGGCCTGTGGTCTGTCTGAACCCGGAAGTGAGTCCCAAACAGGTATGGTCTCAGCTTCTTCAGTGCCCAGACCACAGCAAATGCCTCACGCTCAATAGCACTCTATCTCTGTTCCCGGGAAGTAACCTCCTACTGATGAAGGCTACAGGTTGGTCTAGGCCCTCCTCATTGATCTGTGATAGAACAGCCCCTACACCATGCTCTGAAGCGTCGGTCTGAACAATGAACTCATTGGAGAAGTTGGGTGCCTGGAGCACAGGCGTCGTGCACATGGCAGTCTTCAAGGTGTCAAAAGCTTTTTGACAGGCGTCAGTCCAAATCACTTTCCTGGGCTGCTTCTTGGAAGTCAGCTCTGTCAAGGGGGCAACAATGCTGCCATACCCCTTGACGAATCTCCGGTAATACCCGGTGAGTCCTAGGAAGGCTCTCACCTCTGTCTGGGTCTTGGGGGCTCCCAAGCCAGAATGGTATCAATTTTCGGTTGGAGGGGCGCCACCTGGCCGCTCCCAACCTGGTGTCCCAAGTACACCACAGAACCCTGCCCAATCTGGCACTTACTCGCCTTGATTGTGAGGCCTGCTCTCCGCAGCGCCATCAACACTTCCCAGAGGTGACGCAGATGTTCTTCCCAACTGGCACTGAACACTGCGATGTCATCCAGGTAGGCGGCACTGAAATCCTCCAGTCCAACCAACACCTGGTTGACCAACCTCTGAAAGGTGGCAGGGGCATTCTTCATCCCAAAGGGCATCACCCGGAACTGGTAGTGGCCATCTGGTGTGGAGAATGCTGACCTCTCTTTGCCCCATCAGTCAAGGCGATCTGCCAGTACCCAGACGTTAAGTCAAACGTGCTGAGGTACCGCGCAGCCCCTAACCGATCTATGAGCTCATCAGCTCTGGGGATGGGGTGGGCGTCAGTCCTGGTGACGGAATTGAGTCCCCTGTAGTCCACACAGAACCGGAGTTCTGGGGTGGCACCAGGCGCGGCAGCCTTTGGAACCAAGACCACTGGGCTGGCCCAAGGGCTGTTAGAGGACTCAATCACCCCTAGCGCAAACATCTTGGAGACCTCCTCCTTGATGCAGGCTCTGACCCTGTCAGTCACCCTGTAAGCCTTGTGCTTCACAGGAAGACTGTCCCCAGTGTCCACATCATGGACGCACCAATGAGTGACACTGGGAACCAGGGAGAACAGGTCAGGGAACTGTCCCAACAGTTGGCGACAGTCACCCTGCTGCTCAGGTGTCAGGGAGGTAGAGAGGTTTACTCCCTCCACTGATCCATCTTCCTCTCGGGCTGACAGGAGGTCAGGAAGAGGCTCGGTCTCCTCCTCCATTCCATCATCTGTAGCTAAGAGCATGCCCACTTGGGACCTCTCCAAGTGGGGCTTCAGGCGGTTCACATGCAGGACCCGCAAGGGGTTCCTGGGAGACTGCAAGTCCACCAAATAGGTAACTGGACTCTTGCGCTCCACCACCGTAAAAGGGCCAGTCCACCTGTCCTGGAGCGCACAAGGCTCCACAGGGGCCATGACCCACACTTTCTGACCAGGCTGAAGCTCTACCAGAGTGGCATTCTGGTCGTACCACCGCTTCATCTCCTCCTGGCTGCCTTCCAGATTTGCCTCAGCAAGTTCTCTGAAACGCCTAGTCTGGTTCCTGAAGGCCAGCATGTAACTGTATACATCCTGGGGAGGTTTCCTGGGAGATTGCTCCCAGCCTTCCTTGACCAAACTCAGAGGTCCTCGCACCGGGTGTCCATAGAGGAGCTCAAAGGGACTGAACCCTAGAGACTTCTGTGGCACCTCCCGGTATGCAAACAACAGGCATGGTAAGAGGACGTCCCATTTACGCCTCAGGGGTTCTTCCAGACCCATAATCATGCCCTTGAGGGTCCGGTTGAATCTCTCAACCAGCCCATTTCCTTGAGGGTGGTAAGGAGTGGTGAACTTGTAAGTTACACCGCACTCCTGCCACAGGGACTTCATGTACTTGGACACGAAGTTGGTACCTCTGTCAGACACCACCTCTTGAGGGAATCCCACACGTGAGAAAATTCCCATCAGTGCCCGTCCCACCACGGGGGCCGTCACTGTCCTCAGAGGGATGGCTTCAGGGTACCGGGTGGCATGGTCCACCAAGACCAGGATAAACCTGTTGCCCATGGCTGTCTTGGGGTCCAGTGGCCCCACAATGTCAATACCCACCCGTTCAAAGGGGGTGCTGACCACAGGGAATGGCTGGAGAGGAGCCTTGTGCTTCCTCCCACTCTTTCCACTTGCCTGGCAAGTCTGGCATGTCCTGCAGTGAGTGGCGGCACTCCTGCGCATCTGGGGCCAATAGAAATGGGTAACAAGCCTGTCAAAGGTCTTGTCCTGCCCCAGATGTCCTGCTAACGGTACATCATGAGCCAACCCCAGTAGGAAGGCTCTGAAGCGCTGGGGTATCACCAGCACACGGGCTGACCCAGGCTCAGCAACCTTAGGCTCTGAATACAGGAGACCATTCTCCCAGTAAATCCAATGTGATCCAGACTGATCACCTGCTGCCTGGTCTGTGGCCTGTTGCCTCAGAGCCACGAGAGAGGGGCATGCGTTCTGCTCCTCGCAGAACTCTTCCCTGGAGGGTCCTCCTTCTTGCTGCCAATGGGTCAGCTCAGGTAGGTCCCCCAGTTCAGCTACCTGTTCCCCTGTAGGCTCCAGGGCATCCCCCTCAGGGTCTGCCTCCTCCTGGACCGTGGGAACTTCGGGGGCCGGTTTCCCGCGCCCCTGCCTCCTCTCTCTCCGGCAGGCACCTGGGCCTCCCTCTCAGGCTCCAGGTCCCCCTGAACACCTTTCGCTGCCATTGACCGGGTGGTCACACATGCCCAATCAGGCAAGCCCAACATTTCTAAATGCGCACTCCGCTCCACCTTAGCCCAAGGTGAGCTCTCCAAATCGTTCCCTAACAAACAGTCAACAGGCATGGCTGGCCTCACAGCTACTTGAAGAGTACCCGAGACCCCCCACTCAAAGGGAACCTGAGCCACCTTGCAGTGACTCTCTGTGTTGTCAGCGGCAACAACCGGATAGAATGCATCAGGGATAACCTGCTCTTTAGACACCAGGTGACACTTGACAGCTGTCACACTGGCTCCTGTGTCTCTCAGAGCCTCCACCCTATGGCCATTGATGGTCACCCACTGCCTGTATTTCTTAGTGTTCTCAGGCAGCGGGGTCCTAGGGACCATCTCAGAGTCTCCTCATGAGACAAGGGAAAACACTGTGGGATCCCCCCCACCTTGGGCACCCAACTCCTCCCCCCGGGCTACACTAGCCAACTGCCGGGGAACTGCACTAGTGGGTGCTGGTTTTCCATGCAAAAGGCAATGAGGATCGTTTGCCTTGTGGCCAGGGGCGCCACACTTGTAACACACCAGTGGTCCCTGGTGAACAGGGGGGCCTGTCAGGGCCACTGGCTTCTTCTCAGGGGGAGGCTGGGAACCTTTCCCTTGGTTCCCTTGGGGTTTACTTTGGGGCCCTTTATGGAACTCCCTCTGTTTACCCTTGTCCCCCCACTCTTCTGCTGGGGACCCTGCCCACCCTTGGCGGAGTCTCCCACGTGACCCTTGTGGACCCGGGTACTCACCCAGCGGTCCGCCTCCTCAGCAAGCTGCCTAGGGTTAGTCAGCTTACTATCAATCAGGTGCTGGCGTAGCTCAGGAAAACAATTACCGGACAAGTGCTCCCAGGCAATCAAATCAAAGAGCGCCTGAAAATCAGTCACTTTGCTACCCTTTACCCAACCATCCAAGGCTCTGCAAAAGAAGATCACATATTCAACCCAGGTACTGCTTTCAATCTTACTACAGTTCCTGAACCTTTGCCTATAAAGCTCAGGGGTCAAACCATACCTAGTCATTAAGGCATCCTTCATGTGGCTGTACGAATTATAGACTTCAGAGGGCAAATCCAACAAGGTATCCCGCCCTTCACTGAGGAACCGTCCCCACAACCCCGCTCCCCAATCCTTCTCAGGGACCCGGTGGGAAGACATGGCTACCTCATAGGCTTTGAACCACTGCCCTATGTCATCATTTTAAAAAATTCCTTAACCACATCTTTTGGAATATACACCCTAGCTTCAACAGGCACAGGCGGTACACTGCCACCAGAGGGAGTAATCTCTAAGCTCTTGGCCTTCAATTCCAACTCCCTCAAAACTTTCTCATGTTCAAACTGCATTTTCTTTTCCTCTAGGGCCAATTTCCTAGTTTGCATTTCGAATTCTAACTGCCCATTCAGCTTGAGCTTGGTCAGCTCCATTTCGTGCATCCTACTTTCTTTCCTGTCCTCCAACTCCTCTGGAGACAGTCCTCTGGCAGAAACACTGCTACCTACTGGGGAAGGTGGTCTTCTAGCCCCTAGACCCAATAGCCCCTCCAGCTGCCCTTCTGCATTCTCAGCCCCCTCCACAGGGGCACTCCTTGATTCGACCCAGGCCCTCAGCGCCTTTTGGAGGTCCTCCTTCCTGGAGAGCCCGGTCATGGACACTTTAAACTTTTTGCAGAATTGCCTGAGCTGCTTGAGGGTGTAGCATTCTAGCCTCTCTTCTTCCCAATCACACTCAACAGAGGCTACTGATGCTGGTTTCTCCATAGTGACTGAACTTGGCATTTGCAAAAATAGGAAATCCCAGAAAAAATGCTATAAAAGTATGTGGTTGCGTTTTGGTCTGCACTCACTAAGTAGTGTTCACCAATCACTGTACATGAGTCACAAATGCAAGTCCAGAATCCTCACCGCTGACCACCAATGTTAGATTTGGGGGTCTCTAGTTGGCAGAGGTAGGTACCTTTGTCCAAATAGGGACCCTTGAGTCTAGTCAGGGAAAGTAGGTACACTCCCGAAATAACCCCTGCTCACCCTCTTGGTAGCTTGGCACGAGCAGACAGGCTTAGTTCAGAGGCCGTGTGTAAAGCATTTGTGAACACATACAGTAATCAAGTGACAACACTACAAATGGACACCACACAGGTTATATATTTATAAAAATAGGTATACTTTATATAGATTTATCACAAGACCATAAACGACAAAAATAATCCACAATACTGTCAAGAGTGCTTAGTTCTGATCAAAAGGCTTAATTCAAGGTTCTGTGCGAGTCGGTAGCCTCCTCCGGCTACGGCGATGTCGAGAACAAACAGAGTCTAACAAATCCAGCTGACCGCGTCGAGACGGGCCAACACAGCGTAGACAGACTCGGTCACAGTACCTTTACTTGAAGCGGCAGGCACGGGCGTGCAAGCCGGATGGCTGTTCGTCGCGGTCGCGATGCAAAAATGGAAGCGTTGCAGGACGCGTTGTCCCTCGATGCGGTGCAGGCAACGGCTCGTTGACGTCGTCGAGACTGAGTCAGTGAGACCAGGGCCGTGCGTTGCAGGGCGAGATGGTGCTTCGATGCGGTGCTGGCAGGTTGCGGTGCGGCGACGGAGCCGGATTCAGGAGCTGGCGTCGATCAGTCCGGACAGCGGTGCGAGTCGGGCGGTGCGTCGCAAAGCGTGCAAGCGGTGCCCAACTCCGGTGCGGTCACAGGACTCGAACTCAGCAGCAGTGACCGTGTCGGTCGGACCAGTTCGATTTGGCGTAGCGAAGCGTTGCAGGACGCGTTGTCCCTCGATGCGGTGCAGGCAGCGGCTCGTTGACGGAGTCGGTGAGACCAGGGCCGTGCGTTGCAGGGCGAGACGGTGCTTTGATGCGGTGCTTACAGGACACCGAGTCGGTCGTGAGAGTCGGTCACAGCCCCCTACCTCTGTAGCCACTGAAACAGAGTTTCCAGCAGCAATTCACAAAGGGGGTGAAGTCCAATGGTCCTGGGACTTCAGTCAGGGGGCAAGCTCTCTTCCAAGCCCTTGGAGATCAGTCACAAGTTGATGAAAGTCACAGCAAAGCAAAAGTTCCTTTCTCCTTTCTTTGGCAGTCAGGCAAACCACTGCAGGCCAATCCCCCAAGCAGCACTTCAGGCTTAGGGATAGTTTCTCCTCAGTTTCTTCTTGGTTCCGCTCCTCAGCAAAGGTTTCTTCTTGTTCCCAAAAGTGATCTAATTTCCTAGGGGTCTGGGTCCCCTTTTTATACCCAGTTTCTCTTTGTTCTCTGAAGGCAGAGAGGCCTCTGCCTAGTCCAAAACCAGTTCTGGTCAGTCCTGGAGCACTTTGTTTTCCTGACTCCTTCTTTCCTTTCAGAATGTGGGGCAGAGTGCTCAGCCGCCCGGCAGGAGGTGGAGCCAGCATTGTGGAAGGCAGGCACAGCCCTATTCAGACCCAGGTGCAACTCCTCCCTCCACTCTGGATGCAGATCTTTCTATTCAGCCCTGTGCTGACTCACCCTGTCTCCTGTAGCCACCCCCAGCCCCTGTCACTCAATCTCCAGACAAGGAATACACAACCTAGCAGAGGCAGGCTTGGATAGTTAGGCAAGAAAATAACCACTTTCTAAAAGTGGTATTTTCAAACACAGAATGTGAAAACCAACTTCACTAAAAGATGTATTTTATCATCCTGAGTTCAGGCATACTAAATTCGTTTTTCTACCATGTTCCCTGGGTCAGTTCTGACTATAAGGTGTAATAGTCAGTCTGCCCATTCTGGCCTATGGGGAGCAGGTAGCCTTGCAATAGTGAAAAACGAAAATGGCTGTAATTCACGGACATGCCACACACCAGGGCATGTCCTACCTTATACTTACAATGCACCCTGCCCTAGGGCCTACTTTAGGGGTGACCAACATGCAGTAAAGGGAAGGTTTAGGGACTGGTAAGTGGGTGCACTCACCCAGTCGACATGGCAGCCCTAGGCTGCACACAGGCTCTGCAATGGCAGGCCTGAGACACACTTTACAAGCTGCTTCTGTGGGTGGCACAACCCGTGCTGCAAGCCCACCAGCAGCATTGGATTTACAAGCCCTGGGCACACTCAGTGCACGGTACTAGGGACTGACAAGTAAACCAATCATCCAATCATGGAGTCACTAATACTTACATCAATTCACGATAGGGAGCACTTGCACTTTGGCACTGATTAGCAGCGGCAAAGTGCCCATGAGCATCTAGTCCAGCAAAAACATATCGGTAACAGTGGAGGCATTACGAAAAAAATGGAAGGGAGACCCACGCCAAGGATGCCAGGTCTAACAATATGGGTTTCTCCTCCCAGTGGGAAAACCTAGTCCCACTGAGGGCTACAACTCCCTCACTGTGAGGTAGGAGCTCAGGGATGTTTTTTTGGAATAGCACGATGTTACTACGGATGCTAAAATCCCATATGAACAGTTTCTGGTAGGGTGAGGACGCAGCTCAAAAAAACAAGAAAAGTGAGTGCAATCTAAAACTACCTAGTGTCAGCAACACAAAAAAGCTTTATTTATTTGCTCCCACTGGCAGGATTAAAAGCAGTGCAATAAGCAGTATAAACTATAAACTACTCATTATCAAAAAACGGTCGACATGTTTCAGCCAATGCGATCTACAAAAGTATCTTGGCTTTCTTCAGGACCAGGAAAAAGTAAATGCTGCTGCTAATACAAAGTGTAAGAAAAATCAAATAAGATGTACGAAACCAGTAATCCCATGTTTTTGTCTGATTGAGTATTACTGGAAATATCTGTATTTGTGAGACAAACAAAAAAAGGGAGAACAAATATGACAAGTCACATGCATGTCAATGCTAGTACTTACTAAATTGCAAGGATTGTGTCTATATCCTAGCAAATAACCATATTAGTATTTATACATGAATAAACTGTGAAATTTCTTAGTCTATACAAATGACTTACCCTCAATTATAGGATAATTCGCCACACCTCTACCTGGCAACAGCTCAGGGAAGGGGGCCCTGCTCTGTGAAGAAATTAAGGTAGGATCATGTGTCACACATGATGGTAACTAAGTGTGAACACTGATGATAATACTACTATGCAAGTGAAACCAATCCGAACTGGTATGCCTCAGTGCATGAGAATAATAAAAAAGAGAGAAAGAGCATTATTTTAAGAAAAGGGGGAAGCAGTATACTAACTGAAGTGTTTTGCCTTATAAGCAGAAGTTTGGATTCAATGAACTGTCAACAGATGATACGTTGAACAATCGTGTGAAGTCTATGTTAAAATTTGGTGAGTCTCTCCATAAATCGTTATAAAAAGTGACAACACGCGATAATATAATCATAGGAGTAGTCATGGGAGTAAGGATATATTCAAGTATGATATACAACTTAACTGATAACAGAAAAGATCAAATAAATATATTCAAAGGCTGATGTCAATCCTTAAAAGTGCAACGCGGTATCCCTTACAACATTTAATCTATCAGTCACCAGATATAAATTTAATATAAAGCGCTTAAGCAATAGAATCGCTGGTGTAGGAGGACACTGACACGTGCCCTAAGCGGTCGTCCACAATCTTAATGCGCTTACAAACAGGACAGAATTGGCCGAGAGAGACTGTATTTAAAGGCTCGACTCAAGGTCGTGAGCCGATCTGATGTTACTATCAAGGTCTACCCTGCCCTAAAACGAAAAGAAGAGAAACGTTGTATCCCACCTACCTCTCCGTCGGTACCCCGTCGTGGTACAGGAGCTGCCGCTGGAGGTAACCGACGGGATGTAGAGGAGGAACTTAATTAGTGTCAGACCTAACCATTTGGAGTTCGGCGCCTAAAACGCGAGGACCTCAAGGTGGTTAAACAGGAAGCCTGTGTAGTGTTTGCACTTACGAAACGCGCATGCGCGCGTAAATCGGAAAAGTGTATTGCGCATGTGTGTTGCTCGAAACACTATACTACGGCAACAATTGAACCCTGCAACTTTAATCAAAGGGTCGGGACTAACACCAATCTTTTATGTTATCAAAAAACCTATTCTAGCACAAATAGAACTCCATAGTGTTGTTTAAAAAGAGAGGAGTACTCATCATAAGGTTTATAACTAGCCACCAGAAGTACGTAGCTCGACTAAACTGCAAAACACATACGTACATATATGAATGTAGCTCTAAGATGCATACCTAGATAAACTAGAGATGGGGGTTATTGGGGGTTGTCTCTAGAGAAAGTGTGTCTGAATATCCATGATATTCTAAATAAACTAGAAGCACAAACCCCAGCCTGGCATCTAAAATACAGCTACAACCATATTAATGACCATGGTGTCATCAAAAGGAAGTAGAATAATGCTGCAAAAGTAACAGTGTCTATGAAGATAAACAGTCCATACACTGACTCTATTTTGAGGATATGTCAACTAGGCAGAATGTCGTATTCGTCAAGAAAGCTAGTCCAAACCTGGGCTAAACAGTACATTAGATTGGAGCTATATAAATACTCAGACCAACAAGGTATACATAAATGTTAGAGAGCTAACCAGGGAATCTCATCATTGAGTCCCAGGGTATCGCTCTTGATTCTGTATACCCAACGCTGTTCATGTCTGATCAGGAAATTGGATATGTCTGTGACATGTGCTGGAATCCATGGTTGCTCTAGAACTGTCCAATCTAAGTCTGCTTCACTATGATTAAAAACTAGGAAGTGATTTGTCATTTTAGTGGATCTTTTTTTACAACGAATGGTGGACTTGTGCTCGAGTATCCTTGTCTTAACCTTTCGCGTGGTCAACCCCACGTAGCGAAGACCACATGGGCAAGTGATCATGTAAATTAATCTGTCACTGTTACAGTTAGTGTGCCTAGATAATATCCACGGTTTATTGGTACCAATATCAATTTCATGTATGTGTTTGGTTTGTGGACACACAGCACAAGACCCGCATGGAAAATGGCCTTTGATGGGGGGTAAGCCCCATAGAGGTTCCTGACTGGAGGCTTTCTTCATTAGTGGCCGGGTGTGAACCACCTGATCTTTAATATTCGCACTCCTTTTGAAGGCAAAAAGCGGCTGAGGCAGTGATTCATTCCCGATGTTCAAGATCTTCCAATGTCTGAGGATACTCTTCTTAATCTCATTTGAGTAGCTACAGAAAGTGTTGACACATGTCAGCCTAGATTGTTCATCCTTGGGCAAGGTCACTTCAATAAGGGCCTCTCTATTGTTGTTAGCTGCTCACTTCCTGGATTTGCGAATGATGTTCAATGGGTATTTTCTTTCTTTTAGTTGATGAGTCAAACTGCTCGCATGTTCCTTGTACTTCTCAACAGAGGAGCAATTCCTCCTGATCCGGAGGAATTGTCCAAAAAGCAAATTCTCACGAAGAGATTTCGGATGGTAACTTTGAAAGGACAAAAGTGAATTGCGAGCCATAGGTTTTCTATATAGTTCAGTGCCTAGACCATCTCCCTCTGGAAACACCCGTATGTCAAGAAAGGGCAAGCTACTATTGGAGAATTCAACGGTGAATTTGAGAAAAGCATTTCTTGTGTTCAACCATTGATGAAATGAAACTACGGTGTCTGCGGTGCCTCTCCATATCACGAACACATCGTCGATGTAGCGTTTCCAGACTCGGATGTGTTTCACATAGGGGTTGTTTTGTTGTAGAATCTCTGTTTGTTCAAAATGGTGCACGTAGAGATTCGCCAAACTGGGGGCGAAAACACTCCCCATGGATGTCCCAGACGTTTGTAAAAACAGGTCATCTTCAAACTGGAAAAAATTCTCTTTCATGGCTATACGTGCACAAGACATGATGAAACGTACTGGAGTGATGCTATCCAAGGAGTTGGTGGTAAGTAATGTTTCCACTGTGGTCAATGTTTCATCCTGTGGTATTGATGTATAAAGGGATTCCACATCGAAGGAGACCAGGTAGTCCTGTTCCACATCAAAGGGTGTCTCAGCAAGAAGTCGTAGTAGGTCTTTTGTATCCTGTACATAGGTCGGCATCTTCTGGACCAATGGTCGAAAGAAAGAAGTCGACAAATGTTGATAAAGGCTCTAAGATGGATCCTATTCCGGAGATAATAGGTCTCCCTGGTGGTGGTCGCTTTTCCTTGTGTATTTTTGGTAAAACATAAAAATAAGGGATAGTGGGATGGGGTGTAACTAGGAAGGAAGCTTCATGATCCGTAATCCACCCTTCCTCTTTTGCTTCATCCACTATTCTCTTTATTTCCATTGAAAGTCGCTTTGTGGGGTCCATCTTGAGGCGCCTGTTGGATATCCTGTCTTCAAGTTGGCGTAGACATTCAGCTCTATATGTTGTTGTATCAATCACAATCGCATCCCCTTTGTCTGCTGGCTTTATGACAATAGATTCGTCCCCTGCCAGTTTCTGGAGTGCTAGTTGTTCAAGTTTAGGTAGATTCTGATACTGCCTTGTGTCTTGTTCAAATAGATTAGTAACATCATGTAGTACCGCTTTCTCAAATGTGACAATTTGTGCTGGGATGAGATGTGCAGGAGGGTTGAAAGTTGATCTTGGTCTCAATCCCGTGTTCTTCATCTCTTCCTCGTGGTCAGATGTCGGCTTGTCCTCAAAAAAGAACGTAGGCGGATCTTGCGAAAAAAGCCAGCCAATTCTTGTCTAATTTGGAAGGTATCTCCTTTATACGTGGGTACAAATCCCAGTCCCTTCTCTAGGACTGCTGTCTCCTCGTATGTCAAAATAGGGGTACTCAGATTCACAATCAAATCGCTTCGTTGCTGGTCCCGGGTTGTACAGGCGGTTTCGTCATGCTGCGCGTTGTCGTAGACGCCAGTTGTGGACTCCAATGCACACTTGTTTGTTGATTTCTTCTGCGACCTCTTGCGCGGCCCTGGCCATACCCTAAAAAAGGCTGGTTGGAAGCCATATTGTTGTAGGGTTGAAAAGGAAACATAGGTGGTTGAAACGGCGGTTGATGGTAGCTATAAGAAGTTGGCGGCCACCATTGTGCGGGTCCTTGAGCAAACTGACCTCCTCTTCTCTGGCCTCTGTTCCTTCTGTTTCCTCCCCAACCTCTTTCCCCATTTGCTGAAGAGTCTGAGTCATTTGAGTCGTCCTCACTCGCAGAGGTGGAGTAATTGGATCCATATTTTCTTCCTCTCTGGTTGAACTGGGGAGGCACATAGGTATCACTTGTGTACGGATACACTTTCTCAAACGCAAACTTGGCCAAATCTTTTTTAAACTTAGTTATCTTAGTTGAGAGAACTGAGTCTTTAAATTCCTTGTTACTTTTCTTAGTCTCGTCTGCTTGTTTCTTATAGACAGACGTAACCAGTACCGATTTTATCTGAGATTCTAAGATCTGTATCTCAACCAAGATAGTGTCAGCAATACGTTTGGCTGTGTTAATGATCAATATTAACCAGTCCCTTGTACACCGCCAGGCGACAAGGGACCAGTCCTTCAAGAAAATTTTATCATCTAAGAACAGACGTGGTGCGTTGGTTACAATAAGCCCAGTGGGTGCACAGTTTGCTCTCAAATATTCGGTCATAATCGCACCATGTATGTACGTGCGTGAATGAGACCGTTTCAGAACCAATAGTTTAACCCAGTCATCATTTGCGGTGGAACTAGTGCTAGGAGCGATATCTAAAATACTAGGTGTTGCGAGAATATCTCGGGCCATAGCTTCATCAAAGGACAGTCCTAATACTTCTGCCATTCTAAAAATGCTTCAATATAAGCCCAAACACTGTAACATACAAGAGGACGAGGAACACCAACAAAATTGTTTCAACCAAAAAACAGGCATAAAAGGGCGTCCACTAATTATCTGGACTGGATAAATGGACCCGCGGCCATAGCCGCACAAAAGTAATAACACAAAAAACAGGAGGAGAGGGTCCAAGGGAGGGAGTTTAGAGACCTGCAAGGAAAAATATCCCCTTTTCCAATACAATCATAACACAAAATAACCTTGGGTCTAAGTAAGTACGATAGCACGCTAAGAATTGTCAAATGTATGTCTCATCAAGTCTCCTCAGGGGAGAGATCCCTTTAAGGACGAATTCCCTCACCCACCTATGGTGGCATGCTTCATCATATGGGTTTCTCCTCCCAGTGGGAAAACCTAGTCCCACTGAGGGCTACAACTCCCTCACTGTGAGGTAGGAGCTCAGGGATGTTTTTTTGGAATAGCACGATGTTACTACAGATGCTAAAATCCCATATGAACAGTTTCTGGTAGGGTGAGGACGCAGCGCAAAAAAACAAGAAAAGTGAGTGCGATCTAAAACTACCTAGTGTCAGCAACACAAAAAAGCTTTATTTATTTGCTCCCCCTGGCAGGATTAAAAGCAGTGCAATAAGCAGTATAAACTATAAACTGCTCATTTTCAAAAAACGGTCGACATGTTTCAGCCAATGCGATCTACAAAAGTATCTTGGCTTTCTTCAGGACCAGGAAAAAGTAAATGCTGCTGCTAATACAAAGTGTAAGAAAAATCAAATAAAATATACGAAACCAGTAATCCCATGTTTTTGTCTGATTGAGTATTACTGGAAATATCTGTATTTGTGAGACAAACAAAAAAGGGAGAACAAATATGACAAGTCACATGCATGTCAATGCTAGTACTTACTAAATTGCAAGGATTGAGTCTATATCCTAGCAAATAACCATATTAGTATTTATACATGAATAAACTGTGAAATTTCTTAGTCTATACAAATGACTTACCCTCAATTATAGGATAATTCGCCACACCTCTACCTGGCAACAGCTCAGGGAAGGGGCCCCGCTCTGTGAAGAAATTAAGGTAGGATCATGTGTCACACATGATGGTAACTAAGTGTGAACACTGATGATAATACTACTATGCAAGTGAAACCAATCCGAACTGGTATGCCTCAGTGCATGAGAATAATAAAAAAGAGAAAGAGCATTTTTTAAGAAAAGGGGAAGCAGTATACTAACTGAAGTGTTTTGCCTTATAAGCAGAAGTTTGGATTCAATGAACTGTCAACAGATGATACGTTGAACAATCGTGTGAAGTCTATGTTAAAATTTGGTGAGTCTCTCCATAAATCGTTATAAAAAGTGACAACACGCGATAATATAATCATAGGAGTAGTCATGGGAGTAAGGATATATTCAAGTATGATATACAACTTAACTGATAACAGAAAAGATAAAATAAATATATTCAAAGGCTGATGTCAATCCTTAAAAGTGCAACGCGGTATCCCTTACAACATTTAATCTATCAGTCACCAGATATAAATTTAATATAAAGCGCTTAAGCAATAGAATCGCTGGTGTAGGAGGACACTGACACGTGCCCTAAGTGGTCGTCCACAATCTTAATGCGCTTACAAACAGGACAGAATTGGCCGAGAGAGACTGTATTTAAAGGCTCGACTCAAGGTCGTGAGCCGATCTGATGTTACTATCAAGGTCTACCCTGCCCTAAAACGAAAAGAAGAGAAACGTTGTATCCCACCTACCTCTCTGTCAGTACCCCGTCGTGGTACAGGAGCTGCCGCTGGAGGTAACCGACGGGATGTAGAGGAGGAACTTAAATAGTGTCAGACCTAACCATTTGGAGTTCGGCGCCTAAAACGCGAGGACCTCAAGGTGGTTAAATAGGAAGCCTGTGTAGTGTTTGCACTTACGAAACGCGCATGCGCGTAAATCGGAAAAGTGTATTGCGCATGTGTGTTGCTCGAAACACTATACTACGGCAACAATTGAACCCTGCAACTTTAATCAAAGGGTCGGGACTAACACCAATCTTTTATGTTATCAAAAAACCTATTCTAGCACAAATAGAACTCCATAGTGTTGTTTAAAAAGAGAGGAGTACTCATCATAAGGTTTATAACTAGCCACCAGAAGTACATAGCTCGACTAAACTGCAAAACACATACGTACATATATGAATGTAGCTCTAAGATGCATACCTAGATAAACTAGAGATGGGGGTTATTGGGGGTTGTCTCTAGAGAAAGTGTGTGTGTATATCCCTGATATTCTATATTATCTAGAAGCACAAACCCCAGCCTGGCATCTAAAATACAGCTACAACCATATTAATGACCATGGTGTCATCAAAGGAAGTAGAATAATGCTGCAAAAGTAACAGTGTCTATGAAGATAAACAGTCCATACACTGACTCTATTTTGAGGATATGTCAACTAGGCAGAATGTCGTATTCGTCAAGAAAGCTAGTCCAAACCTGGGCTAAACAGTACATTATATTGGAGCTATATAAATACTCAGACCAACAAGGTATACATAAATGTTAGAGAGCTAACCAGGGAATCTCATCATTGAGTCCCAGGGTATCGCTCTTGATTCTGTATACCCAACGCTGTTCACGTCTGATCAGGAAATTGGATATGTCTGTGACATGTGCTGGAATCCATGGTTGCTCTAGAACTGTCCAATCTAAGTCTGCTTCACTATGATTAAAAACTAGGAAGTGATTTGTCATTTTAGTGGATCTTTTTTACAACGAATGGTGGACTTGTGCTCGAGTATCCTTGTCTTAACCTTTCGCGTGGTCATCCCCACATAGCGAAGACCACATGGGCAAGTGATCATGTAAATTAATCTGTCACTGTTACAGTTAGTGTGCCTAGATAATATCCACGGTTTATTGGTACCAATATCAATTTCAGTTATGTGTTTGGTTTGTGGACACACAGCACAAGACCCGCATGGAAAATGGCCTTTGATGGGGGTAAGCCCCATAGAGGTTCCTGACTGGAGGCTTTCTTCATTAGTGGCCGGGTGTGTACCACCTGATCTTTAATATTCGCACTCCTTTTGAAGGCAAAAGCGGCTGAGGCAGTGATTCATTCCCGATGTTCAAGATCTTCCAATGTCTGAGGATACTCTTCTTAATCTCATTTGAGTAGCTACAGAAAGTGTTGACACATGTCAGCCTAGATTGTTCATCCTTGGGCAAGGTCACTTCAATAAGGGCCTCTCTATTGTTGTTAGCTGCTCTCTTCCTGGATTTGCGAATGATGTTCAATGGGTATTTTCTTTCTTTTAGTTGATGAGTCAAACTGCTCGCATGTTCCTTGTACTTCTCAACAGAGGAGCAATTCCTCCTGATCCGGAGGAATTGTCCAAAAGGCAAATTCTCACGAAGAGATTTCGGATGGTAACTTTGAAAGGACAAAAGTGAATTGCGAGCCATAGGTTTCCTATATAGTTCAGTGCCTAGTCCATCTCCCTCTGGAAACACCCGTATGTCAAGAAAGGGCAAGCTACTATTGGAGAATTCAACGGTGAATTTGAGAAAAGCATTTCTTGTGTTCAACCATTGATGAAATGAAACTACGGTGTCTGCGGTGCCTCTCCATATCACGAACACATCGTCGATGTAGCGTTTCCAGACTCGGATGTGTTTCACATAGGGGTTGTTTTGTTGTAGAATCTCTGTTTGTTCAAAATGGTGCACGTAGAGATTCGCCAAACTGGGGGCGAAAACACTCCCCATGGATGTCCCAGACGTTTGTAAAAACAGGTCATCCTCAAACTGGAAAAAATTCTCTTTCATGGCTATACGTGCACAAGATATGATGAAACGTACTGGAGTGATGCTATCCAAGGAGTTGGTGTTAAGTAATGTTTCCACTGTGGTCAATGTTTCATCCTGTGGTATTGATGTATAAAGGGATTCCACATCGAAGGAGACCAGGTAGTCCTGTTCCACATCAAAGGGTGTCTCAGCAAGAAGTCGTAGTAGGTCTTTTGTATCCTGTACATAGGTCGGCATCTTCTAGACCAATGGTCGAAGAAAGAAGTCGACAAATGTTGATAAAGGCTCTAAGATGGACAATTCCTCCGGATCAGGACGAATTGCTCCTCTGTTGAGAAGTACAAGGAACATGCGAGCAGAATTTTTTCCAGTTTGAGGATGACCTGTTTTTACAAACGTCTGGGACATCCATGGCGAGTGTTTTCACCCCCAGTTTGGCGAATCTCTACGTGCACCATTTTGAACAAACAGAGATTCTACAACAAAACAACCCCTATGTGAAACACATCCGAGTCTGGAAACGCTACATCGACGATGTGTTCGTGATATGGAGAGGCACCGCAGACACCGTAGTTTCATTTCATCAATGGTTGAACACAAGAAATGCTTTTCTCAAATTCACCGTTGAATTCTCCAATAGTAGCTTGCCCTTTCTTGACATACGGGTGTTTCCAGAGGGAGATGGTCTAGGCACTGAACTATATAGAAAACCTATGGCTCGCAATTCAATTTTGTCCTTTCAAAGTTACCATCCGAAATCTCTTCGTGAGAATTTGCCTTTTGGACAATTCCTCCGGATCAGGAGGAATTGCTCCTCTGTTGAGAAGTACAAGGAACATGCGAGCAGTTTGACTCATCAACTAAAAGAAAGAAAATACCCATTGAACATCATTCGCAAATCCAGGAAGAGAGCAGCTAACAACAATAGAGAGGCCCTTATTGAAGTGACCTTGCCCAAGGATGAACAATCTAGGCTGACATGTGTCAACACTTTCTGTAGCTACTCAAATGAGATTAAGAAGAGTATCCTCAGACATTGGAAGATCTTGAACATCGGGAAGGAATCACTGCCTCAGCCGCTTTTTGCCTTCAAAAGGAGTGCGAATATTAAAGATCAGGTGGTTCACACCCGGCCACTAATGAAGAAAGCCTCCAGTCAGGAACCTCTATAGGGCTTACCCCCATCAAAGGCCTTTTCCATGCGGGTCTTGTGCTGTGTGTCCACAAACCAAACACATAACTGAAATTGATATTGGTACCAATAAACCGTGGATATTATCTAGGCACACTAACTGTAACAGTGACAGATTAATTTACATGATCACTTGCCCATGTGGTCTTCGCTACGTGGGGATGACCACGCAAAGGTTAAGACAAGGATACTCGAGCACAAGTCCACCATTCGTTGTAAAAAGATCCACTAAAATGACAAATCACTTCCTAGTTTTTAATCATAGTGAAGCAGACTTAGATTGGACAGTTCTAGAGCAACCATGAATTCCAGCACATGTCACAGACATATCCAATTTCCTGATCAGACATGAACAGCGTTGGGTATACAGAATCAAGAGCGATACCCTGGGACTCAATGATGAGATTCCCTGGTTAGCTCTCTAACATTTATGTATACCTTGTTGGTCTGAGTATTTATATAGCTCCAATCTAATGTACTGTTTAGCCCAGGTTTGGACTAGCTTTCTTGCCGAATACGACATTCTGCCTAGTTGACATATCCTCAAAATAGAGTCAGCGTATGGACTGTTTATCTTCATAGACACTGTTACTTTTGCAGCATTATTCTACTTCCTTTTGATGACACCATGGTCATTAATATGGTTGTGGCTGTATTTTAGATGCCAGGCTGGGGTTTGTGCTTCTAGATAATATAGAATATCAGGGATATACACACACACTTTCTCTAGAGACAACCCCAATAACCCCCATCTCTAGTTTATCTAGGTATGCATTTTAGAGCTACATTCATATATGTACGTATGTGTTTTGCAGTTTAGTCGAGCTACGTACTTCTGGTGGCTAGTTATAAACCTTATGATGAGTACTCCTCTCTTTTTAAACAACACTATGGAGTTCTATTTGTGCTAGAATAGGTTTTTTGATAACATAAAAGATTGGTGTTAGTCCCGACCCTTTGATTAAAGTTGCAGGGTTCAATTGTTGCCGTAGTATAGTGTTTCGAGCAACACACATGCGCAATACACTTTTCCGATTTACGCACGCATGCGCGTTTCGTAAGTGCAAACACTACACAGGCTTCCTGTTTAACCACCTTGAGGTCCTCGCGTTTAGGCGCCGAACTCCAAATGGTTAGGTCTGACACTATTTAAGTTCCTCCTCTACATCCCGTCGGTTACCTCCAGCGGCGGCTCCTGTACCACGACGGGTACCGACGGAGAGGTAGGTGGGATACAACGTTTCTCTTCTTTTCGTTTTAGGGCAGGGTAGACCTTGATAGTAACATCAGATCGGCTCACGACCTTGAGTCGAGCCTTTAAATACAGTCTCTCTCGGCCAATTCTGTCCTGTTTGTAAGCGCATTAAGATTGTGGACGACCGCTTAGGCACGTGTCAGTGTCCTCCTACACCAGCGATTCTATTGCTTAAGCGCTTTATATTAAATTTATATCTGGTGACTGATAGATTAAATGTTGTAAGGGATACCGCGTTGCACTTTTAAGGATTGACATCAGCCTTTGAATATATTTATTTTATCTTTTCTGTTATCAGTTAAGTTGTATATCATACTTGAATATATCCTTACTCCCATGACTACTCCTATGATTATATTATCGCGTGTTGTCACTTTTTATAACGATTTATGGAGAGACTCACCAAATTTTAACATAGACTTCACACGATTGTTCAACGTATCATCTGTTGACAGTTCATTGAATCCAAACTTCTGCTTATAAGGCAAAACACTTCAGTTAGTATACTGCTTCCCCCTTTTCTTAAAAAAATGCTCTTTCTCTCTTTTTATTATTCTCATGCACTGAGGCGTACTCAGTTCGGATTGGTTTCACTTGCATACTAGTATTATCATCAGTGTTCACACTTAGTTACCATCATGTGTGACACATGATCCTACCTTGATTTCTTCACAGAGCGGGGCCCCCTTTCCTGAGCTGTTGCCAGGTAGAGGTGTGGCGAATTATCCTATAATTGAGGGTAAGTCATTTGTATAGACTAAGAAATTTCACAGTTTATTCATGTATAAATACTAATATGGTTATTTGCTAGGATATAGACTCAATCCTTGCAATTTAGTAAGTACTAGCATTGACATGCATGTGACTTGTCATATTTGTTCTCCCTTTTTTGTTTGTCTCACAAATACAGATATTTCCAGTAATACTCAATCAGACAAAAACATGGGATTACTGGTTTCGTATATTTTATTTGATTTTTCTTACACTTTGTATTAGCAGCAGCATTTACTTTTTCCTGGTCCTGAAGAAAGCCAAGATACTTTTGTAGATCGCATTGGCTGAAACATGTCGACCGTTTTTGAAAATGAGCAGTTTATAGTTTATACTGCTTATTGCACTGCTTTTAATCCTGCCAGTGGGAGCAAATAAATAAAGCTTTTTGTGTTGCTGACACTAGGTAGTTTTAGATTGCACTCACTTTTCTTGTTTTTTTGCGCTGCGTCCTCACCCTACCAGAAACTGTTCATATGGGATTTTAGCATCCGTAGTAACATTGTGCTATTCCAAAAAAACATCCCTGAGCTCCTACCTCACAGTGAGGGAGTTGTAGCCCTCAGTGGGACTAGGTTTTCCCACTGGGAGGAGAAACCCATATGATGAAGCATGCCACCATAGGTGGGTGAGGGTATTCGTCCTTAAAGGGATCTCTCCCCTGAGGAGACTTGATGAGACATACATTTGACAATTCTTAGCGTGCTATCGTACTTACTTAGACCCAAGGTTATTTTGTGTTATGATTGTATTGGAAAAGGGGATATTTTTCCTTGCAGGTCTCTAAACTCCCTCACTTGGACCCTCTCCTCCTGTTTTTTGTGTTATTACTTTTGTGCGGCTATGGCCGCGGGTCCATTTATGCAGTCCAGATAATTAGTGGACGACCTTTTATGCCTGTTTTCTGGTTGAAACAATTTTGTTGGTGTTCCTCGTCCTCTTGTATGTTACAGTGTTTGGGCTTATATTGAAGCATTTTAGAATGGCAGAAGTATTAGGACTGTCCTTTGATGAAGCTATGGCCCGAGATATTCTCGCAACACCTAGTATTTTAGATATCGCTCCTAGCACTAGTTCCACCGCAAATGATGACTGGGTTAAACTATTGTTTCTGAAACGGTCTCATTCACGCACGTACATACATGGTGCGATTATGACCGAATATTTGAGAGCAAACTGTGCACCCACTGGGCTTATTGTAACCAACGCACCACGTCTGTTCTTAGATGATAAAATTTTCTTGAAGGACTGGTCCCTTGTTGCCTGGCGGTGTACAAGGGACTGGTTAATATTGATCATTAACACAGCCAAACGTATTGCTGACACTATCTTGGTTGAGATACAGATCTTAGAATCTCAGATAAAATCGGTACTGGTTACGTCTGTCTTTAAGAAACAAGCAGACGAGACTAACAAAAGTAACAAGGAATTTAAAGACTCAGTTCTCGCAACTAAGATAACTAAGTTTAAAAAAGATTTGGCCAAGTTTGCGTTTGAGAAAGTGTATCCGTACACAAGTGATACCTATGTGCCTCCCCAGTTCAACCAGAGAGGAAGAAAATATGGATCCAATTACTCCACCTCTGCGAGTGAGGACGACTCAAATGACTCAGACTCTTCAGCAAATGGGGAAAGAGGTTGGAGAGGAAACAGAAGGAACAGAGGCCAGAGAAGAGGAGGTCAGTTTGCTCAAGGACCCGCACAATGGTGGCCGCCAACTTCTTATAGCTACCATCAACCGCCGTTTCAACCACCTATGTTTCCTTTTCAACCCTACAACAATATGGCTTCCAACCAGCCTTTTTTAGGGTATGGCCAGGGCCGCGCAAGAGGTCGCAGAAGAAATCAACAAACAAGTGTGCATTGGAGTCCACAACTGGCGTCTACGACAACGCGCAGCATGACAAAACCGCCTGTACAACCCGGGACCAGCAACGAAGCGATTTGATTGTGAATCTGAGTACCCGTATTTTGACATACGAGGAGACAGCAGTCCTAGAGAAGGGACTGGGATTTGTACCCACGTATAAAGGAGATACCTTCCAAATTAGACAAGAATTGGCTGGCTTTTTTCGCAAGATCCGCCTACGTTCTTTTTTTGAGGACAAGCCGACATCTGACCACGAGGAAGAGATGAAGAACACGGGATTGAGACCAAGATCAACTTTCAACCCTCCTGCACATCTCATCCCAGCACAAATTGTCACATTTGAGAAAGCGGTACTACATGATGTTACTAATCTATTTGAACAAGACACAAGGCAGTATCAGAATCTACCTAAACTTGAACAACTAGCACTCCAGAAACTGGCAGGGGACGAATCTATCGTCATAAAGCCAGCAGACAAAGGGGGTGCGATTGTGATTCTTGATACAACAACATATAGAGCTGAATGTCTATGCCAACTTGAAGACAGGATATCCTACAGGCGCCTCAAGATGGACCCCACAAAGCGACTTTCAATGGAAATAAAGAGAATAGTGGATGAAGCAAAAGAGGAAGGGTGGATTACGGATCATGAAGCTTCCTTCCTAGTTACACCCCATCCCACTATCCCTTATTTTTATGTTTTACCAAAAATACACAAGGAAAAGCGACCACCACCAGGGAGACCTATTATCTCCGGAATAGGATCCATCTTAGAGCCTTTATCAACATTTGTCGACTTCTTTCTTCGACCATTGGTCCAGAAGATGCCGACCTATGTACAGGATACAAAAGACCTACTACGACTTCTTGCTGAGACACCCTTTGATGTGGAACAGGACTACGTGGTCTCCTTCGATGTGGAATCCCTTTATACATCAATACCACAGGATGAAACATTGACCACAGTGGAAACATTACTTAACACCAACTCCTTGGATAGCATCACTCCAGTACGTTTCATCATGTCTTGTGCACGTATAGCCATGAAAGAGAATTTTTCCAGTTTGAGGATGACCTGTTTTTACAAACGTCTGGGACATCCATGGGGAGTGTTTTCGCCCCAGTTTGGCGAATCTCTACGTGCACCATTTTGAACAAACAGAGATTCTACAACAAAACAACCCCTATGTGAAACACATCCGAGTCTGGAAACGCTACATCGACGATGTGTTCGTGATATGGAGAGGCACCGCTGACACCGTAGTTTCATTTCATCAATGGTTGAACACAAGAAATGCTTTTCTCAAATTCACCGTTGAATTCTCCAATAGTAGCTTGCCCTTTCTTGACATACGGGTGTTTCCAGAGGGAGATGGTCTAGGCACTGAACTATATAGAAAACCTATGGCTCGCAATTCACTTTTGTCCTTTCAAAGTTACCATCCGAAATCTCTTCGTGAGAATTTGCCTTTTGGACAATTCCTCCGGATCAGGAGGAATTGCTCCTCTGTTGAGAAGTACAAGGAACATGCGAGCAGTTTGACTCATCAACTAAAAGAAAGAAAATACCCATTGAACATCATTCGCAAATCCAGGAAGAGAGCAGCTAACAACAATAGAGAGGCCCTTATTGAAGTGACCTTGCCCAAGGATGAACAATCTAGGCTGACATGTGTCAACACTTTCTGTAGCTACTCAAATGAGATTAAGAAGAGTATCCTCAGACATTGGAAGATCTTGAACATCGGGAATGAATCACTGCCTCAGCCGCTTTTGCCTTCAAAAGGAGTGCGAATATTAAAGATCAGGTGGTACACACCCGGCCACTAATGAAGAAAGCCTCCAGTCAGGAACCTCTATGGGGCTTACCCCCCATCAAAGGCCTTTTTCCATGCGGGTCTTGTGCTGTGTGTCCACAAACCAAACACATAACTGAAATTGATATTGGTACCAATAAACCGTGGATATTATCTAGGCACACTAACTGTAACAGTGACAGATTAATTTACATGATCACTTGCCCATGTGGTCTTCGCTACGTGGGGATGACCACGCGAAAGGTTAAGACAAGGATACTCGAGCACAAGTCCACCATTCGTTGTAAAAAAAGATCCACTAAAATGACAAATCACTTCCTAGTTTTTAATCATAGTGAAGCAGACTTAGATTGGACAGTTCTAGAGCAACCATGGATTCCAGCACATGTCTCAGACATATCCAAATTCCTGTTCAGACGTGAACAGCGTTGGGTATACAGAATCAAGAGCGATACCCTGGGACTCAATGATGAGATTCCCTGGTTA
Organism: Calotriton arnoldi; assembly: GCA_963921515.1. Lineage (NCBI taxonomy): Eukaryota > Metazoa > Chordata > Amphibia > Caudata > Salamandridae > Calotriton > Calotriton arnoldi. Next base: position 764,310 of record CAWUFW010002687.1, on the reverse strand, counting down.
GCTCTCTAACATTTATGTATACCTTGTTGGTCTGAGTATTTATATAGCTCCAATCTAATGTACTGTTTAGCCCAGGTTTGGACTAGCTTTCTTGCCGAATACGACATTCTGCCTAGTTGACATATCCTCAAAATAGAGTCAGTGTATGGACTGTTTATCTTCATAGACACTGTTACTTTTGCAGCATTATTCTACTTCCTTTTGATGACACCTTGGTCATTAATATGGTTGTGGCTGTATTTTAGATGCCAGGCTGGGGTTTGTGCTTCTAGATAATATAGAATATCAGGGATATACACACACACTTTCTCTAGAGACAACCCCCATTAACCCCCATCTCTAGTTTATCTAGGTATGCATCTTAGAGCTACATTCATATATGTACGTATGTGTTTTGCAGTTTAGTCGAGCTACGTACTTCTGGTGGCTAGTTATAAACCTTATGATGAGTACTCCTCTCTTTTTAAACAACACTATGGAGTTCTATTTGTGCTAGAATAGGGTTTTTGATAACATAAAAGATTGGTGTTAGTCCCGACCCTTTGATTAAAGTTGCAGGGTTCAATTGTTGCCGTAGTATAGTGTTTCGAGCAACACACATGCGCAATACACTTTTCCGATTTACGCGTGCATGCGCGTTTCGTAAGTGCAAACACTACACAGGCTTCCTGTTTAACCACCTTGAGGTCCTCGCGTTTTAGGCGCCGAACTCCAAATGGTTAGGTCTGACACTATTTAAGTTCCTCCTCTACATCCCGTCGGTTACCTCCAACGGCAGCTCCTGTACCACGACGGGGTACCGACGGAGAGGTAGGTGGGATACAACGTTTCTCTTCTTTTCGTTTTAGGTCAGTGTAGACCTTGATAGTAACATCAGATCGGCTCACGACCTTGAGTCGAGCCTTTAAATACAGTCTCTCTCGGCCAATTCTGTCCTGTTTGTAAGCGCATTAAGATTGTGGACGACCGCTTAGGGCACGTGTCAGTGTCCTCCTACACCAGCGATTCTATTGCTTAAGCGCTTTATATTAAATTTATATCTGGTGACTGATAGATTAAATGTTGTAAGGGCTACCGCGTTGCACTTTTAAGGATTGACATCAGCCTTTGAATATATTTATTTTATCTTTTCTGTTATCAGTTAAGTACTTGAATATATCCTTACTCCCATGACTACTCCTATGATTATATTATCGCGTGTTGTCACTTTTTATAACGATTTATGGAGAGACTCACCAAATTTTAACATAGACTTCACACGATTGTTCAACGTATCATCTGTTGACAGTTCATTGAATCCAAACTTCTGCTTATAAGGCAAAACACTTCAGTTAGTATACTGCTTCCCCCTTTTCTTAAAAAAATGCTCTTTCTCTCTTTTTTATTATTCTCATGCACTGAGGCATACCAGTTCGGATTGGTTTCACTTGCATAGTAGTATTATCATCAGTGTTCACACTTAGTTACCATCATGTGTGACACATGATCCTACCTTGATTTCTTCACAGAGCGGGGCCCCCTTTCCTGAGCTGTTGCCAGGTAGAGGTGTGGCGAATTATCCTATAATTGAGGGTAAGTCATTTGTATAGACTAAGAAATTTCACAGTTTATTCATGTATAAATACTAATATGGTTATTTGCTAGGATATAGACTCAATCCTTGCAATTTAGTAAGTACTAGCATTGACATGCATGTGACTTGTCATATTTGTTCTCCCTTTTTTGTTTGTCTCACAAATACAGATATTTCCAGTAATACTCAATCAGACAAAAACATGAGATTACTGGTTTCAGTATATTTTATTTGATTTTTCTTACACTTTGTATTAGCAGCAGCATTTACTTTTTCCTGGTCCTGAAGAAAGCCAAGATACTTTTGTAGATCGCATTGGCTGAAACATGTCGACCGTTTTTTGAAAATGAGCAGTTTATAGTTTATACTGCTTATTGCACTGCTTTTAATCCTGCCAGTGGGAGCAAATAAATAAAGCTTTTTGTGTTGCTGACACTAGGTAGTTTTAGATTGCACTCACTTTTCTTGTTTTTTTGCGCTGCGTCCTCACCCTACCAGAAACTGTTCATATGGGATTTTAGCATCCGTAGTAACATCGTGCTATTCCAAAAAACATCCCTGAGCTCCTACCTCACAGTGAGGGAGTTGTAGCCCTCAGTGGGACTAGGTTTTCCCACTGGGAGGAGAAACCCATATGATGAAGCATGCCACCATAGGTGGGTGAGGGTATTCGTCCTTAAAGGGATCTCTCCCCTGAGGAGACTTGATGAGACATACATTTGACAATTCTTAGCGTGCTATCGTACTTACTTAGACCCAAGGTTATTTTGTGTTATGACACTTTCTAACAGTGACGTTTCTAAAACAGTAATTTTAAATCCAACTTCACCAGTGAGGAGGATTTATCATTACCTATTCCAAAGATATGAAACATGAAAATGCGACTCCTCTCTGATCAGGAATTACAGCTTGAGAGTGTATTGAGGAATTCCCAATGCTAGCCTTGGAGAAGGGTAGACTTCACAGTAGTGAAAAATGAATTTTGGGGTTTGTCACTACTAAGACATGTAGAGATTAAACACACAAGTCCTACCTTTTACTTACATGGCACCCTGCCCTTGGGGTTACTTAGGGCCTACCTTAGGGGTGATGTATATGTAATAAAAAGGGTGTTTGAGGCTTGGCAAGTACTTTTAAATGCCAAGTAGAATTGGCAATAAGCTGAGTACACAGGGCCTGTAATGGCAGGCCTGAGAGAGGTTTGAAAGGCTACATATGTGGGTGGTACAATTAGTGCTGCATCCCACTAGCAGCATTTGACTTACAGACCCTGGGAATATGTTACACCACATTACAAGGGACTTATTAGTAAATCGAAAATGCCAATCATGTATACACTAATGTCGCCATGTTTAGGGGAGAAGCACATGCACTTTAGCACTAGTTAGCAGTGGTAAAGTGCTCATAAAGCCAACAAAAAGAATCGCCAAAAACAGGAGGTAAAAGGCAAAATGTGGGGAAAGACCACCCTAAGGATGACAGATCTCGCAACGCATCAAACTTCTATAAAACTTGAAATTTAAACATGATGTCATTCATAATCGCTGTCAAAGTAATGCAAAACTTTGGTATTAGTACAAGAAATAATGTGCGCACATATTGTCAGATAGCTGCTTTAGTAACGTGGCTTTGGCACAAGATGCTTACCTTGATTGTTAAAGTTCTGATTGTATCTTTTGTTCGCAGGAGTTTTAGAAAATGGTGGAAAGCCCTGCCGCCCAACAAACAGGATCTGTTCAAAGAGAACGTTCGAAGAAACAAATGGAAGTTGCTTGCGAGCCTGGGCGCACTTGGAGTTGTTTTTATTCTCTTTTATTTCACTCACTTGGAAGAAAGCCCGATCACTGGACGAAGCCGGTTGCTGGTGTTCAGGAAAGAGCATTATGATTTCCTCACAAAGCTGGAGTACGAAGGCGTACGTAAACTCGTTACTGCGTTTATCGGAAGGGGGTTTGTCCTATTTGCAGCTCGTCTATTTTATTTGACAAATGAATTGAGGAATGTTTTGACTGACAATTCTGACTGATTAATGTTTCTTTCTAATTGGAAATCTCCTGATCTAGGTTCACAGAATTCACAGTTTTGTGTAATTTCTGTTGGAGTAAATCTCCGGGGAGGGGGAGGAAAGGGTTGTTTTTGCCATTTGCTTGCAAAAAGTTCATGGTCAGCCAAAAACTCGTTTGTGTGTGGGTATTCGCAAACATCTTGCAGGTCATTTAACACCCTGAAGTGAGCGTCTTTTGAGGGTAGGAAACGGTATGTACCATATTTCATGGAATTTATGCACAGCGATTTCTCCACGTGGGAAAAAGAGAAAGTACTTTTGCTCATTTCAGCTGCCTGTACTCTAGCAGTTGTTTTTGCTAAGGGCACATTTTATTGGGGACAAGTTGTCAACCAGGATTGTGCCTGTGAAATATACATTTTGAGCAGATTTCCATGGCATAACCTTAGTGAATCCTTGAAAATTCATAGGCAAGCCAGAGATGTACTCATATGTGTGTATCAGACCCACTGATTCTAAATTATTTGATGTATGTAGTATAAGAAAATCACATCCTTTGCCAGATGTTTTGCTGTCCCTTGAGTAAAGATAGATGCATGCTTCTAAATGTATGTATGTGGCATTCATACAGCACAGACCTAGCTCAGAAAGCAGTGGAGAGCTACACGGTCAATGGCAAAAAAACTGTCAAGTGCGGATTTGGGGGTCCGCTTGGCTCTGAGAGTAATATATACGTAAGTAGCGCTTATGGCAGTCCGGGGATCTGTGGTAAATCACCAAAATCTAAAGCACTTCTGAATACCCTGATGAGACAACAGGTTCATATTTTGTGTGGATCTCACCATCCAGCCAAAGGTTTTGACGCTGAGCACGGTTTAAATTTGATCATTTACAAATAATCTGCTGGTGAAACTACAGATCAAGGTCGTGAGGAGTGCCATACTTCAACCTTGGATTGAAATATGGTCTCGTGGATCAGTGATCCATCTTGAACTTTTAACCGGATCTAGAGCTTTTGAGGGGTATTAGCAGTATGAGTACATAACACTCTTTGGAAGGTCCCATAACATTCTGTAGGTGCGTGGTTCTTCAGAACCATGCTTAAACCAATATGTAGTGTACTGGGTATGCTCCACTAGGTAATACAGAAACATATCAATGAATGAATGTCTTGCCTTCTCAAGGGTCTTATCATTTGCTCCCACCACATCTTTAGTGGTTGACTACCACAGAGCACCTTCATCTATATTTGGCAAAACAACATGGATAGCCTGCATATGTATATAATTTTAGGTAACCCCTTTATTTTACATAGGAATACCCATTAAGCCAAAGGGTTGAGGAATTGATGCCACTTCAATCTGTATACTCAGTGAAAACGTGTACATTTTCCAAATATAAAAGGGTTTGGCATCACTGCATATATTCATGTCAAATTACTAAACACCTGTTAGGCACCATCTCAAAAAAACTTGTTACCCTTCTAATTATCTGGGATCTGGACAGACCATTGACATGTGTTCCTATTATCATTGAGACAAGAGAAATTATCAAATCGAACTATATCTGGCGTTACCTGAAAAAAAAGGTGAGCCCTGGGTCATACATATAACAACATGTATCATCTGCCTGTAGCATCTGATTACTAGATTGTTTTCTGGTTTTCTGATGAAATTTACGCTCCGACATTTCATCTTGTTTCATGTAACGTACTGCAATGCTCTATAGTTAGGGCTAATGGTAAAAGCTGTAGCCTGGTTGCAGAGAGTCCAAAACTGGACTACGGGGTTCTTGACGGGATAGCCACGCTTGCTAAGATGAAGGAGTCTCCAGGCGCAGGTAAAAGTATTTATTCACGGTCTCCACAATTCCACCAAATCACAGAGTTCGATAAATCAACCTCCACGTTGTCTCGCTCGCCACTCAAACTGAAGCACCCAACATTCTAAGGCAGCCTCACGATCAACAGAAGGGCAATACCACTAAGGGAGAGAAGGGAGGGGGAGGAGGGAAGGGAGCAGGAACACAAGGAGCAGTGTATCTTTAATAAAACTTCAATATAAGGAAGAAGGTAATTAACATACCAACAATATGTAAGAGAATATAACACATCTTCTCTCTAAACTTGAGGAAGAAAAATTACTATACTCGTTTCATAACAAAGTCTTTGTGCCATTTAGGTGTTATACAAAGTCTCTTTGTCGCCCCTTGGCGATAGGTGAATCTCGTGGAACACTCGCATGGGAGGAGCTTTCAGATGGTAGTTGTCCGGAGCCGGAGCTCTCGCTAGTCTGTCCATGCTCCAGTTTTGACCATTCTCAAGGACTACGGTATTATGTTTGATTTTTACGATCTTTTTGGGATCATAGAACTTGGATTCATTTTCTCCACTGTGTGTGGGTCTTTTTATGGATACCCAGTCTCCTATGGCCCATTTCTGAGGTTTGACAACCTGTTTGCAATCATAATAATGTTTGTACTTGGCTTGATGCAAGGTGACCTTGGTTTTTGCTGCAACAGCATCATGTTCCATTTCCCCCCTGCCCTCCCCTCACCACCACCACCACCAATCCAGTTAGCAAAGAATTTGGTGCTGGGTTTCCTTCCTTTGAGGGACGAGAACAGGGATATACCCGTGACTTGGTTGGGTGTTGTATAGTGATCCAGCGCAATATTAGCCAACAACATTCATACACCATATACTCACTTGGGCCCATACATTCACACTACACTAATACTTACGCTGGGTGTCAGATGTACTCTTTTATCAAAGTCCCTGCTACCAATTACCTTCTGATTGAAGAGTAATAACTTACCAATGGATCCTTTGCTAATTGGGAAGTTTAAAATGAGTGACATTCATTATAGTACATAATCCTGAAATAACCACTGAGTCAGGAAGTTTTAAAATGTTTATCTAAAGTTTTAGCAGAGTAAAATACAGAAAACACGGTACTTGATTAAAACACTCAAGAAAAAGCATAGAAATGATTTTGCTAATAAATGACGGTGTTTAAGGAAAAGAAGAGAATAGAGACAGCAGCGCAACTAAAGGTTGCAGTATAGTTAACCTAAATGCGAGAACCAAACCCCTTGGCCAAGGAGTTGGAAAAGATAGGACCCAGGAAGGATGAAGAGCAAAGACTTCTTCCAGGATCAGGACAGGACCGGTGACCTCTCTACAACGACGCCTGCACCGTTCCCCTCTCTGATACTCGACTTCTCCTCGATTCTCCCGTTCTAATGGACTCCGCCGCCCCCTCCTCAGGACCTCTTCTGGACAGGGATTCAGTCAGCAACCGATCAGCATGGCAGTCTGGAGCTAAGAGTGCTCTCGCAGCATGGATGCCTGTTCTTCGTGAAAGCATGCTCTGACTAATTAACTAATGCTATATTCTATTATACCCTTCTACGCCCATGTACCTCCCTTAATGTTGCTAAAATATGGGACCACTACTTCTGATTGGACAGGGACAGGGGGTGGATTCTCGCACCATATCGATTTGGCCTAAATTGTAAAGCCTATTGTCTTTACGTTCCCTCCCCTTCAGATTAATACATTCGCTTTATTTCCCACCCGTCTCACGACAAATGTTATACATTTTACAGGGGAAAAGTATCAATTTGTCCACAGGAAACATAAAGTACAGCATCTTTGGCCAATGGGTCATGGCCTTGGAAGACGTCCAAGTTGACTTCACTTGGCAGGCACACAGGACACATGCGCAGAACCATCTGTCTCTCGAGTTTCAAGTCACCAACCCAGGCCCAAGTTTACGAATTACTAAAAGTGCAAGAAGAAAATATTAAAATCACAAATAAAATGTTTCACTGTATGCCCACTTTCCCTACTCTATTCCCAATTAATTATAATACTATCCTGCATTAGTAGCATTAAGAAAACGACAATTTAATAATGACATGAGAGCAAGCTGAAGCATGTGAAAACATTTAGCGGCCATTTTAGCGCACACTGCGCAGAAGCAGAAGTTTCCCACCAAGCAAAGAAAGACGTCACACCATGTGATCAGGTTGCGACATGCGCATTGAGGTTCCTGCGCTTTAGCGGACATTTTGGATTACAGACAAGCGTTATTCATTAGTAAAACACATAGGCAAGCTTCTGTCCCTCTTGTGTTTGTGAATGCAAAGGTTAGTTTTGACAATACAAGTTTAATAAATTAATACTATGAGGAGGATTACGTACAAGCAAGTTTCATTTTTGAAACCTTGCTCCATCAATCCCCTCTCTGATGGCGTTTCTGAGCCATCAAAAACACTACCCTCAATCAGATGCCAGCTTCTAGCAATTCGTTTCATTCTCATTTTTAAATTTTCTGTTTTTCACATCCCCTTTCAACTTTTTGTATAAATCACTTCTCCATTCTTCAAGTTCTATTTCATCTAGTTTTCTCTTCTTTCCTTTTCCTGTCACTTTATATGTTCCATTCTTTCTACAGCATTTGCACCATATTGTTATTGCCAATATTATTATTGCTATCCCTGCTAGGGGTACTAATATTTGACCTATAAGACCTTTCCCTACATTAGCAAACCAGGTTCCAATTGACGAAATACTATTTGTCAATCTTTCCCATACACTATCAACTTCCAGTGGTTTAAGTTCTTTTTCAAGTTTAGTTATGTTCTGAATATATGTTCCAATTTCTGCACTCTTATCAGGAATATAAGTGCAACAATGTTTCGTCTTCAATAATTTACAGACTCCTCCCTCTTTTGCCAATAGAATGTCAAGAGCAAGTCGATTTTGCATCACCATAGATCTAATCGCAACCATCTCCGTATTAATCATTAGAAAACCTCCAGCAGTATCCGTTGATAAACGATCAACCACTGTAGATAATTTACATATTTTCCTTGAGTTCAGAATTATTCCCACTGAAGGTATCAATGCACCAAATATATCACCTACAATTTCTGAAAAACTAGCTCTTTTACTACGTATTAATTCATTATTGTTTTCATTGCTCCCAGTGTTTCTTTTTACGTGGTATATCTTTGGAAAAACTATTCCAAAATAACAACTTCCATACCACCATGCAGGAAGCCTAAAGTAAGCCTTATTCCCACATACATAATAGATTCCAGGAAAAACTGAATCTGTTCCTCCTTTGAGTCCCCAACCTCCAAGAATTAAAAAATTGTATTCACATTCACTGGTACCGATGAAAACATTGTTATAATCAGTCTTTAACCTATGAAGACAAATTTTCCCTTTCTTTACAAAATCCAGAGCCATTGCAGCTTGAGCTTTACCAGGTGTATAACTCCCTTCTTTCTCCGCCCAAGGTGGCAACTGAGCCTTATGCTCTGAAGCTTTCTTTTGAAAATCATGTCTTCTATCTTCTACTAAATACAAAAATATATTTTCTTCTTCTAGTAAAGAACATGTTAGATTGTGTCTATGTGCATGTGTTATGTCTATCGATTTCATTGTTAAGAAAAACTCTCCCATAAACTGTGCGTCTTGACTACTAAGCACTGGGTTCATACTCTTGCGAATCGGAACCTCAGAAAATATCACATCTAAGTTTGAATAATAATACTGTAGCCTACCTGTTCTATAAAATAAACTTGTTAATACACTACATGAGATGCCATATGTCAGTGGTAAATGATGGTATGTTAAACCTTCCGCTACTGATTCAGGTAACTTCATACAGACATAACAATTACTAACTTCCATTGTGTCTACATACTGAAACAATAACTTTGTGAAAACATTTAAACTAGTGTCATTATCAGCTATTTCATGATGAATTTCTGCCTCATCTTCTGTCATTAATTCTACTCTATTGCCCTTCATGTTTGCAGTCCTCCCTTTAGTTTCATTATTAATCTTCTTATCTATTATCATAAGGTAAGGAACTGCTACAATCAGGACTAACCATACTATAAGCACCAATACTAGACTACATATGCAGATTGCACAGCATCTCCTACAACAATTTCGTTTTGGTCTCCCAGTAACTCTATCGTCAGGCATTTTTCGACAAGGAAGATTGCTCTTCTTATCTCTTCTTCTTTTCTTTAGAGGATTCTTTTGTTTAGTCAGGGTGGTCTTGTTTCTTCTTCGTATGTTAGTTCTGCACTTGTTCCTTCGCCACCACTGTCACTTGACTCTGAGCTTTCAAAATCTTCAAGAATGATATAAGTCCAGTCAGGACCCTTGAATTTGTTATTCACAAGTCTCAGTCTTTTACTTTTTCTTTTTCCTGACTTTTTCTCTTGTTCAGTTTGACTTGTCACTTCAGGTACTTGTTCTGGATCTTCACTTCTGGTTGTTATGTGGCATTTTACTCTTTTAATGACACTTGGCCAATGATCTCCTTTTCTTGTCTTCTTGGTTGGCACTGTTTCTCTGTTTACGTCTTCAGAGATCTTGTTATTTTCACTGCTCAATACTGTTTTGTTTTCTTTGATTACTGCTTCTTTTGTTTGTTCTTTTTCAGGTCTGATTGGTTTCTCTTCAATAGCTCCACAATGACTTTCAAGATGTTGGCTTTGTTCCTTTTTTATTTCTTTATGTTCATTTGTATCAACCCCTTTTCTTTAGTGAATTCTTCTTGATCTAACTGCTTCTGATCAGGGCTTATTGCACTGTGAACTTCTGCAGCCTGACCGGATTCTTCTAAACCTGTCTTTCCCTGTTCGAAGTCTATTAGGTTTTCACTGTTTTGAGTCCAATTTTCTTTCCCTATGTGACCTTGCTCAGGTTCTCTTATTGTCTTTTCTTCTTGTACCTGAGCTGCTTCTTCTTCACCTATCTGATCTTCTTCTATTTCTTCCAATTTCGCTTGACTTCTTGTTCTGTGGTATACTTCAGGAACTTCTACCACTGGTATCCAATCCTGACTTGTGCTCGGTTGTTCTCCGTCAGCTTCCCTCGAACCTCTAACCTGAGATTCTTCAGCTGGGCAAGCTTCAGCTTCTTCAGTGATTGGCGTTGTCTGTGGATTCTCCTCTTCAGGTTCTGGTACTCTCTTTGTGTGGCTTACGGGAATCCAATTAGGAAATCTTGCACACTTCACTGCTGTATTGGTGGTCAATATAACTTGACAAGGTCTGCTCCACCTGGGTGATAGACACGTTTCTCTGGTGTGATTCTTCATTACCACCCAATCACCAGGATTCAGATCATGGTCTAGTTCAGGCTGCCTGGAAACTGCGTCTTCTCCAACCTGATGAGAGACAGAACGCACTAGGTCAGCCAATCCTTTGCAATAATCCAGAACCATATCATCAGATATATTTACTAATTTGTTTAAGGGAACATGTGTTTGTCTCATTGCTCTTCCAATCATTATTTCATGGGGGCTCAATCCTGTCGTTCTGTCAGGTATGCTTCTGATTCCCATCAAGACAAGTGGCAATGCGTCTGGCCACTCTAATGATGTTGATGCACACATTTTCCCCAATCTTGACTTTATCGTGCCATTCAATTGTTCAACCACTCCAGAAGCCTCTGGGCGATATGCACAGTGCAATTTCTGTTTGATTTGAAATGCTTCACAGATTATCTGGATCACTTCGCTATTAAAGTGTTTTCCTCTATCTGATTCCAAAGATACTGGGAAACCAAACCTAGGTATGAGCTCACGTAACAACAGTTTTGCAACTGTAATACTGTCATTTCTCCTAGTAGGGTAAGCCTCCACCCACTTTGAAAACAGACACACTATGACTAGTACATATTTTAGTCCTCTGCATGGTGGTAACTGTATGAAGTCGAACTGGAGTCTTATAAATGGGCCCTCTGCCTTTCCAATCTTTCCAAACCCAATTATCGTTTTCCTGCCTGGATTATGCATTTGGCAAGTTAGACATCTCTGGCAAAGACTCTCTGCAACAGCCCTGAATTTGGGATTGTACCACTTTTGTCTGAACAGCCTAATCATTGCATCTCTCCCTATGTGTGTGTCTCCATGATGCATTCTGGCCATTTGTGAGAGTAAACAATCTGGCATGACTGGTCTGCCATCTGCACTGATCCACACTTCATCTTCTCCTCTTTGGGAGCAACCCACTTTGATCCACAAATTTTTCTCACTTTCATCAACCTCATCTTGCAATTTCTTCACCTCATTCCAGGTTTCAGGTGGCATATACAGCATAAGTTGGCAGCTGATTCCCATTCTTTCCACCCTCTTATTGACTGACGTACTAGTTTTGGCACAATGTTGAGCCACCAGGTCTGCATATCTGTTGCCGACTACCACCCAGTCATCTCCTGACTGGTGTGCGGCACATTTCACCACAGCCAATTCTTTTGGTGATTGTATTGCTTCTAGCAATTCCCTTACAATTTGTCCATTTTTAATGGGGGATCCTGAAGAAGTCATGAAATCCCTCTGCATCCACAGTTGGCCAAAATCATGCACAACCCCGTAACCATATTGACTATCTGTAAATATGGTCACTCTCTGATTCCTCCCAATTTTGCAAGCTTTTATCAAAGCAATCAATTCAGCTACTTGTGCAGATTTTACTCCTGGTAAATAGGATGCTTCGACTATTCCAGTTAATTCACATACCGCATAGGCAGCAGTTAGTTTACCATCTTCATGTCTTTGACATGAACCATCGACAAATAGCTCCCTGTCTGGCTTTTTAAGAGGCTGTTCCTCTATGTCTGGGCGTGGTTTTGTACATAATTCTGTAATTTGTACACAATCATGTTCATCTTCTTCGTCATCTTTATTTGTTTCATGATATGGGTCCGGCAATAAAGTTGCTGGATTTATTATCGTACACCTTACCATGGTCACATTTTCAGCACCCATTATTATCCTTTCATATTTAGTCAGCCGACTAGGAGTAAGATGCTGAGTTCGGGTTCTTGTCAATAGAATCACAACTGCATGTGGAACATACACTTTTACAGGATGTCCCATCACAATTGACTCGCTTTGTTCAATGCTCAAACAAGTTGCTGCCACTGCTTTTAAGCATCCTGGCAACGCGGCTGCTACTGGGTCCAATGTAGCAGAAAAGTACGCTATAGGACGTCTGTCTAGCACATGTCTCTGAGTTAGGACAGAAAGTGCACAATTTTCTCTCTCTTGACAGAATAATGCGAATTCTCTTTTATAATCAGGCATGCCTAAGGCAGGTGCTGAACAAAGTGCGTTTCTCAATTTTACAAAAGCTTCTACACTTTCATCCTCCCACTCGACAGGGTCCTTTGCTTTCTTTTTCGTCATGTTAATTAAGGGCTTAGCTAACATGGAAAAATTTGGTATCCATTGTCGACAGTAGCCTACTATTCCTAGGAACATCCGCACTTGTCTTTGGGTTACAGGCATTTGCATTCTCTTTATTAATTCTACTCTTTCAGAGGTTATTCTTCTTTTCCCCTCTCAATTTGATGTCCCAGGTATTTAACAGCTGTCCTGCAAAACTGTAACTTTTCAGGTGAGACTTTATGCCCTTCCTCAGCCAAAAGATTTAATAATGCTATGGAATCAACAACACAGTCTTCTCTGGTGGTTGACGCCACCAATAAGTCGTCGATATATTGGACTAAGACTGAGCTTCCTGGCATCACTAATTTTTCCAGGCACTTTTTCAGTATCTGGTTGAAGATGGAAGGACTTTCTGTGTACCCCTGAGGAACACGATTCCACACATAGACTTTATTTTCGAATTTGAATGAGAAAAGATACTGGCTGTCTGAATGCAATGGTATTGAAAAGAATGCTTGACACAAATCAATTACTGTGAACCATCCTGCATTCCAAGGGATCTGGTATAGAATTACTGCAGGATTTGGTACTATGGGACAACATAGTTCCACAATCTTGTTTATTTTACGCAGGTCCTGAACAATCCTATATTTTCCACTAGGTTTCTTTAGTCCCATGATTGGTGAATTACATGGGCTACTCATTACTTCTTTTAGTATGTTTTGTTCTACCATTCGATTGATTTCTTCAATAACTCATGTTTTTACTTCTGCACTCATTTTATACTGTCTGGTATTTGGGAAAATTGCACCTTCTTTTACCGTAATTTGAACTGGATCTATTTTTGCCATAAGTCCTACTTCTTTTCCGGTGAAATCCCATACTATTGGGTTTACTGTACCTTTTAATTCTTCTGGTAACTCATCTCTTGTTATTAATGAAAACATTTTGTCTATTTCTCTACCTTGTTTTGAAACCATAATTTTATATACATGGTCCTCATCTGGTGTCTGAACTGCCACACCATCTGGCGTGCAAAAAATTGTACAGTTCATTTTGCACAATAAATCCCTACCTAATAAATTCACTGGGCTAGAGTCGCACACTACAAATTGGTGCATTTCTCTGAAATTTCCTATTTTGACTTCCATTGCTTCTGTAAGAGGTGTTCTAATTCTTTGATTAGCTACCCCTACTACTTGGATATCTTCACCAGAGAGAGGAAGGTCTGGGTTATCTGCTGATCTCACCGTAGACCTGGTAGCACCAGTGTCCAAAAGGAAAGTAATATCATTACCTTTCACATTTCCTTCAACATATGGACCAGACTGCTCTACCTGTAAGGATGCGCCAAGTACGCACTCCTTCTTCCCTCTCCTAGGCACCGTCATGAGTTGAATTCACAGTAATTGTCCTGCAAAAGAAATTGTGATGTCATATAATCATTCTTACCACTCCCTCCTGGGTATCCAATGTCTGTACTGTGCTTTGCTCTGCTTACATTACCCTGAGCAGGTGGAGGTGGTAATTGACTCTGGGGATTTACACCCTGCTGTGAGTCAGTCTGCGTCTGTGGATTTAAGTTTTGATTTGGGCCATTATTATTCCGAATCTTTTTACATTCGTCCTTCCAATGCCCCAATTTTCCGCATCCATGACAAGGAAATTTCTTTTTAGCTTCTTCTCTACTCATTCGTCCTCTAAATTTTCCACCATTTCCCGTATCACCACTCGTTCCAGAATCTTTTCCTGGATTTTCACTGGATTTTCCAAATTAATTCCCTGCTTCTCTGCCATTTTCACCTGTGCCCACATCACCTTTTCTTGTAATTTCTTGTGTCTTTCCTCAATATTGTCTCCACAATATTTTGCATACTTCAAAATTTCATCTATGGGCTTTCCCTGCCAACACAGCATGTGTTGTTTAATCATCTGGCAAATCTCTGGCTTCAGACCGTAAACAAACCGTTACACAAACTGACTCATGTTTTTGTCTCCAATTTCCTCAAATACACTATACTGTTTAAACACCTGCAATAGGCGCTCATAGTAAGAATGTACTGTTTCACTGGCTTCTTGGGTGGTTCGATCTATTTTCACCCAATCTGTTTCTTTCGGTGGTATTTTCCCTTTCAGGTAAGTTATCACTTGCTGATACTTTTTCATTACGTCATTTGACGGGGCACCTGTTTTCGGATCTCTGGGATACTCATCACTTGGCCAATCCACTGTGATCTTACAATCTGTCCATAAATCGGCAGGTACCACTATGTCAAACAGACCATCCAAATCCTTCAACAATACCTTTGACACCTTCACAAACCTTTCAACCTGCTTGTACCATTCAATTGGCTTTTCCTCAGTTTTGGAAAATCATTCGTAAATGATAAAATATCCTGTCTGCTCCATGGGACATGTACATATCCTCCTCCCGCAACTTCTCGCATTGGATACATTTGTTCTGCTTTTCCTGATTCCTTCATCACATATTCAGATGCTGTTCTACTTGTTCGTGCTTCTTCCTTTTTCTTGGCCCACCTAGTTTTCCATTTATCTAGGTCTCCCCATTTTGCAAAACTAACATTAATTCTCTTATTTGTAATCTTTTACCAGAGGCATTCATATTTTCTAAATCTTTGTCTGAAAATTCTGCTCTATAGGGTTTCTGTAGTACCTTTGATCTCCCTATTTCTATTCCCATCTGTAATGCTAAATTGGACAATTTTTCATGAAATAACCTCACATTTCTAGTGATACTCCTACATAGGAACAATAATTCTTCTTCATCATAGGTATTTAAGCGTTCTAGTCCTAAATTTCCTGCTATTATTTCTTCTAATTCGACTTTTAATTTATGAATGTCCATTATTTTCGGAGGTGTGCACTGTTTAACTGACCCTTGTACCCATCTTTCTAGATCTTCAGGTGTTACTATGGTAGCACTTTTTGCTCCTGATGAAGTTACTAAACTTACATCTTTTGAACCTCCAGCTACATCTTTTCTTGGAGTACTATTTACAGAACCTCGCATAGGCAAGTCCATAAGTGATATTGTGGATTCACAGTCACTAAATTGATCCTCAATTATAACTGGAGCTTCAGGTCTGGGATTACTCACAGGAGTAGGACAAATTCCCTGAGTACCATATAATGGAACTACTGGACCAATTGTTACAGGTATGGTCAACGAATCAGGATGTACTTTTATCTGAGTTATTTTCTGTATTAATTCTGCTCTGGTCTTTTCTAGGGCTTCTTTTACTTTATCATGTAGCATTCTACTCGGGGTGAACTCATGCATTACCTGTGGCACTAATGGAGTTTTTGGTGGTGCACTTGGGGTGCATCCACTTGTCCCTTCCTGATATGGTGGAGGATTTCTTAACATTTCTTCCATAAATTCGTCTTCTGAATCCTCATTTCTCATTAAATGTTTTGTCTTTTCTGTACATTTGCCTCCTGATTTCTCTCCTTCTGTGAATAATGGATACAGTCCTTCTGTAATCATTGCCCTTCTCCATTGTTTCATCTGACCTTCTCTCGACTCACGTAAATATCTGGGGAAAAATCCTGGGTAACTCCTATTACTTCTAGATCTATCCCGCTCAAATGCCTCGGTTTCCCATTCTTCTAGAGCTTCCTACTGGGTTAATCTAGGTCTGGGTTCTAAATCATTCATCCTCAATCTCAAGTTTTGAAGAATTCTTCCATTGAAGGTACCATTCTCGGGAAAGGCTAATACTCCATCATTTTTGGTGTATTCTCTCCAATTCTCCATCCATACACAAGTATGATAACCTCTCTCCATCATCATAAATGATGCTGGCGTTTTAGCTGGAGGAATAATAATTCCTTCTCTAGTTTTGATTGATTTGTCCTTTTTAAAATAATTCTTAATCTTTTGTAAGAATGACATTTTTCTCCTTTCTCCGTACATTCTATCTAATCTTCGGTGTACAAAATTATATTCTGCAAAACCTAGGAATCTCCTATCCGGACGAGTTCCTGTTAAAGTTGGATCGCGTTTTAACATGCAATCCTTATCCACTAAGAATTTTGCTTCTATAATTTCGACCAATCAAATGTCTGCTATCTTTTATTTCCGAGCCAATCCTTGCGCGGCCTTTTGGTGACGTTTCTCTGTCAACCCCTCCTTTACAATCTGCTCTTTTCTGTCCTCGCTGGTTTAACCAAACCCAGCGCGGCACCTGTGACGTCAGTACTACTCCTGACTACTGACCCCTCCTTTACAAGGGTTTTTCCACACCCGCTGTTTCAACCTACCACAGCGCGGCGTTTTGCAACGTCAGCTCCCTCTCTGGCAACTGACCCTCCCTTTACAAAATTTACGCAAACTTATTTTCTCTATAAATCTTAATTAAATTTCAGTAACCACATAAAACATTCGCTATTGTGCCAGTTTCCACTTATTTCGAAAAAGATAGTTTCTTCCACCCTTTAGTAAAACCTTTCCGTTTACTAATACATACACTACGAGTAAAACACTTCCGTCTACTCTTCACACAAGCTCCAGAAGTACCTGTTACTTCTCCAATGTTACCCTTACTAGGTGATATAACATCAAATTTTTATCAGCGTACCCTTTTTGCTATTACTCACACGCATAGAGTCCCTAACAAGTACTGAAAGTCCTGCTTAACTTCTCAGTACTATTTCTGCCTGACAGATAACCTCACTGCAGTATGGCTTCCACTTGCCACCCACTATTCTTTTTACCTACCCCGGGGTATTCTGGACAACATATAACAAAACTCAAAATTTAAGCGGATGTTAGTTCATAAAAATACAAATAAAATTCTCATTACCCAATTAACAAAGAGTAACCATAACCGTCCTCTGCTTACCAGAAAACTGATCCAGCGCAATATTAGCCAACAACATTCATACACCATATACTCACTTGGGCCCATACATTCACACTACACTAATACTTACGCTGGGTGTCAGATGTACTCTTTTATCAAAGTCCCTGCTACCAATTACCTTCTGATTGAAGAGTAATAACTTACCAATGGATCCTTTGCTAATTGGGAAGTTTAAAATGAGTGACATTCATTATAGTACATAATCCTGAAATAACCACTGAGTCAGGAAGTTTTAAAATGTTTATCTAAAGTTTTAGCAGAGTAAAATACAGAAAACACGGTACTTGATTAAAATACCCAAGAAAAAGCATAGAAATGATTTTGCTAATAAATGACGGTGTTTAAGGAAAAGAAGAGAATAGAGACAGCAGCGCAACTAAAGGTTGCAGTATAGTTACCTAAATGCGAGAACCAAGCCCCTTGGCCAAGGAGTTGGAAAAGATAGGACCCAGGAAGGATGAAGAGCAAAGACTTCTTCCAGGATCAGGACAGGACCGGTGACCTCTCTACAACGACGCCTGCGCCGTTCCCCTCTTTGATACTCGACTTCTCCTCGATTCTCCCGTTCTAATGGACTCCGCCGCCCTCTCCTCAGGACCTCTTCTGGACAGGGATTCAGTCAGCAACCGATCAGCATGGCAGTCTGGAGCTAAGAGTGCTCTCGCAGCATGGACGCCTGTTCTTCGTGAAAGCATGCTCTGACTAATTAACTAATGCTATATTCTATTATACCCTTCTACGGCCATGTACCTCCCCTTAATGTTGCTAAAATATGGGACCACTACTTCTGATTGGACAGGGACAGGGGGTGGATTCTCGCACCATATCGATTTGGCCTAAATTGTAAAGCGTATTGTCTTTACGTTCCCTCCCCTTCAGATTAATACATTCGCTTTATTTCCCACCCGTCTCACGACAAATGTTATACATTTTACAGGGGAAAAGTATCAATTTGTCCACAGGAAACATAAAGTACAGCATCTTTGGCCAATGGGTCATGGCCTTGGAAGACGTCCAAGTTGACTTCACTTGGCAGGCACACAGGACACATGCGCAGAACCATCTGTCTCTCGAGTTTCAAGTCACCAACCCAGGCCCAAGTTTACGAATTACTAAAAGTGCAAGAAGAAAATATTAAAATCACAAATAAAATGTTTCACTG
This sequence comes from Calotriton arnoldi, assembly GCA_963921515.1. Classification (NCBI taxonomy): domain Eukaryota; kingdom Metazoa; phylum Chordata; class Amphibia; order Caudata; family Salamandridae; genus Calotriton; species Calotriton arnoldi. Next base: position 745,478 of record CAWUFW010002687.1, on the reverse strand, counting down.
TATGCCCACTTTCCCTACTCTATTCCCAATTAATTATAATACTATCCTGCATTAGTAGCATTAAGAAAACGACAATTTAATAATGACATGAGAGCAAGCTGAAGCATGTGAAAACATTTAGCGGCCATTTTAGCGCACACTGCGCAGAAGCAGAAGTTTCCCACCAAGCAAAGAAAGACGTCACACCATGTGATCAGGTTGCGACATGCGCATTGAGGTTCCCGCGCTTTAGCGGACATTTTGGATTACAGACAAGCGTTATTCATTAGTAAAACACATAGGCAAGCTTCTGTCCTTCTTGTGTTTGTGAATGCAAAGGTTAGTTTTGACAATACAAGTTTAATAAATTAATACTATGAGGAGGATTACGTACAAGCAAGTTTCATTTTTGAAACCTTGCTCCATCAATAGTATGCCCACAACATATCCTGTAGAGCCCGTTCTACAGGTAAGTGGTTGGCGCAAGCAAGTTGAATGTTCGCTTTTACCATTCTGTTCCCTCTTTCGACTAGGCCGTTGGCCCGAGGGCAGTATAGGGCAGATTTGAGATGTGTAATGGCTAAATTAGATAAGAAGGCTTTCATAGCTGAAGAAGTAAACTGTACACCATTGTCGGTAACAATGCTGGATAGTATGTCTTCCAAGGCGAAAGTGTCACGTAGGAAATTAATAAGTGTCTCAGTGGTGGTTTGGTTCACCATTCGAACGACCACCCAGCGGGAGAGAGAATCGGTTAGTACAAAGGCACCCCCTTTTTGTTGATTGGACCAATAATGTCTAAGGCTAGTTTATCCCATGGTTTGTCAGGGGTGACAACGGGGGATAATGGGGCCTTGTGGGTGAGTTTAGATATGTCGCTATTGGCACCTACGTTGCAGTCCTTTAGTTTGGCTTCTACCATTGAGTTCATGTTAGGAAACAAGTACCTTTCCCTGAGCCTGGATTTGGTCAAACTTCTTCCTAAGTGACCCTCATGGACAAGGTCGATGATATTTTCTCTCAATCGTGCTGGGGGTATTATTTTATTGTTCCTTCAAATGTGGTCTTTGTCGAACTTCCCAAAATTTACTTATTTCTTGACTGACTTCGCTCCGTGCATTTGGCCAAACTTGTAAGATGTAGGTTCTGAGTTGTGTTAAGGTAGAATATTGACTCATGCTTTCTGCCCATTCAGTAGAGCTAATGGAAGAAGAGTGGATTTCCAATATGGGGTATTCAGTAGTTTCGTAATGTTCCTCAATGTCTAAGGGTGCTCTGTAGAGGAAGTCCGCAGCTGAATTAAGTTCACCTGCGACGTATTCAATTTTAAAGCAAAAACCTTCCAACCCCAAAACCCATCTGGTCACCCTGGGGGTGATATTGAAGGTGCCCTTGGGATTGAACATAAAAATGAGGGGTTTGTGTTTGGTGCGCACAGTGAAATTGATCCCCCAAAGGTAGAACTTAAAGTGCTTGATAGCCCAGAAGCACGATAGTGCTTCTTTCTCCACCAATGAGAAATTCTTCTATGAGTTACTCAGGGTGCGTGAGGCAAAAGCTACAATGCGTTCTTTACCGCCTATGACTTGTGATAGGGTAGCACCAAGTCCCTTGTTGCTTGGGTCGGTGGTGAGGATAGTTTTTCTGAAAGGATCGGAATTACATAAGTAAGAGCAGAGAGAATGGCACTCTTGACTTTCTCAAATGATAATTGGTGTTCATCTTGCCAATTGTATGGTGTGTGTTTTTAAAAAAAAGTTTTCTGAGGTTGTTAATTACGTTGGCAAAATTCTTGACATACTTTGCCATGTACTCCGCGAGGCCTAAGAAGGACAGGAGTTCTTGTTTAGAGGTTGGCGCAGGGGCTTTCTCTACCGCGTCAAGTAGACTCATCTTGGGTTTAAAGCCGTCTTTAGAGATGGTGTGTCCAAGATAGTCCACTGCTCCCACCCCAATTTGGCATTTTTCTTCTTTTATAGTAAGGCCCGCCTCTTTGAATTTAGTGAGAACTTGTTCTAGGTATGCATTGTGCTCTTCAGGGGTGGCACCATATTTTAAGACATCGTCTTGGAAGCATAATGTCTTAGGTATGCCGTCTAAAATGTGCTGCATAATTTTTTGAAATACGGCAGCCGGTGAGGCTAACCTGAAAGGCATTCTACGTAACTTGAATGATCCCAAAGGTGTAGTGAAGGCGGTAAGCTCCCTGGAGTCAGGGTGTAATTCCACCTGGTGGTATGCCATCGAAAGGTCCAGGACACTGAAACATGTTTCCTCCCCCATGGTGCTCAGGATCTCGTGAATGCAAGGCAATGGGTGTCTCTCTATGACGATGTTGTCATTGAGATCCCTAAGATCACTGCAAAGTCTGATGTCTTCCCCATTAGCTTTCTTGGCAATGACCACAGAGCAGTTAATGGGTTGGATGATGCATAGACTTTGTAATCTGGTTAACTCTTGTTTGAGAGGTTCCCGCAACAGGTGTGGTATGGGCCTTGTGTTGTGAACTATGGGTTTGGAATTAGGTTTCAATTTTATCTTGTGCTGGAAGTGTTTTAGAAGGCCTAACTTGGACGTGAACACCTCAGGAAATAGATTGCAAATCTTTTTGCCTGCAATGGAGCGGTCAATGGTGAGCACCTATTCTGGGTTATTCGGGTCTAGTTTAATGCCTAACTCCTTTTGATGCTTTAAGCCCAGGAGGTTTGACCCTTTTTCAACAACATACACTTTACCCTGTGTTGATCGGTCCGTGTAGGTGATAGCGGTTTTGACCATTCCTTTTAAAGGAATGGAATCCTTGGTGTAACTACTAGGGGAAATGTCAGCAGACAGTAAATTTCCTTCATCGCAAATATTAATATTCTTGAAATCAGAAATATTAAATGGCAAGCATGAATCGGCGAAGATTTTAATGAGCTTGCCGTCCAAACCAATTTCACATTGAGGGTAGTAAATTTGGTTAACGCTAGACTCATGTACTTGGAAAATAATTTTCTTTACAGATTGGTCCCTAGCATCTGTGGTATCATTAACATCATTTTGTTTTCTAGAGGAACTCTGACAGACCCTGGCTCATACCCTGCCCTTTTTTGTTACACTTTCTGCAAGTAGATGTCCTAGCTTGACAATTGGGATGGTTGGCCAAATAGTTACTACTACCACAGCGGTAACATTTGAGTTTACTGATTTCTGGATCGCGAATATGGTCAGTATTCTTCTGTACTACTTTGCATACAGCATCATCCACAGATAGATTGGCAATTTCTGAAATCTGCTCATTATTGACAGGGGATTTCATTTCTTTTATGCACATAGCGGTATGTTCATTGGATTTGGCCAATTCGATAGTGTTTTGAAGATTAGGCTGTTTCTGCAACAGTTTTTCTTGTATTTTAGAATTGTTGGTGCATCTTACAAGTTGGTCTCTAATGAGGGAATCATTGAGTTTTCCGAATTCACAGAGTTTGCTTAACCCCCTTAAAACAGCTATGTAAGTGGTACAACTTTCTTGTTTACCTTGAACTCTGCTGAAAAACTTGTGGCGTTCCAGCACAATGTTAACCTTGTCTCCAAAGTGTATTTTTAATTTAAGTAGGGATATTTCGTAAACATCATCCTCATCATTATCACCATTACGACCTTGTATAGGATCAGGTAATGTGTCAAAGATCTTCCTGCCATGGGTACCAAGGTTGTGTAGTAAAATATGTAGTTTCCGGATTAGGCTAAATTTCTCCCCGCCAGATTGCTATTAAATAAGACTCGAAGATTTTCACCCACTCCTTCCAAGGGTTGCTAGGCTCCCCGAATTCATTCAGGAATGGTGGTGGTTGAGCCATGCTAGCAGCCATGTTGTAAGCGAGAAAAAGAAAGAAAATGGAAGAGGGAAGAAAGAGAGATGAAAAGCAAGAATATGGGGAAGAGTTAAAATGTGTGTATCACTGTAACCACTTGTGACACGGGTAAAGGTGTGCGTGTCACCGCATTAGAATTGAGACACCAGCATTGGCAGTAAACTTTAAGATCCGCACCCAGGAAATGAAGTGTGCGTATCACTGAAAAGGGTTGTGACACGCGTAATGGTGTGCGTGTCACCGTGTTAAGAATTGAGACACCAGCGTTGGGAATATGAAATAGGGGTGTATAGAAGGAGAGTGTATCACAGGATGCTTGTGACACGTGTAATGGTGTGCGTGTCACCATGTTAAAATAGATGCAGAGGACAGGAAAATAAGAAAATATGGGAGTACTGAAAGTGTACGTATCACTGCAATAAACTGTGACACGCGGGAGATGGCCATGCTCAACAAAGAGAATAGCAACAGGCGGAACCGGTAAATTAGAAAGAAGAGTGTGCGTATCACTGAAATACTTGTGACGCGTAATGGTGTGCGTGTCACCGTGTGATCATCACACTCCAGGATTCCCACCAAGGAAATTAAGTGTGCGTATCACTGAAAAGCGCTGTGACACGCGTAATGGTGAGCGTGTCAAGGTTGCCCCAACGTAAGGATGAGGAGTATTCTTGTTTTCCCTGGAGGGGTGTGAGATCCGGTAGGAGGGGAAGGCGTGACAGCAAGGCTGGTGGTAACGCCTCAAATGTGTAAACAGACTTTGCAAAGCTAGTAGGGACCGCCTCCTAGGCCGGGAGAATCCGTCGGAAGTGCTTGACGAGAGACGGAGGCCGGAGGTGGTAACGCCTCAAATCTGTAGACAGACTTTGCGAAGCTAGGAGGGACCGCCTCCTAGGCCGGGAGAATCCGTCGGAAGTGCTTTACGAGAGACGGAATCCGGAAGAGGAAGAACTTAGCCGAAAGGACACCGGATCAGGCAAAGACTGGACGAAGCTCCAATGTATTCCAGGGTGTCACCCGCATGAAAAGTGACGCGGGGATTACTTCTGAAACGGTTGCAAATGTCTTGTCATGAATTGAGAGACAGCCGTGGGATAGCAAGGGGGCCACGAGACACGTCGTCCTTAAGAGGACAGCCAACACTAGAAAAGGTTCTCAGTTGGGGGAGTACATGAGGAACTTGGAGTGGTCCAGAATAGAGAGTACCTTAACCTTGTCGGCCACAAGGTGAATGAAGATCAGACCAAGCAGAATTGGTGGATGTGGTCAGAAGGGACCAGTCGTTGCCAGTGTTAAGAAGGATTCTCCAGGCGCAGGTAAAAGGTAAAAGTATTTATTCACGGTCTCCACAATTCCACCAACTCACAGCATTAGATAAATCAACCTCCACTTTGTCTCGCTCGCCCCTCAAACTGAAGCACCCAACATTCTAAGGCAGCCTCACGATCGACAGAAGGGCAATACCACTAAGGGAGAGAAGGGGAGGGAAGGGAGCAGGAACACAATGAGCAGTGTATATATAATAAAGCTATACTATAAGGAAGGTAATTAACATACCAACATTATGTAAGAGAATATAGCAACGCTACTACTCAGCACTTTGCATTGGTTGCTTATTAGTAAGAGGGTACTGTTCAAAACTGCCTGTTCGGCTTATGTCTTTTATAAAATATTTCCTGAAAAACCTATCAGAAATATTTCAGAGCTACCTCCCTCATGGGCCCTTCTGGTCAGCGAATGTGCTTCTTTTAACAATCACTTGAAATAAATTTGCCCTAAAGAGTGGGAGACCTTTTTCATTCCTGCCTCCAAACTACGGAATGATCTTCCCCTCCTTCTGATAGCTGAAGCTAATCACCTAAGGTTTCGTACATGTTTGAAGATATGGCTGTTTCAGTAAATAATATTGCTTTTTCCGCTGCCCGGCGCCTGGACACCCTTGTCACAACCGCACTTCATAAATTTAGCTCATCATCATATAATAGTGTCCTAGTTGATAGCTTAAGGCTAGTGGTACACGCCTGGTGTAAAAGCACTGTATTTCTCAAATTGCCACCTCCTGCTAGCTACAGGAGTGATCAGGCAGCAGTAATACAAGCCTCACTAAGACTGTTAGGGAAGACCATCTAGAAACTCTAGCTGAACACTGGCCACTTGATTTCAGAAAGGACCACGGTCTCAAGTGGAATGTGTAAGTAACTGAAGGTACCACATATTGCCACTTGGGCCTATATATGTGAATTATTAGGCAATGGGTCTCATCCCAAGAACTAAGGGTCACATGCATCAAGGTAATCATTTGCGATTACCAAATAGCGAATTTTAAGGATTCACTATTTGGTAATCGCAAATGCCTATGCATGAAGGATTTGCAATTAATCTTGCGAATCCTTAACATTCCCTAATAGCGATTCGCAAATTGTGAATCGCTATTAGAGAATGCATTCCCATTCATTCCTATGGGCCTACAGGCCCATAGGAATGAATGGGAATGCATTCGCAAATTGCGATTACCAAATTGGCAATCGCAAATTGCTAATGCAATTCCAAGGGCGCTAGTGGGCCTAAGGCCCCCCTGATGCACCCCCCAAAAAGGTAATGTGTGCACATGTGGCGCACACACATGCCCGAAGGACATGTGTGTGCGCCACATGTCACTTTGAAAAATGCACTTTTGTGCATTTTTCAAAGAATGCACAAATTACCATCACCTTGAAGTTGTTGGTAATTAGTGTTTCCTAAATGCACAGTTTGCATTTAGGAAAGGCTTGTTGCATCGCCTTTAGGGAATCACAAATTGCGATTCCCTCAATGCATTCGCAATTTAGGTAATCGCAAAATATTGCGATTATCTAATTTGCGAATGGAAATGGGTTCATGCATCAGAAAAGGCCTTTTTCCATTCGCAAACGGCCCGATTCTACGAATCGGCCCGTTTGCGACCGGAAAAAAGGTTGATGCATGTAGCCCTAGGTCTGTTATTTTATCTGGTAGCAACCCCCAGTTCTCATATCCACTAGCCATACTGCACTTGTTCAAGCCAGGTCTCATAGCTCATATGTAGCAGCAGAAAGAAAGGGACCATCCTCCAGGGCTCCATGAAACACTGCAGCTGTATCTGATTGTTGGTAGCAGTTAGGCCTGTATTTATCTAAATATGGCATTTGTGTTTATCATACAATGACAAGTACATTCTGCACACCCAGGTAAGAAAGCACTTTGCCACAGCCCTTCTTCAGGACTCCAACAAGGTGCAATAGAACTCCTCCCCAGACCACAAATTCATCACACATCCCAGCTACAGTGACAAAGTACATGGCAATCCCACTGCCTCATGTGATCTGGAGTTGTATAGATACCATGAAACAGACTGGTATCCACTGAAAGAAACCTCAACACTCGAGGGCAGCTTCACTCAGTCACATAAGTGACTATGTAGTGTCCTTTCGGGACCCAAGAATCACAATGCCATCTTGATCTCTGAATAAGGCCTAGAGACAGGCAGAGGAACAACTCTGTTGAAGTGTATTTCTTCACTGCTCAGGCACAATTGATTAAGGAGTCCTGCAAAAGCGGAGCAGATTCCTCCTCAAGAGTTATTCTTCAAAGAGCATCACTAATATGCTGATGAGGGCCAATTTTATCTGAAGGATTTCACCCCAGCTTTTATTGCCCTAGTAGCTTGACAACATACATCCTAGATGACCACGCATCACCTTAATTTCAAACCTAGGAAAACTGAATTCTGCTCATTTGTCCTACTCTTGCTCCACCCCAGTCCAGAAATGGCAGACTCCACCAGCATCCTAGACTGCACCTCAACCATTATTGAAAGTGCCATATCATTAGGATATTCGATTAAATCATCTCTCAAACATATTAGCAACGTAGGCAGAAACACCAGTCACCAGCTGAGACTAATCTGTGGGATTAAATATTTCTTAATGGAACAGAATCTCAAGGATGTTGTTGAAGCATTTGTACTATTCAGAGTGGACTACAAGAATGCTGTTCTCTCTGGCGTTCCTAAAATCACCATGTCCCTCTAAAAGCTGTGTTGCATGCAGCAGAATGCCAGTGCCAAAATGCACTAACCTTCCAATCCAGATTCATCAAGAGTGATGAAAGCTTCCACACTTCTCCAACCCCACAGCCAACCTTAGATGAACAGCATGTAGGATGGAGATAGATCTAGGAAAAGGGGAATGGGACAAGAAAGAGAAACATAGGTGGTGACTGTCGTCACACTGTGTGGTTGCACAGCTGGGCTCAATCTGAACTACAAGAGCATTGCTATCTAAAGACAAGAGAAGGATTTTACTATCATTACATTGACTGTAGGAATGTAATATTGACATTGGCAACTAATGTTTGATTTTAGATCTGATTTACCCTTTGATACTCTCTCTATTTGCCACTCTCCACTCTGGAATGAAACTATATTTCTGTTTGTAGTGTAAACGTTTACACATAAACCAAAAATTGCATAGCTAATGAGTAAACTTTTACACTATGAACACTTTCACCATCTGGGGAAAAAAGTGGAAGATATCGGGAAGCACGCGCCATCTTTGCAGCTCGAACACCCTTCTTCTTGAAATCTCCCACTTCAACAAAAGACATACATGGAACCAGTCTTTCTGCTGTTTACCTCTAACTGCAGATTGCTCCCCTTTAAAATATTCCCAGGTGCCAGACTGGATTTAGACAGTTTTTCACCAGTGGCTGGTGCCATATTGCTCGTGATTTCCTCCAACCCTAGAATTGATGGAACAAAGCAGCATATAAGCTCTGCCCCTGCTTATGTCACTTTCTTTTCTTTCTATGCCCTTCTACACTGATCCGAAGCTCCACTTTCAAATTTTTGGGTTTTCAGATGACTCAAACAATTGTCTAAGACAGTGTGCCAGGGAAGATATCTTGCCTGACTACAACAGGATTCCATGAAACTCACACAAAGTACATATGGTATCTAAAGTGAAAAAGGAGAGGAGACCACAGAGAAAATTAGTGTCTCCTGGGAAGAGTGGTTCTTTAAGGACGAGAACCCTCACTCATCGAAGGGTGAAATGCTTCATCATTAGGTACCTTCCTTACACCAGGACCGCAAGGCTCCTGGTGTGAGCTACAACTCTCCAATGGGTAGGAGCTGAGGTGTTTTCAATCTGATCAGCAGATATTGACAGGGAGTGAGGAGCAGAGTGCTGGAAAAATAGAGATAAAGATAAAACTGTCCCCAGAAGGGCTGTACTGAATTTATTCGGATGCCCTGTGGGATAGGGTTAAAAGTAAGAGAGGACTGGGGGATTCTCAACAAATATACTCCCGTTGTGTGGATAACATGTTTCTGCCAATCGTCGACCCCGAGGGGTTCTAAGGCATTCGTCAGGACCCAGAAGCGTTCAAAATGCCATCTAAAATCATTTAGCACAGTTCCTCTTTCTTGTGCTATAACTCAGTACACTTAGTGCCTAACACCATCCACAGTGATGCCCAGTGAGAAAGTCAAAAGGGTCAACTTACCAAAAAATGTGGAGGTGAAATCCACTCTCAAACCTGTAGATAACGCCTCAACTGCAGAGCTGTACCACAGTCATAGGGAAACAGATGAAGAGAGAGAGAAACACTAGTGCAATCACAGAATGATGCTTATATACATAGTGGCTAAAAAATGCAAGACCTTGAACACAAACAAGTGAAAGAGAAAGGAGTATCAAGAGCACGAGACTATGTCTTGGCCTGGTCCCTATATATGTATGTATGGGTAAAGTATCTGGCCCGACTTCCATAGGGCAGCTAGATGTGAACTGTGTGTCATATAGTCATAGTGATGTCCTAGACTACTCTGTGAAGGCTATTCATTTTAAGTAACACAGAGCCACCCGAGGTACCTTTGTTAAAAAGGCCTTCAGAGGATCATGCTAAAGTGGCGCTTAAACAAGTGCATCTGGTTGCATGGAAGTATGTATAATGATCACCTCTAAACCGGTAGGATTCCAGCCATACCAGGACTACAGGAAACAGATGTCAGTCATGTACCCACACATTGTGGGCCTCTGCAATCAGGGAGCAGGAGGTAAAGTTTTATGTCACTGAACATAAGAAGAGGTTAGGTTAAAAAAAGAGATACTGCTCTCACTTCAAGTAATGGGTCCTTTCGTGGTTGCGGTCATAATGTCAGTGCCGCGCAAAGCCCCCTTTCCATTTAAAGTCTTCCGGCAGATCAAAGATGCAACATAAGTGCAAGAATGTCAAGGGCACATGTCCCCATCCTGCCACTCAAATTTGAGAAGTCATAACGGTGTCACTGGAAGGGTCCAGTTTCTTCTGTCTCAGAGCTGGTCTTGCATTTGCTTTCAGTGTGCCCCTTATTTCGCAGGCCATTGTTGACTCCACAGCAAATAACGCCCTAAAGGGGGCCAGTCTACACATTTTTCAGACACTACCTGTGCTTCTTAAGGCCCCGTGAAGCAGCAGGGGCTCCCAGTTGGACTTCCACTGTCGGGGCCAACACTGACTGACTCAATTGGCCCTGTTCCCTGGCCCATACTGAAGGGTGTGCAGACTGACACCCCAGCCACAGGGTCTCTGTCGGTTCCTTCAGTGCCACTGTTGAGTCTGCCGGGGCTGGAGCCAGTCACAACACTGGTCTCTCTTCCCGAAACAATGTCAGCACCCACCAGGCCTATGTTGCACTATGAAGTAACAAAGGTGCAACAAGGGATTGTACAGCCAGACCTTCAGTCTCAGCCTCTTCCTAGATGCCAGTATTATCAGTGGATAGAGTCCCTCTTCATCTTTGACTCCGATGTGGTGCAGGACATACCTAATGTCCCTCATGATGAGGAAGAAGCCAATTTGATCGCCCTTCACTTCACTGATGAAGGGCTGCCTTTGGTCTTGCAAAATGCCAGTGGGCTAAATACAGTGTGATAGACTTAGCTGGACTCCCCACATGGTCCACCAATGGAAGAAAGTGACTCTTTTGCTGTAATGGTGCAAAAAGCAGCAGAATTGCTAGACTTGCATTTCCTATTCTGGAAACCAAAGCAAATTAATTGACTGAGGTTCTTTAGCTGAGCTTCTATTACCATCCAAAGAGGCTCTTACAGACACTCGCAAGACTGCTTTTTCTAAGCTATGCTAAGCCCCTCTGGCTAGCAGACCTGTGTCTAAACAACACAGACTAGACCCTGGTGACACTGATATTTTTGATGAGAAACTGAACGACTGCTAGCTTTGTGGACAGGCATCAAGTCAGTTTTAATGCTTTTCCTTAGTATCTCCCAGATAGGGAGTCAAAGCATATAAATGGCTTTAGCATGAAAATATTTTCCTCAGCTAGCCTGGCTTTACACTCTTTGAAGGAGGTGGGCCTGCTGGGCAACTACACCCATGACTTATGGGATAGGGCCAGTGAGTTATTTGGAAGACCCTCCTTTCTCAGCACAGAGGAGGGTTTTACATCCCAATCTCTACAACCAAAACCTCCATGCATGGAGATTGAGTGGTGAAAACTGACTTCTTTTGCTGTCTGATGTATTAGATGACAATCTTGCAACCAGATGCCTGCCAACAAAATCTATTGATGTCGGCTCTGGGAAAGGTTTGTGTCCTAATGTGGAGGTCCATCTGTATTCCACACTTTCTTATATATTGTTGTTTGTTTTGTCATTGGCCCAGGATGACTTTGCAGTGGGCAATGTTAACGGTTACTGATGGGCTCTTTCAGACTTTTCATGTTTACCTGGTCAGCCGTCTCTCTTTATTCACCAGTTGTGATGTGTTTACTGAAAGGCCTGAAGCATATGTTTACTCCAAAGCTATTCATCATGTTTTAGCGGGACCTAAATCTAGTTCTGACGTTCGTTATGTGTGTGCCCTTTGAGCCTGTGGACAGTTGCTCGACATGGCTTCTAACAATCAACACATCCTTTCTTATCGCTACCACTTCTGCATACTGCATGTGTAAACTATAGGCACTCTATGCATTATTCCAACACTTCTTTCTACTGTAACAAATTGGTGCTGTGGATTCAGGCTGCCTTCCTGCCAAAGGTGGATTCACTCTTTCATGTTGGTCAGTCGCTCAGATTGCAAAACATTTTCGCTCCAACACAGTCCTGGAAAGAAGATGAGTGGCTTTATCGACTTAAGCCTTAGAGAGCTCAGAGTTTCTACATCCACCGTATGCTAGACAAGTGTCTAGATGGTCAGCTCTTTGTGAGGTTCATTGGGACCAAGGAAGATAATGCAGTGCTACAATAAGACTCTGTCAAGGTGGATAGTATGCTATGAAGCAATTTCTAGAAGGCCTGCAGCCTCATTCACCCACGGCCGAGGCTGCTACAATAGCATTGGTAAGGGGTGTGCTGGCTCTGGACATCTGTCAGACTGTGATGTCAGCTTTAGTGCACGTGTTCACAAAACACTACTGCCTTGATGGTCAGGTTCGACAGGAGGGCCATTTTGCCTATTCAGTCCTGCAAGACTTTCTAATCTGACTCCACTCCTCAGACCCTCCAACTTTGGGATGAACTGCTGTGGTATCTTTCCAAAGGTGAGGAATCTGCAGTCAGAAGTATTGATCAGAAGTACAACTTATCTTCGGTAATGCTTTTTCTAGGGAATACTCTATCTACCTGCAAATTTCTCACAGCCCTCCTACCCCCATGTTCTGTGGAGTGGAAACTTGTATGTCATATGGTTCAAAGTTAAATTTGGAACAGTGTCACCTGCTGTTTGTTCGAAGGGCTCTGTGTCTGAGTGAGCAGAAGGAGAAAGATTAAGAAACTGACGTTGGCACGCAGGAGTGTTGCTATAGGCAGTCTCGCTGTATCACTTCTAGGGCGGTAGGCAGTCACAGCTGAGCCATATCGCACCACCTATCGTTGCCTGTGAGCAATGCTGAAACAATTTCCAGATGCATATCTTTCCCCTCTTTCAGACCTGGAAATATTCTAAGGGTTAGGAATTTGTTGATAGAATATCCTCTAGAAAGAGCGTCACCAAAGGAAAATTAGTTGTTCTTCTATGAATGTACTCCCAAAGCCTGGGAAATACCTTCATTTAACTTCTCCAACACCTCTTTATCTGCTTTCCAAAAACTTTTACTTCCCTCCATCCTCTTCCCAGGATTTGCCCCCTTTTTTTTGGAGTCGGATGGAATTGTTTTGTCATGTTATTGTTGGAGGGGAATCTTGGATTGTTCCATGCATAATGGTGCTTTTTGGTTTAAGAATGATTACTACTAGATTGATAACTTTTTTGTATAATTGTTAACTGATTTTACGTTCACTTGTATGTGCAAATGGACCTTGGTCTTTTTACCTGCTTGCTAATGCCGAAGTCATCCTACTCTGCACAGTGTTCCTTTTGTGAAGTACTCTGATGCTCCTAGGTCTTGTACATACAATATCAAAACTCCCAATAAAATAATAAAGTAAATGAAGATCTGAACATTTGAAGCAGCATGGTGGGACGGGGTGAGGCACTGTTCTCTGTATACACCCATCAGAAGATCTGCTATTCTATTTCATGATCTCTTTTTACCCTTTGCTTTCTCAGTTAATAGAAGAGTTCAAAGACCAAATGCTACCCGAGAGAGACCCTCGTCATCTTGTTGTCCAGAATGTTGTCGACCACTTGACCGAATGCAACAAGGACTTGCCAGCAATCTCAGAGACTAAATGGGTTGTCCATGTGGTTGAAAAATCAGAAATTAATGCTTTAGTTCTTCCGGTAAGTAAAATGAAAACTGAGCATTTAAAATGCCTGCATTTTCATGTTTTATTTGCCTAAATGGTTCCCTTTCTAAAATGGCACCTCATGTCCTCCATTCCATCCCATGCTTTTAGCTCTGCTAGAGAAGGCAATTTACTCTGTTGTTAATATGGAAAGAATTGGGTCTGGGTGATTGTTTCTTATTACTGACCGTGCTTTTCAGAGCTAATGAGTATTGGACACATTTGCATAGCTGTTAGATGGTAATAAGATTTCATCAGCGTCTGTGCTATATCTTTTCCACAAGCATCTGTAGGTATAACCCAGCATGATTTAGTTTGGTCATAAGATCCCCACAGTTGCCTACAATAAATTTACTACTTAAATTCATAATTCATACCCAGATTTGGGTTTTAGGCATACTCTTTACTTATTTTGAAAATGTTTCATTGGAAATTACTATAAGTTTAATGTCCCACTAGCACTTCTGTAAAATAGAATAGGGTAAAGGCTCAACAAATCACTACATAAAAATCTTGAAGGATACTTCTGCAGATTCCTTACGTTGTGAAGATTTCCTCAGGCGTCAGACTGGAAACACAGAGGCAGTACTCCTGCATGCCAACCGGTAGCGTTCTGAGGCATCGTAGTGACATCACTCCACTCCGGAAGGGATGAGTGGGGCAGCATAAAAGCACCACCAGGCACGCTGACGTCAGATTCTTTCTTTCCCCTCCTTCAGACATGGCTCCAGAGCTCCTCTCGTGTTCAACATGTTTTTTTCACAAAATATTTCTTTTCCTACGTGCGCAAGGGAAGTATGTCACCTCCCATAACAGCAGGGTTTAAACCTTGTAGGTATTGTTCAAACATATATCTGTGACAGATCCCCACGAGGCATGAGTGTGGTGCCTTGGGGTCGGAGCACACCTCCCAGGGCCTGCGATGACTGCACCCAGATGCGCCCGAGGGCCATACTTGACCACGAGGCGAAACTCTATATTGTGAAATATCGGAAGACTCCACTTAGTGACTTGTCAAAGTTGAAAGAAAGGTCCCATTACCACTCCTGAAGTAATTCTTTCAGCAGATCTTCATCGCGGTCGAAGACTTCAGGTAAGTCAAAGAAGAAGCACAAAAATCCAAGCGGCAATGTGCCTCTTCCCACCTTTCTCGAACTCCAGAGAGGGCACAAGAGCATCAATGTGCAAATCAGTCTTGCTCCAGAACTCCTGAAGTGCCAATTCCACATCTGGTCCCGATTCTACCCGAATTTACAGGTCAGTCAGTGATGGTGCAGCAGGTTGAGCCCTTTATGGAGTCCATACTGCGCGTATTTGGCACACTTGCGGTTCTCTTTGGCAAACCTACAGGTCCCAAGGTTCTGAGGAGGCCACTATTCAAAGTCCTGCAGTCAGGTTGACCCTCGGTGACGTCTGTGTCTCTTAAACCTGTTTCAGGTTCCACACCGTTGCACCGTTTCCCTGCACCGTTTCCCTTGACAGTGACACCAATGTCGCCAGTGCCAGAAGAGGCTCTGATGCCCAATTTGAGGCCGCGTTCCGATCCTACCAGAGCCTATCCAATAGACAACCCTTCTGACTCCGACACATTCCCTTTACCACACAGCAGAGTTCGTACATTATATCAGCTCTTTGGCTCTGATTCAAACAACAATGATAATGATGAAGGGGATTGATTTATCTCACAGTATGAGGAGGACAATTGGTATGAGGACCTACACGATGCAAGTGGTCTGGACATCTCAGACACTGAACTTGTCCCTCCCCCTGGTCATGCCACAGAGAAGACTGCTTCTTTCGCTGCTGTCAGGTGAAGGGTTGCAGAGGTCCTTGACCTGCAGCTCCCTACCGAGGAGATAAAGACCAATGTTCTCACCGAGGTCTTTCTTACTGTCCAGGCCCTTACTGAGCCTCCTGCCCTGTCCCAAACCAACAGTCGGCATGAACGTCTACCCTGCATCCCCTCTGATTAGTAGCAGAAGTCTCACTAGAGGCTTTCAGCATTATTGCACCTTCAAGGGAACTACCACCAAAGAACATTGTAACACGTGACATCTACTGGCACCTACAGACCGGCTGCTAACTTCGGCTCCAGCTATGGTTCAGGTACATCTCCTACCATTAATGCCTCTGGGCTTTAAGGAGCCCTCTGTGGGGAGTTGTCTCAATTCACCACTGGTTTGCTTATCTCCTGCAGTTAGTGGGTTATTAGTATTGTGCATGTTTCAAAGAAAGCCGCAACAGTTGCCAGTCATGGTGATTCAAGATGTTGCTGACATGACACCTCTCTAGCAATTCCACAGTGGATGTCTCTGTATGGTGTCATACACTTTAGTGCCCCGTGTTTGTGATTTATTATCAAAGAAGTGAATTGTCCAGGTGCACAGTTTCAGGGTTTCACAGATGCTAATTAGCCATATTGGTGGAGTGGCCTTGGATTGGTTGTCTGTGGTCCTTCATTTTTCTGTACATCCCCATGCTTGTCTGTTTCAGCTGATCCCAGGTGCTGTGTGACAGTAATTGGCTGCATAACTAACTAGTGGCAACAATGAACTAACCACTCCTCCTCTTGGCTATGCTCCTCCCCCTCAGACACCTCTCTGCCATTGGACAGAAAAGATGAACGAACATTCAGTAACATGCTTCAGCCTTCCTAGGGGTGGCTTGTCACTGCTGCAGTTTCTAGTCACCTCTTCTAGGAACATCTCAATGGGAGTTGGGAGGACGAGCAGCCAACCCTGAGCGTTGCCCACAACATCTCTTTCAACTCTCCTAGATCTCCTTTATCAGTAGTAACACCACGTTCTGCATTACCCCACTAGGGTCAGCCAGTCCCACTCGAACCTTGTCCTCTTCTCATGAATCATGTTCCCAGGATGACATTTTGATTTTCTGGAGGGTGCCAAAAGCAGCATATTCCCACTATCAAAAGGACTAAGCTGCTTCCCTGTCTCCAACACAGCTCACAGAGGCATCTGATTGTCTCTCCCGCACCGCTACATACCTCCTGTCAGGCATTCCTGCTCCACGCTAGCGCTAACTGCCTCTCTGCTCACACTGATTTTGAGGTGAAGCCTCTGAACATACCCTACTTCTTTGGTGTCTTCCTGCTCCAGAACATCTGAAGAGGCCAAACCATTCCAATAGAAATTATAGTATTACTTTTAGGCATGAAAAAATGTAGACATTTACCAGTACTGAAGAAACTCACCAGGCAAAATCCACCCTGTCTACATTAGGTCACACCTTTCCCAATATTTATGTTGGTAGACACCTGGGCACCCAGCTTGCCACTTGCCTATGGCCTCCAGTTCCTGCTTGTTCCAGCCTGATCCAGTGACACTGGCAAAGCTCGGGTTTTCTCGCCCGGATTTTCCTGACCAGGTTTTCCCACAACACTGTTCGTCCCGCTGACAGAAGCCCCGCCCACCCCAGGACCTACTTAATGTAGGCCGCAGGCGCGCCTAAGGCAGGCCCTTCTGCGCCCATCCACACCTGGACTGCACCCAGCACCATGAACCCTGGGCCTCCCACCCCCGCAGATACACTATCGCCGAGCTCTATACCTTCAACCCTGGACACCGTAACAAACACTGCCACTGCGCTAACCCACGCTCCATGGTAGGAACTTTAACCTGCACCCACTGCCCCTTCACCTGCCACAGCGCACACACCAGCCCACCCACTAGCCCACCCGAGCACACTGCAGACACCACTTGAACAAATACACCTACTCGCATGCGCACTTCGCAACACATGCTCACTATGCATACACACCACCGAGATGTGGGACCTCATCTCCACCCTCACAATCGACATCCTCTTCCTTACTGAGACCTGGCTCAACCCCATTTCTGCACCCGACATCGCCACCGCAATACCCGAAGGATGCAAGATCACCCACTGCGACTGCATCAACAAGCCTGGCAGAGGGATCACCATCATACACAAGGAATCCATCCAGTGCACCACCACAAATGATGACATCACCCCAGCCATGGAACACCTCAACTTCCGATTCCAAACAGATAGCAAAACCACCATCAGGGGCACCCTTGCCTACCGTCTTTCGGTACCACATGCAGCCTTGTGCAACTTCTTCGCCCCCCCTTGTCATAGACCACATTTTCCTTGGCGACCTCAACTTCCATCTCTACGACTGTTGGACCTGGTCCTTTTTGTAGGGTTCCCCAAACTTTTTGCTTTCTTCCTCCTATTTTTTCTGACCTGTTTTTGTTGGCTCTAGGACTGTGGGCACTTTATCACTGCTAATCAGTGCTAAAGTGTATATGCTCTCTGTAAATTGTAATGGTGATTGGGTTATCCATGATTGGCATATTTGATTTACTGGTAAGTCCCTAGTGAAGTGCACTGTGTGTGCCCAGGACCTGTAAATCAAATGCTTCTAGTGGGCCTGCAGCACTGGTTGCGCCACCCAAATGAGTAGCCTTCCAACCATGAGTCAGACCTGCCACTGAAAGGTCTGTGTGTGCAGTTTTAAGCTGCCATGTCGACCTGGCAAGTGCACTCACTTGTCAGGCCCAAACCTTCCCTTTTGCTACATGTAAGCCATCCCTAAAGTAGGCCCAAGGTAGCCCCATGGGCATGGTGCAGTGTATTTTGAATTGTACTAGTGAGTTTTACATGTCCTGATAGTGAAATACTGCTAATTCCGTGTTTAACTATTGCAAGGGCTATCTCTCCCATAGGTTATCATTGGAGCTTCCTTGTAACCCCTTACAAGTGTATCTTCCAATTGGAATTGTGAGTTTGGGGTCCCCGAACTCACAATTTAAAAAAACATCTCTTTAGGGAAGGTGTTTTTTATATTGCATGTTTGGAAATGCCACTTTTAGAAAGATTTTTATATCAAGAATAATACCTGACCGTTTGCTTAATACGGCTGTTTAATAATTAAACAGACTTAGACCATTTGTACATTCAATTGGTCTGAAGTATTTTATTTACTTCTATTTAGTCTTTTTTTCCTAATTAAACATTGTTAAAGCATGTTTAATTGTATGTAACTTGTCTGTTTCATTTTCTGCTGATAATGTTTTTTTAACTTTTTGTTGAGCACTGTGGATATAAATCAAATGTGGTAGGTAGTATGTCTTTTTGAGAACATGCTTTAACAATGCTTAATTACGAAAAAAAGGCTAAATCGAAGTAAATAAAATACTTCAGACCAATTGAATGTACAAATGGTCTAAGTCTGTTTAATTATTAAACAGCCGTATTAAGCAAACGGTCAGGTATTATTCTTGATATAAAGTTGTATGGGCCCTTCCTGGCCGTCTCTGGGCCAAACCCCCCTTACTATTAAACTAACAGAGCGGGTGGCTACTCGCGAGGGTTAGAGATTTGAAACAATTTTTAGAAAAGTTCACCAGTTCATAGGACTAGTGGTACAGCCCATACGGAGCTGTTTCCGCTTGTATATCGTGTCAGAAAAAGACGCTCTTTCCTTCACTGAAGAACATATTCAGAATTTGATTTCCACTCCCTCTCCCTTCACTACAATTTCATTGAGTACTACAGCAAAACAACAAAATAAATCCGATAAACTAATATGTCTCCGAAGGCGTTTTTTCCTCCTTGGATAGGAATTGAATAATACTTTTCCATGAGGAGCAATTTGTCAAAAGTTTGTTGTTTGCCCCCATAGATCTAAAAATTAGTACCCAGTAGGTCACAGCTTCGACAATCCCACTTCCAAGGAAGCAGAAACAACTTGTTAATAAGGCTGTCATGTTTAAAATTGACTGGTTGTTATTCGAATGTTAATTTGTCTGCCTCATTTTTTGCACAGATTGTTTGTTTAATTTTATGTAACTTGTCTTTCATTTTCTAATGATAATGTTTGTTTAACTTTTTGTTGAGCACTGTGGTTATAAATCAAATGTGGTAGGTAGTATGTCTTTTTGAGAACATGCTTTAACAATGTTTAATTACGAAAAAAGACTAAATAGAAGTAAATAAAATACTTCAGACCAATTGAATGTACAAATGGTCTAAGTCTGTTTAATTATTAAACAGCCGTATTAAGCAAACGGTCAGGTATTATTCTTGATATAAAGTTGTATGGACCCTTCCTTGCCGTCTCTGGGTCAAGCCCCCCTTACCATTAAACTTTTAGAAAGAGGGCATTTCTTGCTTTACCATTCTGTGTCTCTGCCTGCCTGGTTTAGACTGGCAGTTGGGCTATTTATGCATTCACTCTAGACAGTCACACAAAGGGAGCTGAGGTGTGCCTGCATATCCTGATGGCCCATCACCAGGCTGATGAGACTTCCTGAGCTAGAGTGGTGGGAGGAGTTGTCATTGACACCTGAATAGGGTTGTGCCTGCCCTCACACAAAGCTGTCATCACCCCCTGTAGTGTGCCTGGAGCCAGGTCAGGGAAAGGCAGGGTCTTGTGCACTACAAAGACTATCCTTTGAAGTTTGCCTACTTCAAAGGCAGAAGCTGGTTTAAGTACTGGAGCTGTGATACTATAACTTCAGAACACTTCTGGACTAAGAGGAGATTCTGCCATGTAGAAGAGCTGGAGATGCTGTAGGAGGGGAACTGCCACTCTGCTTGTTGCTGTGTTGTACTGGCCTACTGCTTGCTGCTTCTGTCTTGGGCAGTGAAAGGACTGGACCTTGCTTTGTGTATCTTGTTTGCTAAGGTTCTCCAATGGCTGGTGTGTGCTTGCCTCCAGTTAAGAAGCCTCAGGGCCATCAAAGACTTCACCTGCAGCCCCTGAACTCCTCTGTTGGGAGTTCCAACTTACCAAGTGGTGCCAATTCCGGTTCTGGGCCCTTGGAGGTGTTTTTTTCTGCAAAGAAGCCTGAAAATCGACGTATTGACCTTCAGTGCCTGCATGCGGCTGAAAAACCAACGCATCACCACGCGCGGCCAAAGAATCGACACAGCGCCTGCCGTGCAAATGAATAGATTGCTGCAGCCCAGGTTCTGGGCACTGTGTCTCTGATGTCCGAGGCACCTGCTCTGACTCTGACGCAGACCCTGCTGTGCGGCTGAAGAAATCGATGCATCACCTGCTCGCAGCTGGAAAATGGATGCAGCGCCTGTTTCGCTGCCGCAGCGACCCAGCACAGCCGGATTGTCCATGCATTGCACCTGTGCGCTAAAATTCTTCATCAATGTTGCCCAGCAGTAAGGAACCGAGGCCACATGTCCGGAGTTCGATGCATCACCTCCCCGGACAGCAAGGAATCGACGCATCACCTCCTCTGCACCGCAGCAAGGAATCGACGCATCACCTCCTCTGGCAGTAAGGAATTGACGCATCACCTCCCCTGGGAGTAAGGAATCGAGGCATCGCTTTGTTTTCCGGCGCCTCATCTCCCCGGCGCCTGTTTTTGGCTTTGATTTTGATGCATCCCAGGTACTTTGTGCTAAAAAGTGATGCATCCATAGTTTTCTGTGGACTGAACTGTTTGAACCTTTTAAAAGTGATATCTTTGCTTGTGTATGTTAGATTTTTGTCATTTTTATCTTGTTTTATTTAGAAAAAACAGGTTAATTTTCTAAACTGGTGTGGTGTCCATTTGTAGTGTTTTCACCATGTTACTGTGTGTTTATGTACAAATGCTTTACACATTGCCTCTGAGATAGGCCTGACTGCTTGTGCCAAGCTACCAAGGGGGTGAACAGGGGTTATCGTGGAAGCCACCGCCAACTTGAGACCCCCTTTTCTAACAACGATGGCAGAGACATCAACACTACCAACCTTCTCAACAGCATGAACCAACATCGGACTCACCCAACTCGTCCACGACCCCACGCACACCACAGGCCACATGCTAGACCCCATCTTCACATCCAGCAACCTCACCAGGTAAAGCCACACCACTTAACTCACTGGACATATCACTCCATGTCCACTTCAACATTACCAGTTCACAGACCTCTGCCCCAGTCTGCCTAACGCCCCCCACTGCAGCTGGAGCAAAGTCTCAAAGGACACATGAATCAAAGCCCTCAACACTACCCACTCCATCTCCTCCAACAACCTAGACCAGAACGTCAGAAACTTCAACAACTGGATCACCAACTGCGCCAACAGCATCGCTCCCATTAGCAGCACACCCATAGATGGTCCACCAAGCAGGCTAGCTGGTACTCTGAAGATCTCAGAACCGCTAAACGGCACTGTAAACAACTGGAAAGGAGATGGTGCACCAGCATGGATACGACCGACAAGACCACCTTTAAGACAGCTCTCAACCTCTTCCCCAGACAGTCGAGAGAATCGAAGAAAAATGCCTTAGCCTCATACATCCAATCAAGTTCCAATAACATCAAAGAACTCTTCAACATCGTCAAAGAATTCTCCAATCCCTCAGCTACACCAAACAATGTTACCCCCTCACAGGAACTCTGAGAACCTTGCAAACTTCTTCCACGACAAGATTGCCAACATCTACAGAAACTTCAAACCCCAGCCCAAGGCCACAGACTACTTCAAGCAACATAACGACTTGCTACCACCGCAGACATCCGACTACCCGAATAAAACCAGCTCGCCCCACAGGACATCGCCTTTTCATGAACTTAGTCCACTCTGGGGCCCTAACTGACTCTTGCCTTCACTACATCTTCAAACTAGGAGAAGGCAGAATCAGCCACGTACTCACCACCCAGCAAACTCAACAACTACAGACCGATTTCCTTCTCCCGTTCCTGGGCAAAGTATTACAAAAAGCTATCAACCAACAACACTCCTCACATCTGAAAAGGAACCTCCTACTCGACTCCTCACAATCTGGGTTCTGCAACAGCCACAGCACCTGGACAGCCCTCATCTCGGCTAACGACGACGTCCAAGGCCTACTCAACTGAGGAGCTCCTGCGGCTCTCAACCTCCTCGACCTCTCGATAGCCTTCGATATGGTCTCTCACCACACACTCATCGCAAGACTGCACAACATAGGCATACAAGAAGCTGCTCTCAGATGTATCGCTCCTTTCCTCATCAGGAGAACACAAAAAGTACGCCTTCCCCCTTCACCTCCGAACTGAAGGAAATCATCAATGGAATACCCCAAGGATCCTCGCTCAGCCTCACCCTCTTCAACACTTATATGACACCTCTGGCCAGCATTTCCAAAACCACCTACAAACCCAACATCATATCCTACGCTGACAACACACAACTCATCCTCTCCCTCGCCAAAGACACCACCAGCACCAAGACCAACTTCCACAACTGCATGACAGACATCGCCAACTGGATGAAGGACAACTGCCTGAAGCTCAAATCAGATAAGACAGAGGTACTGTTTTTCAGAAACAAAAGCTCCCCATGGGACGCATCCTGGTGGCCCTCAGAACTCGGACCTTCTCCTACCCCCACTGACAACCCTAGAAACCTAGGCATCATACTGGACAACAAGCTACCCATGAAGACACAGGTCAACTCCCCCACCTCCGCCTGCTTCTTCAAGCTCCGCAGGCTTCGTAAGATATTCAAATGGCTACCCCAAAGCTCAAGATGCACCGTCACCCAGACCCTCATCTCCAGCCGACTGGACTATGGCAAGGCTCTCTACGCAGAGATCGTAGCTCACCTCTTCTGACAACTACAGACAATACAGAACGCCGCAGCCATAATCCTCCTGGATCTCCCCAGACGAACCCATATCACCCCCACCTCAGGGAACTCCACTTGCTCCCTATACTGAAAAGATGCCAGTTCAAGCTCCTGACCCATGCATACAAGGCCCTACACAACTGCTGACCCGCCTACTTGAACCACCGCCTAGACTTCCATCAGCCCAACAGACACCTCCTCTCCGTGTCCCTTTCTCTAACCCCAACCTCCTGCACCTAATGTAGCAGATACAGACGTCGCTCCCTCTCCTACCTAGCAGCAAAGACATGGAACGATTTACCCTTGCATCTACGGACCTCTCCATCTCTTTCAGAGTTCTGAAAGTTCCTGATTTGGCTAGTCAACTGGACCCTGCTAGCGTCTGGATGCACATATGGATGACAAGTAGCACTCTAAAAATCTATTGATTGATCGGTAAAAGTATACTATGAATAGAAATTAGGAGTGAGAATAATGTTTGATTAATATGAATAATTTTTACACGTTTACCTTGAAACCTTGAAACTGCTTTTGTCATGAATTAACGAGGAAAATATGAGCTGTTTGCATAAAATGCATACTGTTCCTAACAAAATGTTTCACAGATACGTTTATTAAATACATTTGCCAAAGCCACAATCCCCATCAGAAGTGTTTTTAGCTTTTTTCCACAATCTAATAGTAAGACGTTCCTGAGGAGTAGCCTGTTAGCATATACCAATACCAGGGACTGTTTGTTAACTAAGGCATTAGGCACTAGGGCCGACCTCCGATTCAAGAATTGAGATGTAATATGGATTGAAGCATAGCAGCAAAGGGAGTAACATCTACATTGAAGTGCTGTCTAAAAAATGGAAAAGGTATGGGGGCTGCTTGACATATCATGGGTTCACATAGAGTGGTGAAGCAACGCCATGTGCACTGTCTCTCACCATGGGTCACATTTGAACCCTTTTTAAAAAAAAAATAAGTATTGACCATTTACCACATTGTTTTTTAAAAACAAGATGGTGGCGGGCCAAACCCCTCATCTCCCTGTGAATTTGTTATCCTCACTGCAGTCATTCGGAATAGGGGATGCGTGACCCTTTTTCTGTTTAGCTTATTGCCCCATCTATGCTCATTGGAAAAAACCCATAGAGCGGACTCGGGCATCGAAAGGGAATGCACCTTTCGTGTTGATTGATCCTTTGCACCGTGGCTTCCAGATCCTTGTTACTGTGTGTTCAACAGTGTGTCCTGAGTGTTTGCCTTCGCCTAGCAGAAAACACGCCTTCCAATATTGCCATTCTTGCCTCGGGAGAGTTTTGCACAATTGCTTTAAACGTTTCTCCTGCTGCCACAATTGATAGAGCTAAAATAAGCAATTAATCTATCTTTCCTCAAGACAACACTCATGAGGGAAAATGTATATTTTTAATCGCATCATAATAAACCATAAGATGCATTAGTACAGCAGCAGTTTTTTTGACTGTCGGAGTTCATTGTTAATTATTCCCCATGCCTGATGTTTTGTATAGTCTTTTCATAGTATGCATTAACCACTGCTAAATGTATTTAAGTATCGCAAGAGCAGCATGGCCTGTTATTGTGATAAACTTTTATTGTGATAAACTTTTGATAAGGCAGTAGTTAGTCGGGGCTGCCACTACGTGTTGACATAAAACCAGAGAAGGTCCCTCTTAGAAATTGCGGTTTCTGGTTTGCAGAGTAATAGTTTACCTGTGCTCACCCTCTGGTATCTTGGGACAGAGCAGTCAGGCTAAACTGAAGTTGCAATGTGTAAATTATTTACACATACTCACCCTTTCACACACACATACTCACACTCTCTCACACACACACACACACACTGTCACACTCACTCTCTGAGTTAAACAAGACCAAAACGACAAAAATCCAACATACACAAGTCAAGATGGGAATTTTCAAAGATTATATCAAGTATAGCTGTTTAGAAAACAATAGCTCCAACGGGACTATCTAGTCGCGCTTGATGTTGGCAACTCCTCAAAGTCAGTCCAACCTCGATGGAGCAAGGGCCGGCGTCAGGAGTCACACAGATCCTGGTACACTACCTTGTAGGCGTCAGAAATCAAAGACGCAGGGGCGGGGAGGCAAGTGCGGTGTCTGCTCCTTACTGCTATGCAGGTTGTTGCCACTCGAGGACAGTGCGTTGCACGAAGGAGGCGAGGCGTCACTGAAGCAACTTAGGCATTGATTCCTGGTGTCGTGCAGAGTCGTCAACACCTAGGGACATTGCGAGGCGCAGGGGAGGTGATGCGGCTGTTGCTAATGGGACTCTCCGTTCCTTACTGCTGGTTGGTGTCGATGAGGCGTTGCAGGTCAAGCCGCGGGGCTTTGATTCCGCGGCGTCGATGTCGAACCACTGGGCAATGGCTGCAGCGTCTGAGCAGTGCGTCATAGACGCCAGTGGCGCGGTGCTTGGGACTCCCTCAGTGGCGGTTCCTCGGAAACGCTGCGTCGTAGTTGGAGCCTGCGTTGTAAGTTGCGGTTGTTGCGTCGAACAGGAACCATGGCTTTGGTGCAGGCAGCGTCACAGCATCAAAGATGCAGACAGGCGTCGGTTCCGAAGTCGCTCGATGTTGATTTCTTCTTGTAGCACTGAAACTCACTTCCAGTGGCCCAGGAACTGAATTTGGCTCCACTTGATAAGTAGGGCAATCAGCAGAGTTGCCCAGGTGCTACAGGTGAAGCCTTTGAATTCCCTGAGACTTCCAACAGGAGGCAAGCTCCACTCAAGCCTTTGGAAAAACTTTAGAAAGCAGGATGTAGAGAGAAAAGCCCAGTCCTCTTACTCCCAGGACAGAAGCAGCAAGCCAACACAACAAAGCAAACAGCAAGGTGGCAGTCCTTCCTGGCAGCACAACAGCTTTTCTTCCTGGCAGAATGACCTCAGTCCAGAAGTCTTCTGAGTAAATGGTGTCAGAGGTCCAGTACTTGTACCCATTTTAGCCTTTGAAGTAGGGAGACTTCAAAGAAAGTTCTTTGTAGTGCACAAGACCCTGTCCTTCCTTGCCCTGGCTGCAGACACCCTACAGGGGGTGGAGACTTCTTTGTGTGGGGGACAGGTACAGCCCGATTTGGGTACAAATGTCAGCTTCTTCCACCACTCTAGCTCAGGATGGCTCATCAGCCTAGTGATGGGCCATCAGGATATACAGGGCACACCTCAGCTTCCTTTGTCTGTGACTATAGACTGAATTCACAAATGCCAACTGTCATTCAACCCAGAGGTGTATTCTAGGGACAGACAGAGGCACAGAATGGTTAAGCAAGAAACTTCCAACTTTCTAAAAAGTGGCATTTTCAGACCTGCAATATAAAGCCAACAAAAACGAAATTCAGCACACAGTCAAAAATAGGATGTCAGAAGCTAAAACACAGACAAAACCATGCCAAAAGATGCCAGGTCTAACATCCCCCGCTTTCACATCTGTGATCTGAACCCCACACAAATTTCTGACGATATGGCATTAGAGGTGTCATATAATGCTTTTACTGTTGGGGGGAAAAATCAGACTTTTTTTTATATTTCCTGTATCTTTGCACCATATTAATAAATTCAGATCCTGCTCTGTTTACTCCACATGTTCACTGCACTTTATATATGATGTGCCACACAGTATTTCTGCTATTACGAAAGTATGGATGAAATTATTAGGGCTAGGTCAGCAGACATGCATTTCCATATTTTTCTACTTGCACGGCTACTACCTATGCATAATATAGCATCAGGCATTGCATAGTGTGTTTGCTTTCCTTCAGTTTCCTGCACCGATGTGTACTTTAATCATGCCCACTCTGCACTAATGCAATAAAGGTGTACGACTTCTATTTTGCAGTCGGCTCCTGCGTGTGCACTTCCCTTTTGAATTGTATTGAAACTACATAAAAAAATGCCCTGCGAATTGTGCTCCTGCTCTAGTCCCTCCATCCTTGTACTGTTTCAAGCTGCAGATGTCTGCTGTTTTTTGTTAATTGGTCACGTATTTACAATGTCTCTATTGCCTATCAATTTCATGCTCAGATCCACTACAGATGAGGCACCATGCTACTCCTGTAGCTGCTTGAGGATGTTGGGCAGCCCAGCTATCAAGGGTATGCCATGTGTAGTAATATACAGAGTCGCAAATTTACTTCTCCACAACTGGCATGGCTGTGGTTTGGGCACCAACCTCCTGGGAAGCCACATAATCATGACCCAGTATTTATCCTGTGGGATTGAATAACTGCCTTCAACTGCTAGGTCATTTGGCTATCCAAAATGGAATTTCATTTACTTCAGCTGGCAATCGTCCGATCATAACATTTATAATTTGTGGAATAGCTGAGGTGTTTTTTGCACGTGTGGAGTCAGTGCCTATATCCTCATTGCCCCGTTGCTGTAATACAAACTGTCTTAACTGTCTATATATAGCTTGTGCCTCTGCCAACACGACCCTAGTCTCTTCTAATGGTTATTTGACCTCGTTATGGGTGAGCTTAATATGTGACTAGAGGGTGCTGTGTCTGACCTGACAATGTTAGTCCTAGGTACTTGGTTAAAACATCATAAGTTCTATGTAAGTTAACAGCACTTCAATGAATATGTATGGTTCATAATATGTTGTATGATCTATTATTGCATAGTGTTAAGAAGCCTACACCTGCAGCTTATATTTCAGTCCATGAATAGAACACTTCAGTAGTATATACTGGGCCTGCTCCGGCCACTGACTTGATCTTTCCTATTGTTAGTGGGAATTCCCTTGTTGTCAAATGGGCAGTAAAGATGGCAGGTTTTAGGTGGGGTTTAAGGACGGGCAAACACCCAGTCACAAAAGTGAGACCATTGAGGGCGTGGCTTGAGGCGTCAAGATGGCGGTCGCACTCTAAGAGTGCTCCGGACCCCTCCGTCATCCGCCTCGCATCCTCTTGTCAGCGGCAGTTATCCGCTCCTTCTACCTGCCTGTGGTGGGTTCCTGTGCGGAGGGGGCCATTCCGGTCCGTTTGGCGGGCGATTCTGAGCCCCCGGTGCCCGGTTCCGGACCTTCTCCTCTCGCGGCTCCGAGGCTGCAAGATGGCGGCCGCCACCAAAGCCCAGCAATAACTGCGGCGCCATCGCCTCGTGAGGCCACCGGTGCTGCACCACTGTCTGCCTGCGACTCTCTGCGGTGGCCGGCTTGGCTCCGGTGTGTCGCCCTGCCCGAATGGCGTTGATCGAGGGTTGAGCCTTCGGCCCCGCGCCCTTTGCGCCAGCTACGACGCCGTCCGTGGACGAGGCTGGGGAGACCCGGACGCCTGCCTGACGCCCGTGGGAGACCGGCGCGCAGGGAACACCGTCCGGAGCCGGAGCGCCCTAGCTGAGGCAGTCCCACTGATCCTTCCGATGGGGACCGCCCTGAGACCTGTGGAGAGGTGTCGGTGAGTGGGGAAGACCGGGGGTTCGGCTACCTTGTCGGGTAGCGGTGCGAGGGGCCGACACTGGTGCTCCGGGCCCCCCCCCAGCACCGGCCTGCGCTGCTCTGGTCTGCGCTGCGGCCCCGGCGCGGCCCTGCTGGCCGCCTCCTGCACTCGGGGGAGCAGGCGTGGGAGGCCATCCCTCACCTGAGGCCTTGGT
Source organism: Calotriton arnoldi (assembly GCA_963921515.1). Classification (NCBI taxonomy): domain Eukaryota; kingdom Metazoa; phylum Chordata; class Amphibia; order Caudata; family Salamandridae; genus Calotriton; species Calotriton arnoldi. Next base: position 716,669 of record CAWUFW010002687.1, on the reverse strand, counting down.
TACGGCCCATCGGCGGGAGTGACGCCTCTGCCCTGGAGGGTTCGCCGGCGCTGAGTTCTCCGCCTCTGGCACAGGGTCTTTGCGGTGCCTGGCCCGACTTCTCCGGCTGCCTCTGAGGTGGTGGGCTGGGGCCTGCCTCGTGTTGACGCTGGCGGCCTGGACCGACCTGTCGGCCGTGGCGGGAACCATCCCTGCTGAGCGGTGCTAGTGGAGGCGACAGAGTCCTCCGGTAGGTGGGGGCCGGGGTTCGGCTGTCGGGTCGGGCAGCGGCGCGGGTGTCGGGGTCTGTGCCCTCGCCCAATTCCGGACATCATACCGCCCTTGAGGCTGCGAGGCTGGGGGGCGGCCTGCGGGGCAAAGCTGGGCCATTTCTCCCCGGACGCCTGCAGCCTGTGCTCTTGTGAGGCCCTCCTGCTGGGCCGGAAGATCTATCAACCCGCTGGTGTGTGGAGTGGGTGACCGGCTGTCGTCTCGGGCAGCGAGGCGGGTGGAGCTGGCATTGGGCGCCCCCACGGCCACCTACTGATCCGGTCCCTTGGGGTGGCCCGTCCTCGGACGTGTGGTGTGGGGTCCGCGGGGCCGGGAGCGCGGCCTGGAGGGTTAACGGGACAGGGCCTGTCGTGCTCTGCGCCTCTGGGGTGGAGCCACCGTAATCGGCCATCTCTTCAGGTGGCGCTCCGGGGCCCCCCGCGTGATCCCGGATTGAATACCTGGTTCTCCCGTGCGGCGGCGGGGGCCCGGCTCCCTGGCAAGATCTCCGAGCCTGTGGTGGGTTCCTACCATACTTATAAACTTTGTTACTCCACTGGCGAGTGGAGTTACTGCCGGCCATGGGGAGAGATAGGGCCGCGAAATCCGCGCCAGCTCCTACGCAGACCAAAATGGACCGCTTCACTACCTCGGAACAGGTTCCCCCTGGAGGGGCTGATGGGGGCCTTCCCCCTCCCCAAGAGAGGGACCTTGCCACCATCCTTCAGGCCATCAGTACCTCACAGGCGTCCGTTGAGGGGAAGATTGGAGAGGTCAAGGTGGACGTGTCCCTTCTCCGGCAAGACCTCCGTAATGCTACGGCGAGGCTGACTGAGGCTGAATCCCGCATATCCACCGCGGAAGACGACATTTCCCAGCTGAAAGAACAAGTGGCCCACCTCAACACTCACACTAAGGAGCTCCACCGGCGGGCCGAGGACGCTGAAAATCGTGCCCGCTGTAATAACCTCCGCCTGGTGGGGTTTCCCGAAGGGGCGGAGAAGGGACTGGCGGCCACCTTCGTTGAAGATTGGTTTAAATCCTGGATGCCCAAGGACGCCCTCTCGTCCTGGTTCGTGGTGGAGAGAGCCCACAGGTCCCTGGCGCCCAGGCCTCCTCCAGGGGCTCCGCCGCGCCCCCTCATCCTAAAAGTCCTTAACTTTAAAGACCGGGACGCTATCCTGCGGGCGGCACGAGAGAAGGGGCCCCTCCAGTTCCAAAATCATAACATTATGGTATTCCCAGACTACACCAGGGAGGTGCAGGAACTTCGGCGCTCCTACACAAACGTAAAACAAAAGTTGCGGGCCCTAGGCCTACAATATCAGCTCCAATTTCCGGCGCGCCTACGTGTTATCTTCCAAGGCCAAATTCAGTTCTTTGAGTCACCTCAGGCAGCATGGGCATGGCTGACGGAGGAACGCCCTCTCCGACAAGGGAATGCCCCTGCTGCGGGGCCTGGGGGCTCCCGGCCCCGGGGGCCTGGGTTGCCGGGACGCAGGCGCCGGCGTCGAACACAATCTCGTAAAGGGCGCCAATCGCAGACAATACCTAGATCCCTGAGCATGGCGGCCCGGGGGTCCCGGGACTCCTCCAGCGGGTCGGGCTCTCCACCACGCGGCAGGCACTGCTCCGCCGAGGACCGGCCTGGACCGACCTCATCGCCGTCCCGGGTGGGCTCACCCAAACCAGACTCGGACCTTTCTCGCACTCCGACTATTTGAAGGCCTGGTGGGCTTAATGTGCCGTCCATTGACTGCTGGGGCGGGTCGCCGCCGCGCTGGGGCTCGCTGCCACTGGTAGACTTACAAGTGTAACATTCAGTTCTAATGCCGATACATTGCTGATCCGATCTTCTGGAGGGGTCCTCCACGCACCCAAATACGAACGTTGTAGTTTGGTATTGTTCATATGGGGGGTCGACAGATGCTTCCGTTCTCGAAGTGTAGGGTGGGGGGGAGGTTTGGGGAAGTTTTTTCTGTTATGTTTCTATTTTGTTTGTCTTTTGTTTCAGCAACCACGAAATGACATATGTTTCCTATGCAAGAAACGCGCATGCCCCTACTGCATGCGACGGCCCATACATTTGCGGACTCCCACACACGCTCACGCACCCCGGTTTGACTATGCACTCCACAGTAGTGACCTCCCGACATGACTGCTAACACTACGCCTAGGGCATCTCTCCACGTGCTGTCGTGGAACGTTAATGGTCTTCTTGATCGACATAAGCGCACGGCGGTCTTGCGGTATGCACAACGCCTCCATATAGACATACTCATGCTGCAGGAAACACACCTCCTTGGGAATCAGTGTCCCTTCCTGGCGCGTTATGGATACGATAGAATATGGCACTCCGGCTTCTCTAGGGGCTCCCGCGGGGTGGCAATTCTCCTGAGGCGCAATCTGCCCCTTGTCCTTTCCCAGGTGACTCACGACCCGCAGGGGTCCTTCGTAGCAGTTAGCGGCTCCCTGGCTGGCTCCCCCATCAATCTGATCTCTGTTTATGCCCCCCCCATCGATGCTCACACCTACGCTCACCCAGACCGCCGCTCTGATGAACAATATGCCAGTGGGCACCATGATTGTGGGAGGCGATTTTAACGCTGTTTCCTCCCCGGCCCTTGACACCACAGGTCCTCTTTCCATCTCCCGCAAAACGCAGGCGAAGCAACTCCAGAACTGTTCCGAATCGCTGGGACTCTGCGATACATGGCGTATATGGCATCCCCACACCCTGCAATTTACACACACCTCCGCGGCCCACCGAACACACGCACGCATAGATGCGGTCTTTGTCTCTGCACCTGAGTGCTCAGGGGTGGTAGATGTCCGCATCCTACCGCGGGGTATCTCTGACCATTCTCCAGTGCTTCTTAGTACAGGGACTCCCCCTCCTTCAGCCCGTCAAACATGGAGAATGAACGCTTGGTTCCTCCAAGACGAAGACTTTAAACAGGTGGTGGGGACGGAACTCGGGCATTACTTCCGCACCAACGACGGATCCGTGGCCTCGCCGGGTATCTTGTGGGAGGCCGGAAAGGCGACTATCCGGGGGTCGCGAAGGGACAGCTCAAGAACCAAAGGCAGGTGCAACTGCAAGAAATTTCCTCAAGAGAAGCGCAGGCGCTTCGCTTGGAACAACTAGTATCCTTGTCTAATGATGCCGCCCAGGCCCGACAACTTGCTCTTCTGCGGGATGAAATTAAACAGCTATCTTTGGAAGCTGCCAAGCTCCTATGGAGGTCATCGGTAGCGCGAATCTATGGCTGGGGGGATAAGAATGGCACGATCCTGCACAGGCTAGCCACCTACCCCAGGGCGAGCCGCATTATCTCAGAAGTGTCGGATGAGGCAGGAATGGTGCACTGCGCCCCTACGGCGATGGCCAACACCTTTGCCACCTATTACCGATGTTTATATGCAGCACGTGTCCCGGCCCTCTCGCTCTCTGATCTCCTTGACCGGGGTAAGGTACGTCTTCCCTACCTGGAGACGGCTGCCCAGAAGGATTTGGAACGGCCCATTTCTTTGAAAGAAATCGAGGGGGCCATCTCCTCGGCCTCTTCGGGCAAGACGCCGGGCCCCGATGGCCTTCCCCAGGAGTATTACGCGGCGTACCGCGAAATTTTAGTGCCCCGTCTGGCCGCTTTGTTTCAGGAGGCGGTGGAGAAGGGCTCCTTCCCGCCAGAAACTGACATTGCCACCATTGTGGTCCTCCCGAAATCCCAGCCCCCTTCGCGTCATTGTGCGGACTATCGTCCTATCTCGCTCCTCAATACGGAGATTAAGCTGTACGCCGCCATTCTGGCTCAGCGTTTGAAGCCCTACTTGGCTTCCCTGGTCCACGTAGATCAATGTGGCTTCATGCCTCAACGCGGGACCCGTCACTGCCTCCGGAGGCTGCAACTGGCTCTAGCCCACAGGCACTTGCTAACTCCGTACTTGGCTCTCCTATCCATCGATTTTGAAAAGGCGTTTGATTCGGTGGATTGGACGTATTTGCAGGATGTGCTGACCGAATTGGGTTTTGGGCCTCGATTTAGAGCGTCGGTTCAGGTCCTTTACGCCCACCCGCGAGCGCGTGTGCTGGTCAACGGTGTACTGTCAGAAGCCTTCCCTATTCTCAGAGGCACTAGACAGGGATGTCCTCTCTCTCCATTGCTATTCGCCCTGGTTATGGAGCCCCTGGCCGCTCTGGTGCAGGCCGAGGACGGTATTCGTGGATGGGAGTGGCCGAGTGCAGAGGCGGACAAGATCGCACTTTATGCGGACGACGTTCTGATTTTCCTGGCCGATCCAGCCTCCTCGGGGCCACGATGTCTCCAGACCCTAGAACACTTTGGGCAGGCCTCCGGGCTTAGACTGAACCCTGGGAAGTCCGTCCTGGTCCCTCTGCACCTCTCTAGGGAATGCTATGACTGGCAATCCACCATACCGCTGCGGAGACAATCCTTTAAGTACTTGGGGCTGTGGATCACTCTCCTTCCCGAACTGGGTTGGGCGCTCAATGTTGCCCCAGTTGTTAAAAAGGCCAAAGAAGATCTCCAGAAGTGGAAGACTCTTCCCCTCAATCCGCTGGGGAGGGTCGCCCTGTTTAAAATGATGATCCTCCCCAGATTTCTTTACGTCCTCCAGAATACTCCTTTCTGCTTCCCCAGGCCTTGGTTCCGGGAATTGGACAGTATAACCACCAAGTTCCTTTGGAACGGGGGTAGGGCACGCCTGGCTCTGTCTACTTGCCGGATCCCCTCCTTCGACGGGGGAATGGGGATGACGAACCTATACCTTTACTTCCTGGCTGCACGTCTCCTGGTGGTTCACGACTGGTTCAACGGGGGCTGGTCCGATCCGGCCTACAGGCGCGAGCTGAGCGAGCTGGGTCTACCCGCCATTCAATCGATGCTGTACGGGAAGACAATCCCAACCCAGCTACCGGAGGTCACACGCTCCGTGTTCCTGGCCTGGCGGGCCTCGCTGCGTCATACTGGGTGGACGCGTAGGTTCACTCGGTGTACACCCCTTTGGCAGGGGCTTGGCTCCGGGAAGTTAGTGGGTTGCAGGGGTTTAAATCGTGGGATCTCATTGGAATTACACAGCTGGGGGATGTATGGGCTACAAGCCACCTGCTTTCCTTTCCGGAGCTCCAAGCCCGTTACTCCTTACACTCCTCTCAATTCTACAAGTATTTGCAGCTGAGACATGCACTCCGGATACACATTGCGGACGACACACGGCTCCCCGAACACAGCCCTACAGAGGCGCAGACAATGCTGGGAGATTTAGGTAGAGGGGCATTTCCCGCATATACCGCACCCTAGTCAACAATACTTCCCCCTCCCTGGACAAGTTGAAGGACCAGTGGGTGGAATGGGTGGGCCCCCTCGACGAGGTGGACTGGTGTGATGCACTTATGGCACCCAAGACGGTCACCACTTCTGCTAAACTTAAGCTGATCCAACTTTACTACTTACACGCCGCTTACCTTACTCCCCTGCGCTTGCATCGAGCGGGCCTGCGTCCTGATGCGTCATGTGCGAGATGCACCCATGCCCCGGCTGACTTCTTCCATGTGGTTTGGTCCTGCCCCCGGCTGGAGAGATTTTGGGAGGCAATTGAGGGGGAGCTAACGGAGGTCCTGGGTTGGGAGGTTCCGCATGACCCGCGGCACTCCATACTGGGAATCCTGGATGGGCTGGATGGGTCCCGGAACGACAAAATATTTTTCAATACAGCCATGATGGTGGCAAAGCGGGACATAGCGGCGGCATGGATAAATCCTGAACCACCGGACATAGGGAGGTGGCGACGGGGGTGGACTGGTGTGCGACCCAGGAGAGGGCCCTTTACATGGCAAGAGGGTGCCCGAAGAAATATCGACGGGTGTGGGGGAAATGGCTGGGTACGGTAGAAGGCTCGGAATGATTTGTTTCGTCATTGTTATCTGTGCAGGTTTCATGGAGTGCGGGAGTGTGGGATACGTTCACTATCAAAATGTCACTGATTTTGGGTCCATCGTGTACTTGCTGAGTTGTTTCATACGATGTAAAACAATAAAAATTTGTTTATCAAAAAAAAAAGTGAGACCATTGCTATTCACAAACTGCACTTCTAAAATTATTACAGCCAAAAAGGACCCAAAACAGTTGTAAATTTAATCCAGCTCAGCACTGGAGTAAGTCCAGCGCCGCACATGACCAACCACTAGTACTTCAAAACTCTCCCAGAAAATAAAGGAACCACCAATTAATTATTGAAATGTATTGGAAAATAAAGGAACGTTTTTCTGTTTTTTTTATGATTTGAAATTGTGTAAACTTGAAGTAAATCCTGTCTCATGTTATCCAAAGTTTTTTTTTAACTTGCAGTATTTTTTTCTTTAAAGTTAATTCTGTTGGATATTATAAAAAGGCTTATGACACCTTCAGTGCACCAGGTAGTGCAAGAAGGGATTGTTCTGCACTCTACCACTCCTATACAAGTGAAACACATTTCAACACCACGCAATCCCAAAATTCCTCACCATGGTTTAGATTGGAGTGGGAATAGTAATTCTTATTTTACTGTTTAACAGCTTCTGCAAAATGGTTTATGTTGGAGTGGGAATAGCAAATCTAAACTCTTTAGTGTCCAACAGCTCCCCCAAAAGGGTTTTGCTTAGAGTAGAATTGGTAAATTTGGCCCCTTTAGTGTCCAACACTTTCCCTGAAATGATTTACATTGGGGTAGGATAAGAATGTTTGACTCCTTTGGTGTCCAACACCTTCCCCAAAATGGTTTAGATTGGAGTGGGAATCCTACGTTTAGCAAGTGGTAGGCAGTGTGCCACATATTCCGTGAAACTGGGCTCTACATCTATTGTATGTCCCAAACACGGCCGCTAGTGGGGTCAGATTAACCGTTCGATCGATCATGAGAGAAAAGGCAGCAGAGACTGCTTGCCAATAGGCCTGTATTGGGCCACATGTCCATGCGAGGTGGAGAAAGTCTGCTTTCTCCATGCCACAGTGGTCGCAATTGTCATCCAGACGGAGATGATAGCGGTGCAATCTGACAGGTGTATAATACATTCTATGTAGAAATTTCTAATGTATGATTCGAAGCCTGCTGCTAGAGGCAATTCACCCTGTCTGCAGACAACAGTCCTGCCATTGCTTGTCTGTGAGGGGTGTATCCAGCTCCAGTTCCCAACTGGTGCGGGCACACCCAGTTAAGATTGGTGCCTTGATCTGGGCCGTATGATATAAGATGGAGACCAGATGTCTCTGAGTGGAGGTTTTGAGCAGCGTATGTAGGGTGTCGAGGGTGGGTGGCTCCTGAGGAAAATCAGGGGTAGCAGCTTTTACATTATGTCGCAGCCAGATATAAAGAAATAGATCCAACGGGTCGGCGGCCACTTTGTAGATAATTTTTTGCTGGTTAAAAATGTGCAGTCAGAGTAGAGATCACCCCATGTGGAAACCTCGACCTTTTGAAGCATGTGTCTACATGCTGTTTCGTGTGTTACCGAGAAGGATGGGTGATAGTGCATAGGAATTAACGGGGAATAGAGCACTGGTTTATACCTCAAGTATACCGTGATATAATCAGCGTATAATGATACCAGCAAGTGTCTAGTGGGATATCTGATCACATATTTGTGGTGATGCTTCCGAAGCTTGGCATCAAGGTGCTCCACAGCCAGAGCGAAAAGCAACGGAGAAAGGGGACACCCCTGTCAAGTGCCTTGCGTGATGGGGAACGGGGTCGAGATGGCACCGTTGATCTGCACCCTGGCCGCCAGTTGGGAATAAAGGAAGGCAATCCATTCCAAGAAGGGCGAGGAGAACCCCGTGCACCGGAGAACGGTCATCAATTAATCCCACTACAGCGAATTTGAATGCCTTAGTGGCGTCAAGGATCATTGCCACCACAGCAACATCCGGATCTATATACTGTAGGAGTGCGAATAACGTGCGCATATTGTATGATGTAGATCTCGCAAGGATAAAACCCAATTGGTCCAGTCTGAACAGACATTAGAAGGCTAAGGCAATTTGCTAATATTTTTGCTAGAATTTTGGCATAGCAATTGATGAGTGATAAGGGCAGCCCTGCCAAGTACCACGGATCAGGAGTTAGACGCATTTTAGCCTGGTGGTCTGCATCACCGCACTAAAATGCTTAGTCATACATTATTAGCTCCCTGACTCCACCTTCATGCTGCGAGGCACAAACCATATTAACCGCAGCAGTGCAGCCTCAGCCTCTGTGTGTCAGTAGTAGACTTAATGCATTCATTTAACACTCAGTATATTAATTAATGTTAAGGTGCCTACTGGCAACTACTGCGGGCGGGGCATAGATGATAGTAGGAATCATCTGAGATCTCGCCGTGGCTGCCTCAGAGGCCGGAGTACGTGGCCTGCCTGTCACAGCCTATCCGGTTCGTCCCTGGCACTGCCCTTACGAGAATCCGGGTGGCTGCTTTCCATCATTGCTCTCCGCAGGCATCGGCCGTACTTCACATCCTCGGGGTGTCATCTTCTTCTGCCCTGGCTTCCTCTGTCCTGTCCCATGTCCAAACAGGCAGTGTAACACCCTGGCCCGTTCTGAGTTTGTGCTTGGACATTGCACATGCAGTCAGTGAAACCAAAGGGGATGATGGACGGAGTGTTGAACATTGAAAGCACTCACCCCCAGTCAACTGATCTGGGTTTAATCCATCATCATTCTTTAGCTCACTCCGCCACCCCAGTTCAGACATGGCCATATGCAAATCAGTCTGACCCTGTGCCTCATGGGAACAGTCCAGCCCGAACTGCCAAGCCATGTCCTCCCTGGACTGGAAACAAGCATCCTGGGACCGGTTTCTGGCTTACAGCCGTCATCAGCCAGGCTATCTTGAATCCAGTGGCAAAGTGAGCAAGGGACCCACGTCTGGGCATACCCTGCCAACTTAGGGCGAACATAGCAAAACCAAAGGGGATGATGGACGGAGTGTTGAACATTGCAAGCACTCACCCCCAGTCAACTGATCTGGGTTTAATCCATCATCATTCTTTAGCTCACTCCGCCACCCCAGTTCAGACATGGCCATATGCAAATCAGTCTGACCCTGTGCCTCATGGGAACAGTCCAGCCCGAACTGCCAAACCATGTCTTCCCTGGACTGGAAACAAGCATCCTGGGACCGGTTTCTGGCTTACAGCCGTCATCAGCCAGGCTATCTTGAATCCAGTGGCAAAGTGAGCAAGGGACCCACGTCTGGGCATACCCTGCCAACTTAGGGCGAACATAGCAAAACCAAAGGGGATGATGGACGGAGTGTTGAACATTGCAAGCACTCACCCCCAGTCAACTGATCTGGGTTTAATCCATCATCATTCTTTAGCTCACTCCGCCACCCCAGTTCAGACATGACCATATGCAAATCAGTCTGACCCTGTGCCTCATGGGAACAGTCCAGCCCGAACTGCCAAGCCATGTCTTCCCTGGACTGGAAACAAGCATCCTGGGACCGGTTTCTGGCTTACAGCCGTCATCAGCCAGGCTATCTTGAATCCAGTGGCAAAGTGAGCAAGGGACCCACGTCTGGGCATACCCTGCCAACTTAGGGGCGAACATAGCAAAACCAAAGGGGATGATGGACGGAGTGTTGAACATTGCAAGCACTCACCCCCAGTCAACTGATCTGGGTTTAATCCATCATCATTCTTTAGCTCACTCCGCCACCCTAATTCAGACATGGCCATATGCAAATCAGTCTGACCCTGTGCCTCATGGGAACAGTCCAGCCCGAACTGCCAAGCCATGTCTTCCCTGGACTGGAAACAAGCATCCTGGGACCGGTTTCTGGCTTACAGCCGTCATCAGCCAGGCTATCTTGAATCCAGTAGCAAAGTGAGCAAGGGACCCACGTCTGGGCATACCCTGCCAACTTAGGCGCGAACATAGCAAAACCAAAGGGGATGATGGACGGAGTGTTGAACATTGCAAGCACTCACCCCCAGTCAACTGATCTGGGTTTAATCCATCATCATTCTTTAGCTCACTCCGCCACCCCAGTTCAGACATGGCCATATGCAAATCAGTCTGACCCTGTGCCTCATGGGAACAGTCCAGCCCGAACTGCCAAGCCATGTCTTCCCTGGACTGGAAACAAGCATCCTGGGACCGGTCCAGGGAAGACATGGCTTGGCAGTTCGGGGTGCTCCATATCTCACCACAGCATCCAGGCATTAGTGCCATCCAGCCCCAAAGCAGGCGTGTTGTTCCGCTGGGTAGTTATGACATATAGGCAGAGCTGTTGTGTCCGGATTCAGTCTCTGGCCGCCCCGGTATCATCTAGTAGCCGGATAGTTTATTTGTATTGTGCAAGGGGCCATCTAGAGCAGGATGATGTTGGATAAAACCCCGGCCTGCAGGAGCTTCATGGCAGAGCGCCAATCTTGCTTGCCGGATCTCTACCACTTCCCGGGATGTGTGTATTATGAGTGTGGTTATGTTATGTTTTTTACAAGTTATAAAATCAAAGTGCATCATTTGTAGCTATTTTTAATGCTTTTTTTTATTTTTTAAATTACATTATGTTGGTTTAATTGAAGCCACCATTATTTTTTAATTTCCTAAGATTTTTGGGATTTCCTAGAGCAGTTTTTACTTTAAATCTTTAGTTTTTTATAATTTCCAATGAATGGATTACTTCAGTGGATTTCATTTGGACATTTCAATTTTTACATTTGGTTTATGTTTCCTACTTTTTATTTTTGACATTTTTGTGGACTGAATTTTTCAGAGGTTGCGATGGATCAAAAACATGCATTTTGCTTTTACTGCAGTAGAAATGATTTATTTTTTATGTGTGTGTTTAATTTGTGAGCTGCTTTGTATAGTTGCATCTTTTTACTTTTTTCTTATTAATATTTTAATTATATATTTACCCCTTAACTGCTGGGACTTTCTCCCCGGTGCAGACCCCTTTTTTAGCCATTCACAGTAGTTTATGCTTAGGGCTCCATAACCTTTTTTCCACATAAGGTATCCACGCCAAATTTGTGTCCTTTTTTTCCAACATGCGGGGGATTCTAGAAGTACCCAGGGTTTGTTGATTCCCCTGGAGGGGACCGAGAAAATAGGCAAAATATAGCTTAATTTAGTTTTTTGTGGAAAAATAGGTAAAAACTGCTCTGGATAAAATTCCCCTAAAAATGGCATCAACGAACGATTTGCTGTGCTAAAGTCACCATCTTTCCCAGCTTTCAGGAACATGCAGAGCTGAATTTTAAAAAAAGCAAATTTTTTTTCTCCACGATTTTAGCAAGACAGCTAATTTTTCCTATCTTTTGTGCTCTCAGCCTACTTCCAGTTTGTGGTGGAAATCAGTGTAAAACCCATGGGTGATCCAGAAAAGCTGTAGATTTCTGAAAAGTAGACACAATTTTGAATTCATCAAGGGGTCATATGTGTAGATCTCACAAGGTTTTCTCCAAGACACTAACTGTTGAAATGAAGAAATTTTGGAAATGAGTGGGGAAAAATGGCCACTTGTGACAAAGTTTTCATCTTTAACTTTGTCACAACGGCCGATTTATGAAAGCAGTTGTACCATTACGTCTGCTAGACCCTTCTGGTTGCGGGTTTAATGCGAGTTTGTGTTTTCTCCAAGAACCCAAGTCACCAAGAGCCAACAAATGAAGTGCACCGTACAATGGTTTTTTATTGTGTACTGAGTATAGACCAATTCATATGGTCAAATATGTAGAGTGAAAAATGGGTATCGAGGAAATCTATGTATTTATGAAATGGGCACAAGATAGGGAGTTTAGGAGCAGTGGTTATCTGTACATCTCTCAATTTGTGAGCATATGATTTAGAAGGTATTCTTCAAAATGTCTTCTTTCTTACACATTTGGAAGGCACAAATGCAGCAAAATTCAATTAGTAATAACAAATGTTTTACTATTCCATGCTCCCACATGTCTGCCAATAAAAATGGTACCTCAATTGTGTTGGTAGGCCTAGTGCCCGCAACAGGAAACGGGCCTAAACACAACATAGACGCATCACATTTTTCCACTGAAAACTGTCCCTTTTTTTTGCAAAGTGGGTAGCTGTTGATTTTCTGCCCTAGCTTAACAGGCACCTACGGAAACCTAGAAGACTAGACACCGGGGGGAATCCAGGGTGTGGTGACTTGCATGGCATTCCCCAAGGTTTTTTTTTACCCAAAATCCCTTGCAAAGCTCAAATTTAGACTCAAAACTTGTTTTCCTCAAATTTCTGTGATCACAAATTCTGGAATCTGCGGCTTTCCACAAACTTCCTTCCACCAAGCATTCCCTGAAGTCTCCTGATAAAAATGGTACCTCACCATAGTGGGTAGGCATAGTGCCTGCAACAGGAAACAGTCCAATCGAAGGTTTGAACCTGCGCTTGTTATTTTCCTTGTCATTTTCAGGAGTTGCATGGCTCCTGTAGCTAAAGCGCCATATTTTAGAGGGTTACACACCATTTTTTAATGTTTTTATTATTTACTTTCGCACTGTTATTTTAACTTCTATTTACTTTACCAGTAACTTGCCTTTCGCAGGGGAGCCTGCGGAGGCTTGTGGGGTTGCTGGTTCCCAGTTTGGGCTTTAATTTATCCCACCTGCTTTTCCGGTCTCCTGCATCCTACAGCCGACCTTGACCACGCCCTCCGGGCACGCCCCCCTCTCTGGGAGGACTATAATTTCCACATGACAGTGCATCCACACACAGTGGGCGCACCACTGGCACACTGAAGGCGCACCAAAGGCAAGCCCATCTGCGCCCTTCCTCGGCCGGACTGCGCCATGCGCCAGGAACCCTAGCGGTTTTTGTAAGCATTCAAGTGACTTTTTAAAGCAATACAAAGACATAGGCTCGTATTCCGACTGTAATCATTTTGCCTTAGATAATTCAGAACAAGCATATATTTGTGCTAAGTGTCAGTTCACGAATAATCCGTCAGAAAGGGTCACTAAATCAAACTTTCCCGCCATTTCACACACAGTAAAATGTACGTTATTAAATGCTCTGTCGATGATAAAACACAAGTACGAGCTATATGAATCTAGAAGCTCATAACCCTGACATTATGCTTCTTACAGAAACAAGGGCTGATTCAACTACTGCCCCAGACTTTATTGCTGCATTACCAACAGAATACCTGATTACTTGGCTTGATAGGAAAGAGGTGAGGGCTTGCTTTAATTTATAAAAACTTTCTAGAAATTTCTTGTCATCCAACTTTAATCGCTGATTGTGGAGGCCTCTCTTTCAGCTGTAATGTGAAGAATCAAATTAAACTCCATGGTCTCGTGATTTATAGGCCCCCAGGGCCTAAGACCGATTTTTTTAGAAGCCCTAATAATTTTCTGGAGGGGAGTGTGTTTTTACACAGCTACACAATACTAGGAGATGTGAACACTTTCATCGATAACTTGCTATGTTTTGCTCTAAAGCAAATGGTTTATGCTCCAATTCATCAGGCTGGACATACGCTTGATGGTATCTTCACAAACTTTTTGGAATTGAACCTACTAAACATCCTTCCGGTTGCATGGTCTGATCACATGGCAGTTCAGTTTGGTTGTTGTTTTAGTCAAACGAAGGCAGACTCGATTCCTAACAACCAGGCCAAACTGGTCAGGCCATGGAAGAAAGTAAATGAACAGGACCTAATCAGGAAATAAGAGTCCACCCAACCCTCGCTAACCGAAGCTCCAGACATTGCAGCTTCATGTTATTTTAACTGGATATATGAAGCAGCAAACAAATTGGTTCCATTCAAGAAAGTCATTAGCCACAGAGCATGCCCATCAGCCCCCTGGTACTCTGAGAAATTAAGGCAAAAAAAAACATGCCGTCGTCAGGAAAAGATCTGGAGAAGCAACTAAGCCCCAGAGGAAAAGCAGGGATACAAACTACAGATTCAGGAATACAAGAATCTGATCATTTCTGAAAAAACTAGTTTTTTCACCCATAAAATTAGATCTGCTTCTAGCTCACTCGTCCCGGGAGCTGTTTCAAACGGTATCCAGCCTCTCTACTCTGTCTGCTTCATCTATAATACCCCCACACAACTTTTTTGTGAAAACCTAGCGACATTTCAAAAATAAAGTTGAGGAGGTATTTAATGAGCTCATTCTCAACAATGGAACCAACCACTCATTACAAGTCATTACTCAAACAGATCAAAGTCAACAGGCTTTTTGTGAGTTTCCAGCTATCCTACCCTGAACGTATGATTGAGCTTTTAAAACAAACCAAGTCAAGAGCTCCCTCGCACCCATGTCCTACTAAGGTGTCGCACAAAATAACTGATTTTATTGCACCTCCACTCTCCTCGCTGTTTAGATCTTAAAAACTGGGACCTTTCCCACAGAATGGAAAAAGGCTTCCATTTTGCCACTTTTAAAGAAACAATCCTTGACCCGGCTGAAGAAAAGAACTACCGCCCTATATCGAGACTGCCTTTTCTAGCCAAAGTGCTAGAAAGACATCTCAACGTCTGTTTTACTAAGTTTCTGGCTCAAACTGACATCCTGGATAAATCCCAATGTGGCTTTAGAAAAGCCCATAGTACGGAGACTGCACTAGTCACAGTATCCGAGGAGGTTAGGGAAATCCTTTATTGTGGAGACAGGGCTGCGGTGGTCCTTTTGGATCTATTGCAGCCTTCGATACAGTAAGCCACGCAATTCTGAAACAGCGTTTGCTAGACATAGGTGTCCAAGGCTCTGTTTTCAAGCTTCTTTGTACCTTCTTGGATGAAAGGGAACAAACTGTAAGTATGGAAGACTTTTGGTCAAAATCTTTCTCCTTACCTTGTGAAGTCCCGCAGGGCTCCTCGCTAAGTCCCACCTTATTCAATATCTATGTGGCCCCTGTTATGGGACTGATAAGGTCATACAGTTTTTCTACAGTGTCTTATGCGGACGACACTCAAATTATCGTTCGCATAAACAACAACACTGAAGAGGTGGCTTCTTGTTTCTTTTTTTTTTTTTAAAACATATTTTTATTGGCATTTAAGTTATTGACAGTGTTACATATTCATTTTTGTCATTGCTTTTGGTATATCACAAGAAACACTTATGCACAGAGATATACGCGTATTTCACACATATCTTATACCCGCACCTCCCTCAGTAATCTCTTATAAAGTGCAGTGATGTTTCCAGTGTCATCTATGGTCCACAATTTATATTTGCGTGCAATTGCTTTCTCGTATTTAATCAACCCACCTTTTGGGGATGTCCACAGGAGTACCTTCTGTTTGGTGTTTAATAAAACTAAGATTTACCAAACAACCATGAACATGGGGGAACTTGCGGGGGCAGTCACTACTGTAGCTCAAGTGTTCAGTCGGGAGGAATAGCTTACACAGGGGTAGGGGGGGCCTGGGGTTACCTTTAGGGTGTCCTGTTGAGCCTATGCTTAGCTCACCATGTCACACCTATTCCTGTTAATGCATTTTAATGCTTGGGGGAGGGAGGAGAAATTACAGGTGAGAATGCGCCGTAGTTCTTTCCCTTTAGCTATCACCCCATCTGCCTCTCGCATGTCAAGGGGCTGTTACCTTCCCGACACATGGCCATCTTTGCAGGTGTTCATACCCACTGTGTGTTCTTCAGGTCATGTCAGCGTCTCTACCCAGTGGTTCATCCCGGTCTACAGTCTCATCCTCATAAGCTGGCTTCTCGTTTTAACAAATGCATGAGTGGCATTCTACACTGGATGAGCACCCATTGCCTAAAATTAAACTCAGGAAAGACTGAGGTTCTCCTTTTCGGGCGGGACACCTCTTTTTGGAATAAGTCTTAGTGGCCAGAAGCCCTTGGCTCACTTCCTGTTCCAGTGTTTAAAACTAGGAATC
The DNA here is from genome assembly GCA_963921515.1 of Calotriton arnoldi. NCBI lineage: Eukaryota > Metazoa > Chordata > Amphibia > Caudata > Salamandridae > Calotriton > Calotriton arnoldi. The sequence goes on along the minus strand of CAWUFW010002687.1, from coordinate 700,537 downwards.
TCGGAATCATTTTTTATAAAAACCTTTTCTTTAGGGGCAAACCAACCACCTAACATCCTCATGCTGTCACACACTTGAAATTCTGAGGAAAATCCTTCCTTTTCTACCATCAGACTTACAAATAACAGTGGTCACCTCACTGGCACTATCAAGACTAGATTATTGCAATGCCCTCTATATTGGAGCCCAGCGGGGTGCTCTGGATAGCCTCCAGAGAATGCAAAATGCAGCAGTTAGGGTCCTGAAAACAATTTAAAAGTTTGAACCCGTGACTAAAGCTGGCTGCCTGTCCAAAAAAATAGTTGCCTGTAAAGCACTCTGTATTGCCCACAAAGCATTGCACCTTCAAGGCCCTGAATCTCTGATGAGCAAATATTCGTGGTACACCCCAAACAGACCACTACGTTCTTCCACCACTAAGAAGCTGTCTGTTTTCCGCATCCACAAAGCCTCCTGGGGAGGTAGAAACTTCTCTCACATCACATCCTGACTCTGGAATCAAATGCCAGAGTACTAAAGGAATACCCCCAACTTTCTGGTTTTCAGATAGTTTCTTTAAACTTGGCTGTTCACTTTCCCTCTGTAGACTCTATATTCTGATCTTCTTTTTCCTTGCATTGCAGGCAGCGCCAAGACACCCTAGGGCATACGTCGCGCTTTACAAATTAAAATCAAATCAAAACGCAACATGAATACATCACATTTTTCTGCGGGGCATTAAGTGACAGGAGATAAGTGACAGTCTGTGAGTGGCTGTGCTTGCTCTATTTGATCGACCTGTTCGTAGCCTCTGATGCCGAACAGTGCCATCGGCCCTTGTGGACCTGCTACTGCCCAGTATTGGGATCAGCCTGTGTATGGCCACAACAGCCCAGTGTTGTGATTGGCCTGTGCATGGCCACAACTGCCCAGAGTTGTGATCTGCATGACCAATGAGTGCAGGGACCCCAACTTCCCATTTTAACAGACCGGTGCAGGGCTACATCTGCCAAAGTGTGCCAGTGAGAAGTGGCTGCACCTACAAATGTTGTCTGCCCGATTTGGGCCCCAGCAAGGACTGCCAGTTTTAGTGTGAGCCCGTCGCTAAGATCCCGACTGCAGAAACAAACCACTGGTCCGATTTGGATTTAGTTCATCCAGGACTGCTGCCTCCGTGTCTGCTGGACACACTAAAGAGAGGAAGCCCAGCACACGTAGCGGAATCCAGAAGATGCTGCTGGCTTGTATGATACAGAGGATGATTCAGGCTATAGATTCTTTTGGGGTCTCCGTGTTACTGCATGACAATAATGAATGTTTGGACATTATTTTGTTGTGATCTAGAACAACAATATAAATGTCTAACACAGGGGTCTCCGTTCTTTTTAGGAATAAGAGCTGATTATATTAAATCAAAATCACGCCGGCTACTATTATTATTAATGTTGCAATAGAAACCACATCAGACACGTTTATATTAGTGCCCACCATATGCAGGATTGCTAGCAGTGATCATCTCAGTGTATCAGGCAGAGATGCAAGCAGTAATGTGAAAAGGCGTTGTCCTTTTGGAATAATACTACATGGATAACACACACAAGCCATTGCTGCAATTCCCTTGGCACCAGGATAATAATCCCCCCGCCACATGATTTATCATTTAAATATCAACTTTGAATATATTTTGGAAATTGAGACATTTTTCTCCAAACATCAGCTTATGAGTTCTTGGAATACACACATTTTGGTATAGAACACACACTCTCAATTTTGGAACGCATATATAAATTCAACCAAGCAAAAGCTTTTAATACAGTAAGCTGGGCTACTCATAAGAGAGCTACTTACAGGTAGGTGGAGAGCTACCAGTAGCTCACGAGCTACTCATTGGAGAAGCCTGGTCTAATGTATGCTCAAAGGTAATATATTTAAACTATGCGGTATATGTCAATAAAGGAATTCCTGCGCCCTGGGTGGTGGGAGTATCAAAATTATGCATATGTGCATACAAATTTCAACACAAGATCGGTCGTATGACATATGTATTTTCTCTAGCCCTGATAAAGTTACTGGGTACACCCGAGTGACGAAACTCATGTTGGCTGGGATTGAAAACCTTTTACGGGCAAATCTGGAATGAAAAGACTGAGGTTGTGTAAGTAATTTTAAGGACTGTAACGGTTATAGTGGTGCACGAGCATCAGCTTGTATTAGATAAAAAGGCTTGGTCACAACTACTGATTCACAAAACCAGATACGCTGCCACCACCCCTCTACATGCTAAACTCATAATAGTGATGTTAGTCCACTGTCCAACAAATGAGGACACACTTTGTGCACCCTTCCAGGTCCAGGACCTGACCCATGTCAAGGGACACACCTAGGTTTTCATGCACACACTAGATTATTGTAAGGCTTTGGCCAAAATAAGAAACCAGGATGCCAGACGCTTGCATTTGGGCATTCAGGGCAGAGGAGCAAGTCTATACACCATGTAGGAGATATCTCTGCCCCCAAAACACCTTATTTCTTAACAGGAGCGATTACTCGGGTATTATCCAAACTCTTGTACTCCATTATGTTTGATACATACTGTCTGAATGGTGGACATCCCTCCTAAAATGCTAATTTGGAGGTGATGGATCACGCACCTTAATGAGGATCCATATTACTGGCAGCTTCAATTTCCCATCAAAATCTTTAAAAATATGTTTTTGGGTTATTGTAGTATGCACTACAAAATAGGTTTATATGGTAGAGAAGGAGATAAAAGTATTTCAATTAGAATCTGTACCCAAAGCAACAGCAATTATTATCTGGTCACTAATTGTATATATTTTGTCTTCTAGAATGGTCAAATCTTTGTTTATACTGGTCTGCTTGAAGCGGTGGAAGATACTCACCAGCTATCATTTATGTTGGGGCATGAAATAGCTCACGTTCTTCTTGAACACACAGTAAGTACTTTGTAACCAAAAAAGGGGAGCTTGTGTGTACTCTCAATAGGTCATAATGTAAAATGTTGTCGTCCATTCAACTTGTGCAGCATTGTAATACATTCGTATTTAACCCATTTACTATGCTTTTCTGAGTGTGATTTAATTCAGAAATAAGAATGGAATCTGAAAAAGTGAAACTTGATAACCTTGTCATAGGGGCTTCTGCTCAGTTTTTGAAGTAGGGTGACAAGGAGGCCCGGATTTGCTGAGATAGTCCCAATTTTTCATCATCTATATGGCAGATTTCACTACATTCCAGGCACATGTACCAGTTTTTAGAGAGGGTCGACTGAACACAGAGGGAGGCAAGTTTTTATGTGGTCCAATGCAGTATTAGTTACCAGCCTACACGGTTTTTGGTTTTCAAAATCTGAAGTTTCAGGAATGTTGAGTTCTCTTTGCAGCAGATCCCTAACTGTGAGGTATGCCAGTGCTCTTCCACACAAAAACTAATGTCCTTTCCTTGTGCTGTCCAAAACTCTCAACTCATCCGACTTGGACGATCTTACAAACGCTCACCTGCCTGTCTCCCTGTTTCATACAGTATAAATATCAGAAGCTACTATTTCCCACTTTTTGATACTCAATTTACGACCTTCGATGAGAAAAAAGCTGAGTTTTCTTTGCGGGCATTCAAAATCTTGACCTTTCTCAAGACACAAATGTCCTACCCAGTGAGCTATTGCTCCAGAATGCTGATCATAGTTTCACGGCTGGGAGAAGAGTAAAGCAGTGCTTTAAATGTAAATACAGAAGTGCTGATATTCGTACTAGCACAGTACCTGTTTGCTACTGAGAAGTGACAATACTCACTCATTAAAAGCACTGAAACTCTCCTGAGAAGTGCAGGTACTCTCCTGAGAAGTGATGGTAATCTCCTGTTCAAATTAAAGACGTGGCGGTACTTAATACCTGACAATACCTGTCTATATTATAGTACTGGAGTCACACATGTATAAAATTAACACTACTCTGTTAAATATGGCATGCGCTTGAATCAATGTTTATTTACTTTGGTTTAAAAATATATATTATGGGGGGGCGTGGCCTGCAGCATGGCAGAGTAAGTCGCACTTGCCATGAGCTTTGACCGGAGCAGTAAATCCGACAATTATCCTGCCATCCTGGCTGGGAAGGAATCAAAGCCTCCTGAGTGGCCCAGCACAGTGGGCATACGCTGATGCCTTTAAACTGTGTGTCTGCCGAGACCGGACTGGCTGGCGCAAGATGGTGGCCTGCCCGGCTTAAGTGCCTCTAGGGCCTCACCTGACGCTATCCCACTGCGGGGACTGTGGTGTGGACGGGATCACGGTAATCCATCGGACCCTGGTGTCCTGTCCCCCCACCCCCGCAGTAAGGGTGATCCAACGATCCGGGACTAATAATTTTCCACAAACTAGGCCCAATTTCATTACCCACAAGCCCTTTCATGCTGAGATTAGTGAATTTCCAAACAAATTACCAAAATCCAATTTGTGTCTTCATTTCTATTATACCAATTGTGGCAATGCGATCTTTATATAGTTGACAGGGTTTGGCAAACCAATACTTGTTTCTAGAATAATCATAAACTAGAAAAATACCTCTAATAAAGACAGACACATTTGTATATTTATAATGTTTATCTAAAATAATGTGAAATAAATGTTCATCAATACCAAAATACAGTACAAATCATAGATTATCACAGAGCAACAATATCAGAAAAATAATGATAAAAACACATCTCAGCATAACACTTGCATAAAGGAGTGGAAAGGCGAATAGACAAAAGGTTCAGAGACAAAATACATTTGCAACTGATTATGCAAATTCAGTTTTCTGTCTAGACTAACCCAAATTAAATAGGAAATCTACTCTCTGGCCATGAGAGCAGTAAGGCCCCTCAAAAGGAATTGAAGAGGCAAAGACTAAGTCAGGAATCAGCAGACAGGAACAGCCAACTCAAGATTAGGAGACAGCAAAGAAGGCCTCTCCTCACGCAGGTAAGAAAGCAAGCCACCAACTAACACCAACAGACTCTCGTAAAAACTCTCAAACCCCTCCCACCAGGAACCTCAATAATACCCTAAAACCCAAATGTCCAACCCACACTTGTGTCAGAACAGAGGATTTCTCTACACATGATGGTTAAGGAAGGGGATGTACTGTCACACCACTCTCGTCATGTCCCTTAGCTCATCTTCTTTATTGTTCATTTATTCTGCATATCTACTTCCACCCCAGGAAATACAAATTCGAGCCTCTGTTATAAAATTTGTTTCCTCCATCCTAGTCATGTAGCAAATTATGTGTCACATTTATCCATTCGTGCCGCACGTAGAGGAAATGTTCTTTTACTCAAGGAAAATTTTGTTTCTTTCAGCGGTCTCTTGGCAGGCACACAGGACTGGCGAAAGACACTGCCATCGTTTTTGCTCCGTATTATTTTGCAGAGTTCATTTATTTTCATTTAACCCCGTGTTTTCCCGCAGAACAGAAAACCATGCTTCTATGAAAAGCAAACAGGCATTATTAATCACTTATAATGCTTTTCATTACGCATCCACCCCATGTTGCATCTATCCATGCGCAACCCACGTTAATATTATTTTTCTAGCAAACGCTAATAATGTGCACAAAAGCAGCATTAGCCTTTTTATTTTTCATTTGTCAAAAGCATTTGCGGCCTACTTCAGTGCTTTGGTACGCGCTTGCGAAGTAGCATTTTCCCTCATGTTAGGCTCTTTTCCACATTCGTTTTTGACCGCACACAGTTAGTAAATGTTACTGCGGGTTCAATTCGAGCAGGTTTTATTTTGCGAAGACGCTATTCCATCAATCCCCCCTTTGATGGCATTTTGAGCCATCACCAAAATACCCACCAATACAAATTATCACTTTTAGAAAGCAGTTGTTCTCTCTCGCTTTATCATTATCCCATCTAAAACCATCATCATTTCATAATAATTCCCTTTCTTATCCTCTAATTCTATCTCTTCTCTCTTTCTTGCTCTTCGTTTTACATCAGAAGTCTCTTTTCTGCATTTACAACATTTATAAATCAGAAGAATCATTAGTACTGCTGTTGCCACTGCAACGATAGGCGTTAGTATTCTCCCTAATACACTATTCCCAAAAGCAACAAACCAATTGCCCATGGAGGAAAAACTCTTACTAAGTTTCTCCCAAGCACTGTCAACCTTTAGTTCAGCCAAATCTTCTCGAAGATTCGTAATGTTCTTAATATACCCCTCTAAATTCGTACTCTTGTCAGGTATATATGTACAACACTGTTGAATCTTTAACATATTACAGACTCCACCCTTTTTGGCCAATGATACATCAAAGGCAAGTCGATTTTGTAAAACCATTGATCTAATCGCAACCATTTCAGTATTAATCATCAAGAAACCACCAGCAGTATCCGTTGATAAACGATCAACCACTATGGACAATTTTCTAATTTTATGCGAGTTTAATAGGACTCCAACTGAAGGTATCAATGCTCCAAAAATATCTCCCACTATTTCTGAAAAACTCGCTCCTCTCTTAATACGTGTTAGTCCCTTCTTTACTTCATTGATTCTGTCAGTTTTATCCAAATGGTACACCTTTGGAGATACAATACCAATATAGCAACATCCATACCAATGTGCAGGCAACCTATAGTAGGCATTCTTACCACACACATAATAGATTCCTGGAAAGACAGGATCAGTTCCTCCTTTTATTCCCCATCCTCCCATAATTAGGAAAGTATGATCACATTCACTAGAACCAATGAAATAAATGTTATAATCATAATATAATTGGGGAGAGGAGTTGGCCTAACGGCTAGGGCGGTCAACCTCGAATCTGGGGAACTGGGTTCGAGTCTCGGCAATGACGCTGAACATCCTGTGATTCTGGGCAAATCACTTAATCTCCCCGTGCCTAACAAAAATGAATGTGTCCTCGTGTAATGCAACTGGTGATATGTAAAGCGCTCTGATACCTGATACCTTCGGGTCAAGTTCGTGCTATATAAAACTCTGTAAAAAGAAAAAGAAAAAAGAACTCAGTTTTTAGTCTAAGCAAGCAAAGCTTCCCTCTATGATGTCAGTCCAGGGTCATGGCAGCGTATATCTCACCCTTTTTGTAATCTCCTTCTGTGAAAGCCCATGGAGGTACATGAGACTATTGCTCAGCAGCTTTTCTCTTAAAATCCTGCCTTATATCCTCTACCATGTTAATGAATTCTATTTCTTCAAACCTCAGTCTACATGTTAAGTTATGTCTATATCAATTGTTTTTGTTGGATGGAAACATTCCCCCATATGTTCTGCATTTTCAGCACTACTCACTCTATTCATGTTGTTTCTAATAGGAATTTCTGAGAACACTAAATCCATGTTAGAATAGTAGGATTGTAAACTACCTCTCTCATAGAATAGACCTGTGAGTACACTACAAGACACACCATATGTTAAAGGTAGGTGATGGTAAGTCACCCCCTCTGAGACAGACGATGGTAATTGCATGCACACATAACAATCTCTCGCATCCATCGTGTCAACGTACTCATACAACAACTTAGTGAAAACATTTAACGAAAAGTCATTAATTGATTTATCTTGATGGTAAATGCTATCACCTTCCATCTTTTCTATATTAGTATGTGAGATTTCTTTAAGACTTTTAAAATCTACTTTCTCACTCGTCACACCATTAGTATTATTTTTATGGTTAGTTACCATTAAGACGGGCACAATAACAATTAGTGTTAACCACACCAACATTAGTAATAAAATACTAAGTAAGCAAGCATTAATACATCTACGTTTGAACCTACGATTTTGATATCCAGCCTGTTATTTTGCCATTTTAATGAAAAAATGTATATCAATTCAAAAAGAAAAACAAGAAAAACTATCTAAGTAGTGTATCCAAACACTTCAACCCTTCTTCTTCTTTCTTCACCCCCTCTTTTCTTTTTTTCTTTTTTTATATCTTCTTCACAGCCTTTAGTTGAATTTCTTCTTTAATACTTTTTCTTTGAATGAATTCTTTAGTTTTCTGAACCCTTTAGTTTACACAGTTCTTTTAGGGTGGTTCAAAACCATTTGCTTCACTCTGCTTTGTACCAGTGTCTTCTTTGCTCTGATCTGTATGCTCAATTTCTTCCAACACCACATATGTCCATTCTGGTGCTGTGTATTTCCTGTTTGGAACTCTTACTCTCTTTGTTTTCCAAACTAATTCTTCTTCTGACTCACTTTGTTCTGTTTTGTTTGGTACTTCTTCTATCGTGTCTGGTATTTTCTTTTTCAGAGTGTATTCCAATTTTTTCACTCCTTTTGGCCACACATCACCTTTTCTTGCTCTCTTAACTTGCACAGTTCCCTCCGATTAAGTCTCAAGTTCTTTTATTCAGTTCTTTTCTCTGTTGCACTTGCTCTTGATTCTCATTTAACACTCCTCCATCATCACTTTCAACAGCAGTCTCACGAGACCCAGTAGCTGGTGCCCACTTTATTCGACTTTGTTCTTGATCATCCACATGTTCAACACTCTCAGAATCTGTAGCTTCAGACTCTTATGTTTTCACGTTCTACAGCTTCTGGCTCTTCTTGACTCTCTGCCAGTCTCTGCTCTTCTTCTTGTCTTTCAGGTGGACTTGGGACTCTTCTTGTGTGACTTGCGTGTATCCAATTCGGCAAGCCTCCACACTTCACTGCTGTCGTTGTCACCAGTATTATCTGGTATGGGCCATGCCACCTAGGCTCCAGACACGACTTTCTCACATGTTTCTTCACCAGGATCCACTCCCCTGGACTTAAATCATCTGCTTGCTCTTGCTGTGTTGTGGTTGCACTTTCTCCAACTTGATGAGACACAGAACGCACCACATCAGCCAATCCTTTGCAATAATCAAGCACCGAATCATCAGTTATATTCATCAGTTGTTTCGCTGGTACAATCGGCCGTCTCATTGCTCTCCCCATTATAACTTCATGAGGGGATAATCCAGTCTTTTTATCAGGAATGCTTCTCAGACTCATTAATACCAAGGGTAAAGCATCTGGCCATTTCAGTGTTGTGGATGCACATACCTTTGACAGTCTCGATTTAATAGTGCCATTAATTTGCTCAACCACACCTGAGTCTTCTGGTCGATAGGCACAATGCAGCTTTTGCTCAATTTGTAATGCTGCGCAAATCATCCGAATTAAAATGAGTACCTCTATCCATTTCTAAAGAGACTGGAAATCCAAATCTAGGAATGATCTCTCTCAAAAGCAATTTAGCAACTGTTAAACTATCATTTCTTCTTGTTGGATATGCTTCTACCCAACGAGAAAACAGACAGACAACAACCAAAACATATTTCAGTCCATTACAAGGAGGCAACTCTATGAAATCTGCCTGCAATAATAGGACCTGCTGCTTTTCCAATCCGTCCCCAATTGACAACAGTCTTTCTACCTGGATTCTGCTGCTGGCACACTACACACCTCTGGCAAAGACTCTCTGCAATAACCCTGAACTTTGGATTGTACCATGACTGTTTGAAGAGCCTAATCATAGCATCTCTTCCCACATGAGTCACTCCATGGTACATCCTTGCAAATTGTGAAAGTAAACAGTCTGGCATTACTGGTCTATCATCCATGTACACCCATATTTCATCTTCAGGTCTCTTTGCACATCCTGCTTTAGTCCAAATTTCTTTCTCTTCCTCACTAGCTTCTTCTTGCAATTGTCTAACGTAATCCCATGTTTCTACAGAGGAGAACATCAAGTGACAATTTGTATTATTTTTTTCTGTTCCTTTATTGATTGAAACCGAATTTTGTGCACAGAAACGAGCCACTTGGTCTGCGTATCTGTTGCCACTAGTCACATAATCATTTCCTGATTTATGTTCTTGGCATTTGACCACTGCAATTTCTTTAGGCAATTGTAATGCATTCAGCAAATCTTTTACTTCCTTGCTGTTTCTAATCGGGGATCCTGAAGATGTCAGAAATCCACGTTGCATCCACAATTGACCAAAATCATGCACCACCTCAAAACCATATTGACTATTCGTAAATATGGTTATCCTCAAATGTTTGCCAATTATACATGCCCTGGTCAAAGCGACCAACTCAGAAATTTGTGCTGAATTTATCCCTCTTAGACAAGATGCTTCAAGAACCATGGCCACTGTACATACTGCATATGAAGCACTCAATGCACCCTTTTCATCTCTCAGACACGAACCATCTACAAACATCACACAATCTGATTCTGGCAATGGTGTATCTTTTATGTCAGGCCTTGGTTTCGTACACAACTCTATCACATCCAGACAATCATGATCTGCTTCATCTTTTACTTCTTCACAACTCTAATTCGGCAACAAAGTCGCTGGGCTCAGTGTCGTGCATCTTGTTACTGTCACATTCTCAGCACCCAAGATCACTCTCTCATATCTAGTCAAACGACTACTTGTCATGTGCTGCGTCCTCGTCCTTGTTAGCAAAATCTCAACAGAATGTGGCACATACACTCTCAATGGATGTCCCATTACAATTGATTCACTCTGCTCCAGACTCACACAAGTTGCAGCCACTGCTTTCAAACAACCTGGCAACGCTGCAGCCACTGAATCCAAAGTAGCAGAAAAATATGCCACTGGACGACGTGCCATTCCATGTATCTGCGTCAAAACTGAAACTGCACATCCATCTTTCTCACAACAGAACAATGCAAATTCTTTAGAATAATCTGGCATTCCCAATGCAGGTGCTCGACAAAGACTATCTCGCAACTCAACAAAAGCCTTCATGCTTTCTTCATCCAGTTCGATTGGATCGACTACATCTTTGTGAGTCAATCTCTGTAATGGCTTGGCTATCAGTGAGAAACCACTGATCCTCTGTCTGCAGTATCCAACCATGCCCAGAAACATTCGAACTTCTTTCTGTGTTCTGGGAGGACCCATTTGCAAGATCACAGCAATTCGATCTTGTGATACTTTACTGACTCCTTTCTCAATTTTGTGTCCTAAATATTGAACCTCTTTTTGACAAAACTGCAATTTTGCTGGTGACACTTTATGCCCACCTACTGCCAAATGGTTCAGTAGAGCAATTGTATCTGTCACACATGCTTCTCGTGTCTTTGATGCCACTAATAGGTCATCAATGTATTGCACCAATACTGAGTCTTCTGGCATAACCAATGACTCCAGACACTTTTTCAAAATCTGACTAAAAATCGAAGGACTCTCTGTATACCATTGAGGAACTCGGCACCATGCCAAGGCACGGTCTCCGAACCGAAAAGCAAAAAAGATACTGAATATCTTGATGCAAGGGTATCGAGAAAAAGGCTTGTCACAAATCAATCACTGTGAACCATTCTGAGTCACAGGGAATTTTGTAAAGAATCACTACTGGGTTTGGCACTATCAGACAATAAGGTACTACAATCTTATTAATTTTTCTCAAATCTTGCACAATTCTGTACTTGCCACTCGGTTTTTAATTCCAATAATAGGTGAATTACAAGGACTCCCTAGTATTTCTCTCAGAATACCTTGTTGAATCATTTGCTCAATTACAGGAGTAACTCCCTCAATAGTCTCAGGACTCATTTTGTACTGTGGTGTTTTCGGAAATTCTGCACCTTGTTTGACCAAAATTTGAATTGGATCAACACCTTTCATCAATCCGATGTCTTTCCCTGAAAAATCCCACACATCAGTCGTCACAGTATCTCTCAATTCAACAGGCAAATTCTTCGCTGTAAATAAAGGATACAAATCATTCACTTCTGTCCCTTGCCTTGCTAACATCACTTTGAAAGCAACATCCTCATCTGGTGTTTGAAAAGCAATACCATCTGGAGTACAATAGATGGTGCAGTTCATCTTGCACAACAAGTCCCTACCTAAAAGGTTCACCGGACACGTATCGCACACCACGAACTGATGCAAATCTCTAAATTCTCCAATATGAACCTCCATTGGTTTGGTCACTGGAGTTCTAATATACTTATTTGAAACTCCTACAACTTGGATAGTTTCTCCAGAGAAGGGTAGGTTTGGAATTTCTGCTGCTCTCACAGTAGAACGGGTAGCACCAGTGTCCACAAGGAATGTAATATCACCTTCCACTTTCCCATCCACAAAAGGACCTGATTGATCTACCTCTAGAGATGCGCCAATCACGCACTCTTCCTCAGGCACCGTCATTGAGATGAGTCTGAATCACTCTCAGGACATTGCAACCAATATTGCGAAACCATTTGTCCATTTTGTTTCTTACCAATTTGTTCACTCGTGTGAAATCCAGCATTCGCACTGTATCTCTGTACCTGAGCATTCACATTATTTGGCATAGGAGCTTGAGGCACTTGTACCTGTTGTACCTGTGGTGAAACTACCTGTTGCTGTTGCAGCTGTTGTTGATTCACAACCACCTCATTCTGCATCTGTGGATTAGAATTTTGAACCATTCCATTATTTTCTAAGAAAAACTTACACTCGTTCTTCCAATGTCCTAACCTGCCGCACGCATGACAAGGGAATTTTCTCTTCATCTCTTCTTTATTATTTCTACCTCTACCTTTTCCCGGTAATTGCAGCTGAACACAACCATTCGGTATAACACTCAAACCAGATACCTGACCTGTTTGAGAATAATCAACAAAATTCCCATTTTTCTGCTGTGCCGCTTTCACTTGCGCCCACATCATTTTCTCTTTCAACTTCTTATGCCTAGATTCAATATCATCACTACAATACTTTGCATACCTCGGTATTTCATCCACTGTTTTGTTCTGCCAACAAATCAAATGCTGCTGAATCATATTACTAATTTCAGGTTTCAATCCAAACACAAAATATACACAAAATGTCCCATATCTTTGTCAGTTATGCTTTCAAACCCACTATACTGTTTAAATACCTGTAAAAGTCTCTCATAGTAGGCATGTACTGTTTCTTTTGACTCCTGTGTCGTCCTGTCAATCTTAACCCAATCTGTTTCCTTTGGGGAAATCTTACTCTTCAAATAAGTAATCACTTGGTTATATTTCTTCATCACCTCTTCTGAAGGCGCTCCAGTTTTAACATATCTAGGATATTCCTCTTTCGGCCAGTCAATTGCAATCTTACACTCAGTTCATAAATCAGCTGGAACTACAATGTCAAACAAACCATCCAAATCTTTCAACAAGACCTTTGAGACCTTTACAAACCTCTCTACCTGTTTGTACCATTCGACAGGCTTTTCTCTCAACCTCGGGAAGTCATTTGTAAAAGACAATATGTCCTGTCTTGACCAAGGAATATGAACATATCCACCACCCGTAACTTCTCTCATTGGATATATAATCCAATCATCCAACACTTCTGGTGAAGGTCCCACTGAACTCCCAGATACGGAAGTCGTTTCTCTCACATTTGGCAATAATTTTCTAGGATCAATCTGTACGTTCCTTTTTGGCGTTTCAGTCACATTTCCATTTGCTGAAATATTGATCAGTGACGTACTCATTTCATTTGACTCTGGTCCACTAACATGGAACTATAGGACCAATTGTTACCGGAACTGATAACGCTTCAGCATTTAAACTCATCTGACAAATTTTCAGAGTCAATTCTTCTTTTGCTCTATTGAGCATTTCAATCTCTCTCTTCTGTGAGACTCGGGTAGCTGACGAAGACGGTAAAACTAACGGAGCTTGTGAAGCTTGTGTAACTTGTGGAACTTCTATCTCAATTAATGGTGTGCTTGGAGTAATCTCATCCGGACTCTCTTGATATGGTGGAGGTCTCTTCCGTAACATCTCCTCTAATAACTCATCATCAATTTCATTCGGATCTATATCTAGTTCTGAAGTCTCTACATTATTCTTTTTCTCCTTACACTTTCCACTAGCTTGTCCCTCAGCAACCATTACTGGATATAATCCATCTACCATTACATCTCTCCTTCACTTTTTCAACTGCGCATCCCATTTAGCTTCCGAATACCATCTCATTGTATTCCTATATTTCATCCCATTCCTATCTCTCTCCCTTCTGAACGCCTCATGTTCCCATTCCTCAAGCGCCTCATACTGCATAGGTCTAGGGTTTGGTTTTAACAAATTCATTCGTCTTTTCAAATTCTCCAAAACTTTAAATTGAAAGTACCATGCGCTGGGAAAGCTAAAACTCCATCATCCTCCGTATAACTCACCCAATTCTCTAACCATGTACACGTATGATATCCACGCTCTATCATCATAAAAGAAGCGGGCGATCTTGCAGGAGGTACAGGAAGTCCCTCTCTAGTAACTATTGGCTTGTCTTTTTTAAACAAATCCTGTATCGTCTTTATCAACTTCATTTTCAACTCTCTCTATTCCACAAAAATACTTTAGAAATCAAGGAAAATCCTTCCGTAATTCTGCTCACTCTATTGGCTCGCACTCGTCCAATGCCAGCGCGACTCACACCAACCAACCAATCACAGCACAATACACGCCCGCTATCTGACCAATGCCAGCGCCACTTTTTGTGACGTCAGTATAACTCCTGTGACTGACCCTCCCTTTACAAAATAATATGGCAATGTACTACAAAAGTCTATCTAAATAAATTCTTATTAGAAACGACACATAACGCTGCTACTTTGTCTGCTCCACTAAATGAAAGATAGTTCAGTCGTTCAAGAGAACCTTTTACAACCAGCAGAATAACAACCAGCGTCACTCTACTCTCAATCAAAGTGAAAGAGGTCTTGGTACTCTTTTGGGGATACTAGCCAAAATTTCGGAAGAGGACTTTTAGAAAAGAGGTCTTGGTACTCCTTCGGGGATGTAAGGCCAAAGTTTCGGAAGCGGACTTTCACTTATTTTCATACAATCTTCTTTCAACAGAATAGGTCTCTTAGAATAACATCAACAGCATTTCACTGTTCGATATTACAACAACAGACAAAGTACTTCTGCAGTGTGATACTTTTCCACATTATTCCTCTGCCCCTGAGACTAAATCAACATCCCGGGATCTTAGGTAACTCCGTACCCGTACTTCCAGACTACATAAAACAAAGACGCTAACTTTTCATATTAGTAACCAAAATAAATAATTCAACCATTAATTTGCCAAAATAATCAAAATAAGCCATCAGGCTGCTACCAAAACTGATCCAGCGATCTGGGACTAATAATTTTCCACAAACTAGGCCCAATTTCATTACCGACAAGCCCCTTCACGCTGAGATTAGTGAATTTCCAAATAAATTACCAATTACCAAAATCCAATTTGTGTCTTCATTTCTATTATACCAATTGTGGCGATGCGATCTTTATATAGTTGGCAGGGTTTGGCAAACCAATACTTGTTTCTAGAATAATCATAAACTAGAAAAACACCTCTAATAAAGACAGACACATTTGTATATTTATACTGTTTATCTAAAATAATGTGAAATAAATGCTCATCAATACCAAAATACAGTACAAATCATAGATCATCACAGAGCAACAATATCAGAAAAATAATGATAAAAACACATCTCAGCATAACAATTGCATAAAGGAATGGAAAGGCGAAGAGACAAAAGGTTCAGAGACAAAATACATTTACAAATGATTATGCAAATTCAGTTTTCTGTCTATACTAACCCAAATTGAATAGGAAATCTACTCTCTGGCCATGAGAGCAGTAAGGCCCCTCAAGAGGAATTGAAGGGGCAAAGACTAAGTCAGGAATCAGCAGACAGGAACAGCCAGCTCAAGATTAGGAGACAGCAAAGAAGGCCTCCCCTCACGCAGGTAAGAAAGCAAGCCACCAACTAACACCAACAGACTTTCGTAAAAACTCTCAAACCCCTCCCACCAGGATCCTCAATTATACCCTAAAACCCAAATGTCCAACCCACATTTGTGTCAGAACAGAGGATTTCTCTACCGCACGTAGAGGAAATGTTCTTTTACTCAAGGAAAATTTTGTTTCTATCAGCGGTCTCTTGGCAGGCACACAGGACTGGCGAAGGACACTTGTCTTCCACTGCCATCGTTTTTGCTCAGTATTATTTTTCAGAGTTCATTTATTTTCATTTAACCCCGTGTTTTCCCGCAGAACAGAAAACCATGCTTCTATGAAAAGCAAACAGGCATTATTAATCACTTATAATGCTTTTTATTACGCATCCACCCCATGTTGCATCTATCCATGCGCAACCCACGTTAATATTATTTTTCTAGCAAACGTTAATAATGTGCACAAAAGCAGCATTAGCCTTTTTATTTTTCGTTTGTCAAAAGCATTTGCGGCCTACTTCAGTGCTTTAGTACGCGCTTGCGAAGTAGAATTTTCCTTCATGTTAGGCTCTTTTCCACATTAGTTTTTCACCGCACACAGTTAGTAAATGTTACTGAGGGTTCAATTCGAGCAGGTTTTATTTTGCAAAAACCCCGCTCCATCAAAGGGCCTCCAGCCGCCGGTGAGGCCGCTTGTGTGAGAGGGACTGCACGGCTGAGGGCCTCGATAGGAGGGGGCAGAGTGAGGAGCTGCGCGGAGGCCCAGCTGTTGGACAGGCTGGGGCCGGCGTGCAACCAACGGCTGCAACGGGAGGAGCTCGGTGGTGACTTAGGCGAGACCGGGTGGTGAGGGACCTGTAGCTGCCTGATCGCCAAGAAGAGGTGAAGCGTTGCCTCGGGCCTGGGGTAAGACGGCCTGGCCCACGTACGGCCTGTGGCCTGCTGGGAGTGGCTGCGGCCCCAATGTGCTAAAGGAGCGAGTGCCGGCAGGCTGCCCCCCCCCTTCATTCCGAGGTAAGAGCCACTGGGCTTGTGTACTGCAGCGCGGGTGATAGTGACTGGGCGTGGCACCAAAAGGGGGGCGGCGGGTCCGCTGAGCTGCCGACAGGACGGGTAGAAGTGAAGGGGTGCCTCAGGGCCCTGGAAGATAAAACATGCACCTTTACCCTGGAGGGCTGCCGGCAAATGCACTGGTGGCTGAGAAGGAGACTTCCCTCAAGTTAAAATTAAAAAAAAAAAAGGGAGTAACACTTCGGATCACCTGCAGGGGAGGGCCTCGGGCCGGGGCCTGGAGCATGGGCTAGAGAGGACGAATGTTGATCTCCCCAGAGGAGACACATTTTATCTGCCACCTTGTCTGCGTGTGCTGACTGCACAGGGCCTTGTGCAGCTGTAGTGAGGGACACGGAGGGGGCCGAGAACAGACAGAGGAGAGAGATTACTTGGGAGGTGGCCCCAGTGGGACCATGAACTGACAACGCACACTGGCAATCAACCCCGCCCCCCGTGGGGTGACTAATGTGGCTGGCTCCTTCCCGCCTGACCCTCGTAACTAGTTGGTCCACATCTCCCCTTTTCAGCCATCGGGGGTGAGCCCCGGAATCCCTGCAGGAGATCATACTCTGCAACCATTTGAATTGCCGTCCGACTACAATGTTGGCAAAAGACAAAGACCCCAAACACCCTAGACAGGGAAAGATGGACCGATTTGCAAAAGTGATGGCCCCCCAGGTGGAGGCTGCGTAGACCGCACAGTCCCTACCAGACACGACCATACTACTTCAGGCAATACAATCCTCGAGAGAGGCCCTGGAGGGCAAGATATGGGAGGTGTGCTCTGAAGTCGCACTCTTGTGTCAGAACCTACGCAAGATATCAGAGAGAGTGACAGAAGCAGAGATGCGAGCCTCGTAGGTGGTAGACACGGTAAGGGACCTCCAAAAGGGTGTGACAGAACTCCGCAGCACAAATAAAGATGTAATATGGTGCTTGGAGGATGCAAAAAATAGGGCACGGAGGATCTCCGCTTCGTGGGTTTTCCAGAGGGATTGGAGGGAGCTAATGTACCCACGTTTCTGCCGAGATGGCTAAAATACATTATCTCACCTGAACACTTCTCTGCCTGTTTCGTCATAGAGCAGGCGCACCAGGAACTAAGTGCAAGGCCACCGCCTGGGGTCCCTCCCAGATCGATTACAGCAAAGTTTTTAAATTTCCTTGATGGAGACATGATCATGCGAGAACTGCGCCACAAAAGGGGAATTAGACATGCAAACTGTAAAATCATGGTATTCACGGATTACGGCTGAGAGGTCCAACGCCAGAGACGGACCTTTGACGCAATCTAATTGAAACTTTGAGCCCTCCAAATCTAATATATGCTACTCTGCAAAACGGTAAGTCATATACTTAGGAAAGACACAATTTTTTCAAAGCCCAGAAGATGCATGGGCCTGGATAGAGTAGAGGCTTGTCCTGCGCCCACAGAGAGGATTGAACTTGGAAGGACAACTGACACAACGTATGGATGCCAGACCCTGAGTCTCAGGGCAGAAAAAGCAAAGGACTGATCGTAGACTGAGACGTATGGGTGGCGGGACGCCATATACATTGAGAAAGGCGACTCAGGGCAAGGGACGTCATACGGACACGGATGGTGACCACAACCCTGCTAAGAGTGCGTTGTCAGAGAATCCTGAAACATAGCAAGAAGGTGTGGGTCCAATAAGGAAACGGATTCCTTATGAAATGCAGTGGTTAGCCCAGCTAAGCCCTGTGCCTTATCCCCAGGTAAGCCTTTTATGACCTGCACAATTTCATCAGTAGTAATGGGCTCATCGAGATAAGCTTGGTGTGCCCGATCAAGCCAAAGCAAGTGCATGGTGTCAAAATATTCCAACATTTTGGCTGCGTCTGGTGTCGAAGTTGCAGAGTATAAGTGAACATACAAAAATGACATGACATCAAGCAGTTCGATTGGGGAGCAGACTGGGTTAGACTCAGTATCGAATAGCTCTGTAATATAAGCGGAGGATTCAGGAGCTCACAGCAGGGTCGCAAGTGTTTTACTCGGTCTCTCATCATCCACATATCGTCGAGCCAGAAGGTGCCGATGTAAAAAGTGAGTCTTGTGGAGGGCTTCCTCCTAAAACTCAGAGAGCTTGTCCTTAAGGTTGGCTAAGTGTCAATGTCGTTTGATTGGAAATATTGTGCCTCCATATTTTGAATGTCCCTCTCAAGCCCAATTATGGTTCCCTGGATTGTCCTCAGAACACCGGATTTGCGATTCAAGCACCCATCACCACCACCACCTTGAATGCCTCCCACAGTGTAGATGTCGATACCGCCAAGCCTATATTGTGTGAGAAATATTCTATTATTTACCTCAGAATCTCCTCTCTGAATGCTGCATCTAACAGTGCCCCTGTTGGTAGGTGCCAGTTGAAAGCACAGGGTGGCGTTTGTGGAATCTGCATCACCAATAATACTGGGGCGTGATCAGAAAGGGTGTGCGGCAAATGAGACGCCGACGGGATCCATGTCTGGACATCTCTGGACACCAACCAGAAGTGCAGGCTAGAACAGGTATTGTGAAAAGCTGAAATGTAAGTGCCCTCCCAAGTGTGCAGATGTGTCTGTCTCCAGGCATCTACTAAGTAATTCTCATGGGTGATTGCGTTCAGCACTATCGTGGCTTGTGGGTGCAAGCTTGATCCAACTGATCATCCATTACAGCATTAAAGTCACCCCCCACCCACCTAGATGACAGTGCTTTTTCCGAGACTTACAATTTTCACCCAGATCTGAGTAAAGAAGTCGGGGTTATCCCTGTTTGGACCATATATCTGAGCCAGTGTCATTGGCCTCCCATGGAGGGAACCCGCTAATATAATATATCTGCCATCAGGATCGACAATCGAGTGAGTTATCTGCCATGGGAGTCCCTTGCGTAACAACGCTGCTACGCCCCTAGCATAATTTGAATAGGCGGACAAGTAGGTCCCCGCCCCCCCATCGAGCAGCAAGTCTGAGGGGCTGGTGGACCACGTAGATGTGCCTCTTGTAGGAAGCATATGTGTACCTTGTGTATATTGAGGTAAGCGTGGACTAGGCGCGTCTTTCTATGATACTTGAGCCCGTGAAAGTTCCATGTGATGCATGAAATGTTGGCCATATTATGTGCAAGGTATTAATATAGTAGTAGCATAAGAGTGTCTTAGAGTATGTAACCTTTCGGGAGCAATTGTGGATTGAGGTAATGCAGTAACGTGGTGAGGACAAAAGTGGCAAGCATGACCTAAAACAAAAACCGCAACAACCCAATCATTCAACCCCACAACCCACCCACATCAACCCCCTTATCAGGTTGTGAACTACCCCGGCATAAGACCCAAACCTCCCCCACTCACACCAACCCCCCAAATCAGATTGTGACATACTGCCCCCCCTTCCAAAAACAATTTGCGATCCGAATAAGTGGGTTGGGCATCATCCTTCGGGCACAGAGATCCACCGGGCGAAACGACCCTGCCAAAAGCGGCTGGGTGTCCGAACTATTAAACCCTGTACAAAGTGATAATATCCTCATTGGCATATTATAAAGGAGCATAGAGCAAGGAAAGCAACGGAACCATCAATAACTCATACAGTAGAGATACCCCCCGCCCTCAGATCCCCCAACAAGGCATAGTCACATGCATGGTCAGTGCAACAAATGATCAGTCATTATCGCTCAGCTGGGCTCCTGGAGTGAGGCGAGGCCAGCAGGTATCGCTGCGTCGTACTTATGTGCTTGGCAAATTTTAGCACAGATTTGGCGTGTGTGAAAAAATGCATTTTGTCTTCGGAGGAGACCCGCAGCTTGGCTGGATACAGGAGGGCATATGGTACGCCAGCTTGTTGGAGAATTTTCTTGGTGGGTAGAAAGTTGCGGCGGGCTGCCTGGACTGCTAGGGTGAAGTCTGGGGAAAATGATAGATTGTTACTCTGATGTATCGCCTCACGTTCCTGAGCCAGCCTCAAAATCACTTCTCGATAATTTAGCAGGTGGGCCACACTGGGACAAGCCAGGGCGCCCACCAGTGGTTTAGGACCAAGTGAGCGGTGGGCCTGCTCTACAATGAAAACAGATTGGTACCAAAATGTTCACGCAGCAGGGTCTCGACATAATCCTCCATCTTCGAGATAGCTGTGGTTTCTGGGATTCCAGTTATGCAGAGATAGTTGCGTCTAGGGCGGGCTTCTAGGTCCTCATTCTTGGCCTTGATAAGGTCTAGCACTTTATCCATCCACAACAAATGGTCTTTTGATTCTGCCTGTAAATCATCTGCATCTGAAACCCTGTTTTCCAGCTGGTTGGGCCTTGTTTCATGTTTGTCGATGCATTGCTTAACGTAGTCTAGGCAGCTTGTAAAAAGGTCGATTTTGGAGTCAATAGTTTTAAAGCTGGATTTTACATCCAGAAGTATAGTGCGGAGATTGTCGTCCTGCACAATGCCCTCCTCCCGCTGCCCCTTGTTGGGCTCAGGATCTTGGTGTTGGTCCGCCTGGTGAGTAAGGTGTCTGTTGTCGAAGGAGAGCTTAGGTTGTTTGGTGTCGTGCTTGCCCATGGTGGGTCGGCCGAGGTGCGGTCAGCATGTGACCGACACAGCCAATGTCTGAGGTGCGGATGGGTCTCCCCCCAAAGGCAGAGTGTAGGTCGCAGTGAAGGGATGGGTGAGCCGCCGACAAGAGGGCACAGAGCCCCTCCACACACTAGGGCACCATCACCACAGGGGGCACGAGCAAGCTCCACCACTTAGGACGGTACTAGATATTCGTAGTACGTGGAGGCCTCTGGGAGGACACAAATTAAAGTTGGCAGATGGATTGGTTAGCTTCCTAGTCCAGAATAGCGGTCCTTGTTAAGTATAGTGACTCGGGGCCCCACCACTGCGGGACCACTTAACGGCATGGATACTGTATGAGTCAAAAGGGGGTGTCCCCAGCGCTGAAATTTGAACATAGGTTAACGACTATTTGAGTGGCGACGAGAAACTGCCATCAGCGCAGTACAATGATGCCTGGTGTCACTTTTAACTCAGACAGCCACATGTACTGAGAGTGTTAAGACCGTCAGGACAGGGACCACATCCCATTCAAGGGCGCGGTCGCCGGGCCGCAGAATAGCCCGGCGCTCAGCGTCAGAGTCCAGCAACTAAGGGGCGTACGCTCATCCCACGGTACATTTAGGAGTGTCCACCATGCAGGCAGCCCCAGGCAGTGAAGTGCAGCGGGTCAGTGCGACTCCTTAGCAATGTATGGGCCCCACTGATGACGTGGGGCACCGCACTCACCAGAGGGTACAATCTGGTGTATGGGCTCCGACCGCGAGTCCCGCGTCAGCTGGCGTCTCCCTGGCGCTCCCCTCCGCAGCAGCAGTAGATCAGCGACACCACCAAATCAGCTGCTATAGGCTAGGGGCCGCCCTCTCTAACGCGGCCTCTGCCATAAAGCGATCGGCCAGAGGCAGCATACGGCACGGTCTGGCAGGGGCTCCACAGCTAGGTGGCCCCAGTCCGCCCCACTCTCCCACAGATGGGGCCACAGGATGCAGTTAGGCCCAGTACCACGCTCGTCTCTGCAGTCACCGGGGGGGGCAACCAACACTGCAAGGGATCCCAGCTGGATTTGGAGGATGTTATAGGGCTGCACCTTTATGTGCGGTGTCAAGCGCCCCTCATGTAGTTGTTTAATTGAAGGATTTCGAGCTTGGCCAGCAGAGCCCCCTCAAAGAGCGGTCATCTTGCTGCTTGGCGAGGCCACACCCCAGTGGATTTGTTCTTTTTAATGCTCACAGGGACTCATATGAAAAAAGAGTTTAAAGAGCAGATTTTGTTCTCTTTTATACATTATACAGGTCTTTCAGGCCAACATTAGGGTTTTGTCACCTTTTTGTGCAAATGTTCATAGTCCAATTCTTCTGTTATTTGGAACACTTTTTTGCATTTTGTTTATTCTCCTTTTCAGTTATTTCTTTGTAATATGTGTATATGGCAGCAGTGAACAGACACTGGCTTGTTGTTTAAGTCTAATGCATTTTGATTTTTTTTTAACCGAGATTGATCACTCATTTGCTGTTTCAGTGGGTGTTGGAGAATGGCCCTCTCTGCACGGTCACATCCAAACTGTTTGCCTTCCTCCTCCTATTTTTGCTGAATTCGTTTTTGTTAGCCTTAGGACTATGAGCACTTTACCACTGATACCAGTGCTTAAGTTCATGTGTTCTCTCCCTAAAACATGGGAACAGTGGCTAATACTGAATTGCCATATTTAATTTACTGATAAGTTCCTAGTAAAGTGCACTACATGTGCCCAGGGCTTGTAAATTAAATATTACTAGTGGGCATGCAGCACTGATTGTGCCACCCACTTAAGTATCCCTCTAACCAGGTCTCAGGCCTGCCATTGCAGAGCATGTGTGTGCAGTTTATACTGCCTTTTCGACCTGGTAACGTAAACCTCTTGCCAGACCCAAACCTTCCCTTTTTATACATTTAAGTCACCCCTAAGCTAGGCCCTAGATCGAGAGGGCAGGGTGCAATGTATTGAAAAGCAGGGCACATACTTTTAAGTATTAAATGTCCTGGTAGTGTAAAAACTCTCAAATTCGTTTTTCACTACTGCAAGGCCTATCTCTCCCATAGGATAACACTAGGGTTTCCTTATTACATTTTACAAGTGTAATTCCGAATAGTGAAGAGTTAGACTTTTCAAGTTTGGTGTCTCCGGAATCATGATTTAAAATCACAATTTATGGTAGAGTCGGATTTTAAATTGCAATTCTGAAAATGGCACTTTTAATAAGTTAGAATTCAAAGGCGCGTAATTTTCGCCCCCATCTGTCGCACTGCGTGGTGTAGGAATATTTCCTCATTAGAAACAATTGTTCATGTAGTACTCCAATATTAGTGTTCATAGTAAACCAATACTTGAGCAAAACATTTGCTTCATAGTTAATCCATAATTTCAAATACAGCGAGGATAGCGTGATTCCACCATGGTTTTTTATTATACATTTTCAGATGCCTTCTGCTCGCCCATCCAGGCTTTCAACAGTGGCAAGTGGTAAACCATTCATCTAGAATAGACTCATGTGATTTCCAGCCAATGCATTTCGGGCCTGGAAGGCCCTTCGTCAGGGGTGACTGAAACATTAAAAAAAGACGTCTAAATTAGCTGCTCAAGACAAACTTACTGTGTCATGTATCATCAAATAAAGTAACCGACCCAAGTGATTTCCCCTTACACAATCCCACATTGCACCCTCATAAAACCATACTTGAAATAACAAAAACATGACCCCCTGTGTTTTCTGGCTAAACTTCCCAGTCTTAATTACACCAAAGCTAAAGTGCGTCTATAAACAACATGCCGAACTATGAACACACCCTCCTGTGAGACGCCATACCCAACCTTTAAAGCAAATACTGCTCATCAACCTCCTGCTACCTCCCTAATCCTCCCTTTACTAAACCAGATTCCTGTTGTTCACCAACCCGCTTTTCTAACATAAAAGCCCGTCAAACTACCTTGAAAACCACAGCCAGCAGCCTTATCTCCACTTCCAATCTCCTTCAAAACTATTGTGAATGTGTGATTCTTCCCTGCTCTTAAACTCTCCCACGTGAGTCCAACCAGTGCCTCCAATCAAAGTGTTGTGACCCTGGTCTCGTGACTCTTTTCACTAACGGCTACGTTTCTTAAAGAAAGATTGCCCAGCTGTATTTCTCTGTCCCGGTGTAGTCCCAAGTAAGAAGTTACAAACCTCACCTTTCAATCTGTACCAGTGTTCATACCCAACCCCATTGTAATCCCACCCTTACCAGGATCCTAAATAATACCACAATGTGTCAATCTGTTAAATAACTCAAGATAAAATGAAATAAAACCAACATGTGTCCTTGAAATGAATCAAAAAATGAATAAGACACAGAGTCCATATTCTAAAGAAAAACACAAATATGAGCAAGATTAAAATGTCCCATTAACAAAATAATGTTGTTGCTTTCATTAGTGTTCGTGCGTAACCGCATGTGATCCATACTATGCATTCCGTGTTCTCTCGCTATCCTCGAAGTCATGTTTCTTTCATTGCCATACACTTTATCAAAATTCATTGATGTCATCCATAGGATGCAAACTAGCGTACGGACAGGACATTGCCAAGCAGAATAAAGATGAGAGAGTGCACTCCTTTCCTTCAAACATTTTTGAGGTTGCTGTTCATATAAATAGATTTGTTGCGTGCGAACAGATACCGTGATCCGTCCCAAACTCACGGAACTATTAATAGTAAGAATTCAAAGGCACGTAATTTCCGCCCCCATCTGTCGCACTGCGTGGTGTAGGAATATTTCCTCATTATAAACAATTGTTCATGTAGTACTCCAATATTAGTGTTCATAGTAAACCAATACTTGATCAAAACTTTTGCTTCATAGTTAATCCATAATTTCAAATACAGCGAGGATAGCGTGATTCCACCATGGTTTTTTATTATACATTTTCAGATGCCTTCTGCTCGCCCATCCAGGCTTTCAACAGTAGCACGTGGTAAACCATTCATCTAGAATAGACTCATGTGATTTCCACCCAATGTATTTCGGGCCTGGAAGGCCCTTCGTCCGGGGTAACTGAAACATTAAAAAAAAGACGTCTAAATCAGCTGCTCAAGACAAACTTACTGTGTCATTTATCATCAAATAAAGTAACCGACCCAAGTGATTTCCCCTTACGCAATCCCACATTGCACCCTCACAAAACCATACTTAAATTAACAAAAGCATGACCCCCTGTGTTTACTGGCTAAACTTCCCAGTCTTAATTACACCAAAGCTAAAGTGCGTCTATAAACAACATGCCGAACTATGAACACACCCTCCTGTGAGACGCCATAACCAACCTTTAAAGCAAATACTGCTCATCAACCTCCTGCTACCTCCCTAAACCTCCCTTTACTCAACCAGATTCCTGTTGTTCACCAACCCGCTTTTCTAACATAAAAGCCCGTCAAACTACCTTGAAAACCACAGCCAGCAGCCTTATCTCCACTTCCGATCTCCTTCAAAACTATTGTGAATGTGTGATTCTTCCCTGCTCTTAAACTCTCCCACGTGAGTCCAACCAGTGCTTCCAATCAAAGTGTTGTGACCCCGGTCTCGTGACTCTTTTCACTAACGGCTACGTGTCTTAAAGAAAAATTGCAGAGCTGTATTTCACTGTCCCGGTGTAGTCCCAAGTAAGACGCCTTTGAATTCTTACTATTAATAGTTCCGTGAGTTTGGGGCGGATCACGGTATCTGTTCGCACGCAACAAATCTATTTATATGAACAGCAACCTCAAAAATGTTTGAAGGAAAGGAGTGCATTCTTTCATCTTTATTCTACTTTTAAAAAGTTGCCATTTTCTTACTTTAGCCATTTGGTGCATGCTGCCTGTCTCTGATCACTTGTCTGGGGTGGGTGATGGCTGGGCTTTGTGTATTCCCCTAGAAAGCCACACGCAATGGGAGCTTAGGTGTGACTTGATGGGCCATCCTGGGAGGGTGGGGGGAGGAGCTGGACCCAGCCTCACTTACACATGAATAGGCTGTATCCTGTCCCCACACAAACGGCTGCATACCTCCTGTAGTGAGTCTGGAGACAGTTCAGGAAGACATGACCACTGTGCACTTCAAAGGCCTGTCTTTGAAGTCTCCCCCACTTCAGAGCCACAACTGGGTATAAGTACTAGACCTCTGACACCACCACTTCAGTGCACTTCTGGACTTGTGAAGACCCTGCCAGGAAGGACTGCTGTGCTGCTGAAGGACTGCCACTCTGCTGGACTGTTGCTTTACTGGGCTCCAGCCTTGCTGTGCTGCACTGCTGCCTGCTGCCACCTGCGTGGGTGAGAAGGACTGGACCTGCATCACTTGAACCCAGAACAAATCTAAGGGCTGGCTGGCCTCTTGATCTGAAGTCCCGGGGACTTAAAAGACTTCCAATCACCCTACATCTGCACCTGGACTTGGTCATCTGTGAGTCTGCCCTGCCAGGTGGTGCCACCCCAGTCCTGAACTCTTGCAGGTGGGCCTCAGGTGCTTGCTCCTGCAGAACCCATGCATGCTCTGTCAAACCGGCGCATCGTTCCTGTTGTGTGGATCAGAACCGGCGCATCACTCCTGTTGCGTGGACAAGAACCGGCGCATCGCTCCTGTTGGGTGGACCAGAACTGACACATCGCCACTGCTACGTGGATAGACCCCGACGCATCTCCTTTGGAACCACCACTGCATGACGCTCTTCCCGGCAGAAGGTCTTCGCATCCCCGTCGATGATATCTTCGCTGCCGAATCTTCGCATTGCAGCTCTCCGCTCATCAGAACCGACGCAGTGCCGCTGCTGTGTGGATCAGGACTAGCTCATCACTGCCTCTGCGTGGATCAACACCGACGCATTGCTTCGGCTGCACCCCCATCTTTAACATCGACGCAGCCAGGATTAAGGTGCTTTAGTTCAGCGGGCCTCACTGGGTCCCTGTATCTGGCCTGTGCTCCATTGTTGTCGGGCTGAACTTTTGACTTTGGCCCGGTCTGGCGCGACAAGATATCCCAAGTAAGCGGATATTGCTTGTAAGTGCTGTTTTACAGTGTATTACCTAAAAATTAATATCTCAAGTATTACTTTTTGGATTTTTGTCGTTTTGGCCTTGTTTTATTTATTAAATCAATCTATTTTTCTAACCTGGTGTGACATCTTTTTGTTTGGTATTTTCTCTGTTTTACTGTTTGAAGTGTTGCACAAGTATTTTAAACATTGCCTCTAAGTAAGCCTGACTGCTCTGTGCCAAGCTACCAGAGGGTGAGCACAGGCTAATTTAGGGTTTGCCTGCTTCTTACCCTCACTAGGATTGTAGTTGCTGCTTGACTTGGGCTCATACCTTAGTCAACCAACAACCCAATTTCTAACAGTGGGTTTTTCTGTGTCATTGCAATTATCAAGTCCATGCCAACTTCAAAATGTCTGAATTTTTTCGGGTATTTTTGAAATTCTTTGATTGTCTTCCAGATCACTTTAATTCTGGATAATTTTAGATCCTTTTTTCTGTTAATAAAGTATTTTCGACTTTCGCTAACCCTTTCTGCTATGATTTTGATTTACTCTTATTTCACTTTTGTTATTTTCATGATTCATGTTTTTTCTGCACTTTGCTGTTCGCGTTATTTAAATATGGAACATTCATATTTCTTTTGTTTTCATTCAAGTTTTATCAGCACCATGGATAGAAGTTTCATGATTTGCAAATAGGATAGCATTGTTTTGCGCTTTTTGGTGTACATCTCGTGTATGGTGAGAGACTCCTATTTTTGATGCAAATATTAGGTCACAGAACCCCACAGATCGTTTTGTTTTCCCACCATATGGATTTAGTATAATGGCATGCAGTGTTGAAATTTAACCTCCTTCACACATTTTTAACAAAATGGTTTCCAACGGAATCCTATCTGTTTATTTGAGACATGTGTTAGACCTGGCATCCTTGGCGTGGTTTTCCCTGACTCTTTGCCTTTACCTCCTGTGTTTTTGATGCTGTGCTGGATTTCGTTTTTGCTGGCTTAGATGCTTTGGGCACTTTGCCACTGCTGATCAGTGTCAAAGTGCAAGTGCTCTCTGTGTAAATTGGTATTATGATTGGTTCTCCCTGATTGGCATATTTGTTTTACCAGTAGGTCCCTAGTAAAGTGCACTGAGTGTGCCAGGGCTGGTAAATCAAATGCTACTAGTGGGCCTGCAGCACTGATTGTGCCACCCACATGAGTAGCCCTCAAAAGATGTCTCAGGCCTGCCACCGCGGTGCCTGTGCGCAGTTTGTTAACTGCCATGTCGACTTGGCAAGTGCACCCACTTGCGAGGCCCTACCTTTCCCTTCCCTTTTCTTACACATAGGGCACCCCTATGGTAGGCCCAAGGTGCCCCCCTGGGCAGGGTGCAGTGTATGTGAAAGGTAGGACATTTACTGGATGTGTGTAACATGTCCTGATAGTGAAATACTGCCAATTTCGTTTTTCACTATTGAAAGGCTATCTTGCCCCATAGGACAGAATGGAGAATGCTTTGTAACATTTTACAAGCATATCTTCCCATAGGGATAAGATTGAAACATGGAGTTTGGTATCCCTGAACTCAGGATTTAATAACACATCTCTTGGTACAGATGGTTTTTAAATTGTGTGTTTGAAAATACCACTTTTAGAAAGTGGCTATTTTCTTGTTCAACCATCCTGTGTGCCTCTGCCTGTTTGTGGATTGACTGTCTGGTTTCAGTGTGACAGAGACAGAGGATGTGCATTCCCTGTAGACAGCCTCTCGGGGGGTTGAGGTGTGCCTGGCCCTTCCTGGATGACTCAGTTCTGAGCTGGATAGACTCTGGCTGCATATAGAGTGATGGGAGGAGATTTACCTTGCACCTGAATGGAGCCTGTCTCCCTTGCACAATGCTGTCTCCACCTCCTGTGGTCATGCTGCACCAGTGAAGGGAGTACTGGTTTGAACTGGCCTCAGAGCCCCCTGCACAAAGAGAACAAAGACATTTTGGGGTATAACTATTAGACCTAAAACCCCTGGACTTTAGATCATTCCTGGAATTCAAGAGGAACCTTTGCCAAGGAGAAGAGTTGGAGAGGCTGAGGAGAAGTACTGCTCTTGCTGTGTGTCTGGGGTTGGCCTGCAATTGCTGTTTCTGCCAAGGAAAGGAGAAGGACTTTGCTGTGTGCTGTGTCCCCTGCTTGAAGGAGATCTCCAAGGGCCTGAAGTGTGCTGGCCTCCTGTTCTAAAGTCTCAGGGACACAAAGACTTTACCCCCAGCTCCCCTGAACTCTGCTGCTATGAGTTCTAGCCTGCCAAGAGGTGCCTGTGCCAGTTTTGGGCCTCTGGAGGTTGTTGCTGGTGTTTGGGAGGTGGAAGAGAAAAGAAACTCAAAGAACTACAGAAATCAACGCATCGCTCTTCTTGCAGCTGTTTTCCCGACGCATCTCCACAACGCAAGAAGAATTTCCACGCATCGCCGCACTGCTACGGAAACCGCTGCAGCGCCTGTCGCCGCTGCAAGAATCAACGCATCGAGGGATCGCGGCTGAAGAGGACCGATGCAGCGCCGCTCGACGCCGCTGCATCGATCGCCGACGCATCCCGGATTTCCACGCATTGTACCTGTGAGGCAAGTTCTTCCGACGCATCACCTGCAGACCAGAACCGCCACGAAGAATCGACACATCACTCCCAATACAGACCGGATTCAACGCAACCCTTCCTCTGCGTGCAGCGGGACTGTTGCATCGTCTCCCCAAGGTCTCAGGAGTGTCACACCTCTTTGTTTTCCTACGCTGCGGCTGTTTGGCTTGTGAACTTTGATGCATCTACAGGTACTTTGGTGAAAAGTCATTCATCCATAGTTTTCTATGGTACACGTTCTTGAAACCTTTTGAAAGTCATATTTTTAACTGTGTATGTTGGATTTTTTTCGTTTTGGTCTTTTTTAGTTTAGATAAAGATATTTCATTTTTCTAAACGGTGTGGTGTCCTTTTGTGGTGTTTTCACTGTGTTACTGTGAGTGTTGGTACAAATACTTTACACATTGACTTTGGGATAAGCCTGTCTGCTCGTGCCAAGCTACCAAGGGGGTGAGCAGGGGTTATCTAAAGTGTGTATCCCCCTTACCCTGACTAGAAGCAAGGGTCCCTATTTGGACAAAGGTACCTACCCCTGCCAACTAGAGACCCCATTTCTAACAACATGTTTTTTAAGTTCTTTGAAATTTCTCAGAAATAGTACCGGCTGGTGTAAGGGAAATGAGGTGAGGCTGCTTGGGGGGGGCAGCGCATGGGGGGCAGCTCAAGGCGGTCTTCTCCTCTGGGCACAGGCTGAAGCTCTCAGCTTCCCTTGTGGCCAATGCCGAGGCTGCTCTCACTATGAGAGCAGTGTTGAGATTGGGCGTAGCGGTCTTGTTTTGCGCTCCATAGGGATCTGGGGGCCTGTGCCTGCTGATCTCTCCAACCAGCAACACAGCTGGGCTAGAGAGATGTCAGTGCACATGACAGTTTGGCCGTCCTAAGACGGCTGGCCAAACCATCATGTGCACTGACAGCAGGACCCACCACTCCTACTGTCCCTGCTGCAGTGCTGTGGCCCTGCCCCCAAGACTCAGCCACAGGACGAAAAATAAAATGATCTGCATTAAGATCATTTTATTTTTCGTTTGCCTCTACGGGCAGTGGGGCGACGCTTCTCTACTATAGTGGAGGAGCCGTCCCTGCTCAGAAAGTCTCCACATTGATTATAATTAAATTTTTCACTGGGAGATTTCTAGCAGATTACCTATTTGAAGAAGTCTGCCTTCAGTTCACAGGGTTTATCTGTAACATCATAGATGTTTATCAGTTTTTGTAGTTTAGTTGTGCTTGTCACATCTTTGATTGATGCTATGAATTCAGTTTTTCGTTTTCAAGTAACATATGGGTAAACTTAGCGATTTATTGTGATTCATTTCATCTTTATGAACACTTAAGTTGGAGCTGAATGTACAGTTACAAAATCGTTCTTAGCTGCTTTTTAGGTCTCGCCTACGCAGCGCGCATGCACTGCATAGGCAAAAAGACCTTTTGCCATCGATTCGGCTTTTCAGCCTAAAACGTGCACGCGTTCCATTGCCTTCAATGGCAACGCGTGCACGTTTGCATTCACTTGCGGGAGCGAGCGGCGCCATATGGTAGCAATTATCGCTCCTGGCGCCGCTCGCTCCCGCAAGTGAATCGTGCAGGCTCCCTCCTCTCCCCCTGCTGCCGGGGGGTCATGTGACTGCATTGACAAGAGCTTCAAAAATGTATGTGGACGCAATGGGAGCAGTCTCTCTTCGCTGCTCCCACCCAACTCACAGTCCTCGTTTATCGTACTTTGGTGAATGGAGATGAGGCAAAGTCCTTCGTGTTACATTGAACAGAGGGACTGTTTAGCATCTCAATTCATATTCTATCTGTGTGCTGCTATGCACCAGTGTTTGTTGCGGAGGTCAGGGTTATTTGAGGCTGCAAAGATGTCATGCTCAGCTTTCGTCTATGGAGACAAAGGTGGAACGTTGAATTTTGCTAACAATAAATATAATTAATACCTCTTACCCTGGAAATCAGCCTACCGATAGAGCGTGTTATTTGAATGTAGTAGTTATTTAAATGTGGAAGGAACCAACTTGGAATCTTTCCTCTCTCATAAATTCCCTTATCACTTTGAAGCGTATGATCTGGAAGTGCCGTCGCGCTGGTGCTTTGTTGCTGCGGCATTTGCAGCAATTTGTCGGTAACACCGCGATTATCTGTCATGATCCCCTGAGCTCAGCAACAAGGGGCAGGGCATGAAGGCACTTTTGTTGAATTAATTAACCCGATCTCGCGCAGCGTGTCTTTAAAACTGACTTCTTGTCTACATTCCTGCGCATTGCTGCAGAGCGGACTACCGACAACATGGCCAGGTGAGTTAACGCTCGCCGCTGACCTCCCTCTGTGCTTCGGAGGCCACTAATTCGAATCCCTGTAAGTCTAACTCACCTTTCCGCCCGGCGCCTGCACACTAAGTAGCATACAAGTGTGTAATAGTGACACCCATTATTTACAGCACATTGAAACAACAGAAGTGATATGAAGCGCTATATGAAAAAAAGTTATTGCTATTAGTCCAATAGTCTAACTGACCTGCAGAAGTTTCTCCTTTCATGAAAATGGCTACAGGTGTCGATAAGATACCATATTTTCCTAAAATGCTCAGTGTCATAAATATTGATACAAATGTTGAAATTGTCAGGATAAAAATGTGTATTCCCTTTCTTTTTTATTCATTTTGTGATCTAGGATGTGCTTGAGCTCAAAGGCCCAAACCAGAGTAGCAAAGAAACTACATCTGCCTCTGTCCTGGGTAGACACAGTGGTACCATGTACTTAGCAGCCGCTCCAAGGTGTTAATTAATGTAGGAAAAGTAACACTGAGAACAGAAATTCTGTACAAGAGAATGATGGATGTGGGAGTGAACGTAGACCAAAGTGTTGTGAAGAACACCGTGACCCACTTTTATGTAGAAGTCACGATACGCAGCATAGCAAATAATGTTGTTGTGCTGCGTTGCGTGAAAGGGAGGAGCAGAACAATGCAATTTCTCCTAAGATATGGTGCTGTTCTGCTCTCTCCATGTGCTGGTGTACTTTTGGTTGCTATGTGCCAATGCAGACCAAGCTGGCACTATAGTGCAAGCGTGTCTGTGTTGTGGGAAGCATAGGTTTTGTGGAGGAATGCCCGTGCACGACCCATGGAACGCCTCCTTGACTCTAAGTAACACAACGCAGCACATTGTGCAGCTTTGTGTTACAATCCAACACAAATTGCGATTTGCATCGATGTGGCCAAACGGCTAGGGCGGTCGACCTCAAATTTGGGGAACCGGGTTCGAGTCTCGGCAAGGACGCACAACATCCTGTGATTCTGGGCAAATAACTTAACTCCCCGTGCCTAACAAAAATGAATATGTCCTCATGTAACGCAACTGATGCTCATGTAAAGCGCTCTGATACCTGATACCTTCGAGTTCAAGTTCGCGCTATATAAAACTACGTAAAAGAAAAAAAAATTGTAAATTGTGCCACAACACTTTGCGGCAGGTTTCCGTTAAAAAAGTAACACAAACCCAATGAAAAGTGCTTGTAAATCTGGGCCCCTGAGCTTTGCTGCTGTTATGTTTGTCTTGACGCTCACCCTGTTTACCAGGAAGTCGCTTGAGGATGTCCGTCAGGATGCTGAACAGCATCAACCTTTTCAGTAACTCAAAAGCCTTTCCTTACTCCAGCCACAAAGAGTGCGACCTCAGGAAACCCAACAACACAGTTCCGGACTCATGAGCCTGTTCTAAAATGCATATATCCCATTCCCTTTTTTCTCCTTCTTGCACCCGTCGTTTGTTTGCAACCACCTCTGCGCCAAAGACCAACCCACGGGTGGGTATTACCCAGAACACAACACTCACAATAAACATCTCACAGCTTGCCTCATACCTGTGGGCTATGCATTGCTTAATCATAGGCCCGCATCGGGCATTCTCTCTATGTACATTCTGGGCATGAACACAACTGCCACAGCACCAAAACACAATCCACTGGCAAACTGTATCTTTAACATTGCCTAGTGGTCAGATATTTACTAAATGCAGTAAATACCTTCTAATGGAAGTTTTGGAGGGAAAAAGAGGCATAACATGCAGATTTGGTGTTTATAACATCGAAATATACTTGCTTCGACGTTTTAAGACATATTTTCCCTTGATACATTTTGGCAGGTTTGACCTGCCTAAGTGTGTCAGCAGAAAACAGTGGCGGTGTGAAAATGATCACACAACTCTAAATCCTGCCTTGTTAGCCCAGGGATCAGAATTGATTTATAAACTTGGACCCAAGGCAGTGCTTGAAATGGAAAAATAGAAGTGCAGGTACTCTGTAGCAGAGTACCTGCTTGTTTCTGAGAAGTGCCGGTACTCTCCAATTAAAAGTATAGCATTTCTCTTGAGAAGTGCAGATACTCTCCCTCCCAAAATAAACAAGCATTGGCATAGCCAATAGGTCTCGCCTTTGGGACCTTATAAGTGTTTAGCCATGCAACACTTGATGTTGCTGCACCAAGGATATTGTGCTGGATAACTAAACACTTATAAGGTCCCAAAGGCGAGACCTATTGGCTATGCCAATGCTTGTTTAATCCAGGCACTACCACATCTCACAGCGTTTTTTTATTTCTTTTTTATTTACCAGTTCTCACTATTGTTGTCATGACATTGATAGATACCGTGTGTGGCCTGTCTCTATTAGACTTCTCTTCTGTAAGATTTGTCATCGAGTATTAGTTTCTGGTACACACTGTGACCCATAAGAGATGAAGATCTATTGTTACCATTGCCATTTACCCATGCTTCGTTGCATTTGTTTACTGTGACACGCAAACCAAAGGGCAGAACTCATATTGCGTCACCACGCACCCTGGACATTCATGATGCTGTGTAGTGTAGCTCCTATTTCCTTAATAGGCTCTGCGCATTGGAATAATATCCCCTATAGGTTTGACATAGGACTAAGGTCAGTATGTCCCTATCGAGTATATTAAACTTAATTACTTGTGCCAGCTAGCTCAGAGGCCACTAGAAACTCCTTGACGACAAGAAGGGAGTAGTTTCTGGCAGCCGCAAAACATGACCACTTTGTTTCCCTTTAGAATCAGAACGTGTCCCAGAGTCGTGGAAACAATAGATAACTATTTCACTCAGCTCAATCGTGCATGCTTAGTTTTCCTCAAAGTTACACAGAAAGAAATAGACGGGCGTTTCAATAAAAGGTTTATTGAACAGTCTTGTTTCTCGTGTAAGTAAAATGTGCTGTGACGATCACAAAACAGTATGCAAAATAAATAATGTACAGCGTAAGCAGTAGAAATAAATAATACTGCAATAGCATTCTTTAGCAGATATTCATTCACATAAATAACACAGACTAAAAATGCGAGTACTCATACGATGCGTTGCTAAGCTAGTTCTACCCCAATGTACCTAACCTAACCTAGGTGTAGGGAGAGGTATGAAGTAGGTGAAGTATTCCTTACTATGGTATACTAAGAGTATGTTAAGTCTAGTATGCCTAGTATGCCTAGTATGCCAAGAGTCCCTCTAGGTTCTAGTCAGCTCCATACCTTAAGAATGAGAGAGGTAGGAATCTCTTGCCAGATTCGAACTCCAACACCCCGCAAGGGAAGTCAGATCACTGGAAGCTGGACTCTCTGCGTGCAGGGATGACAGCGTCTTCTCAGTGCGTCAGGCCGGGAAACGGGCTCCTCTGAAGTCGAGGTCTCCTCTAGTTTACAAGGGCTAGGGAAGGTATATTTATACCTGAGAGGTACCTCACAATGTTAGCATTGACGTGAATCGGTCAGCGGAAGACGTCATGAATGAACCCCCAAGGTATAACGGTTCATGCATAATAGATGAGTCCTTGAAGAAATCAATAGTCCTGTGCTAGGGAAACTCCTAAAGCCTAAGGGTCTGTTCTTCAAGAACTCGTTGTGACGTTAGGGTGGACGGATGTCGGAGACCATGCCTGTATTTGGAGTGCACGGTTTAATGCCTAAATAAGGACTGGGATTTTATGCCTATATAAGGGCAGGGCGAATTGTGCCTATATAAGGACATGATACAGGAAAGCCCATGTATGGACACCCTAAGAGGAATACAACACCCACTCCACTTTCGTGTGTACGATAATACTAAAATGCTAAACATTTAACATGCTAAACATTAAACGGAGTACCTCATATTGCTAAAATATTTCATAAAACCATTTAAAATGCCTTTAGAAAACCTATTTAGAATGCAAAAGGTACTGTACATTTGAAGCATTGCTATTCATTTCAGGCATATATTTAAAATAAAATGCAATTAGAATGAAATTAGCAGTAATATTTACACTTGACAAAAAAATGATCGATAAGTTTTTTCAAAATCAAAAGTCATTTCATGTCATGGAAATGAATGAACTTCTTTAGACTAAGACGATGAAAAAAGTGTCTGTGGAAGTACCGCGAAGTCTGTACTATAAGGCTAGTTCTACTTGAAGCAGATTGAAGTGCCATTTTAGTTCGAAAAATGGAAAAAAGTTAAATTTTGGGAAGAGTTCCAAGTTTTTGAAGTATGAAGGCCAAATTGTTACTGCATCTCTGGAACACTGTGAGCTGAATCAGAGTCAGTTTACGGGTCTGGTGTAAACATGAGATCATCTATTTCTGTAGACAAAACATCGTCCACTGAAGTTGGTGTCAGTTGGAACACCTCGTGTAGTAGATTAATTGCACAGAGATGTGAAGCATCACTTTCAGCAGAGGTTGCCGCAGCAATGTTCGCGTCCGTTGTTACCTGTGTGCCTGTAGATCTTTCTCGTACCTCAGCAGCAGCCGGATGCGTCTGTGACATCTCAATGAATGCTGACATCAGGATAGGTAGCCTCTGGGGACAACACAGAGCATGGGCCGTTATCGGGACCAGCAGAGTATCGACATCCGTTGGCGTAGCTGATGGAAATGTTAGACAGGTGTCCAACACGCATTCTTCACCGCATAGCAGGCATCGTAGAACAGGTAAGATGCAATCTTGCCAGATTGGTCTGAATGACAGGAACCACGTGGTATTAAGTTCCCGTAGACGAATCATGCCCAAAAGCTGTACTATTCGCTCACGGCACTTTCGTTCAAGGAGAGCTTTCTCCATTTCGCTCGGAGTGATGTCTGCGAATAGGCTGGCCATAGCGTAATAGCAGGAAGAGAAATAGAATTCCGGCAACAAGTGCTAGAATTAATGGTATGCCACCAAACACCGAATGTGCAAAGTTCGGGATTATTCCGAGTATTGCCTGGAAAGGTGCTAACAGACCGGTACAGATGCTCTTAAATACATGTATAATTCCACTTGTATCAGACATGTTGAAGATACGTGTTATCATTTCTACGAAATGTATAGGGCAGTTTGTACGTATTAAAGTCTGTATCTCAGCCGAAGTCCTTGCTACTTGTAGATCATAGGTTTCTTTGGCCGAGGTCAAAGGCACTGTTTGCTGTAAAAGCATGGCTTTCATTCTGCTTAAAGTATCAAAAATCTTATAAAAGAGACGTTCAGCGAAGGCCACAAAGGCGACGCCCTGACTGTGTCTTTTGGGGGAAACAATACTTGCATACAGCAAGTGACCCTGGAGTTGACCGTTACTAGATATGGGATGCCTGGCAACATGCCGCAGCAACTCTGATCATTCAACATGAGGTAACTCCCATTCGAAAGTTGTCCAAACGTTGGATTAATCACAGCAGCTGGTGTACCCTGCTGATGGCAAGACAAATTTGCCACAGAACCATTGCAAGCCCCGTGTAAAGAAATGTCCTGACATATAAGTGAACCGCTCAGTGCACTTTTACAGTGTGTACCGCTCAAAAACACTTCACGATCCCCACTCCAACATCTATATGTATACGGTAAATCCCAAGATGTCTTAATGTATTCCTTACCCAACCTTTCATATTTGCCTGCTTGCATTCGTCTGAGGCAATACTGAAACTGAAAAGTAGTCACAGGTAATGTTATTTTGCAATGAATGAGCCATTCTTTAGCTGGTTTTTCTGCCACTGTGAATGGTAACTTTTCCAGTTTTTCAATGCTCAGCACTGTATACTTTGCTCCTCTTTGTGCCAGTTCGATCTGTTTAACAGTTAGATTGTATTCTGCAAACAGAGCCGATGTGTTGATAAACCGCCAAGGCACATAGCCCGCTCGCAAAGATTGCAGCGTCCAGCTTAATAACACAATAGAACATAATTGAGATTGGCCGTGCTGTAACATCGCCAAATCTTGTTCTAGTATGTCGATAGCCGAGGATACAATGCCATCCAATGAATATATTCTGGAGGACAAAGTTGTTAACCCATTGTCGACCACAGAGAGTGTTTTCTCTAAATTAATACGATCAAGTTCACGTATTCGTTCTGCGGCCTCCATCTGTGATACTTTCCATGCTTCATTATAGGCAGCATAAATGCCGGCATATATGAAACGTTTTTGACGCAGTTTTCTTGGTCCAAGCAAGAATTCTCTAAGGTCTGCGTCTTCTGTAAGTAAGGATAAGTGTTGTTTCACATCCTGTAGTGTAGATTTCTGCAGCCAATCGAGGCATAATTTTCCTACACTGTATGTTGTTACTACCCCGGATGCTGTCTTTGGACGTATCTTGGGTCTGGCCTATGAATAGTAAAGCCCTGAGTTTTATTCAGGAATCTTTCCTGACAGTTGTTTGTGTCTGTGGGCCAGATCAACCTTTTTTTCCAATCAGGATTAGATCTGTTGAGTTGTAGTATATTGTCAAGTGTCACCACTGCCTGTGTTTTATTATATATAGTGGCAGGTGTTGGTACAGAAGGTGTGTTCATCTCTTTGATCTTGGCTAGTCCAAGACAAGATGTTTGTTGGACAGTTTCATTCAAAAACATTATTTGTTCAGGGATGATGCAGGCTCTAAATAAAGCTTCCATCCCTTGCACTTGCCAATCTTTAGTACCCCAGACAGTTTTTGTGTCTATTGTGTCTTTCCAAAAGTCGAAACCCTGTCTAGACAGTTGGGCATTAAATAATGCAGAATAAATCTGTTTTGTAATTGTTAACATAATTTTCAGTCCTGTCTTGTTTACATTTTTATAGTAAAACATTTCTGGATTAGATGTATTGTATCCTGAAAAATATGGAAACTTGTTAGCAAATGTTTTTGAACTACCGTGTGGTGGTGTAGGACAATGCTCCCATTGGTTAAACATAAACACATTTCTAGGATATGCAGATTTATGCAAATAATGATGACCATAATGGTTATAGCAATACAGCTCTTCATAGTCTGTTGAACCCTCTAAATATTCATTTTTAGAAAATGCAGCAGATTTTTCTAAGTCAAACATTATGTCATTAATAGTCTCAAAATCCCAATCATCAGAGTAGGTATTGGACGAAATTAGATCACTTAGTGAAATTTTAAACAAATGTGGAATGTTCAATTGTTCCGTCGGGCCGAAGATATCAAAATCCGTTTTGTCCCACACTATACCATCCTGTATAGGAACAGCTGTGATGTTCACTGATGACAAGTCTCTTGCTTCACGATGGGAAGATTTATGAGGTCTCAAAAGTACGCTCACGTCTTTTCCTTCAGTGTTCACATGGATGTATCTGCCACTTATAAGCACGCTCACAGTTGTAACCAAAGCTAGCCAGAGCAGGAAAACAAATAGTCCAGATATAATCCAGAGTTCAATCCATGGAGAAACCAAATAAGTCTGTTTCATGAAGTGAAGAAAGTCTTGTACTTGCTGCTTGAGTTTGAATGATGCTGGCGTCGTTTCAGGCTCACTCGGATCTTCTGAGAACGTATCAAAGTTAGTGAAATAGCCAGAAGCAGTTCTGTCAATTGTTGGAATTGCATCAGGATTTGTAGAAATCGCTGGAATCAGTTGATCACTTGCTACATTGGTGTAGACAGGTGTATTTGGACGAACTGTTACTTGGTTTTCAAGAGGGATGAGTTCCATAGCGTTGTTGCTTAGTCCTCCATCTGTTACAGCTGAATTCTCGATCGTTATCAGTCTTTCAGTCTGAACCTCTTGGATAGTAGCGAGAGGAGTGCGTCTGCTACTAGGTCGGAGTCCACGAGGCCTACTATTTAGTATTGGCCACATACTGTGGTTTGATGAGGTCGATGGACACAAATCTTTTCTCCTTTTTACCAGCAAGGGGCGGCAGAAGTACTGTTCTTGTTCCTTGAACTGCTAGGACAGGTACTGGTTGTCTGTAAGAAGGTCCAAATTCCTTCTTGTCCGCAATTTTTTCTCTGACTACATCCCCAACTTTTGGAATCCAGACAGGCCTTGCTGGGACCGCCGGTTTTTCCCCAGTGGTGGTTGGCTGTAGAAATACGTTGCTTTGTTTCGTTCTTAACTCATTCAGTTCCTGTAAAACAGCCAAACGATCTTTGATATCAAATGTTTTATTTTCCACCACTGTGCCTACGTCATCGAGATCTGGTACCCACATTCTTGTCCCAAATAGGACCTCATATGGAGTGACCCCCCCTAGAGAACTTCTTGGCAGATTATTCAATGAGCGTTGGACCCCATTTAGATGTTTGACCCACCCATCACCCGAACCTAATACCCTAGCTGTTATAGACTGCTTTATGTCCCGGTTTTTCCTTTCCACAACCGAATTTCCCTCAGGATGGAATGGAGAGGAGTACCGCAATGCAACACCCATACTGGCCATGGCTTCTTTGTAAGCCCGAGAGCTAAACGCAGGGCCCTGGTCAGAATGTAGCGTGCCTATTGCGTATGTGTCGATAAAGACTCGCAAATCTTTTATAACAGTTCGAGCGTCAGCCGAGCGCTGAGGCCATATCCATAGGAACCTTGATTCAGTATTTGTGGGAGTGCATTTGTCCATTAGGACGCATGCGCGTAGATAGTCTAATGCTGTCTAACAGTGGTGTCTGTACTGGGCAGCTACATTTGTAGCATGGTGTCTGGTGGCTTTCCCGCTGTAATTTACAGTCTAAGCAGTTATTGATAAATATGTGAATTTCTGTATTCATCCCAGGCCACCAGTACATCTCTTTTAATGTCAAAATTGTTTTAGAGATCCCTTGATGTGACAGACCCTCCCCCAGATGTGCCTCATAAATCAAAGCTGCTCTACGTTCCATGTTTGGAATTACCCTATCCCCCACTCCAGGGATTCGAGCAAAAGGAACGTTGTTCGCATCAATTACATAAGAGTACTTGAGTGGAAACTTTTTGGTAACGCTGCACTGCTGCCCTTGCTTGAAGCATTGACAGCCAACATTATCTCACCGTCTATTTTTGTTCTTGAACGAGTGATCGCAGCTACGGAAGCCGTCTGAACAGCCCCCTTTGCGGCTTCGTCAGCCAATGAATTCCCTGCAACGTGAACGCCATCACGTTGATGACTCAGTGTGTGGATCACGTGAGCCTTTGGTAGTTCATTTTTCAACTGAACTACTTGTTCCCAAAGCGTTTTATGCTTTATTGTGCCACCTCTCGCATCTTTGAATCCATTTTCAAGCCAGTTTTGTATATAGTCATTATACGACTGAACACAGTAAAAGGAATCGCACACTATCAGTGTGGGGAATTCTCGATCTGTACTTTCAAGTGCCAGTTTGAATGCTTGTAGTTCAGCTCGCTGAGCTGTACAATCCCCTAGAGATTGTGTTTTTGTGACCATAGGTCTGAAGATGCCATCCCGCATGCGACCTTTAACGATTGCACACGCTGCACTGTAAGCTTGCTTACGCCCTGTTGATGGTTGTGCGGATCCGTCAGTGTAAATTATGAATTCGTACTGATCGAGAGGCAGAATTTTAGTAGGCAGAGGACATTCTTGTTCATATTGCAGGAATGCTTGTGTTTTTAATCAGGATCAAAAACATATTCAACATCTGTTGCAGCAAGAGAATTAACCCATTGTATCCATCTTGGATGTAATGCTTTTGGAATGCTTGCTTTTGTGACCGCTTCTAAAGCCGGTACTGGGGTTACGACAATAATGCGTTTCCCTTGGGCTAAGGCTCTTTCTTTTGCTACAGCGGTTTGAACTGCTGTTAGAATTTTTTCAGTTGAACTGAAGCGCATTTCCGCTTGTGTGTACAAATGAGATTTGTATGCAATTGGTATTTTCTCACCCTCATTGAAGGTTAAGTAGGTGAATCCGCATTGACCCGAAATTATTCGGATCACCAAATTTCGTTGACTTACGCGTGTTTGTAAGTGATTTATTGCTAACATGTTAGCCTGGAGTGAACGCAAGATTTCTGTGTGTTCGTTTGTCCAATTTTTGATTGAAAAATCAGGTATGATTAATTCGTAGAGAGGTTTAACCCTTTCTGCATAATTTAGAATGTATGTTCTTCCAAAGTTTAGGAAACCCAGGATGGATTGAAAGTTTTTTAGCGTTTTTGGAGGTTGGAGCAGCGCACATTTCTCTAGAAAGTTAGCTGCCAAGCTCTTGCCTTCACTTGAAAGCTCATATCCTAGAAATAGGACATTGAGATGGGCAATTCGGGACTTTTTAAAGTTGAACTTGTAGCCCTCAGAGGCGAAGCCCAGTATAATGGTGCTCACCCTGTTCAAGTGTTTGTCCAGGTCATCGTCTGTCAGATAGATGTCATCAACATAGGACAATGCCTCATTGTCATAAATTTGTAGTAACTCCGTTACCCTCGCTGAGAATAAACCTGGGCTGTTCTTGAACCCTTGTGGGAGTCGACAAAAGTGATGCTGGGTCCCCATTATGGAGAATGCTGTTAAGTACCTGCTTTCAGGTGCTATGTTTTGACAAAAGAAACCATTTGAGATGTCTAATGTTGTTTTGTATTTTTTACGCACAATGTTATTCATTAATGCTGTGCTATGTGCATTTTGCACTGCAAAGGTTTTAGAACAAGTGTTTAGGTGTCTGTAATCCAAAACTAGACGATATGTATTGTCTGGTTTGGAGACAGGAAACAAAGGATTGTTCATTGATGAGGTGCATGTTTCAATCACCCCTTGGTATTCAAGTTGATCTAAGATCTCCTGACCTGTTTTTAGCTTCTTGCTTTATTGGATACTGCCTTTGTGCAGTTGGTTCATGTTTCAGATGTATTTTATGGTGAGGTGAGTCCTCATCCCATCCTACATGATTTTTATATAATGCTGGGGCCTGGGCCACTGCCCATTTCCTGGCATATGTATATTTTAGATGAATTGGAATATGGTTCGAGAAGGCAGGCATAATAATGTCCTCGCCGTCT
This sequence comes from Calotriton arnoldi, assembly GCA_963921515.1. Lineage (NCBI taxonomy): Eukaryota > Metazoa > Chordata > Amphibia > Caudata > Salamandridae > Calotriton > Calotriton arnoldi. Next base: position 657,311 of record CAWUFW010002687.1, on the reverse strand, counting down.
GGGCACTCCCTGACAAATTGTGGTGGCCAGTCTTTTTCTGCTAGAAGTATGTCATAGCCCCTTGATAGTCTTTCCCAAAAAAGTGCTTTCACCTGTCTAGGTTTGTCTCCCTCCATCCGGAGTGTTATTTCATATAACCTTTGTGGAGTACTAACCCTGGTGTCTACAGTCTCAACTGTAATGTACTCATTCAAGTCCACTATCTCCAGAAGTTCCTTCAGGTTCTGGCGAACTATTGTGACTTCTGCTGCACTGTCCAGCATTGTCTGAGCCCATTGTCCGTACTTGAGTTGTGTTCTCAGTATTCTCGGCATGTCTGATCTTCAGACCTGCTACTTTCTTTTTGGAGAATTGAGGTTTTGTTTTATTTTTTGGAGCGTGTTTTTCTTCTTTGGATTTCACGCGTTCTTCTCTATGTTCTGATCGTCCTCTTCTTTCCGAAGTCTGTGATGATATCTGAAAGGTACGAGAGGAACGTGTATCATTATCTTGATACCTGTCAGGTTTTCTCAAATTATCCCTATTCCTGAGGTTATACCTCCTTTCAGAGGGCTCCTTTTGAGGAGACCTACCCCGGGATTGACAACGTTTCTCGTTTGATTTTTGTGTAGTAGACTCCCACTTCTTTTTAGAAGATGTAGGAGTTTGTTTAATAGAGTCCTTCTCAGGACTTTCAGATAGTTTTGGTTTCACTGGTCTACCACCCAAACTATCTCTGCCTAATTCTGCATAAGATTGTTCAATTATTCTGGGTAGCTCTGTTTGATGTTCTGTAACATCGAATTCCCTTAATTTTTGGCGGATCGCCACTGCTGCTGCCTTCCCTTTAATATTAGATAATATTATTGTTGAGACCTGGTCGAAATTTTTCAGTAATTTCATACCTAAATTTAGAGCAGGCTCTGCCCCGTATTCGTTTTGAATTTGTTTCAGGACATCTGGAATTACCGCAATTGACGGAATGCCATGTGTTTTAGTGTAGATGGCAGCAAAGACTGAGCCCCAAGTGGTACAGTCTTCCAGTTGTGGTGTGATCCCCATCGGTAAACTGATGGTTAGGATTCTGTGTTTCTCATACGGGCTAGTATTTGGAAATACTGCTTCGATTTGAGTAATTTTTTGAGCTATCCAGAATGGAATTTGCTCACGTTTTGTGGGCATTTTACCCATGACTGCGTAGAGAGTTTGTGGTGTCATTTTTAGTGTATTCCCCTATGGGGGAGTTGGATTTGGAAGTGTCAGTGGTTGCTGGACTGTGAAAGTCCGCATGACATATTGGACCAATTGTCTGTAGATTTTTATTAACTCTGTAAGTTGAATAAGTAATTCCTCATCTGACATTATATCCAGTTCAGGATGAGGTGTGTGGCCGGCTAGAATCGGCCATGTTGCTCCTGGTCTACCTAGTGGACCGAGCCTGGTAATGTTTCTGTGATGTTTTAGGGCGCCTTTAAACCAGAGCTGATGCTCCTGGTATGTTAGTGGAATTTCAATATCCTCAAAAGGAATGTATTCCTCTGGTGGATCATCTTCTTTGTAGAAGTGAAACATGTGTGTTACTGAATTGGATTCAGGAAATATTACCCATGAATAGAATACCTCTGTCTGAAAGGATTCGTGTGCCTGTATCACGAAAACTGCTCTACCGCCTCTTGGTGGTAGGCCATGTTTTATAAGTTTTAGAGTGATGGCTCTTCTTAAGTTTGGAGCGATGTCTATAACACCCTCCTCGGTTTCATTTAAACCTGTAAAGTTAAAAACTGCTGCTTGGGCTTGATCAGCCGCAGCTTCACCGTTTCCGGCGTCATTGTCCCCGCGTGTGGACATTTGTTTTTTGACCAATGTAGAACAAGTTTCAAGGAAACAAAGATAAGGTGCACAATATTTTGGAACACTGTATCCTTCAACGTTGAGCAAACCAAACAGCTAATATATAGGGTGTTTCCCTATGTAGCCGTGGTGGATACTTAACCCTGCCCACTCCAGACGTCTTTTGGAGTATATGGGTAGGGGTCTCTGAGAGAAAAAGTACGGCTGAGTTACTCAGTATCTAACGTTGAATTACCGCCTTACCAAACCGTTGGGCGCCATGTAGTGTAGCTCCTATTTCCCTAATAGGCTCTGCGCATTGGAATAATATCCCCTATAGGTTTGACATAGGACTAAGGTCAGTATGTCCCTATCGAGTATATTAAACTTAATTACTTGTGCCAGCTAGCTCAGAGGCCACTAGAAACTCCTTGACAAACAAGAAGGGAGTAGTTTCTGGCAGCCACAAAACATGACCACTTTGTTTCCCTTTAGAATCAGAACGTGTCCCAGAGTCGTGGAAACAATAGATAACTATTTCACTCAGCTCAATCGTGCATGCTTAGTTTTCCTCAAAGTTACACAGAAAGAAATAGACGGGCGTTTCAATAAAAGGTTTATTGAACAGTCTTGTTTCTCGTGTAAGTAAAATGTGCTGTTACGATCACAAGACAGTATGCAAGATAAATAATGTACAGCGTAAGCAGTAGAAATAAATAATACTGCGATAGCATTATCTTTAGCAGATATTCATTCACATAAATAACACAGACTAAAAATGCGAGTACTCATACGATGCGTTGCTAAGCTAGTACTACCCCAATGTACCTAACCTAACCTAGGTGTAGGGAGAGGTATGAAGTAGGTGAAGTATACTAAGAGTATGTTAAGTCTAGTATGCCTAGTATGCCAAGAGTCCCTCTAGGTTCTAGTCAGCTCCATACCTTAAGAATGAGAGAGGTAGGAATCTCTTGCCAGATTCGAACTCCAACACCCCGCAAGGGAAGTCAGATCACTGGAAGCTGGACTCTCTGCGTGCAGGGATGACAGCGTCTTCTCAGTGCGTCAGGCCGGGAAACGGGCTCCTCTGAAGTCGAGGTCTCCTCTAGTTTACAAGGGCTAGGGAAGGTATATTTATACCTGAGAGGTACCTCACAATGTTAGCATTGACGTGAATCGGTCAGCGGAAGACGTCATGAATGAACCCCCAAGGTATAACGGTTCATGCATAATAGATGAGTCCGTGAAGAAATCAATAGTCCTGTGCTAGGGAAACTCCCAAAGCCTAAGGGTCTGTTCTTCAAGAACTCGTTGTGACGTTAGGGTGGACGGATGTCGGAGACCATGCCTATATTTGGAGTGCACGGTTTAATGCCTAAATAAGGACTGGGATTTTATGCCTATATAAGGGCAGGGCGAATTGTGCCTATATAAGGACATGATACAGGAAAGCCCGTGTATGGACACCCTAAGAGGAATACAACAGCTGTTCTTAAAATAGGCAGTTGGATTCCCGTGATATGCACTACTTCTAAGTCTGCTGCTAGATGGTGGTCGAAATAGAACATTGGCCCTTCACCTCAGGAAGGGACCTGGGGAGAGTGACCACCACAGTAGGGGTGATACAAAGAGAAAGCCTGACGCGTTCCCAGGCTCGCCATTGTCCAAGAGGGTGATGCCTTGTCCAGCAGTGCACCCAATCAGCCCGCTTTGCACTCTAGTCCTTAGAGCCAACCCTTATCCCGAAGATACCGATCTGACTTCTGTTACCTACATTGTTACAGCAAGCCTAAGGCTGTTCACCTCGGAGACCTGCTTCGGATATCACTACGGCCAAATGCAAGGGTTACACCTTCCCCTGGATTTTCAAAGACCATCGAGAGCTCGCCAGACTTCGCTGGAACCACAATGCTTTCCAATACTCTGGACCCTTTCTCATGGTGAACAAATCCCAGGATGCCCTGCCATTCACAAAAAAAGACAATCTTCCCTGGAGCCCCCCTGACTTATCTGGGATTATTTATGTGACTTCATTAAACACTGCATGGGACCCATCCCCAGTATTTCAGGCTTGATGTTCTGAACCAGACTCTTTGGGCACAGACATAGGATAGTGTACATCAGGGGCAGTTCATGGTTACCTCACTGTCCTCCACTTACTCCACTAGCAGAAAGCTCTGCTGTAAGGAAACTCTGCGACCGAGATGACTGGAGGTGGGAGCAGATTTTATCTACGTGGTGTGCTCCTGTGCATTAATGATAGTTAATTGGGAAGAAGTAATGTTGAAACTACTAGCTATGATGGGCCCCCTGGTGAAATGGAAAGATGATTCTCAGATGTCCCCCAAAGGGGAAGGGGGAACAAGAGGAGGTGGTCTTTTTCTGATTGCTCCCTCCCAGTCATATACCTAATAAACATGTGCAGCAATCAGGACGTGGAGGGTCAATGTGAATATTGCACTCATTCCGGGGGCCCTTGCTTCTTGTACATATGGCTTTTACGCAAACTTGGATTATGCAAAAAAATGTAAGCAAACCCTCACCCTTCAAGCTAAGTGGCATGCTTCATCATTGGGTTGCATCATTTGTCAGAAATTAATATAATGATGCATGGGCTCCCTGGTTTCAGGGAGTATTTTTCAGTGTATGTGGGGTCCCAAATGAAAGAGTTTTGAAATGATTAAAAAATGACATGATGCTAAAGATGATTATTGTTCCTGCATCTCCCTGGTCGACATGTTTCAGCCTCTAAGTGGCCCCATATGGAGTTCCTGGCTTTTCTTTGGTCCTGGATCTATCCATATAATATTTAAGCCCAACATCTAACATCCTCTTCTTATTAAGGGACAAAAATGGGTATACCTCCTTAAAACGCCTCGCAACCCATACAGAAGGACTAAGTGACAAAAAACATGTCTGCAAGTAAGTACCAGATAACTGTCCTTTTGGTTGGAATTTGTCACCATTACCAGTCGTATTATAGCTAACTACCATTAGTATAGTTGAACCCAGTCATGTTACAGTATAATCATGCAGTACTTTTGTTTATTTCTTGGGTATGGGTGTTTTGAGGAAGCATCCAGCGAGGTAGCTTGTTGCATACTTGATATTACTATGGTCACACGATCTGTTCATTTTTACTTTCCCATTATTAACGGGCTGGGGTGCACTTTCTCCATTTAACAGATACCACGATTTAAATATTTCCATTCCATTTTTAAATTGTGAACTATCTAGTTAATACCATTTAAACATCTTTTTCAAACTATTGCGGACGCAGGGATTGTTGTCTTCAGGTATAATCATTAAATAAACCCTGCAATTGGTTAGCCGACAATGAGAATTGAAAAGGAGCAATCATAAACAATGAAGTGCACTTAGGGTGTCACAATAGTCAAAAAAGAGAATATTGAATGAGTTAATGGGTTTTATTATCAATCCAATAAAGTTCAATTGTTTTATTTAACAAATATTAATCATTTAGTCATCATTATTACAAGGTCAAATAATCTTTTAGCCGGTACTTCAAAACAAGGTAAAGTACCAAGTTAGTGATTATTACAAACAAAATAGAGATAATACAGTAAACGTGTTCCATAAAGGAAATTCTCTATTCTAGATTAAGCATGCAATGGCAATTTCTTCAATAAACATTGAATGATTCCAGCTCAGAAACTCGAATAAAGAGTTCTGTTGAGAGAATAAAATGCATAAGCATGAAGCCTTTGCACTTAAGCAATAAAAGATTCTGTGAAGCTGAAAAGTATTCTCAGCTATAAATCAGCAGACCTCTCTAAAAAGGAAAAGGGCTCAAAAGGTGCCTCTCCTGAAGAGAGGTAATCCTAAGAATCTCAGAAAAAGAGTCCACAGTGCGCTAACCTACTTTAAGAACACAAACTAGTACAAAATTTGCTAAAACATGGCTGGTTACATGTGATGCATTCCATATACTCGTTATCCAATTGGATTTCACCAAACTCTGGGAGCAGGTAAACTCCTTAGTTTCTCACACCTTCACATTAAGCTACAGAAACAATTCCTTGAAAAGATACTTTGTCCACATCTTGAGATTCAGACAGTTCTTCCCATAAGTCTTACTTCCTGCCATCTCCTATCCTCTTGGTGAGAACCTCACTATAAGTTGTCTAATACAAAACGAATGCCTATTCACTAAATAACAAATGGCTTCTGGAAAGTTACAGCATCTTCAGTGGAGGAGAAAAACACTTGTGCAAAACAACAGTTCAGTACGAAAAACAGGCCTTATCCCAATGTATAAATCAACGCTAATATTGAATCAGTGGTTAGGCTAAATTAAGTCAGTACATTATTAGCTCTTGTATATGCTTGTATACTCTAAGTATTATCACCTATTACAAAACTGCATTTATTACACGTATGTTATTTAGCATAAACTTTGCACTTTTCAGTTAAATACGCTTTTGTTTGTAAAATCAGGAAATTTGATCAAGCATTATTGTCAACTGATGGGTCATCCTGTTGCTACACGGCCTACCCTCTTTAGGCGTCAACTATGCATTATGACAACCGAAATAACTCCTTCCCATTCTAAGTTCAGTCCCGTCTCCGCACGACTGCATCGTATAAGCGTTTATAGGGCTCCATTTCCATTCTAAATTCAGTACATTCTACATGCAACTACGTCCCTTCAGCATTTACAGGGCTCCAAGACAACCGACAGAGCCACCTGGCTCCCCATTCACCAGTTTTGCACACCACCCTGGTTGCCTAACATCCAGAGGAAGCACACCAAGGATAGAGTACCAGAAGAGGGATATCTTTGATGACGTGAGTGTAGGTACTTTAATACTTGAGAGAGAACGCTGAGTAGGCATAACCTTGGTCTGACATTTCTTAATCTCCACTCATTCTAACAGACCTCATTCACACCACTATCCTACCTCAGTGTTTGACAACTAGGGTCTCCACGGTTCTGCCCTCTATAGTCATGTAATTCCCAATAAATAGGGTATGAGTCTAAGAAAAAAAGATACATCGATGCACTAAGTGGGATGTTTTATTCCGGTTGTCAAATATTTTCACGCATTCCTTTAATTTCACCAGCAAAGTGTCACAATGTTGAATGTTATGTTATGCTAATTTGTAAAGTGCACAGCTCCTCCCTAAAGGGCTTCCCAGTGCTAAGCCTCTACCCCTGAGATATCTCCTAACAGACCAAAGGCCTTTGCTACAAACAACCAAGTCTTCAACTTCTTCCTAAAGCAAAGAGAAGTGGATGTTTTCCGTAGATGTGTAGGCAGGTTGTTCCATAGCACTTGTGCTATCGCTCAAAACGAGCATCCTCCATTCTTAGCCAGATAGATGCGAGGTACCAATACCAAGTTAGAGCCAGCTGATCATAAAGACCTAGTAGGGTTTTAGAGCTGAAGCCGGGAAAACAGACTAGACACACCCTGCTTGTTCAAAATCCAATGAGCTACGCACAGATCTTTGAACTGAATGCGCTTCTCTATCGGAAGCTAGTGCAGCTTACAAAGTAGCTTAGAGGCTGAGCAGAATGTTAGCAGATTGTAGAGCAATCTCACTGCCGCGTTCTGAACATTTTGCAGCCTGTTTTTCGCATAATTTGTTGCACCCAAATACAAGGTGTTACAGTAGTCAAAAAGAGAGGTGATTATGGACTGGATGACCATCATCCGCACCTGTGTCACGTGGTCGCTAGGGACATTGTCGACATCTTTAAGTTAGCCTGAGCCCGGTAGCCATGATGCTGCTTTTGCGCACGACACTACATCTCTTTATTTTTGCAAGACTCTGTTTATGCCTTTCACATGAGAACTCTTTGCTGTGCTCATTCTCTGCCTGTTCCTGGAGTTTAGTCTGAGCATTGTGAGCAAGGTCGATAAACATTGCCTCTTGTTATTCTGTTCTGGTCAGGCCCTAGCACTTAGACAAAACATACCAATGCAGCTGTTTTTGCTAGAGACTCGTACTTTGATATTATGGGGATGCATGTTTAGGTAACACAAATTGGAGAGGGACCTTTCCAGGGAGAAGAGCAACCCGTACCTGTGATGTAGAAATACGATCTATGGCCTGAGGTATGGGGTCTGTTGACAAAGCCCAGAGATCTTCTATTATATAATAATACTTCTGCTTACCAAGGGGAGGGTGGTTAAGCCTTATAGTCCTTTGTCCACTGTCTTTAAAAAATGACATCTCCCTTTATGATATATGGCCTTACTGCAATGCTAACTGTATTGATATTATGGATTTTGCTGCTGGTTGTCGCTCGTATACTGCATTTTAGAGCACATTAGTTAAAATAAATATTTTAAACTATCTTCTTGTCTCTGTCAGATCTTATTATGGAGAAGTACGAGAGTGTGACCGAAAAGGTGTGTCTTGTTACCGCGATTCCTGAGAGATCTGGGAGTGTTGTGTTCTGGGGTGTCTAATCATTGGTTTCTCCGTTTGTGAGTAGGAGAGCGAGTGAGACACTATAGCTAGTCGGTCCTGGGCTCGTGGGCACTAAGGTGGTAGGAAGGCTTAGCCCCTATACACCGAGGTCCCATAATCCTGCGCATAGTTCTGTGTATGTGCAGAATCCCTGCAACATGGCGCCCAACTTTTAGTCTGGTACTTATTCGAAAGACCCCTGAGTAGCACTCGTACTTGTCCCCAAAGCCCTCTCACCAATTGCCGGAGACGTCCGGGATGTGAGGGATTTACCTCCTATATTAGAGATTATAGGTTTTTCAAGCTTGGATTTTAAAAGGTTTTGTTTTTCTTCTTTACTACCCAGTGTTGCGCTACCGTTTTCCGTCTTTTCCACTCTGTTTTGATAATGGCTATTGCTGCTCATAATCGCGCAGCACTAACTGCTCATTTGACTCAAAACGGAGTCCCGGCTACGGGAGCAGACATTATCTTTGTGGTTGAAGCGAACGCTGTTTTTCGCTTCGAGGTTTTTTACTCTTCTGTTAAGTTTCCGGCGGTGGATGGGAATGATAATTTCTTTCATGAATATGAACATGCTGCGGTTCCCCGAGACTATATACCTTATCGGTCACTTGAAGGTCTGTTGTCAGCTTGGGAGCACACCATGTGGTTTAATGGCGCCCTACCTCACCCTGTTACAGACCTTTATCGGTCGACGGAGCACATGGCCCGTTTTGGCGGGACTTACACCACACCCAAATTATCGTGGTGTTACACACGCAGAGCTGCGTCAATTACATGAATCTTCAGTCCATATACACAGAAGCGTGATACAATATATGTCTCGCACTGTCCAGGCGGCTCCGGCAGGAGCCCCTCTGCAGCAACCAGGACATGGAGGCATGGCAATTAGCCCAATCATGATTAATTCAGTGATGGGGAAACGTCCTCAAAATAGAGATGATTTTTGCACCGGGCACTGCCCTCCCAGAAGCCTCCCCACTAGAGGATAGGCTGCTAACAGAACGCATCGATAAAAGAGCCATATCACTAACCTACCGGAAAATAATTAACAACCAACCGGACCCCACACAGAGCCTCCGTGAACAATGGCAGGCCAATATCGGTGAACTAGATGACACTGACTGGCAGGAAGCATTGGAATCACAACGAGAGGTGGCAATCCCCTCAAGACTAAGGCTAATGCAATTCAAGGTGCTCCATAGAACATATCTATCCAGGGTAGTATTAGCCAAAATAGGGAGGACTGATTCCCAGCTCTGCCTGTGAAAATGTGGAACCATAGGTACATTCTACCACACAATATGGGAATGCCCGGGGATTCAAACATACTGGGAAGCAATCATGAATACAATAACACAGGTCAGCGGGGCTCCGGTACTACCAGAACCCAAGCGATGTCTCCTAAACATATGGGAGGCCACAGATCTCAATTGCAAGGCCCAAGACTGGGTGACACTGGGCATGACGATAGCAAAACGCAACATCGCCAAACACTGGGGGGCACAGACAGCACCAGCATATACAGAATGGTGCAATGACATGGACTGGGCAATGGTGGCTGAAAAGGCAGTGTATGTAAATAGAGGATGTCCCAAAAAGTGGGAGCGGGTGTGGGGAGGATGGAACAAATTTAGGGGAAATATCTGTACGCCGGCACCAGGAGATCTTTTATCGGATGACAGCTAAAGACACTCGGTACCAGATGTTGGTGAAATTGTCAACGGCAATTACGAGGGAGTTGGGCATGGATGCTATAGAACTCAGTCGTGGTGTAAAACTGGAACCTTTTGTATACATGTAACTAACTGTTTTTGAGAGGATGTAACAAGTCGTACATTCAATAAAAGAATTTAAAAAAAAAAAAATAGAGATGATTTACCGTTCTGGTTAGCAGAGCGATTTGAGCAACTCGAAGCTGTATTTCCCAATACTACTCCTTTGGATAAACACAAGATACTTACAATGAGTTTACCAAAAGGTCTTATTCCCAATTTAGCAGACTGCACCACTTGGGGGAAGATGTTTGCAGTGCTGTATTCTCTATACTTTGGCACCCCTTCCATGACAGTGCTTCCAACAGTTTTTAAGAAAGTTCAGGAGGAACACGGAGCGGAGGCCGCCCTGGAGTTGGGGATGAGACTGGTTGGGGTATTCCCTATAGTCTCTGATATGATACTAGCCAATATAAAGGGGGAGGCAGTTAGTTTGCAAGTGAGTCAGCGCTTTGCAGCATTAGCTGACGTAGATAAACAACGCGAATTGCCTAAGATTATCGCTAAGGTGTATAAATCATTAGGGCGTAATAATTTGGGGATTAAACTTTTTACTCAACCGCAGAATAAACCCCCTCCTAAAAAGGAGGGGCGTCCATTCTTTCCTAAAAAGAATTGGAACAAAAATAAACAGCAACAACAGAAGCAGGGTTCGCGTGCTGCTTTGCCAACACCTGATGCGTCCGAGCGTAGGTATGATTTGCGTGACCGCTCTAAAATTAAGACGCCAGAGAGGTTTCAGGTTCCTGATCCTCGCTCTCCTCGTTCCTTACAGGACTCGTCGTATCAGCAGTCCAGTGGAGGGGAGCGTCAAGATCGTAGACAAGGCGAGACCACGCAACAACGTCGCGATCCGCCACGCCAGTTTGACGTAAAGGCCAAACCGGAGGGACAACTGCCATACCGTGCTCCGTTTAAAAAAAAAAAGTTGCGGCTTTAACAGCGAAGTATGCCTCAGACGGTGAGAACCCTGCTCCTCGATTGGAGATGGGCTGTGACACTCCTCGACAGCGCGGCGGAAGTTACCATAGTACGGGAGGTCCTCCATCCTTGTCTGGAGGCGAGAGCAACTGATACATTTATTACAGTGGAAACAGCTGATACAAGAGTTGCACCCCCTGATAGACTGATATAGTCCTCCAAATTGAAAGTGATATACAACGTTCAATTGAGGGTGTCTTTTGGGATAACCTTACCTCGTCGTACGACATTTTGTTGGCGGAGGAGGATTGGCCTCCTCCATTTGTCTTGGGCTCTTCCCGAGGCGAGGACGTGATACTTCCGAGTTTTTCGCGTTACGTCTCTGAAGAGGCTAAACAGGCTTATGCATTGGAATGGGCTTTAGCCCTAGCGCCGGCTGTGTATCGCAATCAGGTGAGCTGGGATAGAGATTCACTGGCACATGAGATCCCTTTGCGATCAATGCCACAGCCTCAGACACAATATCTAATCCAACATGAGGCTAAAGCGTCCGTTAGGGACATTTTGGCCCAGTTGGAATATCAGGGTGTAATCGAACCCTGCGTTTCATCAATGAATAATCCTCTTTTTCCGATATTGAAACCGGACGGTTCATATCGTATAGTTTTGGATGATGGAGATTTGAACAGTCATGTTCGTACGTTTGCTGTACAGAATGCCCACAGCTCTGCGTTAATAAATAACATTGTCCGAAAAAAGTATGAAACTACTTTAGACATTTCAAATAGATTTTACAGTCACAATTTGGCTCTTGAGAGCCGTGACTGGACCGCATTTACTGCGGTCGACAAACAAAAAAGATTTACAAGATTACCCATGGGCTATAAGAATAGCCCTGATGCGTTTGCTGCGCGTGTTGTCACTTTTACACAGCATTGATCCGGATGCTTTCTCTTACGTCGATGACATTTATTTGACGGATGACGAATTAATGCCGCATCTGGTGCATGTTGACCGCATCTCACTGTCATTTACAGACTTGGGGTATAAATTCAATTTTGCTAAATCTCACATCGCCTACTTGGCGGTACTATTTTTGGGTTACGAACTCAACAATGAAGGGAGGGGCTTAGCCCCCCACTTTCTGGAGAAATGTGCTCAATTGCAGCCTCCTTCCACTCTTAAGAAGTTACAATCTTTGCTGGGTTTTTTTAATTTCGGGAGGACCTACATTCCTGATTATGCTCAGCGTATCAAACCGATTTACGCGTTGATACAACCCTCTTTTTCGTCTTCCAGCTGGCTTCCGGAACATACAGAAATTCTTCGGTCTTTGCAGTCTGATCTGCTTGCGACCAACTTCTTGTTAACTCGTGACAACACAATTAACTTAGTCATACGGATTGTACCTGGTACAGTGGGTTTCACTTACCTAACATTCAATGAGGGAGATACAGTCCCCATTGCCTAGAAATCGCATTTGTACAGATCAGCAGAGATGCGTTTTTCCCCCATTGAGAAAATTCTTACGGCAGTACAGATGGCGATCCTGAAGGAACGCTCTTTGGCTCAGGGGAAACGCATTCTTATGGTATCGCCAGTGCCTACTCTAGAGGTGGTCACAAAGGCGAGCATACCGAATTCTAAGGCCTTACACCCGCGTTGGATTCAGTGGGCGAGTTCTTTGACATTGGCTGATGTCACTTTTATCTTTCACCCATCCTTGCAGACGCAGGAGTTTTTACAGTACGAACAAGTTCATCCTGCGCCACAGTTTTTGCTTCCTCTTGACCAATACAAATGTATAGTTTATACCGACGGATTTGCGCAGCCGGCCGTTGGTTCCAAACATGCTTATTCGGCCACCTGTGCTATTGTGGCGCGCTCTATGGTTGACGGTGACTTTAAGTCTTCCTTAGTCCACACACAGTCTCTTGGTGACTGCACGGCTCAGTTGGCTGAGCTGCAGGCTTTGGTATTGGCTCTCGAATTCGCTGATCCAGATGTACCTCCACTTACAGTGTGTGATTCTTTCTGTTGTGTACAGTCCTTTAATGACAATCTATTCTTTTGGTCTCAGAACGATTATCGGGACTCTAAAGGTAGCACAATAAAGCATAAAACGCTTTGGGTTCAAGTGGCAGCTCTGAAAGAAAGCTTGCCGCTCACACATGTTATACATACTCTTGGCCATCAGCGTGTGGGAGCACATGCTGTTGGTAATTCTTTGGCTGATGAGGCAGCCAAATCTGCAGTTGCCACATGTTCAGTGCAAACACAAGGAGATGATGGACGGAGCTCTGAAACTTTTAGGACACTCACCCCCAGTCACAGATCTGGGTTGAATCCATCATCGTTCTTTAGCTCACTTTGCCACCCCAGTTCAGACACAGCTATATGCAAATCAGTCTTGACCCTGTACCTCATGGGAACAGTCCAGCCCGAACTGCCAAGCCATGTCTTCCTTGGAATGGAAACAAGCATCCTGGGACCGGTTTCGGGCTAACAGCCCTCATCAGCCAGGCTAGCTTGAATCCAGTGGCAAAGTGAGCAAGGGACCCACGTCTGGGCATACCCTGCCAACTTAGGGCGAACAAACCAAACACAAGGAGATGATGGACGGAGCTCTGAAACTTTTCAGACACTCACCCCCCTGTCACAGATCTGGGTTGAATCCATCATCGTTCTTTAGCTCACTTTGCCACCCCAGTTCAGACACAGCTATATGCAAATCATTCTTGACCCTGTGCCTCATGGGAACAGTCCAGCCCGAACTGCCAAGCCATGTCTTCCCTGGACCGGAAACAAGCATCCTGGGACCGGTTTCGGGCTGACAGCCCTCATCAGCCTGGCTAGCTTGAATCCAGTGGCAAAGTGAGCAAGGGACCCACGTCTGGACATACCCTGCCAACTTAGGACGAACAAAGCAAACACAAGGAGATGATGGACGGAGCTCTGAAACTTTTCAGACACTCACCCCCAGTCACAGATCTGGGTTGAATCCATCATCGTTCTTTAGCTCACTTTGCCACCCCAGTTCAGACACAGCTATATGCAAATCAGTCTTGACCCTGTGCCTCATGGGAACAGTCCAGCCCAAACTGCCAAGCAATGTCTTCCCTGGACCGGAAACAAGCATCCTGGGACCGGTTTTGGGCTAACAGCCCTCATCAGCCAGGCTAGCTTGGATCCAGTGGCAAAGTGAGCAAGCGACCCACGTCTGGGCATACCCTGCCAACTTAGGGCGAACAAAGCAAACACAAGGAGATGATGGACGGAGCTCTGAAACTTTTCATACACTCACCCCCAGTCACAGATCTTGGTTGAATCCATCATCGTTCTTTAGCTCACTTTGCCACCCCAGTTCAGACACAGCTCTATGCAAATCAGTCTTGACCCTATGCCTCATGGGAACAGTCCAGCCCGAACTGCCAAGCCATGTCTTCCCTGGACCGGAAACAAGCATCCTGGTACCGGTTTCGGGCTAACAGCCCTCATCAGCCAGGCTAGCTTGAATCCAGTGGCAAAGTGAGCAAGGGACCCACGTCTGGACATACCCTGCCAACTTAGGGCGAACAAAGCAAACACAAGGAGATGATGGACGGAGCTCTGAAACTTTTCAGACACTCAACCCCAGTCACAGATCTGGCTTGAATCCATCATCGTTCTTTAGCTCACTTTGCCACCCCAGTTCAGACACAGCTATATGCAAATCAGTCTTGACCCTGTGCCTCATGGGAACAGTCCAGCCCGAACTGCCAAGCCATGTCTTCCCTGGACCGGAAACAAGCATCCTGGGACCGGTTTCGGGCTAACAGCCCTCATCAGCCAGGATAGCTTGAATCCAGTGGCAAAGTGAGCAAGGGACCCACGTCTGGGCATACCCTGCCAACTTAGGGCGAACAAAGCAAACACAAGGAGATGATGGACGGAGCTCTGAAACTTTTCAGACACTCACCCCCAGTCACAGATCTGGGTTGAATCCATCATCGTTCTTTAGCTCACTTTGCCACCCCAGTTCAGACACAGCTATATGCAAATCAGTCTTGACCCTGTGCCTCATGGGAACAGTCCAGTAGCAGCAATTACAAGGTCCATGACTAAAATTGATAATAACATTCTAGCAGCTATCGCTGCTACAACGGATGGGACTGCGTTCCCGCAAGGTTTCCCTTCCAAGTACTCTTATCATTTATCAACAGTCATATTCCCTTCGCTTCACTTCCATTCCGTCCGTTGGGGATCGACTGATTCCCAACGAGGACCGCAGACTTCCTTTGATCGTTGCCACGCACGAAGGCATGGCATCTGCACATGCTGGAGTTTCAGCGACGGTGTCTCTTTTGCAGCAGCGTTATTGGTGGCGTGGTCTGTGTAGACAGACTCGTAATTATGTACTTTCTTGTGACATTTGTCAATAGATTAAACCGTCCACGGTTGCACGTCCACCTCACACGCAGCTATACATCTCAAATCAACCATTTGGATGTATTTATCTTGATCACTGTCGTCCTTTGACGTCCGACACTGCCTATGAACATATTCTGGTTGCAGTGGATTTGTGCACTAGATTCCTTTGGGTTTGGCCGCAACGTAGTGCTGATGCTCAAAATGTCATTAGAGTTTTGCGTGTCTTTATCGGGACATTTGCTTGTGGTACCTTCCATTCTGACCAAGGTCCGGCGTTCGCCTCTAAGGCTTACAAGGATGCAATGCGGTTGCTGGGGGTGCTGTTGCAATTTTCTTCTCCATACAGGCCTGAGGGCAATTCTATAGTGGTGCAAATGAACCGTGACTTAAAGTAATCTTTGATAGCTAGAGTCTTAGGTACTGGCAGGGGTTGGCTGACTCATTTATATGGGGTTCAACGCGCACTAAATAATCTCCGGAGAAGATCTCTGGGTGGGCGGACCCCATACGAAATGCTCTTTGGCATCAAATTGTTTGTGCCAGACCTTGATGGTTTAGACGTTGAGGCGGCTGCCGCAACATTTGACGTAGATAACCATTGTGCTATGTTACAGGATCTACAAAAGACTCAAGACACTCTTGCTAAAGCTGAGTTGTACTCGTACGAAGACACAGCGGTGCTGATCCCAGTCACAGGGTGGCTTCCTAAAGTTGGAGATCTGGTCCGAGAGAAGATAGAGAACAAAAAAGAATTTGGTCCCTCCTACCGTGCACCAGTCCCAGTTCTTGGATTAAAGGGCACCCGAACTGTGATCTTGCCTCCATTACCTGGACGCAAGGGAAATCGCTACATTTCCATTGAACATGTCAAGTTGCACCATTTAGCCGATACTGAATAGTATGCTCAAAACCGTCCCGCAGAGAAATGTTGCACTTCCTGTGAGGTCTTCGACGGCGACTACCGTACACCAGGAGCGTGAAGTGGAAACCTCAATTGATGTGCTGCCTGTTTTGTCATCGGCTTCAACGCCTACACCTCGAAATCATGTCTCGCCGCCTATGGAGCTTACTGTGGACATTCCTGCACGTGCGCCCCAATCATCTTTTAATACTGACCGACCACCTTTGTATCGACTGGGAACTGTTGGTTATTACATGGACAGAGACAACTTTTCTTTAACTTCATCGTCCTCGTCATCGAATTCTACTACGGCGGAACCCCCCACTCGTTTCTTCATTTTCTTTGCCTGGTTTCGCAGAGTTTATTTGGTTCCTCCTTGGACCTATATTTGGATGGTACTAACAATGGTATTTCTCTTCATGTGGATTGAATTTGTGACTGTCTTTTTCAAGGTAGTTCACAAACACGGAAGAATAAGTTTGTCTACTTTTCTGGCCATAATCTATCTGACCCGAGATCCTATTATTATAAATTGAGTGCACAAACACACATGAAATTCATGCTGACCCATACTAAATTGGTATATTCTTCGACTTTCATAACGAATTTATCCTTAAAAGGTTATGATTATTGGAAAGACACGATTGGTTTAAAATCAATATGGGGTACCAAAAATTGGCAGGTACATGGAACTGAATCATTGCATTGTGCGTGTTTGATACCATCACAGCTGTTGTTCCTGAATCAGACTGTGCAACAAACTACATGTTTTGGTTTAGCTACTGCTAAAAATCTACATTCTCTCTCGTTCCCGTCATTAGCTGCTTATGACGACTGGCAGCAGTATACAAATTATTCTCTAGAGGAATTACATAGGTTGGTCCAAAATGGTATCTTTAATTTGTCCGCTATTACTCCCTTGGGATGGTTAATATGACCACTCGTTACTAATGCTTGCCAGTTGCGTTTTTTAAGTTCAACCGGGGGGTTTATGCTAAGTAGACCTGACCCTCGCTTTCCACAAACACATACAGTTACTACATATTCTGTGGTAAATTGTGTCAACAGTGGTTGGGACAGTCATCGTTATCATCTGTGAAACAACATCTCTCACGTTTAAATGGAGACATTGATCTGGCAGATTTCCTTTTAGGTCCCAGGTCTCCTCGTCCGAAACGTTTTGCTTATGCAGCATATAATGAAATCTGGAAACTGTCCCAAATGGAAGCAGCTTTCCGATTGCGACAACTGGATCAGGACAATTTGTGTAAAGTTTTGGATGTTGTAGACAACAGCATTAATACTTTGTCTTCTCGTATTTACACTTTGGACAATATTGTTTCATCTGTTATTGACATTGTGCAGAATGATGTGTCTGTTTTGTATCATGGTCAAAATCAGTTGCGCTCTGTAATGCAATTTGGCTGGACTTTATAAACATTGAAAAATGGGAAGGTCCCTTGGAATTATTTGAACACAACTGCCCTGTTTTTACCTTTTAATTTGACCGATAAACAAAAGTTTATGTCAATGAAAGATTCAACATACACCTTGTTACATATTGAGAAGTTAGAACAACTGCCATTTTCAATAGCAGAGACAGATTCCTCTGTATGGGTAATCCATGGGGTTATTTCTTTGCCCATTTCCTTTTTCAATTTACTGCATGTATGAAACATTATCTGATAGGGTGATTTGAACCCCTGGGTAGTACTTTTTGCACGAAATGTGGTCTGTACTGTTTATGTTTCACTGTCTACGTGAAGATAAGGAGGTTTTCCTGACAGGGGAGGACTGTGATTCTACAGTGGGACACGCGTTCGTCTGTACACGAGTTCAGCTTCACTGCGCTTGCAACGTATCAGCGCCCAATTTGGCCTGTTTTCTAAAAAGAACACCAGTTCCCTCAATAATTCCCACGCTCTCTTTGCTTTCTAACTGTAGTTATCTTATCCTGAATAACCACAACTGCTGCGGGTTACGGGTAGGAATTCCGTATATAGTAACGGTTTCTGAAAGAGTTACTTGTTGCAGCAGTGTTCTTTTTCCTCCCTCGCATGGGATTGTAGATAGCTCTCTGTGGCCTTCCATTCCCACTTTGAAAACAGACTTCAATAAACTAAGCAGACTCAAAGCGCTATTGTTTCAACAAGAGGTCGCTCTCACTTCTCCTCAAGAGACCTTCGAATTGCAGGTGGCTAGAACATCTAGTGAGATTCAGTCACTGCTGAATACGAATCTCCCACTACATTTTGGGGAACTGATTCACCAAATCTTTAATGTGTCTGATACTGAAGGCCTTGCACATTTTTTTAAACTCGTAGGTTCTAGCCTTGCTTCATCTTTTCAGATGATATTTGGAGTAATACCGGTCTTTATACATTCTATTTTTTCCAGCGCCTTCTGAGGTTTTCCACTTATCCTCCTGCTGGCGTTTGGCGTGCTGGTACTTCTGCTCCTGTTACGCAATGGATGCCCATCCTGTGGTTCTACACAGACCAGGCCAATGGCGCCTATACCGTGAACGAATGTAGCAACTTTTTGGATGCTTGCCATTGGCAACACTGAGTGTGAGCTATGGGCTTATCTTTCGATTTGCTTACTTCACTTGCGTGCAACCTGTATTCTACTGCCGACGGTGCCCTTTCTATTGGGCCTTGGATATCTGCCTCTCCACAACATCAGGCGCTGACCCGGATTATGATCTGTTGGTGGGTCCCTTGCTGGCCCATGACCGAGACTGTTCTGGTGACGCCCGTATGATGCGTGCGGCTGCACTTGGAGTGTTGGCATGTTGGAATACCTGTGGCGCTGCACAACGCAGGAGAGTTTCGTCGAATATCACGCAAGTTGCCCTAGTCTGCTGCTGGATGCACAGGATTACGAGGAACATGAATGTTCGTTCGCTCTGCTGAATTGGAGGGCATCCCTCTTTTTTGTTAACGACAATGATGCCCTTTTGGAACGCCTTGCATTCAATGGTGCGCATGATCTTTTGAATTTTTCTGACTAAACTACAGAGATATATATATATATATATTCACAAAAGTTTGCCCTGAAGCAAGGACGCAACTTCCCAGCTGAGTTGCTTTTCAAAAGCCTTTATTGTAGAAAACCGGCATTTTCAGCTCCAAACATTATCAAAATCCTGACGCGTTTCAGAGCCCCCAGGCTCTTTCTTCAGAGGATGACACTGCCAAACTGAAATGCAAGGTAGGCACCATTAACTGCATGCATATTATATACAGCCCACGTGGGCTTCTCATGTGAGTCACGATTACAGCATGCTGGTACCTGTAGTTTAAAGTCCAAGCAGATTGTTCCCCATGTGGGTTCAGTTTAGAAAACAGTATCCTTTCTTTTAAACGAATAAAATGTCACAGTGGGTTTCGGAATGAAATCCCCAGTTTTCTTTTTCTTTAACTCGGCTGCGCCTAAAGGTCATGAATGTTCAAACCTCTCTGGCCCCATTTTGACTCCATGGTGAGGCATCCTTCTCGGCATCCTTCTCGGCCAGGCTGCCGAGTATAAATCCACAAAAGTTTGCCCTGAAGCAAGGACGCAACTTCCCAGCTGAGTTGCTTTTCAAAAGCCTTTATTGTAGAAAACCGGCATTTTCAGCTCCAAACATTATCAAAATCCTGACTCGTTTCAGAACCCCCAGGCTTGCTTCAGGGTATATATATATATATATATATATATATATATATATATATATATATATATTTTTGGATGGTTGAAACCTGTTTGTCTATGCATTACAACCTGGCCAAGGGGAGGGTGTCACGTGGTCGCTAGGGACATTGTAGACATCTTTAAGTTAGCATGAGCCCGGTAGCCATGATGCTGCTTTTGCGCACGACACTACATCTCTTTATTTTTGCGAGACTGTTTATGCCTTTCACATGAGAACTCTTTGCTGTGCTTGTTCTCTGCCTGTTCCTGGAGTTTAGTCTGAACATTGTGAGCAAGGTCGATAAACATTGCTTCTTGTTATTCTGTTCTGGTCAGGCCCTAGCACTCAGACAAAACATACCAATGCAGCTGTTTTTGCTGGAGACTCGTACTTTGATATTATGGGGATGCATGTTTAGGTAAGACACACTTGGAGAGGGACCTTTCCAGGGAGAAGAGCAACCCGCACCTGTGATGTAGAAATACGATCTATGGCCTGAGGTATGGGGTCTGCTGACAAAGCCCAGAGATCTTCTATTATATAATAATACTTCTGCTTACCAAGGGGAGGGTGGTTAGGCTTTATAGTCCTTTATCCGCTGTCTTTATAAAATGACATCTCCCTTTATGATATATGGCCTTGCTGCATTGCTAACTGTATTGATATTATGCATTTTGCTGCTGGTTGTGGCTCGTATACTGCATTTTAGAGCACATTAGTTAAAATAAATATTTTAAACTATCTTCGTGTCTCTGTCAGATCTTATTATGGACAAGTACGAGAGTGTGAGCGAAAAGGTGTGTCTTGTTACCGCGATTCCTGAGAGATCCGGGAGTGTTGTGTTCTGGGGTGTCTAATCATTGGTTTCTCCGTTTGTGAGTAGGAGAGCGAGTGAGACACTATAGCTAGTTGTTCCTGGGCTCGTGGGCACTAAGGTGGTAGGAAGGCTTAGCCCCTATACACCGAGGTCCCGTAATCCTGCACATAGTTCTGTGTATGTGCAGAATCCCTGCAACACCTGGAAATGGAAGAAACCAATGATAATTGAAAGGCTTCTGAGGGTGCCAAAACAGACAGCAGTCAGCGCTTTGACTTGTGGCTTGAAAGATGAGCCATCAAACCAAACACCCAGATTTTTTACAACAGATTTTCGGCTTGTGAGGGGGGACACCAGCACACTGTCCCACCAGTCACCTCCCTACACTTGTGAGTGTTTACCTAAAAAGAGAATCTCCACTTTGTTGGCATTCAACTTCAAAGTTAGAAGGCATCTAATTGGCAACAGCTATCACAACGTTCTGAAAATTGATAGCACCACCTTCAGACCCACAGACAATGATATAATGAGCAGGGTATCATCTGTGTATACCAGAGAAATCCCAAAAGATTTCACCACATCAGCCAATGGTTTTACAGAAATATTAAAAAAGGGTGGGACTCAGAACAGATCCCTAAAGAATGTCCTATTCTAAGGTTATTTTAGTAGATGTACAGGGTGGAGATATCACCTGAAAAGATCGATCTTTTAAGAAAGATGCAAACCAGGCCCATGCTATGCCCTGGACCCCATTCTCGAGTAATCGCCGTAACAGCACCTCATGGGACACCGTATCAAAAGCAGCACTTAAATCTAATCGAATAAGCTATTCAGAGTCTCCCTCATCAGCATTTTATTGCAGGGCCTCAGTCACTTTAAGAAGGGCAGATTCAGTACTATGGGCAGGTCTAAATCCATTCTGCGAGGGGGCTAACAGCTGATGCTTCTCTAAGAAGTCCATCAAAACATTATTCATGTCTTTCTCCATCACTTTAGCCAGAAAAGGTAGGAGAGAGATGGGTTGATAACTTTGGAATTGCTTTATCGTGTTTCCACGCAGTAGGCAGCACAGTAGTGGACATAGAGATATTAGCTAGATTTACAAATATGGCAATGAGAAACTCCTTCACTTTAAACATCAGATCTGGTTTGATCCGGTCGTCAGGGGAGCCAGACTTTACTTTACACATAAGGGATTCAAGAGAAATGTCAGCCAACAATTCAAAGTCCACCAGGCCATCCCTCTGTGGCATGCTCCCAATCTTTGGAAAATACATCAAGCATCAGACCTGAGGTTATCACCAGGAAAATGAGCATAAATGAATGGACATTAATCTTGTACATCCCTCATTCTTTCTGTCTCCTGGAAATTCCTCACAGTGAAAATATAAGACACTGCATTGTTTTCAACATATCTTTTTATATCGCTTGAGGCACCATAGAATGTGCCATATTGCAGCTCTGCAATTATTAAGTGGCATTGGCAGTCAAGTAATGGTACCACTGCACATTTCATCTCTTCGGATTAAGGACTAACGCAGTGGCGGCCGGCACCGCTCGCGGATAGCGGGGCGGACGCTGGGGAGGGGACGGGTGGGGGGGCGCGCGGGGCACACTGTAAAAAAAAAAAAGAATAATAAAATAAACACTTACCTTGCCGCCGGGTCCCGCGTCTCTGCTTCTGCTCTCCTGCGTCCGATTCCATGAACAGGAAGCACAGGCTAGGCTCCCCTGACCAATCACAAGTGAGCGCCGTGACAGGGCTGGAAGGGTGGGCATGTTCTTCATGCAGACTGTAATGCAGCCTGCACAGAGAACAGGTAAAGTGCGCATGACTGTTTTCGGCGGCCCGAGAGGGCTGTCCAAACAGTAATTTTGCACTTAGGAGGGTTCTACCACTCCTCCACAGCTCTGCAGCCGCCCCCTCATGCAAAGCTGCCACAGCAAGAGGACCCAAAAAAATGATAATAACATTAGGTCATTATCATTTTATTTTTTCCTTTTTTTTTTACTGCTGCAGAGCAGTGGGGAGATGCTACTCCGCCTTAGCGGAGGAGCCGCCATGGACTAACGGTGGAATTACCCCAGGGGTATTAAACTTGAGTTCTGTGATTTTCAGGCACATCTCTGTAGCAGGCGCTCTGCTCTGGGATTTCATGCTCTTGCTAAGGGCCGGGCTCTTGTTTGTAAAGGTGACAAACTTAAAGACACCACTGGTTCATCCTTCAGAACCAAAGATAAAAAAGAAATGCATGCGGCCCTACTGCACCAAAAGAATAACAGTTTGCTATTTATATAGCATTGGTTGTCACATTATTGTGGCTTCATGGCACGTTACATCACAGGTGTTACTGTCACCCAGATTAGTGGTCCTCCTGTGATACTCTCAAAGGATCAAAAGCTGCGTCTCCGCTGTTGCAATCTAATTTGCAGTTAACACAGGTATCTCGGCAACCCATGGTTATCGCGATATACTATTTTTAATTGCTTATTATTTCTCTCTTCCGAACAAAAAAATAAAAATAACGAAACCGTGCGATCTCTATTCCTATTTTTTCTGGTCGTGCTGTACAGATACATGACAGTGGCTCCTTCGGCTCCACTCCTTTTATCCAAAGAACACGCCGGTAAATATGGGAGGAGAACATCTCTCTACAGACTTTATTTTTAAGGGCTCACAAAACATTTACTTAAGGAGTGAAATGTGATAATTTTCAGATGGGTTATAAATAATTTAACGCATTTTTAAAACAGTTAAAATAAAATGCATGGGATGATACAAAATATATTTTTTAAATCAAATAATATTTGTATTTCCAAAATTGGCATGAATCAAACCGAACGTTGTGTAGATACTGCCTTTACCTACAAGGTTACAGCTCAAGCTGTTGTACACTTTTAAAGATAGCTCAAATTTACTGGAATGCACCAGACTCGATTTTGTGTGTTTTTATAACAGAAGAATGCACTTAGCCTCAAAAGAAGGCAGAAGGAATATATAGTTGCATTAAAGTGGCAAATATTCTTTGAGAAATAGGCTGGAGGTTAATGGAAAGACTTTGCATCGTTAATCTGTTATTTAATTGCTTGTATAGATCGCGAGGAAGAAAGGCTGCGTATTCCAGCCTGAGCAATGAGGCTTCATTGCATAAAAGTGTTTCGATAGCGTAATGGGGGGCATTTAGCACCAGGTGTGTGAACACTAAGACATCTTCTTGAATTTGAAAGGTACAGTTCCCCATGAATGGCCAAATTGGACAAACAAGTTCATTGTTTTTGTGAGCACATTCCTTTGTTGTGGTGCCACTCAATACAACATATGATTTTTTCTTTGTAAAACTTTGATGCCCGCCTCCATGATAAGCATCTCGTGCAGGCTGGAGGTTTGATAGCGAATCAGCAGCTGTGCAGCATTGGTGAAAGTATTTTTTTAAAAAGCGCATTATGATGCAGCCAGAGGCAACGTCTGTGCTGCTGTACAACATGACTACAAAATATTTTCAATGCCAATATCTCTCTCAGAGGCGAGAACTATTGGCTTTACCAATGCTTGTTGCTGATGCTGTGCAGAATGTTTAAAGGGGAAAAATGCACGCTGACACGGCAATGTAATTTTGTAGGAGCTATTTTTTTTTTACCAATCAGGTTGATTGGTAAAAAAAAACTAAAGAATGAAAACGAAGTAGCACAAACGTGGGTTTTTTTTTTTTGGGAGACTTTGGCAGCAATTTGCTACCTGGCCTCCAAATTTTTTTATAATAAACTAAACTTGTGGGACAATAGAGCCAACCAATAGTAAGCAATGAGTGGGTTTTAAGTCCACTGTAAATTATAGGTAAGCCCCCAATAGATCTTTTGCAACCAGACAGCTTGCGCTGTCTTGGAGGCGAGCTGTAAAAATGTCCATTCATATCTTGGAATTGTGTGTCTAATAAGCTACTCACTTCAGAAGTGTTGTTAACTAAAGACAGTAGGGCACATATAAAATTGTGTAAAGGTGTTGTAGTTCAGCTCTAGACTGCTGGTGAAGCAATATTGTGGTACCGAAATACAGTTGTGCTGTCACACGAATGCCATCTACAGGAACCAAGTGCAAAATCTGGCATATTTTCACACTTTGTTGTACCTCTAAAGTAATGTTTTTTTGCAAAGTGCACTGCTTGTATGTGGAGCTACAATAATCTGGAAACATCAAAGCAGTGTACAAAGATGATCCGTTACTTTCAGCACTGTGACACTTAAAGGCGAACCAGACCAATACGCACATCAAGATGCAGCATTGAAGAACTGAACTGCAAAGTTTGACAAAGAACAAGTATATGATCTATTGGGTGGCACCACAACAGAGGAATGTGCTCACAAAAACAATGAGCTTGTTTGTCCAATTTGACCATTCATGGGGAACTCTACCTTTCAAATTCAAGAAGATGTCTTAGTGTAAACACACCTGGTGCTAAAATATCCCCCTCCCTCCCATTATGCTACTGAAACACTTTAATGCAATGAACAGGGGCGGCTCCTCCATTGGAGCAAAGGAGCATCGCCCACTTAAGTGCCTCCCAAAGCCCCAGAGATGAAAAATAAAATGGTAATTCATTACCATTTTATTTTTCATTCTCCCGTTCTGAACAGAGCGTCAGGACGGGTGGGGCCTGCTGAGTGACAGCAGGGAGGAGTGGCGGGCAAAGGGCTGCTTTTGCACTGTTTAAAGTGCGCATGTCCCTTTGGCCGGCCGTCTTGCGATGGCCAGCCACACATTCACACTTTAAACCTCTCATCTCAGCTGTCTTAAGACAGCTAGGTTGGGGGCAAGAGCAAGCATTCAGTTCTCTCTGGAGCGCCGACAGAGGCTGCTCCCACCAATCAGGGCACTGCTCGCATGCTGGTTAACAGCACGTGAGCAAGCCAGGATTGGATGAGGGAGTTTGCTGGGTTTTTTTTGCCCGCTCCCCCTCCCTCAGTAGATGCCAGCCACCACTGGCAATGAAGTCTCATTGCTCAGGCTGGAATACTCAGCCTTTCTTCCTCGCGATGTATATAAGTAATTAAATAACAGCTTGATGGTGTAAAGTCTTTTCATTAACCTCCAGCCTATTTCTCAAAGAGTACTTGCCACTTTAATGCAAATATATATTCTTTCTGCCTTTTGAGGCCAAATGTATTCTTCTGTTATAAAAGCACACAAATCGAGTCTGGTGCATTTCCATAAATTTGAGCTATCTTTAAAAGTGTACAACACACTTGAGCTATAACCTTGTAGGTAAAGGCAGCATCTTCACAATGTTCAGTTTATTTCAGTTTAATTCATGTTAAGTTTGGCAATACAAACATTACGTGATTTAAAACAGATATTTTGTATCACCCCTGCATTTTTCTTAACTGTTTTTAAAAATGCATCAAATTATTTATAACACATCTGAAAATTATCACATTTCACTCCTTAAGTAAACGTGTTGTATAACCCTCCCTAAAATCCCTCAGACATACTACGATGCCTTTGAGACATCCATATCGACAGACGAAATTGCCGAGGCAATCCAGCAGCTGGCAAGGGGTAAGACCCCGGGGGCAGATGGATGGTCCTTAGTGCTTTACGTAACATTCAGCTTGCAACTGACACCACGCTTATATCGCCTCTACCAAGAGGCGTTCAATCGTGGTGCCCTACCACCATCCCTCCAAGAGGTAGTACTTGTAGTACTGCTTAAGCCCGGCAAAGCCCCTCTGCAGATGAGCTCATATTGCCCACTGTCCCTCCTGAATTTGGACTATAAAATACTGGGCAGAGTGCTGGCCAACAGACTTCTTGAAGTGGTGCAGCTGCTAGTGCACTCTGACCAGAATGGTTTTATTCCAGGCCGGAACACAGCCTTAAATCTTCATCGTCTCTTCAAACTGCTGTATTGGGCACGAACGGAGGAGGACCCGATGTGGATAGCCTCCTTGGATATCGAGAAAGCTTTTGCCACCCTGGGCTGGGACTATATACACGTGGTTTTCGCAGGATATGGCATGGGCCCACATTTTCTGCGGTGGGTAAAGCTGCTGTATACCGCACCGTGTGCGCGGGTGAAGACAGGCCGGATCATTTCCAAATCCTTTGAGATAGAGGACAGCCCAGTCTAGTGCCATGCTCTATCACCAATTATTTTCGCCCTGGCCATGAGCCCTTGGCGTGTGCGCTCCGCAGTCATGCTGTTGACTGGGGCATCAGGGCTTATGGTCAATGGCACATAGTCTCACTATATGCAGACGATGGGCTGGTCGACCTACGTGGCCAACAGACAATTCTACAGGACTTGATGGGCCTGCTCGACAATCACGGGCGCATCTCAGGCTTGAAGGTAAATTGGATGAAATCATTACTATTTCCAAGGACTCCTCTAACCGCAGGTCGGGCTTACCAAACACCCCACTCGCCTGGACCTGTGACTCTTTCAAGTACCTGGGTGTGCAAGTTTACTACGCACAAAAAGACTTGATAGAAGGGAATTTGGGTAGTGTGATCTGCAATGCCCGCGCTACACTTCCATTCTGGACTGGGCTACCCTTATCCCCCATGGGCCTCATTGCAATATCTAAAATGATCCTACTCCCTAGACTTTTGTATTTCTTCTCAGCCCTCCCCTTTCATCCCCCTTGCAAATTATTTAGAGATCTGAGGTCACTCCTCACATCCTTGGTTTGGGGCAATTTCAGGGCCAGGGTTGCCCTCTTGAAGCTCTACCTTCCTGTCTCGGAGGGAGGCCTTGGGGCGCCCAACTACGAACATTATTATGCGGCAGCACCTCTTCAATAGCCCATGCGCTGGTTGGCTGGCCGCAACCTCGCCAAATTGGACCCGTGGGCCCTGGTCCTCCGGCAGCCTGAAATGTTGGAGTGGCTGTTCGGTTCCAAAACATCCGCACTGAGGATGCAGGGGGATATCTTGATGGCAGCGGCCCATAGAAGCTGGAGGAGTTATGTACTAGGCGAAAATGGAGACCCTCCTTACGCCCCAGAGCTCCCTCTTCATATAACACCCAGCACATATACCTGCCTCAAGAGGCCGGAACTGGCGGAGTGGGCAGCTGCTGGCATAGACACCTGGGGCGACCTATACACAGACTCAAACTTGAGCGATTTTGAAACACTGTCGGATGATTACGGGGTGTCTTCTGGGACTTTCTTGCTGTATGCAACACTCACGCGTCAGCTGTCGGGAACGTGGATTAACTCACAAACCGAACCTACAACTTCTAACTCGCTACAGATACTCCTCACACATGGAGCAGGCAGGAAGGCGATAACTATGATATATAATTCCCTACGGCCGGATGCATCACTCATGCTGGCGCCACTGCGTGAGTACTGGGACTCGGCACTAGCAGTCTTGCTCACAGACCTACAATGGCTGCAATGCATCAGGGTTCCCAAAGTGATATCCACAAACGTAAAATAATGTGTAAACCTCGGCACTCTAAATCAATTCAAATGTCAATTCATAAAACTTCGGCAAAGACAAATTCAAAATATCGGAAAGAAGTCAATTCAATTTCTACTATGTCAATTTTAATGTCTAAAAGTCACCAGATCTTAAATCACAAATTTCTAATTTACAACATAGTGACAATATAATTGGGAAATAGAATGCTTGATGCAAAAGTCCTTTTTGGGCGTTGAACCGGCAGCCGACACGTGTTTCGTTTCTTTGAAACTTTTTCAAGGCTTCAGTCATAGGATTTCATAGATGGTGCTCACAATGGACGTCAGGGTGTCCAGATCTCTGATGTACCAGTCATCTTTTCTTCTCAAATTCTAGATGTATAAAAGTTCTCTGTTAAAGGAAGAACATGTCACGTAATGTATGTGTACAGTCCAAGGATCACTATTTAATTATATACCATCGCAAGATCATGGGCTATAGTATGCCCTTCATTGTTAGTGTTGGCTCACAACGTTGTTCTCCCAATTTTCTTGTGCAAAACATCGTTTTGCACAAGAAAATTGCACAAGAAAATTGGGAGAACAACGCCGTGAGCCAACACTAACAATGAAGGGCATACTATAGCCCATGATCTTGCGATGGTATATAATTAAATAGTGATCCTTGGACTGTACACATACATTACGTGACATGTTCTTCCTTTAACAGAGAACTTTTATACATCTAGAATTTGAGAAGAAAAGATGACTGGTACATCAGAGATCTGGACACCCTCACGTACATTGTGAGCACCATCTATGAAATCCTATGACTGAAGCCTTGAAAAAGTTTCAAAGAAACGAATCACGTGTCGGCTGCCGGTTCAACGCCCAAAAAGGACTTTTGCATCAAGCATTCTATTTCCCAATTATATTGTCACTATGTTGTAAATTTGAAATTTGTGATTTAAGATCTGGTGACTTTAGACATTAAAATTGACATAGTAGAAATTGAATTGACTTCTTTCCGATATTTTGAATTTGTCTTTGCCGAACAGTTTTATGAATTGACATTTGAATTGATTTAGAGTGCCGAGGTTGACTACATTATTTTACATTTTTACTGGGACCCTTTGGGTTCTAGTATTTTGGCACCTTAGGTAGTGGGGTGCTGTCTTTTTAACCTTGAGGGGCACCAATACTTGGCTATATACACTGAATGCACTAAAAGAGCAGATGTGCTACCAATTAGACCACCACTGCCATTGTAAATATTGATATCCACAAATGCCAGACTAAAATACACACAATTCAATTATCTTCATCACACAAATCTAACTCCACACAGGCTGGCGCAAATGTATGCTACATCTACCGACATATGCCCCCGCTGCCAGAGTCCAGAGGCCACATTTCCCCATATGGTCTGGTCATGCCCTCAAATAGCGACATACTGGGCAGACATATCCACGATACTGTCTTAGGCAAAGGAAACGGTGCTCACACCCAGGGGAACACACTTCATATTAGGCATAACAAAACTAAATACTCGTCGCAAGAATTTAAATACATTTTTGGACCTGGCACTCTGCTTGGCCAAGCACAGACTGGCCATGACCTGGAAATCGGCAGCAACGCCTTGTATTACCACATGGCTTGCCGACCTCCGCAGGGCACTGGTGGCAGAGCACGAGACCCTCCAATGCATCGTGTCACACACGCCCTCCTCTACTACTCTAACTTATGTGGAGACAAAATTAAAGTCGACTGGTAGCACCCCGCAGCAGGACCTTGACAAAGCAAAAGGCTCCCCATGCCCCTGTACGTCAATCCAGTCACACGTGGAATACCCTACACTGTTACGAGTCACACATCACTCACATCAAACCTGTCTCATACCCATGACGCTAGATAAATAAACGTATTAGGATGCAAGCAGAATTATGCCTAGCAACAGCAGACGCTGTGTACACACCTCATTTTAAAGAAAAGCGATTAATAAATGTTTAGTGTAAAGTTACTATTTTTTGCATGCAATGGTATGACCCAGTAAAGCCATCAATGTTCTAATACTGGGATACTTGTCGATATAATGATGCATGTAAACATTTCTGTAGCTATACACTTTTTGTATCTGATTAGATGAAAATATGCACGCTACATAACGCTATGCTTAAATGTTCACATTTATGAAAACTAATAAACAGCATTAAAAAAAAAAAGTAAACGTTTTGTGAGCCCTCAAAAATAAAGTCTATAGAGAGATATTCTCGTCCGCATTTACCAGCGTGTTCTTTGGATAAAAGGAGTACCGCCGAAGGAGCCACTGTCATGTATCTGTACAGAATGCCCAGACAAAAATAGGAATAGAGATCCCACAGTTTCGTTATTTTTATTTCTTTGTTCGGTAGAGAGAAATAATAAGCAATTAAAAATAGTATATTGCGATAACCATCGGTTGCTGCGATACCTGTGTTACCTGCAAATTAGATTGCAACAGCGGAGACGCAGCTTTTGATCCTTGAAGAGGATCACAGGATGACCACTAATCTGGGTGACAGTAACACCTGTGCTGTAAAGTGCCATGAAGCCACAATAATGTGACAACCCAGGCTATATAAATAGCAAATTGTTATTCACTTTGGTGCAGGGTACGGTCACATGCATTTCTTTTTACCTTTGGTTCTGAACAATGAATGTCTAGAGTTATACAGCATAGGCTGTACCAACAAGGTTGAAAAAGTAAAGACTACTATTGAAGTAAGTGTTATCATGCACTGCATTTACCATTATGCATTGGGGCAAATTGAGTGCTAGGTGGTGGGGCAGTGTGCTCCCATCCTACTTCCGAATGGAAAGTGCATGCTTTCTATCTCCCATTCTTCTTCTCGCCATTGCACGCCTGGGCACTGTGACACAAGTGAGGAAGAAAGCACAACTCTGTATGCTCACTCGCAACATCAAAATGCTTCTCACATTGTCCACTCTGCACTTTAACACTCTTCCAATCAATCATTTCCCAACAGTCTAGCTTGCTACCCATCTAACAATGCATTTCGGACCATCTAATAATGTTCTTCGACACCTCATCAGTGGTATGCCACACTTTATAAGCTCAACTACAATACGATGCAATTTGTAAATTATGTTTTTATGTGCAGGTCAGGCTTGCACTTTTCAGGGAAATGTATGGTGGGTTATCGATTGACCACTTTGACAAAGAGAGGCCATCCTAGTTCCCATGTTCCTACCCTAAAACACCTTTAGGAAGGACACAGGGAAGTAGGGTGGAGCTTTTGGGATGCAGAGGCTTTTGTTTTTTGGAAGAGACTGCGAAGAGCAGTGTGCGGGATTAATTAAAGGTACGATACTTCACTAGCCCGTGTCTGAGTTGTCATTCTGAGGCCGGTCTGTCAATGTTACTGCTGGCGACAAAAGGTGTAGAAATAGCCCTGCAGACTCATGCCCTACTTGGAGGGACCATCGTACCCAAATACAGCAGAGCAGCGGTAAGGCAACCCCCCCCCCCCCAAACTGCCAGAGCCCCGTCCTGCAACCCGGCAGCCGCCACTGTGACCGAGCAAGAGGGTCCAGAACAGTCCCACCCATAGAAGGCCATCTTCGATTGGGCAGGAAAGCGCATTGGAGGCATCCATCATGGATTGGACTGAAAACAGACCCAAATACATGGCAGCTATTTTAGATTGGGCAGAAAGCCCACAGAACAGCCACATAAAGCAACCTGCCTCCATGAATGAAAGGCCTGATTCACCCAAGCAAGCAACCAAAGTAGAGCCGAAACAGACCCAACACACAAATGACCAGTATGTCTCAGGACAGGAGAACCAAAAATGATGAGGCAGCCTTCCTAAATCCACCAACACCATTCAACACAACAAAAGGCTAAGCGTGGGCGCCAGATAGGCAGACTGGATTGAAAAGTTGGATGACTTTGTCGACACACTGTAACAGGCAAAAGATGCAACGATAATGAAATTCAAGGAAGAAAAAATAAAACTCCCAAAGGAAGAAGTGGCCACATATCAGAAAGTGAAGGACGCACTCACCAAGAAATTAAACCCAACACCCAATGTGGAGTACAAGAGGTACACCTTCAACAAAGCACAACAACAACCGGGAGAGACGATAGACGAATTTGCGGAGCATCTAGAAGCACTCTTTAAGCACTGCAAATTCAGTGAATTCAAGGCGAGGAAGCCATGCGACTCAGGATAATCAACAGATGTCAGTCTGACTAATTCCGAAGATGCATGCTCATCGAAACACACACACTGGACAAGATGCTAATTGCAACTTATGAATGAGCTGAAAGACAAGCAGCCGCAGTGGAAGTAGGAGCTACTCATAAAGAGACGGTACTTGCCTTAAAGAGCAACAACCAGACAAGCGAAGACCAGCACAGGTCTGTATCCAATGGACCAACACCTGCATTCTATGGATGTGGGTTGTCCTACCTATGAATAGGGAAGTGCACAGCCCTAGGGCAGACCTGCAAAGGATACGGGAAAGAAAATCACTTCAAGTCCGTTTGCCGAGCGCAGGACAGGTGGGGGAATTCTATCAGACACATGACTAAAGAGAAAACAGAAGACAAACGCAGATACCGTCACAGTTCGAAAGACAAAGGGAGGCCCCATGTGGGGAACATTGAGTCCAAGCCCACACGATGACTCACCACCTCGTCATCCAGCCAGTGAACCCTGTCACCATCAAATGACAGTGATGAAGAATGATACCTCCTAATGATATCCACACATGAACCGGGAACTCATCTGGCTACCATCAATCTGAGGATGGAAGACCAGGCAGGAGAGTTTGTGGTGAACAGTGGTGCATCAGTAAACATAATAGGAATACAAAAACTAACGCGCCTGCCACACAAACTGCAACTAAGCGAGACCCGTCAGAAAATTTACACTTGGATAGGAAAGAAACCACTGAAATGCTCAGGAAAATTCACAACAACACTCAGACAATGGGGGATGAAAAACAGCTGCCAAAATCTACATACTAGAAAGGACGACATCTGCAACCAATGCCCTGTGCGTGGCAACAGCGGTAAGCCTAGAATTAGCAGAGATACACCATGCCAGCGAGGAGATACAACCGGTTAAGTCAGCAGGAACAGCAGGCAAATGCCCAGTAGTCCACCTGAGAGTGAATGACCACTCAATACCATTCATCATTGACAGTGGAGCTTCTATCAACGTGATGCCCTCAGTCAGATTCATAGAACTCACACTGACCCCAAACCTAAAACAATCAGATGTCCAAGTGTACACCTGTGCTGCATCCATCCCATTACACAGCCTAGGGTCATTCAAAGCAACCGTGCGACACAAGACAATGGCTATTAAAACAACCATTCATGTGCTGCAATGGAAAGTGTCAGGCAAACTACTGCGCCAGGTACAACCCTCGTGTTTCACTGGGTTCTGCCCCTGCATTACTCCTGGATTTTTTACTTTTCTGATCACCTGGTTTTTGAACTTTTTACTGTGGGTGAGTCTCCCTATCAGTGTCTCGCCCACAATAATCACATAGCAAATTGACTGTGTGTGTTTACCGCCAGTGTCTGCCTTTTAAGATAAAGCAGCTGCGATGCAGCAAGGTTAAGGGACACTTGGCCGGTTACATGTGAACATGTGTGCACACGCATGTGGGCTGTGCGTGGTAGACTACTGTTGTGCACAGCCTGATAACAGCGCACTGGTAGTCTGGTGCATTGGGGACTCTGCAGGATTAGGTATTCACCTGGGATAGGCCTTATGAGGGTAGTGTACACTAACAGGGGAAGTCAGTGTGCTTTACTGTTTTATCTGTAGTAGCACCCCATTATACACATAGGGAGAGAACTGCCTTAGAGTATAGTTTCACTCCCTCTTAGCCTACAGAGACCATTGACATCTTGCATTGGAGTGTAACCTGTGCGAGGAAACCAAATAAGTAACTTCCAAAATGATAACTGTTCATCTTATGGGTCATCCAGAGTTTCCATATTCTTCTGGCTCAGCTCAGTATCAGAGCCCAGGCCTTGTGTCAACGTGCTGGGCCCAGTTAATTACATTTTCTCCAGCAACAGGAACAAAGGCCGCCCCACACAAAATGAGCAATTATCAGTACTTCTCCCAGCTCCTGAGGAGGAAAGGGGTGGGGCGGAATGATCTGTATCAATCACCCAGCTGTCACACTGTACCAGGGATGGGCCTGCTCAACCCCACTTAATAATAGAGAGTGCCCAGACAACTGTCGCCAACCCACTGAGGGGCTCTCTTTAAAATTTCAGTGTGGAAGTCCTTGGCAGCGATGTCAGCATAAGGTGGAGCTGAGCCCCCAGGAGCTGTGGTGACCAGTGGCTCCTGGATGACGCCATTTTGGATTGTCCCAACATGCTACGCCGGAGGAGTGGGACAGGGGGTGGAGAGGTGATGTTGCACTCCAGGATTGGCCAGGGGTGCCTGTCTTGTGGAACCTTCCTCTCCCCTTTATATATTCTTGCACAAGGGTGAGGCTCTCTCTTGCCGGCTAATTTCTACACACTTCGCTGCTGGATCCTGGAACTACCATGGAGAACTGGAGAGACAAACCCCCTGACCACCACTCAGGACCAAGGACTCTGCCCAGTTGACCACAGTGAGTCTCCCCAAGGGTCCCCTGAGGACCAGTTAGGGGAAAGCCCTTGACTATTCTGCACCCACCAACAGAGAACCAAAGGAGAACAGGCACAGGGGACCAGGAAAAACAGCTTTTTGAGGACTGCACTGCTTGAGAGGTGAGAAGGGTTACTGCAACTGCCTCTTGTGGATGGATAGAGCTTGCCACCAGGACTAAAACGAGCCCAGGATCGTCCACATCGGCCCAACAGGGCCAGAAATATCACATCTGGAAGTTTGGCAAACGTTGACCTTTCCCTTCTCGGAGTACGTGGAGCTCCGCTGCTTGCCTGGTGAAACTACCCCGGGGTGGACCGGGTGCCCGGGGGATGGTGCGAAGAAGCTGCGTGCTGGGGGAGAGAGCCTGCGTGGCATCCCCCCCGTTCATCTACTTCACCCCAGGACCCCATCGCTTAGGTGGATTTTTACTCCGGGAACTGGGACCCCCATCCATGGATCCCCGAGCACTCAACAATGTGGGGAAGCTCTGTTGCACTTCCCTGAAGTTGTGGATGGTGGGGGGGGGGCGCAACGGCGCACCCCGCAGAAGGCTGGATAGACCCACTACCACATCCCTGTACCCAGGATTGAGGAAGGGTGGAGTATAATTTGGCTAAAAAAAATGACAAAGCCAATAGATCTCGCATATTACCATATGGTAAATTATAAGTATTTATATTGTGTTTACAACGGCTGAAGCGCTAATGTTATAGAATGGAGAATGCCCTTGCCAAGGTGTTAGCGTGCCAGGTTCAGAAGCATTTCAGGACCATACAATTTTTTTTTTAAATGTGCCATGTAAATGGGCTGAATGTAAAATAAGTTGTAGGTAGACAGAAAAGTCCAATAGGTTACAGCTTTTATTACAGAGATGCTTTAGGCTAAGTGTTACTTTGGGTGCAATGGTTACAAAAGAACCAAAAAGCACTCCTGATTGTTTGTTTAGTAGTAAAATATAGCAATGATCGGTGTCCAGTGGGTTTCTTAGAACTTTTGGCCCCAGTACCAAGGTGCCTGCTGCCCCATTCAAATCATGGCCCTGGTGCCTCCAAGGCAACTGCACTTCTGACTGCTTGCTTAGTAGTAACATATAGCAATAATATGTGTGCAGTGGGTTTCCTAGAGCTTTTGGCCCCTGTGCCACTGCGCCTGCTGCACCATTCCAATCATGACCCTGTTGCCTGCAAGGCAACTGCACTTGTGACTGCTTGCTTAGTAGTAAGATATAGCAATAATCGTTGTCCAGGGGGTTTCCTAGACCTTTTGGTGCCTGTGCAACTGCACCAGCTGCACCTTTGAAAACATGATCCTAGTGTCTGCAAGGACACGTGAAGACATTGTTTATATCCAGTAATGTTTGTGTTCCGAAAAAGGCATAGTTGCAACTGGAATACATAACTATTGTGTAGCTAAACATAAACACAAAAGCTTTCATAAAAAGTGTCTTTAAACTTATCCAACTCTCCAAAACAAGTTGCCACAGATGTGATAAATAAAGCATATGCTTAGCACATCAAAGTGAAAACCAAGCATTGTTAAATTGTGTTACAATGTGGCTGGCTCTTTCCTGTGAAAAGATCTTATCCTGTGCTTGACAGTGACTGGGCCATAAAAAGTGTAAATTGCCCAAGATGTGTGAAGCTGATGCTGAGACTGAATGCTGTTTTGTACTTTGTTCCCAAAAAGGCAGTTTCACAAACTAAATGAACTCACCAAAGAAGAGGAATTTTGGAAAAAACTTACAAATGTTTTGGGCAGATGAAGAACGAGATACCTTTTGATATGGGTATGTCTAAAATAAAATTTAAAAAAAGGCCACATACAGGTTCCATGGAGAAAGCACACTGCATTCCTCTTTCTTATAACTGCTCTCACTTTGAAGTCATCCGAAAGAATCACAGCTTGAAATTTAACCTTGATCTTTGAATGAGATAAGAACAAGAGTTAATGTCCTGTTTGTAATAGAAAACAAGTTTGTGGAAGAATACTATAAAAACGGGCTTAGCATGGGGAGGTATGAACTCAAGCTGCACAACCTAAAGCAAAGAAAGCCAGCAACTCGAAAACCAAAAAACGTGAGTTACAAACCACAAAGCCAATCGCAAGCCATGAACGGAATGCATTACCAGGTCAACTTGCTGAAAGCCCCCAAGATGTTTTTGCCACCTAAAAAGGAAAAACATGAAGCGCAGCTCTTCATGGCAGGCACAGCGGGAGAGCTCCTACTATGAAATTCACTGCTTTATATAAACTCGCCCTCTAATGCCTTGCGGGGCCCTGTTATTTGCAACACATTTTTGCTCATATCTCTGCCTGTGGCGGTCCCAGGACGACGGGTCCACCACCATTCAACTCAACTAAATCCTCCCTATCTTTCAAATGTATTTTCAGAGTTCTCACCCTAAGTTGGGGGGGCGGGACAAAATTGTCACCTCCCCTGGATTTCTGCCACATTTTCAAGCTCTCCCATGGCTAGAACTTATGCTCTTCAGCCGGGAGTGTAATGCCCTCTAGAGGCCAGGTATCGTAACATTCAGGAAGGCCTAAAAAAAGGCACACATATAACATCCATGTTGTTACACTCTCTAGTGGCTGTCTGTATGGTTGCAATGCA
This sequence comes from Calotriton arnoldi, assembly GCA_963921515.1. NCBI lineage: Eukaryota > Metazoa > Chordata > Amphibia > Caudata > Salamandridae > Calotriton > Calotriton arnoldi. The sequence goes on along the minus strand of CAWUFW010002687.1, from coordinate 619,866 downwards.
ATGCTTTTTCAATGTGATGCCCTTTAGGGGCTGTTTTTAGGTCGAGCCTAGCGCAGCGCGCATGCGCTGCCCTAGGAAAGGGCCTCTTGGAATCACTCCAGACATTCAGAAAGCTTTCAGAAAGCTTGTGCGTGTGGTTGTCGCATTCTATTGACCTTTGCGTGTGGCTTTCAAAAAATGAATGTGTTACAGCAAACAAATGATGGACGGAATGCTGACAATGCAAACATTCTCCCCCAGTCAATAGATCTGGGTTAAATCCATCGTTCTTTTGCCCACTGCGCCACCCCAGTTTGGACCCAGCCATATGCTAATCAGTCTTGACCCTGTGCCCCATGGGAACAGTCCAAACCAAACTGCCAGGCCAGGTCCTCCCTGGACCGGAAACAAGCATCCTGGGACCGGTTTCAGGGTATGTCACCCTTCTTCAGCCAGGCTAGCTTGAATCCAGTGGCACAGGGAGCAAGGGACCCACGTCTGGGCATACCCATCCCACTTAGGGCGAAAAGTGTTACAGCAAACAAATGATGGACGGAATGCTGAAAATGCAAACATTCTCCCCAGTCAATAGATCTGGGTTAAATCCATCGTTCTTTTGCCCACTGCGCCACCCCAGTTTGGACCCAGCCATATGCAAATCAGTCTTGACCCTGTGCCCCATGGGAACAGTCCAAACCGAACTGCCAGGCCAGGTCCTCCCTGGACCGGAAACAAGCATCCTGGGACCGGTTTCAGGGTATGTCACCCTTCTTCAGCCAGGCTAGCTTGAATCCAGTGGCACAGTGAGCAAGGGACCCACGTCTGGGCATACCCATCCCACTTAGGGCGAAAAGTGTTACAGCAAACAAATGATGGACGGAATGCTGACAATGCAAACATTCTCCCCCAGTCAATAGATCTGGGTTAAATCCATCGTTCTTTTGCCCACTGCGCCACCCCAGTTTGGACCCAGCCATATGCAAATCAGTCTTGACCCTGTGCCCCATGGGAACAGTCCAAACCGAACTGCCAGGCCAGGTCCTCCCTGGACCGGAAACAAGCATCCTGGGACCGGTTTCAGGGTATGTCACCCTTCTTCAGCCAGGCTAGCTTGAATCCAGTGGCACAGTGAGCAAGGGACCCACGTCTGGGCATACCCATCCCACTTAGGGCGAAAAGTGTTACAGCAAACAAATGATGGACGGAATGCTGACAATGCAAACATTCTCCCCCAGTCAATAGATCTGGGTTAAATCCATCGTTCTTTTGCCCACTGCGCCACCCCAGTTTGGACCCAGCCATATGCAAATCAGTCTTGACCCTGTGCCCCATGGGAACAGTCCAAACCGAACTGCCAGGCCAGGTCCTCCCTGGACCGGAAACAAGCATCCTGGGACTGGTTTCAGGGTATGTCACCCTTCTTCAGCCAGGCTAGCTTGAATCCAGTGGCACAGTGAGCAAGGTACCCACGTCTGGGCATACCCATCCCACTTAGGGCGAAAAGTGTTACAGCAAACAAATGATGGACGGAATGCTGACAATGCAAACATTCTCCCCCAGTCAATAGATCTGGGTTAAATCCATCGTTCTTTTGCCCACTGCGCCACCCCAGTTTGGACCCAGCCATATGCTAATCAGTCTTGACCCTGTGCCCCATGGGAACAGTCCAAACCAAACTGCCAGGCCAGGTCCTCCCTGGACCGGAAACAAGCATCCTGGGACCGGTTTCAGGGTATGTCACCCTTCTTCAGCCAGGCTAGCTTGAATCCAGTGGCACAGGGAGCAAGGGACCCACTTCTGGGCATACCCATCCCACTTAGGGCGAAAAGTGTTACAGCAAACAAATGATGGACGGAATGCTGAAAATGCAAACATTCTCCCCCAGTCAATAGATCTGGGTTAAATCCATCGTTCTTTTGCCCACTGCGCCACCCCAGTTTGGACCCAGCCATATGCAAATCAGTCTTGACCCTGTGCCCCATGGGAACAGTCCAAACCGAACTGCCAGGCCAGGTCCTCCCTGGACCGGAAACAAGCATCCTGGGACCGGTTTCAGGGTATGTCACCCTTCTTCAGCCAGGCTAGCTTGAATCCAGTGGCACAGTGAGCAAGGGACCCACGTCTGGGCATACCCATCCCACTTAGGGCGAAAGGTGTTACAGCAAACAAATGATGAAAGCACGCAATTGGCCAAAGGCGGGTGCATGTCCCACATCTTCTTAAAATGTTCACTCCCATGGCGTTTTGCTCTCGGGAGCGATCAGGCTGGCAGCTGCATTCCTCCTTGGTCACGTACTTTTGCATGTTATCTGGTAAAGCAATTTATTGCCTTTCCGAACGCTGCTGCCCTTGCTTAACCTAGTATCCTGTACCATGTTACTAATTGATTTTAACGCGCCGCCCTGCTTTTCTTTGAAATGCGTGTTATTGCATTCTGCCGTCTGGCGGAATAACCCTTTGCTGCAAGAGTTTGGACTGCTAATTGCCTTCCCCCGAAATACTCATTTTCTGGTCTAAAGTTATTGCTGCACTTTCCCAAAAAGACGTTTTCGCATAGTTTGTCAAACTTTATTGGCGTTATCCGGTCTCCCTTTCAACCCGATCAATGTCTAATGTACTTTTGTAAGTTTTAAGCGCTAACCTAACCCAAAGGCGTCTGAGCGCTGTACACTCGACTAAGCAGTAACACAATATCATAGTCAAGGTTAGAAGACAGAGCTGTAACATTTCATCATCGCCGAGACGGTTCTGCATATAACTGATTGACGTGGCAGGGCCCTGCCAATGCCCCACTCGGAGACCCTGGCCCTCTGCCGATGTCACAGGGCATCTCCTCTATACTGCAAAAGGGTCTACGCCTTGGACTCTGGAACCTGGGTGCTGGGCTCTAATCCCTGCTTTAGCACTGGACTAAAGGCATGTGATTCTAGGCAAATCGCTGTGCCGAAAAGTGCAAATATATCAAATGTAATGCTGTGACTGAAATATTCAAATCCGGATACGATGTACGTAATCTTTACTAATCCCCATCCGACATTAATATAAGATGCACTTTGCTGGACGTTGCTCGTGATAAACGGGACGGTACTTCCCAGCTACACCCGGAAGTAATGCTCCTTTAACGAGAGGTTCGTTCTCGGCAGGGGAGGGGACCGCCAAATGGTGAATAGTTCCGTGAAGCGAGGCAGCCTTGGCATTGTGTGCTATCGCCATAAAACAAAAAGCGAAATCACTTTCTTCTTGGTCAATAAAAAGGAACAGGTGAAAGCTCACAGCCATCGTCTTGCAGCTTTGAAGCACTGAAAAGAGCAGCTGGCCTATCAGTGGGCTACTCAATGAGGCGCCTTGACAGGCAAGTTGAGGCAAGATATTCGCCCAAATTAAATGAAAATTCAGCATGGCAGACAAAACGCTGTTTTTCATCGCCCATACCTCGTTCCAAGGAGAAACGCTGTTAACCCCTGAAATGTGGCACAGAAAATGCTAATATCAAGTTACTGGAGTCAAACTTCCCCTTAGAGATCTACATTTGGTCACAGAAGAGTACAGCGACGCAAATGTTAGCCTGATGTGCCAAGGATCACTCAATTCTGCAAACTAAGGAGCAGAGAATTAGAACTCTAGTGCCCAGGTTCAAAAGTCTTAGACACCGCCGCCCTCGTTTCGAATTACTTTTTACTCCAAAAACTGCGCACTGGAAGCAGGCCACGCAAGCAGACTCGATTCCCGCCTAGCTGAAGAAAAGGTGTTTTAGACACACGAACTCCATTTAGGTCCACACCTCATGCGACAATTTCTACACTCTTCGTTTGACTTTCCGAGCCTGTTGCACATTCTGTAGTGAGCTAGGCGAGTGTCCCCACCCCGTCTGCAGTTTGGGGGGTCAGCTTCGGTGAAGTGTCTGTGTGGCGAGGCCCATCTCAGCCACGACTGGCACACAGACCCATCTGGCCAGTCCAATAAAACTGACCACAAAACACTGCTTACTGTTTGCGGACTTGCACCACCAAATTTCGAAGGAAGAAATGCAGGATGCACTCCGACCACAGGAACACAACCCATCCGAGCTGCCTTTTCGGTTGACAGCGTTTTACCAAACTCTCGCGCAACTTGGTACAGGCAGAAACACTGCCACCCCCCCACAATAACAACAACCCTTCAACCCTCCACGCACCGCTTCTTGCAAACAGACATCAGAAACAGTTGTCACAAATAAACCGTAGGCAGTTATTTTAGCCAAGCACAAAAACCGTAAGTGCAACACCTTCATCTTTCCAAAGAGTTTTTATTTTTGTTTATAGCAAACGAAAGCTGAACAAGTTCAGTTTTCCTTGTGTCTTTTTAGCATTGATAGGCAATGCAAAAAGAACGAGAACACGTGATGAGCATAAAAAAAAGAAATGGGGATTGAGGTTGCAACAGCCCAGGTTTTCGAAAAAAATAACTGTTTATTCAAAATAAAAACAAAAAGACAACATTTCAACGAGATGCAGTGTTGGCAACCACCGGAAACACTGCGACTACATTGCATAAAAGCCCCAGTGTGCACCAGCTCACAAAGTTAAACTGTTTTCCAATACAAAATAATTTTTTTTTAAATCACTGTTCACCTCCCAGTGAGACTTTAAACTGCACAAGCACACCTTGTTTAATCCATAGACACCGGTTCAGCAGCATTCCTTGTAGGGCGCCACAATCATGGCACACAACCAGCCCCTCATTCCTGTTCACAAGTGCCTTCACAATGGAAGCTTGTTTTTCACTGCTGCAAAGTGGCTTAAGCCTGGGCCATCTCTCTCTACAATTGTGACCATTGCCAGCAGGGCCGGTCCTAGGATTTATGGGGCCCCGGGCAGAATAGGAACATGCGAGGCCCCTATAATTTGCATAAGATTTAACCTGACAGGAAGTGACCTCTACGATCAACAGTCAGCCACAAATCATCTGATACAGCACAAATGTTACTTCAAACTCCTAGAGTTGTCAGAAGCCGGCACATTGTAATGAGTAAATTACGTTTTATGAAAGACATTTGGAAGTTGACTTCTTTTTTCTAGGATTCAAATTTCTCTTGCTGTTTCTGACCCTTCTAACTTCCACCTCTCCCCTCCTGCCTCATCCCGCCCAACCTCTGACATCTTTCAGTGGTCCTGCTTTCTTCCATCCATCTCTCACCAATACTTCTCTCTCCACTCTGCTTATGTTCCCTTGCTGGTTCTGTCTCTCTTATAACCACACATCTTATCCATACACTCCCCTTCAACTCTCATCTCTCCCCCAGCCTCATTACTTCTTTCCTTGTTCTGCTTCACTTACATCCACCTCTCCCCTTCCATCCTCCTGGAGCATCTTATCATTTCTTGTTGATGATGACCCTTTTATATCCACCTTCCCCTCAATGCTCTACTCTTGTTCTCATCTTTCCCTCAGCTTTCTGTGATTGAATCCAGAAATATAAGACAACAACTGACTTGCATCTAAAAACAGCCAGGGGTATTGGTTTATTGTCAATGGCTGTTTAAGATAAATGAGTAACAACAATAAATTATTTTACGTTCACCCTGTCACTGTTTTGACCAATGAGCACCTCCTTCACACACATTTGCACAGAATACCAACTGCAACTGGAATACGGGACCGTTGCTCTGTGTGCTCTGCAGAGAGGCCATATATTGAATAACCATGTATTCTGGACACCTTTTTGACCCACAGACAGGCACAGTGTGAAAGTTGTACTGCCTTCAGTCTCAACTCCAAAGCACTCAACTGTAGCCTGTTATAAACACCTGGAGGCGACTCACAACGATGTGTGCCCCATACAAGAGTAATATGCTGTGAAATGAAATACAGAAACACACATCCTGGACATAGCTAACACTCTTGGGGAATGCAAGATTAAGTAAAGCATGTGAAATATAAACAGGAACAAAATCGCTGCCATGGATTACCCTATCATGCAGTGTGAGACTGGGTCAGGAAATAGGCCCCGGCACCAAAATAAAAGTGGCCCCCATTAGTGAATTAGTTAGCTAGAAAAGTGTCCCATGTTTTAAAATTAGGGCAGTTTTTAACTTGTAAAGACATGCTGTTTACGTTTTTTGTAAGGTATGGGAGACTGCATAGATTTGATTTTGCTGCAGGCAATGTTTGTTTTAATATCATGAAAATCAACAGTGAAAATTCGCTCACCTGACCATAAAGCAGGCCAACAAACAGCCCAAAAAACGGCCTACATACTAACCTGACAGATCAGACCATCACACACTGCCTGATTGCCCTATTGGCCAGTCCAATTATTGTTTTTTGCAGGTAAAGTAAAGGACATGAATATAAGGTCTGATAGGGGCCTGTTTCAATCTGCGTTTTAATTTACCGCCAGGTAAAGACTCGAGGGACCCAGCACACTTAAAGCCCTGCTCCAGCCACTTTTACATTCTGATTGTGCTCCTCTTCGTGCACCACTTGTCTGGCTGCTGTACTCACACCTATCTGCTCCACCGCCCCCTCTCACTTTATTCCGTTTGTGCTACCCCTTTCATTCACCTCTGTGCTCCTTTCCCTCATCCTGGGCGAGCTGAGCGGTTTTCATTGTGAAGCGCCGTCATTCTATCTTTTGTTCTGCGCCCTGCGGGTTATCCTGCTCTTTATTCAAACAGGGGCAGGGCGCACTTCACAAGCAAGGGCTCTTTAATTACCTGTGTAATCGCTGCTATCCTCATGCAGATGCAGTGATTAGGCCAAGACAGACGGACCAGCCGCCCAAAATTGATCAAAATCCCCTGGGCCTCCAAACTCTGAAGTTTTTGAAAGCGTGAGGCCCCCTGGCTGCGAGCCGGCGCGGGGCCCTGGGCAGCTGCCCACGCTGCCCATGCCTAGCGCCGGCCCTGATTGCCAGTACGTTTTGTTTGTCTTTTAAGTCAAAGGGGAGCGGCGCCATAAATTAACTAAATTGTTTGCAGGAAGAATGCGGGGTATTGGGGGCAGTTTGGAGATAAATCAAGGAACAGGAAGTACTATTTTTCATCACCGTTATCAGTGCCTGCTGCTGAGATCAGAGAAAGAGAGTGCGTGTGACGGATGCGGTCTCATAAATGCTGAAAGACCGTCTCACTCTGACTTTAATCCTTCTAAATCCAATAATACAGACCACTAGGTTAATAATGCACATACTACAGAGCTCAGCATGCAGCGTAAAGCTCAGGGTTTGCAATGCTGTGGGGGCTAACTGAGCATTTGATCCTTCTTAGGTCGATGGACTGCGCTCCGCCTCTTGTTTAGCTAGTGCGGGGAGGGTCCCTACTATTTGCAGCAACAAAAAATGTATTTTGTTCAGTCCTCATTACTACAGGAAGATTTACAAATGAGTCACAGAGGTAGGAAAAAACAGGAAGCCTGTCTGTGCGGTCAGACTATTTTTTGCAAGCTTTGTAACCTTTACAGTTAAACAATAATCGTTTGTCTTCAGCGCCTCTGTGACTCCCACATTTTTCACAACTTTACAATTTTAACGTACAATTCACCATCCATTAGCGTGAAAGCCTGTCCTTTCTTTGGTCTGCGATTGGCCACGCCATGTATATACGAACTGCATAGCTAAGCACTTAAAAGGTACCAAAGGCGAGACCTATTGGCTATGCCAATGCTTGTTGTTTTTTACAATTACAGCTTGGTGCCAAATACACAAAACAACATACAAACACAATGTTTATTCCTGCTGAATGTTTTATTGGTTATCATAATGATTGCACATGTTTTATTGGTTCATCATTAGCGCAATAATGATTATGACTTCTTTAAATGTAACGCGTTAATTATAAAACCAAATGATTAAACTCACTTGATATGTTTGGGTGACCCCTCTAGGGGGTCACCAGTGATTACACAACGTCATCTATGGTATGTTCCATCTGCCAATATATATATTTGTAAAGTATTGTAAATTATTGCGAAGTATTTAGTATTGTGTGTGGTTGTGTTTGTGTAATAATATGCTTACAGGAATATGACTAATTGTCCACAAGCCGGGAAAAGAACAAAATCCCGCTGACTATTTCCCAAGACACTCCCTACAGTCAACAGGACCAAACCAGTCTACTGCAGAGGAATACCTCCACTTTATAGTCAATACAAGCATACCCCCATCGCTATCAATCCCCCAGGTTGCCACCTCCATAAAGGAAGATGGAAACTTTGAACTAATCAAACTTCTAATCAAGACACAAAAGTGGAAAAACAGTAAATAGTGGTGAAGTGACTGAGGAAATCAAAGCATTCTACATGTCCAGGAAGAGCTAGCGGTGACAAAAGGAGAAATCATACTGAGGGGGGCTGCAAATCGTGATCCCACTAGCCTAAGAAAGCAGGCCACATTATGGGGGGCGTGGCCTGGCGTCTGCCAAGATGGCCGCGTAAAGCGAGAGCTCCGCCGGGGCCGCACTGAAGGCCCGTGATATCCGTACCTAATCCTGTGCTGGCAACACCACGATTATTGGCGAAGAAACGAGACACCCAGCGCTCGCGTCTGGTGTCAGAAACCGGGAGCCACGCCTTGTACAGACGCCGTAAGACGACGGTGCACTGCTGTGGCTGACCAACGTGGAGCCCCCCGGGGCATCTGGGCGGTGCTCGCGTGGGCCGCGTCCGGACGTCGGACCATCCTGGGCCGCGAGACCGTGACGCTGCTGTGTGTGGCCTGGGGTCGAGATCCTGTGCCGCGCCGCCGGACCCGCCCGGTAGGAACTGAGGAGCCGGGCGGTGTCGGGTGGAGGTGGGATCACCACTGCGGCTGCGAGGCCATGCCCTGCGGCCCTTCGCTTTTGGACCTGAGCGGGGGGACTAGCTGTCAAACCCCCTGCATTTTCGCTGCGGAGGGCCGTGCGGGAGCCGGCCCTTGTCCTGTGTCCATGATTTGAAGAGCTGGGCGCTGACACCGTGCCATTGACCCGCCACACCCTGGGCCTATGCGGCGGCGAGGGATTCTACGCGGCGCTGCCTCCTCCGCCCCCGATGTGATTGTGGTGCTGGGCGGCATCGGACGATAGCGGAGCTGAGACTGCCTGCTCCCGGGACCTCAACTGGTGAATTGGTGATTTTTTAAACCAGGCCTGAGCGGGCGGGGCGGAGGGCCCCCCCGCATGGGTCGTTTACATCCTACGCTGTTGGGACACGTGTGAAGGAAACTCATTGGCGTAACGGTGAGTGGGGTGCTCCCCGTGGTTCTCCTGTCCCTCCACCTTTGCTTTTGGACCTAGACATAGTGGACTGTGGCCAGCTGGGCGGCAACTCCGTTCCACAGTGTTATTTGCAACCAAGGATTGGGTGCCTATCCCTTCAGTTAACTTCTTAGGGGCAATCCTGGGACGCCTGCGACGGCTGGCTCTACGGAGGCTGCGGGCCCATAGGTGCACAATTCCCTGAGACTGAACAAGGGGTCATGCCCCACTCGACAGATTGCGGCTGCCTGGGCGGGGTGCAGTTCCTGACGGATACGCTGGGCTTTGCCATACCTCTGCTTTCCAGAGCGTTGTAGATCTGGGGGGAGGGGGAGGGCCCCTCCTCCCGAATATCACCGGCGTTCGATTCGGGCGCATACTAACACCTGAGTGAGCAGCTATTGTGGTTGTGGTACACTGCGGGGGTGCCTGTGGCAGAACTAGAGCGAAACCCGAGTGCTCACTGGGAGTTTATCATTTCTTGTCTTTACTGTGACCCTGCCTGGAGCACGATGAAGCCTAAAGGGACAGCGCAGGTGCAGTCCAACAAACTGGATAAATATGCGGTTCTGAAATTGCCGTCCACGGTGGAGGGGGCCGTTGGGGGTCAGGAGGAGACATCTGAACCATCTTTAAGCTCCATAATGGCAGCAATTCAAGTCCTTGGAATGACGCTGGAAACAAAGATCGATAAAGTTTCAATTGAAATGAACTTGATTCGTGCTGATATGCATAAGACCTCGGAGAGGGTCACAACGGCGGAGACTAACATAACAGAACTGCAGTCTAACACACGCAATTTGGAAGAGCGGGTTCAGCAATTGGTTCATCAACACAAACAGGTGGCCCTGAAGCTGGAGGACCAGGAAGGTAGGGCCCGTCGGAACAACATCCGGGTGGTTGGGGTCCCGGAGGGGGCGGAAGGCCCTAGCATGGACCTTTTTGTGGAGGACCTAATATTGAACCACCTCAAACCCAAACGGCTATCCACCTATTTTACCATGGAACAGGCTCCCCCCAGGACAATCATTGCACGGATCCTGAATTATAGGGACCGGGGCGCTATCCTGCAGGCCGCCCGTCTCCATGGGGACCTCGCTTATGAGAACATAACCGTTAGATTTTTCCCAGACTTTACTTTGAAGGTACAGCAGGAGCGCCGCACCTTTGACGGAGTGAAGCGTGCCCTAAGGGAGAGGGGCATAAAGTATATGATGATCTTCCCGGCGAAACTCATTCACAATGGTAGGTCCTTGTTCTTTATGGCCCCATCGGAGGTGCAGGCATGGTTGGACGAGGGGCGACCGCAGCGGAACAGTCAGCGCAGAGAGGATGCCTGGAGAGACACCCGGGATCGCCTATCCGGATCTCCCAGTGGACCCGAGGTGCTGGATCGGCGAGAGACACGATCTCGGCGGTCACGATCGCTGAGCCCAACGGCCTCAGAGACTCTTGGAAAATGATATCTGTGTCACGGACTTGGGGTCTGGGGAACCTGCAGCTGTTTCACGTAACGTATGGAGCTAGGTTTAGGTTTAGGTTTAGGGGATTTATAAAGCGTGTGACTACCCTTGGGCATCTCAGCGCTGAAGTGATACAGGACAGGCAGATGTTAGCACAAGGTATTAGGGGAAGAGCCATGTTTTAAGTCTTTTTTTGAAGGACACTTCGTTTAGTTCATGGGTCTTTGTATTCCTTATGCGGGGTGGCTCCGTGAACTATGGTACTGCTTTGCAACGGAACATTAGTGGACTTGGGCCGGATAGCGGCCTTGCGGGGATTTAGGGTGGCGACCCTAGGCAGCCCCTTCAATTTTTGAGTGTTTATTGGGCGACAGGCGCTCTGCTAGTTGGGGATGTGGGTAGTTTTAGACCTACGATGCAGGGTGGCAGGGATGGGGGGGGTGTAGCTCATGGGGTTTTGGTTTGTATAGTTTTGTTTTGTATGCTTCAGAATATCATTGCCATTCGAAGTGACCTGGGTCTTGGGACAGTGGGATCCACGTTGATAGATAGGGGTTGGGGGAGGCGGGGTGAAGGAGGGTTGAAGATGGGTGGGTCTTGCTACATACCCTTTTCAGATGGCCTTGCAGCTTACTCGTAAACTAAAGGTGTTATCGTGGAATGTGAACGGTCTGGGGGACAAAATTAAAGGACCATGGTGTTACAATATCTCCATCGACACTCCCCAGACTTGGTGCTCCAGCAGGAGACGCACCTAAAGGGGAACAATCACCTAGCGCTCAACCGATTTGGGTATACGCTTGTAGCACATGCGGGGTTCACAACTGGTTCTAGGGGGACAGCGATATTGCTCAAGAATTCCGTGCCACTAGTGGTATCCCGCACATGGTGTGACCCTTCGGGACGGTATGTCGCATTGTCTGGAATGTGGGAGGGGCATGCTATCAATGTATGCTCGGTGTATATCCCTCCGAGGATGCATGGGGCGACCTTCCCAGACCTTAGCAAATTACTACTGGACATGCCTGTGGGTATTCTCATTCTGGGAGGGGACATGAATGAGACAATGAAGCCCGAGCTAGACCGGGATGCGAGCTCCTCTAGGGCTGGGGGGGGGGTGCGGCCATTGGAAGCTTTTGCGACTGCCCTGGGGCTGGTGGACCTGTGGAGGTTGCATAATCCCGCTGCTAGACAATACACTCATATCTCCGCGGCGCACGGCAGCGGGTCACGTCTGGATTACATCTTCACACATACTACATCCGTCGGACTCTTTCAGGCGAGCTGTCACAGGGCCCGGGGAATATCTGACCATTCCCCGGTGGAGGTGGTACTGCGGGGCCCGGTTAGGGATTGGACTTTACCTCCGCGCTTAGACCCATATTTATTTAAAGATCAGGAGTTTAGGGAACAATTTGAGGAACGTACTGAGCAATACTTAACTGAAAACCTGGGTTCCATGCAGTCCGACTGCATACTGTGGGAGGCTTATAAGGTGGTGGCCAGGGACTTTGTGCAAGCGACTGCGGGGGCTAGACGTAAAGAAAAGAGGGCGCAATGCGACAGTCTGGAGCAGGAGAATACGGCTCTTGAATCTGCGTTGGGAACTGAACGGGGGGGCGTTACTGGATGTTCACACACACTTCGACTCAAGAAAAAAGAGCTCAGAGACCTAGAGGAAAACACAGCTCGTACGCACGCTATAGCGACACAAAGGCGCATATATGACCTCGGCGATAAGGCCAACAAACTCATTGCATGGGTGGAGAAAAGGGATAGAGGTCGTAACTGGGTCTCCGAGCTACGGACCTCAAGCGGCACGGTGAAGGGGACAGGCGCAGCTATAGCAGAGGCGTTCACCCAATATTATGAAGGGATTTATCAGACTCAGACCGATAGAGGGGTGGAGGATTGCGCGGAATTTCTTCAGGACATAGCTCTACCGAGGCTCAGCACGGAGGACCAAGAGGCGGTAGAGGCGGACTTCTCTGTAGAAGAAATCGAGAGTGCTATGCGGGATCTTCAGTCTGGGAAAGCGGCGGGTCCGGCAGAGCTGTACAAGTGTGTGGCAGGCCACCTGGCACCCTTTATGCTCCGTATGTTCTGAGAGGCGAGAGCGGAGGGTCAATTGCCACCTGACCTGAGGATGGCTACCATTGTCGTCATCCCTAAGAAAGGTAAACCGCACGATTGCTGTAGTTCATATCGACCTATTTCACTCCTCAACTTTGAAGCTAAGGTTTTGGCTAAAGCGCTCGCAAACAGGCTATCTCCTGTGATACAGTCTTTGATTCACCCGGACCAGTCCGGATTCATGCCCCATAGAAACACCAGATCGAATCTTCGTCGTTTATACGGGGTAATGTACATGGTGCAGCAGAGACCAGACGAACAGGCGGCACTCCTATCATTAGATGCCCATATGGCTTTTGATAGTATCGAGTAGCTATATTTGTTTGCTCTACTCGCCAAGCTTGGATTTGGTCCGGGCTTCCGTACCTGGATTGAACTGCTTTTTGCAGCCCCGCTGGCGCGCGTCAGGGTTAATGGAACGGTGTCTAGAGTCTTTCGGCTGCATAGAGGTACGCGACAGGGCTGCCCGCTCTCTCCGGTCCTCTTTGCGCTCGCACTTGAACCGCTGGCCTCATGGGTTAGAGGGGATCCGCTGGTTAGAGGCATTGACTTCTCTGGCAAGGCCCCAACCATCTGGAACGCCCTCCCCAAAGACCTCCGATGCAACCCCTCCTATGCCAACTTCAAAAGAAACCTTAAAATACACCTCCTCACTAAATATTGGGGAAATTAACTCCCTGTTCTCCTTTCTGACTATTTTCCCTCCTCCTGCCTTGGGCAACCCCGCCTACCCCTCACACCCACTCACCCCCCTCCTCAAACCCTCCTCACCCTCCTTCCCCTCATTATATTCCCACTCACCCTCACGATGTCCCATGAGTCCTCCTTGGCACACTGTAAAAGTGCTATCTATAATGACACTCTTGTTCTTTCAAATGGTGTTTTGTTTATCTTATATGCACCCTACTCACTATGTACTCTAAATGGTTCCTTCTATTTTTGTCTGATCATCTGCAGAATTTGTTTCGTACATTGCTATTGCTGCTTTCTTGTTTATTGCCATTGCTGATGTAAAGCGCTCTGATACCCTTGGGTGGAGCTAGCGCTATATAAAACCTTCAAAATAAATAAAATAAATAAATAAATAAATTGACGCGGGGGGATGGGAAGAACGCATCTCCCTCTATGCAGATGATATCCTATTGTATGCCCATAGACCTAGACAATCTTTTCATAGGCTTATCCATATCATTCGGTCCTTCGGCCAATACTCCGGTTATCGTATAAACTGGGATAAATCCCTGGTGTACACTCTGGCAGGGGAACCCCCAGTTTTGACTTCAGCATATAAAGAGCTGGTTCACAGGGATTCCTTTAAATATTTGGGCATTTGGATTACTAAGACGGAGGAGGGGTTCATGCAGCTTAACGTACATTCGCAGCTTGATAGGCTGAAAGGGGATGTGGCCCATTGGCGGCGCTTACCGGTCTCCCTTATGGGTAGGGCGGTTCTGTTCAAAATGATGGCCCTCTCGCGTCTCCTCTACACCTTACAAAATACCCCATTCCTGGTTCCGGAAGCTTTCTTCCGCGCGGTCGAATCAGAACAGCGAACGTTGCTTTGGGATGGGGGTTGCCCCAGCATTGCCCTAAAGAAATTGCAGAAGGGGGTTTACGAAGGGGGGCTGGCGATACTGGACGTCCGTAAATATTACTGTGCTGCTCAGCTTGTCAATATTAATGGATGGGTCTTCTCGCCGACTGAGGAGCCTGCCTACCGGTTTGATCGATTTGCAATGGGAGCGGGCAGTTATTTGGCCGCCCTTTACGGGGGGAGGAGGAGTACCCCGTCTCTTCCGATACATACTCAGACAGTCGTTACGGTGTGGCGGACGGCGACCAAAATGACTGGTTGGGAGGCCAGACTTACTGAGCAAACACCACTTTGGGTGGGCGACATTCTGAGAGAGGTGAGGCGTCTGAGGGGTTTCCATGGGTGGAGTACCATAGGCATTGATCTTCTGGGGGACGTTTGGATTAAAGGGAACTTGATAACATTTGACGTTCTCCAGACAGAGTTTCAGATGGGTACGACCGAACACTTCCGATACTTACAGTTGCGACATGCACTTCATTGCAACCCCTCCTTCGCTTGCTTCAAAAAGGGCCTCAAACTCCTTCTCCTCAACCAATACTCTACCGACCAAGTCAACCATCCTAGGCATCTATAACCGAATGGACTCCCCACTCACTCTGACCTTCAAGGATGGTGGTTATCTGACTTTGTTATCCACCTACGTCTTTTTCCCCTCTCTGGATACATTAGTATTATGTCTTTGCTTATATCTCGATGCACCCTCATGTCCTGTGATGTCATACAATCTTTCTTTTCCTTTATGTATGTAAAGCGCTCCAATACCCACGGGTCTAGCTAGCGCTATAGGAAACTCTATAAATAAAATAAATAAATAAATAAAATTGCCACCTGAAGGAAGGGGGTGACTCAATTCCGGAGTATACACCACTCGAAGACAGACTTCTCCTCGATCCAATGATTGACAAGACAATATCCCTCAAATATAAAAAACTACTTAACAATACACCTGACTGTCTGGGACCCTTGCGGGCGGCATGGGAATCGGACGTGGGTCTCCTCGAGGAAGATGACTGGCGAGAGGCCCTGCAGAGCCCCAGAGAGATAGCGGTGCGAGCAAGATTTAGGTTGATCCAGCTGCGCATACTGCACAGGTCTTACGCCTCGAGGACCGTACAGTACCATATGGGCCACTGTACCTCGACACAGTGCATTAGGGGCTGTGGCGAGACTGGAACTTTTTTCCATATACTATGGGCATGCCCCAAGATTCAGGCTTTCTGGGCGGGTGTGGCCGAAGTGATGACATCAGTAATGGGGGAGCAGGTCCCACTTGAAGTGAGATGGCATATCCTGGGGGTGACAGGAGAAATAGTATGGCCCAAATGGGCTACGACATGGCTCGCCCTAGCGGGGGTGGTGGCGAAACGCAACATCACCCATGCGTGGGGCTCCAGCGTAGTCCCAATGGTGGAATCCTGGGAAAATAATTTAGACTGGTGTCAATGGGCGGAGCAGGCAGTATATCAGAGCTGGGGTTGCCCACGCAAATGGGAGAAGATATGGGGGGCCTGGGAGGGCTACAGATCTGGGCAGTTCCCGGGTTCCTAGTGGGCCGCAGGTATGCTCGAGACTACTGTTAACTGCTTGTGCACTATGTTAGATGGATGGAGCGGGAGGGCTGATGGGGGGGTGGAATTGTGATGATATTTTGTACTTTGTATCGACATGCGCCAAACTCACTCTATGTATACTGTAATGTCTTCTGAAGCATTAGGTTTTTGTTGGTTAATAAAAAGAATCTTTAAAAAAAAAAAGAAAGCAGGCCATTGAAGAGGCACATGAGGGACACAGAGGAATAGTTACCAGCAAAGAGCTTTACGAGAGAGGCTGTGGTTCCCAAAACTGGACGACATTGCAGAACTACGGACATGTCATATGTGCACACGTCTGTCCTCTGCAACGAAGCAACTACCAAAGAAGGCGTGAGAGCACGTGGCTGTCGACATCTTCGGCCATCTCCCCACTGGCAAGTACCTTCTAGTATTAGTGGATGAATATTCCTGGTACCCTCTGGTCAAGATGATCTCGCCAATTGGAGCTGAGAAGATAATTTGAATACTAGATGACCTGTTTGCAACGTGGGGACTTTAAAAAATCTTCAAGTCAGATAATTGTCCATCCTTCACCAGCAAGGAATTCAAGAACTACCTAACACACCTAGCCATCGACCACCGTAGATTAACACCACTCTGGCCTCAGGCTAATGGAGTAGATAAACGGATCATCGGCACCCTAAAACAAACTGTGCAGGGAACCCCCAAAGAAGGGGTAATTATCGAGAAAGCAATGTGCCAAGTCCTACGGGTATGTTGCCCCACCCCACACTTGACAACAGGACAGATCAGAACCAAACTCCGACAGTAGACTGCGATTCGCAACGTAGATACCGCCAAGCTCAAGATCATCGACAAAGAAAGAAAGGAATAAATGAAAGCGGACAATGGAAACAACACTAGAGGAAGGGGACTGGGTGGTGTCCTAGCAAAAACAAATAGAAAGCAGACGCCCTTTGGCACCGAGCCGCTACAGGTGACAAACCGGAAAAGAAACATGATCACAGCTACCCGTCCCGGGAAGTCCATCGTAAGGAATGCGTAACATTTGAAGCTAATAATCACCAACCCACCCTGTGAAACCAGCAACCCCAGAGAGATAGAGCCAGAAGTACCAAACAGCCTTGCAGATGTGAGAGAAGACCACCAACTGACCACTCAACAGACAAGGATGACCATGCGCTCAGGTCGTCATGTAACTCTAACTCAATGACTAATCAAGGGGATGCAGACTCATGAGGAGAGCTGAGTCTGTGCTTAAGACATGGGAGATGTGGAGGCAGGCACTAAGACCCGCAGGAAGAAACTGGAGGACCATGGGCAGGATGTGACATGCTCTGGGAAGGACACGGGGAAGTAGGGCAGAGCTTTTCGGCTGCAGGACGTTTCGTTTTTTGGAAGAGACTGCGAAGAGCTGGGCGCGAGCTGCGCTGTCGAGTGATGCAATTGAGAAATATAATCAGGCCCGGTTCTAGAGGGTGGGCAAGGCCCACACAAACATCACCCTTGGCCCTCCCAGTCACGGCATAAAACCAGTTGCAAAATGCACATGTTAAATTCCTCTTTCTCTGTGTCATCGGGCCGTACGTTGTGGTGTTCTTGAGCTGCTGTGGGCTTGGCTGGGCTTGGCTGGGCAGTGTCTGGCATCCTATTTCAGCCTCACCAAGTTTTTCACAGGTCTTTAAAAGACCATTTACATGCTTTTGTGAACTGGTTAACGAGGCTTTGTTTTTGTCTTTTCACTGGTTTCAGTACCCCTTTCCTTACATTTGTATTTTACTTTTACTGCCACAGAGGTAGAATGCATTTTGTGAAAAGGCATATCACGAGTAGTGTTGCCACCTTTCCATGTGATACTAAATAGGGCTGTAAATAAAATCGTATGTATTCATTTGTAACATGACTCTTCTGACTTTTCCTTTAATTATTAGTCAAAGATCATTAATGCAGCTCTAGAACACATTTAAAAGTGCTTTCTATTTATATGTGCTGTTTGAATTATGCACAGATAAGGAGTAAAAAAATACCAGCTTTCAGTGCTTTTTGTAGTTGCCGGGACATCAAAATACAGCTAGTGCCGGTAGAAATCCAGTCAACTGGCAACCCTAATCACAAGATTTTGTTTGTTACAAAATCAGCAAATAATTTATTTCCTCCACCCTCCATCCCTGGTTGATGCTATAATATCAATAGTTTAACTTATATCTGAAACCCTACTCGCCAACCGTTAACAAGATGCTGTATTCCTCCAAGTGCCTGGGCACACATCCTGCATTTTAGAACACTCACTTCTCATTCTCACCGCACACGCTCACCCTGCACTCACAGTGATCACACTGCACTCACAGTGCTCACCAGGCACTCATGCTGTTACCCTGCACTCACACCGTTCATCCTCCTTTTACCCTGTGCTCACACAAGCGCACTGGCCACCCTGAACTCACAGCGACCACACTGCACTCAAACCACTCCCAAAGAACTCACTCTGTTCTCCCTCCACTTACCCTGCGGTCACATGATCACACCGCTCACCCTGCGCTCACAGCGATCACACCACTCACCATGCACTCACACTGTTCACCCTGCACTCACCCAGCAGTCACACGAGCACACTACGCACCCTGCACTCATGTGACAATTCACTCATTTGTCAATCTCACTGCTCACCCTGCAATCTCACTCAAACAAGCACATCACTCACCATGCATTCATTCTTCCCATTCTACACTTCCACCTGCACCCAAACTCATATGGCCACATCACTCGCCCTCCAGTCACTCCTCTCACCATACTCTCACACTGGCACATCGCTCACCATGCACTCACATAAGCACTCGCACAGCTAACCCTTCACTCCAGGGCACACCCTGCACTCACACCACGCAAACAAGCACATCACTCACCCTGATGTCACACCACTCACCCTGCACTCCCTCCTCTCACCCTGCACTCCCTCTTCTCACCCTGCACTCCCTCTTCTCACCCTGCACTCCCTCTTCTCACCCTGCCCTCACACGGACACTCCGCTCAGTCTGCACTCATACAGGCACTCTGTTCAACCTATTCACAACAAGGAGCACAAGAGGGAAATCACCAGGCCACCCTCCTCTCACAACGCATCAAAACAATAAAGACCTGGCTATAGGAGAGTTTCTTCAATGTCACCTTCAGACACTGCTTCCAAAGTGAGTTTAACTTTTTACTCCCACTTTATGGCACCCCGTCCAATTTCCCGCAGTCCCAAACTCTCAAATTAATACTTTTTAATAACAAAGCGGAAAAAGAATCACTGTCGGTCAAGCCACTCAACCAAATATTCCCTCCCTCACAACATGTGAGTGAAGAAAACTTACTATAAAAGTAAAAATAAGTGAAAAGGATTGTGACCGATACGGAAGGGCTGGCAGTAGTCTCCTTGAGGAGAACGGATTTGAACAGAATGTGAGAAAAAAGTCCTGTGTAAGTGGGAGATACACGGGTCAAGCAAAGGAGAAGGTCCGTTTCATCCAGTATTATGGGGGCAAACAGTAATGGGCTGATGCGTTCCCGATGAGTTGATGTCGGGGAATAATATGCACACATTGGCATGGTAGTGTGCATGAAATTAACTTCTGGATAAGTTATGGTACTGAGATATGGACATGACATTTTTGGCACTTTTTGACAAAGAGGCAAGGTACACATTGATTATATAGCTCCCCATATCTCGCAGGTATTCATTGGCCTTGGGATGACTGGGGCCCTCTGAAGGGTTGGGTGACCCGCTAGAGGGTCGGGGGCCCTGCACTGAAAGGCTGCAGAGGCCTGGTACACACCTGCGCATTCTATTCTAAGCTATAACCAGTGTTGAAATATGCAGGATTAAGGTGCCCTAGGACATAGCTCTCAAATGTATATTACAAAAGGGAAATTGGAGTTAATCAATGAAAATTTTAAGCTACTGCCATAAGTAGGACAGACACATTTTAATCAACTTTTTTGGACTTTGATTGGTGGAATTGCACAGATCATTGGATTTATTTTCAGTGATCACCATTTGTACGTAATTGTATATTGGGGTGGTTGCTCGAATCAGGAAGAAGGAGCCTAGTTCCTGCTTAGGGGCATAGGGTTTGATCTCCTGCATTAAGTGGCAACCAGCTCCTGTGAAAGAGGCATCCATTAAAGGTGATGTGGGCTGACCTGCGAGCCAGTTGCAGGTCAGTTGCTTGTGTTGATGAGTTGCTGTTGGTTCTACTCCACAGCAAGCAGCACTGCAAAGTGTTTTATGTAGTTGCACTGATAGACTAAATGAGAGATTAACCCAGAGAGAGCTGCCATGAATCAGATGACTGTGTGCTACGCTGCCCGCAACCAGCTTTCATTCTATCTGGGATGAAATTTGGCAACTTGTTAAAGGACCTCATCTTGAAATTATGAATAAATTGCATCCTGAATCTCATGGGATATAAGCTCTTTGGAGGTAGACCGCTGTTACTCTTGGTTCACTCACTTCTTTTGGACCCTCAACGTTTGCTCTGGAGGATTTTCCTCTGCACGTCTCCACTTTTTGAGTCTCTGCTTTGCCACCAGTTCTTGTAGATTTCGGTTATGTTAACCTACTCTTGTTTATCTTCCTTACTCAGTTGTCTAAGATGGTTGAACTGCGGTTTTTGCAGTTCCGTGTGATATAGTGTCTCCAAACTCCTGTGCAAAGGACATGAGGATTGCAGCCTGAAGAGTTGTTTATTTCAATCCCAATTCCAGCAATTCTGTCTAGGCGTCATTCCATTTAGGAAGCTTTCTGGCGGTACGAGAAGCATTTGCCTCTGTGTGTAGGATGACAACTTCTCTCCATGTTAACACGGACATTGTTTCCAGTCATACACTTCAAACTCACAAATCATTGGTATTCAGTGTTTGTCTGTTTAATTTGATAGAAGCAAACTAAGACTACAATACACAAAATGCTTACATCCCCTAAACCCTAAAATGAACCTTAGCTCAATTTACCACTACTCTACCCTTTATATGCTCTGTATATACACAGAATCAACCGTTTGTATTGTGTGCCTGTTTGGAAGTAGATATGATGTAATCTAGGGCTTGTAGGCTACCTCCAGAAGGACTAAAAACTGGGCTCACCATGGCCCACGTGAATGCACCCTTGGCCCATCCTAGAGCCGGGCCTGAATATAATGCTGTTGGTTGGGCATTGCATGTTTTTCGTTGTTGTGTAATACATGACTAAGTGACACCGGCAGACAGTTCACGCTCCTGCAAACACTGGTGAATTCACTTGATATTTAAATAGTTACGTGAAACGGAAACTACGTCAATTTGACATGGATGACAGCTCGTTTTCTGAGAACTTGGGCATTATGAAATTTAGGGGGATGTGCAATTAGAATATGGCATTACCAAACAGACCCGCGTCAGGGGCTGATCCGGGATATATGGAAATAGCCATTTAAGTTTTAGGAGCATTTGTAAGAAAAAAACTGCGTAGTGAGCTAGTTTTCCGTCCTCCGGTAACGCAGATTAGATACCATCACTGTCAGCTTCAGGACTATTCGGTGTGGTGATCGCATATCGTATTTAGTGTTAATTACTCTCACAGTAAACCTTTTTAAGAAATGTATTCAACCAGGAATTGTAGGTGCCTAGTTCATTACACACTGTCTTGACTGCTTGAGAAAATGTGCAAGTCTGGTTGGGTTCGCGGCCATACCCGCCGACTGCAATTATACGGGGTCGGCTTGGCAGTGCCTCTCATTGGTTTTGTCGCTGGTGGTGCAGCAGCATTTTCGTGTGTTTGACATTCTGCACGCACGAGTCCGTTAGCATGACTGGAATACTTATCTGGGAGGCTTATTACTGTGAATAATGACGCAGTACTAATGTGCTCAGAAATGAACCATTGCCTCGACAGTAGTTTTATCTTGTCTCTAGAAATTCTTTTGTCTCCCTTCGCATAAGTATTCATGCCGTGAAATTAGAGCTTTGAAATAACTCGTCTGGCTTTTTTGATGCAAACGAAAGGCACCGTGGTGCTGCGGAACAGATGTGGTTTGGGTAAGGTAGGTTTTCTAATCAGAAGGTCATTTTGAGTCGTTTATGTAACTGCTGTGCGGAGAAGAGACCGCGATGTTCAGTGTGTGTGGAGTTTTCGAACTACGGTTCCGTGGATCTATTTTCTTGCCAGGACCTCTCCATGTGTGAGTGCATGCAAATGACACACTTTTTGATCACGAATTGAAAAACAGAGACGTTTCAAGTAGCAAATCCATTATGTTCCTGTTTGCACCTTAGGTAGTGCAACAATAGTGCAGATGGCGCGGTGCTCAGAAGTGAAAGTGATGTGGACTGTACAATATGATGCACACATATGCAGGCAGAAGTGTCCATTGTTTAGGCATGCCTATAAGACCAATATGAATATTGTTCCTTAATTATAATGATTTTTTCCAAAGACTGTCCCTGGGATAGTGTTGATGTTTCCCCCCAAAAACACAGCTCAGTGGGTCTCCTCAGACGTAAAACGCCGTTTGTCACATAAGCCTGAATACATCTACCTGAACTAGAACTGAGCAACCTCGACATGAGAGTGCACTGACCACATGAGTGAGGTTTTCTCCTGAAAATACTGTACTTGTAATAGTTTCTTATGGGAATATAAGAGGTCAAGGAGAGCTCTTAAATACATAAGCTTACACCTTGTGTAAGGTGATTGGGCCTACCCGAACCTCAGATATTATTACTGGTAGACCGGTCACCCTTGGTGTGGGTACTCGGGTATGGCCCCTTTGTAATCTTGGCTTCATTTATCATAGGCAAAATAATTATTATTTGATAATTATCCTTTAGTCCGATCAATCTGTTTAATGTAAGTTGCTTTTTTGGTATTTGATCGACCCTCTGTTTAAGACTATTTCAGCAGCGAATTAATGTATATTGCATACAGGATGATTTCACATTGTATTGTATATTATTGAATGAACTTGAATTCCGAAAATGATGAAGCAGTTAGCAAATACAAGCAAGCTTCTCTTTTCGTTATTTGGTGAGGTGCTGTTTTGTATTTGTTATATATAAGTCAACATCATGATATAGTCAATCACATTTACCATATGCAACGAAAGCCATAGTGAACTGCATTTTTTTCTTTCCTATTCCCTTTAATAAAAAAAGAAATTTGAGGTTTACTTAAGTTCCAAAAAAGAAATAAAAATCACTAACTTGGCAACCAAACTATGCATTACCGCCTTGTTCTTCCTACTTTTTCCCTTCCACACTGCGTGCGGAATGTCCGTGTCGCCTACTCACCTCGCAGCCTCCACGCCAGGGCCGGACTGGGAGCAGCAACCAGCTAGTAAAAAGCACAGCTCCCGCTTTTGTTACTGGGGGGGGGCCAATATATTGCAGCACTGTTGCAAAACCGGCCACCAGTGACAAAAGCGGCCCCTACGACCAGAAAACCGGCCCCCACCTCTCTGGCCCACTGGGGAAACGCCCGGTGTCCGCTACGGCCAGTCCGGCCCTGGCCGTAATACTGTCCACATTTTTTTCTTCTAATCCTCCTTTTACATAACCACTTCTCCATCGTGTGGAGCTATAGAGGGAATGACGACCAGACAATCGTCATGTTTTGTCTCTCGACAGACATGAGGCATTTCAGGTTGGCATGGTGCTCTAAGAAAATCAAGCATTTGCAATGCAATAGGTCTCGCATTTGCGAGAGTTTAAGCTATTGGCATTGTAAATGACTGCCTTTTTATCTGTTTTGATAATTAACACATAAATAAAAGGCATTGTCATTCACAATGCCAATAGCTCAAACTCTTGTAAATGCGAGACCTATTGCATTTCAAAGAAGCGTGAAAGTGAAAGCACTCATGGCGGGCTGAATGTTGCAGGAAAGCATGTCCTGCCCGCATTAGGAGAAACTCATTAAAGAAAATAGTGCTTACAGACTAAATAAGACATAGCTTGTAAAAACTGAAGTAAAAAGGCCAGTCCTCATGGGAGGTTACAAATGAAAACATGGCAGTACTAAGGAGGGACTAACAAGCCTATTAAGGAATCAGAAGCCAGCATTTATGAAGGACAATGACACAAGCCAATGACAAATATGGGGGGAGAGTGGGCTTGGCTTCAAGTCCATACTCGAATACAGCATGCCTCGCAGAGCAGCGCATGCGCTGTCCAGGCTCGATCTAAGAAGACTGGTTACCTGTGGTCTGGTCATGTTGGGGCCCTTTTAGAATTTTTATTAATTGTGCAAATATTTGAACTTACTGCTGGGCCACTGTAGACTGTAGAGCTGTTCACTGGTCCTCTGACTTACTAGCCAAGGCAAGCTTAGCTGTGCAGTGGTAATGAGGATCCAGCAGGCTGCGGCATATTGAACACATAGCTTTGAAACACTGTAGCACTCCAAATACATAGAGGCATTCAGTTTGGCAGGGCCATCACTAGAGTGCACTTTTCACCAAGGACAGGAGAAAGAACACCAATAGATGATAGTCTTACCAGAGAAGGCGTAGATGGCCAGAAGGTCTGCCAGTGCCTTCGAAGTCTGTGATATCATATGAAGGCTCCAAAGTATGGTCACCAGGGCAGAGAAAATAAAGCTCCCCATTTGCAGGTGACGAGTAGGATAGGGGTAGTAAAAGGAGAGTTTTTTAAATCAGAATTGTGACTTTTTTGCCCGCCATCTGTTTTGGCAATCCCTTTGACGTAAATCAGACACACAAAAGGTGATTGGAGGAGTACTTGCAATAAGTTTAGCCACAGGCAATCACTAGTGGTAGCTTTCCAACCCATCGTTGTTTTGCCATCATGCCACCTCAGTTCGGAATCAGTCATATGCAAATCAGGCTTGACCCTGCTCCAATAGGAACAGTCTAGCCAGAGGTGCTTGGCCAGTTGCTCCCTGAACTGGAAAAAGACAACCCAAGAACGATTTAGCCCTGACGCGGGGCTTGTCAGTCAGGTGTAGCTTCTTGGTTCCAGTGACACAGTGAGCACGGAACCCAATGCACTTGTCAGAGACACATGCCAGACAAGGGAAATGGCAAACAAATGTTCAACAAAGGTTTTTGAGCAGTAAACTGTTGGATGCAGTTTGCCAGTGTAGTTTAACTTCCACGGGTCAGATAATGGACCACTCTGTGATGGTCCGCTTGGAGACGGGGGCCAAGACCAATATGAATGAAGAGGTGCCAAATCTTCTGCTCTTGCAGGTTTCAGAAAAGTGAAATCTGTCACTGATGGAAGTTAGTACATCTGAAGTAGACAACAAAGTAGTTAATCACCTGAGAAGGATCTTTACCATCTTTTCAGGACTTTCTGCGTTTTATGGCAGGTATTCCTAGGATCCTATATGCCCGTGCAAGTAGAAGAGGCTTGTGAGTTTTTCTTATTTTCACATAAAGTGGGGCATGGAGGTTGGCACAAAAGCAGTCGAACATAGAAGGCAATGTGTAAAGTATTTATACAGTACAAAAACAGTAATAAAGTAAAAACACAGCACAAGAAAAATCCCAAACCAATTTGGAAGAATTGATTATGGCTTAATAAATAATTTGAGACCAAAATAACAACAAAAATCAGTAGAACCAAAGATATGCAATTTTAAAGATTTAGATAAAAGTAGCCCCAAAAGGCACAAAGCGCCAACTGAGGGTATCTGGTCGTGCTGGAACAGGACAAAGTCATAAGCTAAGGCCAACTGTGATGGAGTGCAGGCCAGGCACAGGGCCAAGTTTGGCCCGTTGAGGATTGGACCTTATGTCCTTGGTGTGCGGTCTGCAGAGCGTTGCTTTGCCTCATCCTGTGTCTGTTCCATTGAGGATGTGCAGTGAGGCATTGCTCTTTTGGGCGTCAGTTACAAAGAAGTTTTCAGCTGTGCGACAAGGCTTCAGATGGCTCTGCATCACTCAGCGTTGATTTCAATGAAACTTTCAGCTGTGTGGCGAGGCTTTGCGGGGCTTCGCGTCTCTCTGCGTCCGATCCGATGAAAATTTCAGCTGTGATGTGAGGCTTTGCGGGATTTCATTTTGCTTTGTGCCAGATTTGATGGAACCTTCAGTTAGGCTAGGAGGAGTTCTCTATATTGCCAGCCAAGGGTCCAGTACCTGGGAAGGCACCTCGTGGGGATCAGGAACTCACTCCAGCAGAGGCCAGTGGGAATCAGGCAGGTCCAGAATGGTCCAGTACAGCAGATCAGCTGGACAGTTGCAGGGAGGACTCTGGAGCTTGTTGTGTCCCTGTAGCCCAGAACGGGAAGTCAGCCACCTGACCCTTGGAATCACTCAGCCTGGGATGAAGGTAGCAAGTCCAGTTTTCCTGCAGGGCAGACCTCAAGCAGCAGGGCAGTCTTCAAACAGCAGGGCCTTTCTCTGACAGCAGGGAGGCCCTTCTTTTGTAGTGCCCACAGGTCCAGGAGTGTACTGAAGAATGAGTGTGAGGGTCCTATTTTAATACCTGGTGTCAGCTTTGAGGTGGAAAAAACTTCAGGAGTTCCCCCCTCCCCCGCAGATGCAGCTGGAGTTTCCGTCCTCCCTGCCCAGGTCCCAGGATGTCTGGGGTGACAAAAGGCTGGTGTGAAGTCCTTTATGAGTGTACTGAGGCAGCTCCTTTAAAATGAAAGTGGGGCTGTGCACAGCTCCGCCCTCCCATCCTGGAAGGACGGCCCATCCTACAATCAACTAATCCCCACTTGTGTCACTGCTGGGAGGAATACACAAAGGCCAACTGCCAACTACATCTAGTTACCCAGGATACAGGCTGCAGGCACCAAACGGTTAGGACAAGAAAATGCCAACTTTCTAAAAGTGGAATTTTCAGAATTGTGAATTAAAACTCGACTTCATCATTAAAGAGGGTTTTAAATTAAATTAATTTGAGTGTAAACATGATATTTTTACTTGTTCCTGAGCAAAAGCTATCACTTATTAAATGTAATAAGGTAGCCCAATGTTATCCAGTGGGAGAGGGAGGCCTAGCAGTAATGAAAAATTAATTTAAGAGTTTTTGACTGTGAGGAGTTGTAAAACTTAAAAGTACATGTGCAACTTTTTAAATACACTGCACTATGCCCTAACAACTTGTTATGAGCCCCAATGTACCCCAATTTAGGCCTAGGTAGACACACAACCTTTTACCTACATTTTTCCTACCTTGCTTTACATAACGGTTCTGGCGCTGTCCTTTTACCTAGTTATGTGGCGAATAAATGTTGTGTGGTTTTCTTCGAAGACTAGCCTAATTTATTATGAATGAGGATTCTTAGTATCACAGCAGGATTACCATCTTCTGTATAATAACTCTGTACAAGAGTCACCGCTATCATCATCCTTGAACGACAGGCCCACAATACCATTCTAGGTAGACCCCCTGAAGGCACCCTTTGGGTATATAAGCGCCACATCTTTACTGGGCAAACCAGAGGAGAAGCCTCCATGCTGACACGAGAGGCTGAGTGCCCTGCTCGCAGACACTCCAGCACGCAGTGGTCTGACATCCCTCGCGGGGTGTCCAACTCGACACAAAGACGGGGTCGTTCATTCTCTCCCATCAGGTAATGGGGTTGGCTCTATCCTATGTCTATTTCTAAATTATGAACACATATTGCATTTTTGCACATGCATACCGTAAAACAACTGCTTTTTTATAGTTTGATAGTGCATCAATTGTTTAAATATATATCATTATGTGGGCTATAAGGTTTATTCAATTAAGTGAAGGTGCAACAAGATTAATATGTTAACCCTTGCATTTGACATCACTTAATGTGAGACCTGCCCTTTTCATAATAATTAGAAAAGTGTATTAAGCTGAGTACTCCCAAGGACAAGAGAGGAATCTTCAACATCTTTGGAGAATGAGATCGAGTAAGCAGAAGTTGGAAACATTTTTCATGAAGGCCACAGGCACTGACACCTCAGAGCCAGCCTGGGCTCATCGGCTTCCTGGGACACCAAAGCAACTGAGTGCAGTGATAGTTTTTTTTAATTATAAATGTCTTTAATGTCATTTCAAGTTACATAGCAAAAAGAAAAAAAAGGCATCCATAGCTATTATCAAAGGAGCATTGGATAACCATGCTGTGTTACCTCTCGCCAACTTCTGTAAACTCACCCATGCTCCAATCCCCCTCGTGCTGCAGGATCAACGTCCATTTCACAGTGTCATCATAGAGTCGTAGAACAAGAGGGAGGGAAACAAAATACAAAAATCCAACACAATACAGTATCCACGGTCACAGAGATAAATTCAGAACTCAATGGATTATCTTGTAATGATCATCAACTTTTCAAACTTTTAAACACACCCTCCTCCCAGCCCTCCCCGTCCCCCTGCTTCCATGTGCTTACTAGGCTGCAACTAATGGGGCACTCATATTCCTTTATATACGCCCATGAGTAGGTCACACAGACCCCAAGCGTCCCTCCGGTCGCGCCACTGAGCCACCCACCTCACCCATCTCATACACCTCTGCACCCTCTCGGTCCTCATAGCCACATCAGGAGGCTCCAGCACTGCTTGTGTCATAATCCCCCAGGAGAGTAAGTCGTCTGCAACTCTATCATACCTACGGGATTGCCTCATGTGTGCCTCTTCTTCCCCAGCCCATTCAAGTAGATCCCTGCACCAGTCCTCTTGTTAAGGAGGTCGTGGGCTGATCCAGCTGATCGTTATTCATCTTTTAGCAACTATTAACCTCAGCACTGTAAAACTGCAGCTCAATCTCCTTTTTGGGTCATCGGAGAGCAGGCCAAGCACACACTGTTTAATTTTACGCGTCACTTCCCATCCTGTCGCCCTTCGAAGATGGTGTAATATCGCACTCCAATACGGCACAAGAAAAGGGCAAAAGAAAATGGCAGCACCACACCATATGCAGTAAATCAGCCAAAATCGCCCCACATCTAGTGTAGCCCGGTGACTTGGAGGGGTAAATCATGTGCAACCTCTTAGGTGTGTGTAAGATATGTCATGTGTACTATATTAAACTGAATCAATTTAAACTGTGCGTTAACGGAGACCCGTCGTACTACTGCATGTATCTTTGACCAGTCTTTAGACTAAAAGGGCTCTCCACTATCACGCTGCCAGATTGCCTCCACCCGGAGCGGGGTCAAACATCTATCATACGGAGCTCACGATAAATATGTGTGATGAATTTACATCCAGCCTCTATAGTAATTCACTCAGAGGCTTCAGGGAATGACAGTAGGAGTTGTTGGGCCGTGGCTGCTATTTTGGCATATTGGAGGAATTGTCCCCTCACCAGATCAAATGTCTCCATTGCATACGCCAGGGTCAGAGAGCGACCCACTGGGTACAAATCCGACAGCGTAATACAGCCAACTGCCTTCCACCGGTTTACCTCCATCGTTCGTGATATCTCATCAAAAGGGCACACTATCCATATATCGAGTTGCGGCGCATATGGTGCTTTACCTATCACCCACCGCACCGCTCTCTTCCACAGGCGGCCGATCTGATGGATCAAATTGAGGGAAGTGACCCGATTAGGGCCACCTGGGTCACTCGCGACCACCTCTCAGCCTTCCATACCAATGAAGAGTCGGTCAGACAGTAGAGAATACAAACCAAGTATTTATTCAGGTACACTCGAGCGGAGCCCAGTCTGCCCAGTCTCTGTGGATTGCTGCAGAGGGACTGACATCAGAAAACTTGGTGATACATTATGTACGATTCAGAACCAAAGAAGGGACGCCCAGACTGGAAATTTCCAGATGGTGGCAGCTACACAAAGGAGGTACAGAAGGATAAGTTTCGATCCTGAGACCGGGCACACACTATCTCTATGCCAAGGTCGTTCTGCCTTTGCCCATTGCTGGACTAGTGGGAGCAGGCCTCTATCTAGTGGGAAAGGTATGCGCTAATAAGAACAGCGTATTCATTAGTACAGCAAGGCCCAACCTTGGAGAAAACGAAATTTACCAAAGCTGCTTCTCGCAGAGACAGAGAGAGAATTAGTTTCGATCATGACTCAAAATGGCGGCCAAACATAAAATGGTTCCGCGAATGCTAACTTATGCAGAACAGTATATAAACAATACAGCTAAGACATTTTTATTCTAACAAAATGTGGACATATATCAGGTAAGACACCACCACGCATCGGCAACATGCATCAGCTGGCCATTGTGAGTGCCATCTATTAGGGCCCTCTCCCAATTGCGTTCCCTGTCCAGCCAATGAATAGCATGTTATAATTGCTCCGCTAAGTAATAAAGTTCCCGGTTGGGGACCTCCATTCCACCCTTCTCCATTCTCCCTGGAGGGTTTTAAGGCGTACCCTACTGCTCTTACCCGCCCATAGGAGCCCCACCAGCAAATGGTCAAGTTCACAGAACCCCTCCCTCGGGATCTCATACATTGCACCCTGCAGCACATATAAACATTGGGGTAAGACCACCATCTTTGTAAGTTATACCTTCCCCATCGATGACAATTTCAACATGTTCCAAAATGCTATAGTGGGGCGCAGATTTGCAATCACCCATCCCAAATTTAGGTCATCGGTCTGCTGTTCTCCGTGGGTGACGTAAATGCCCAGATATTTAACACAGTCTACCTGCCACGATATCCCCACTTCTGGTAGCTGGGAAAGTGATAAGCCCCGTAATTGTCCCAAGGGGAAGAGAACCGACTTTCCTCTGTTGACCTCGTCCCAGAATTCCCTCATTCGGTGAGTAATATTGGGCCGGACATATCAGGTCTGCGCACGTTTATCATAGCGTCGTCTGCGTATAAGGACACCGCATGATCCAAGTTACCAACACGTATGCCCCATAGGTGCAGTGTCTGTCGAAGGTGACACGCCAAAGGCTCCATCGCCAATGCGAATATTAATGGGGGCAGCCCTGTCTCCTACTCCTCTGCAGAAGGATTTCAGTGGAAACATATCTGCCTGTTCATACTCTAGCCCGTGGGCTACCATACAGAAGCTTTATCCACCGAATACAGTTACACCCCAGCCCTACCTTTCCAGGACCTGCCAGACATATTCCCATCTCACCGAGTCAAAAGTCTGCTCTATGTCTAGAAAGACCCAAGCATATTGGTGCTCTTCTAACACTGGGGCATGCATAACATGTCATGCGGCGAAGGTTTCGCAGTGTATAAAGCCCGATTGGTCCGTATGGACCAACTGGGGTAGAAGTAACAACAATCTAGAAGCCAGGGCGTGTCTAAGGAGTTTCAAGTCCACATTCAGCATAGAAAGAGGCCGATATGAACTTGCCTCTAGGGGGTCCTTCCTCTGCTTTGGTATTAGGACAGTGAACGCTTCGTTCATGGAATCCAGGAGCACCCCTCTCTCAAATGCCTCATTGTACACCGACAGCAGGCGGTCCACCAGTGTTCCCGCAAATGTTTCATATAATTCTGCCGGGAGCCCATCTCCCCCTGGCGATTTTGCATTTTTCCGCACACCTATGGCCGTCAGCAATTCTTGCCGTAACAACGGGGCCCCAATCTAGTCCCGGTCCCCCTCAGAGAGGTGCCATAGTGGGAAATCCTCCAGGTACTCCAGTAGCTGGGCAAAACCCTCCTCACAGGTTGTCGCAGTATAAACTGCATTTAGATGTGCCGGAAAGACGTAATTATTTGCCTTCTTAGTAAATACCATATTCCCCCCTGATCTCTAAGTGCCATAACTAGGTGGATAGCCGTCTACGACCGAATCTAGTGTGTCAGTAGGTGACCTGATTTGTCCCGCTCCAACTACCAGCACCTCCATTCAGTATGGCTGATATGCCTCTCCAGCTGATCCCACAATTCACACACCTTATGCCTCTGCCTATCCCAAGCACCAAGCATGGCCTGGTCACTGGAAAGAAGTCTTCCCAGCCTCACCAGTTCAGCCAAGTGGCGCTTTAAATCTCCTTCTAGTGTACAACGTATGCCTACCGTGGTCGCCATGCGCAATCCCCTCAGGACCACCTTCGAGGCATCCTATTCCGTTACCCTATACCCAGTGCTATTCCATTTAAGTTGAAAATATTGTATTATGGCCTCCGACACCGCCGCCTGAAAAACCTGGTCAGTCAGGGCCTCCGCATTGAGCCTCGATAGTGGCACTCTCGGCAGAGGGCGCTCCAAAGCATAAGTAATCATGAGTGGGAAATGATAGGAGATATAGCGAACTAAATAATATGCCTCCAATTCTTTATGTGTGGCATCCGCATGGACCAAGAAGTAATCCAACCTTGCTGGTGTGTTTAAACGGAACTCCCGGAGCAATCCATATTAAAACCCCTTGTGCATATCTGGAGTATGATGTGGCATAGACCTGTCCCCTCTAGCGTTTCTTCAATGATTTGATACAATCCCCCCATAAATGAGTTTCCTGCAGAAATTCCACAGCTATTCCATATCTCTGGAGGTAGGCAAACACTATTATTTTTCACCGGAGTATTGAGATGCCTCACGTTCTAAGTTAACATTTTATATTTAGGCCCCATCTGCACAGTATAACATTCAGGATGAAGCTATATACTAGTACGCTCATCTCGTGGAGCCCGTAACACAGTACTAGCAATCGGACAGCGTTGGAAGCAACCCCCTTATAATACTCAAACTGAAACTTTCAAACCCCATATATCCCTCCCCTAACCCACCCATAGGCAGAATCTGTGGATCCCGTTGACTCAACAAGCGGCCACAGGTGACCCCAAACCCTGCACCACTCGCCTACCCGTCCACTCCCGTCAACCTACGTGTCTAATGGCACTTGGTGCAGATGCTGTCCAGGTGGTCAAGACCTCCATGAGTCGCGGGCTCCTAAGTGGTGCTCAGCATCCCGCATCTGCCTCACCCCTGGTCCCACCCAACCTAGAGGTAGTACATGCACCATACATGGCAATAAGAAGTTAGTAGTGCATATGCTTTCAGGATACAATAACATTTCAGAGTTCCAGTAAGTTCAGCAGCACCATTTAGCACAAAGTCAATTTTGTTACAGACTATGCGGTGCCCAACATCAGTGATCAACCAGGCTGCATCGATTCACCCCACATCAGCGCCATCAGTTTGTGTCTCTGGGACATGACTCAGCCTCAAGAAGGGGTTCTGCGTCTCCAGAGACACCAGCGTAGCCCGCAGTGTGCCGTCCGCTACGACCAAGATACGTTCTCCCTCCAGCGGTACTGGGAAGCCACGTTGCATCTTGGGCGGAGCTTTATTGCACTGGGATCGTTGCACCCTGTGGACCCCAGCTCCTGCCACGGAGTTGAGTGCTATTCATTGCCCAAGCCCAGTAATTCTACCCACTGGACTGCCGCCGCTGGTGTGTCATAGAGGAATACTTTCCCATTGTGTTGGCTAAGCAGTCTGGCCGGATACATCAGGCTATACTTGATATTATGGTCTCTCAGTTGTCTTTTGACAGACAAAAAGGTATTCTGGAGGTCCAGCACCATCCTCGTATAATCAGGTAGGATCTGTATCTGTTTATCCTCGTACCTTGGAGGGCTGTGGGTGCGCACATGTAGTATGATGTTGCGGTCCCTATAGTTAAACATGTGGGTTATCAATGCTCTAGATGGCGCCCCTGGGCGCGAATCCGACGTCAGCGCTCTGTGGGCTCTCTTTATTGAAAAGAAGTTCGAAAGGCACTTTGGTTTTAGTGTGTATGTGATCCAGTCCTCAAGGAAAAGTTACCCAGAGGGGCCCACCGCCATCTCAGGGAAACCAGTAAAGCGCAGAGTATTCCGCTTGGAGCGCCCTTCAACATCCTCCACACGCTCCTCTACTTGCGTCGCACTGCACCTGAGTCTGGCCACCGTGGCTTTAAGATCCTTAAGCTCCATCTTAAGAGTCGCTACATCCTCTTCAGTGGTGGTCACCCTTTCAACCACCTTACGCAGTTCAAGGCAAAGATGATTAATTTCCATGGACATGACATCCATTTTGGTTTCCAGCGCCTGCCTGGAACCCTGAATTGTGGCCAGTATTTCAGCAGTGCCCTGCGGTAGATCCGCAGACGCCTGCACCACATTAACATCCGGCCCCTTTTCCTGGGGGCCCGATCCGGGTATCGTATAGTGCACTATGGTGTTCGACTGAACCGCCCTCGGCCCATTGCCCTTCATCATGGTAACTTTGCAAGCGAGGATCTATGAGACATGTTGAATGTGACCGCATTCGGTACACCCTCACGAGGCATCAGATGCAGGCAACCACAGTTTCACCTGCAGGCACTAGGGGTTGTCCAAATGCACAGCTGGTCCCTATGTACGATAACTCGGTTTAGGGTACACCGACAACTCCCTGCTCTCGGAGCCCCTCAGAGTCAGGACTACATTCTCTCTCAGGCAGCAGTTGCGTATCGCCTCCTTCACACGTGGCCGGCGGCGGTGACCCCTCTGCAATAAAAGAGCGGTCCCTTTGCAGCCAAATGCAAGGCCTCACCCAGCTGACATGGCACCGCTTCTAATCTGAGGGCACGCGCTCAAGAGTTCCCCACCAAGTCGCTCTGCTGCCAGTTCCCACCAAGGCAGTCTCACATCTGCGCCACTTTAGCGCTTCCTCACTGGTACAGCTAGGCCACTGCATAACGCACCCAGCCCGGGCCCCCACAGTCAAGAGTGTGATTCCCCGTGTCAGCTCTGCACCTGCCACCAGGCACGCAAGTGGATTTTCAGGGCCCACCTATAGCCTGCTGTGACTCTCATAGGCTCTCCCTTCTCCCTCATATTGTGCAAGCCTGTGTGCAGTGCAGTCCCACCTCCGGCTTCCCAATCAACAATCTGTATCCCCAGGGTGTCCTCATAATTCAGGTGCAGCACTCACTTGGAGCTGGGTTCTTCACTCACTGTTGTGCTGCCCACTCTCTTCCCCACCGGAGTGCTGCCAATCGCGACGAGTCTGCCTCCCGACTTGCTACCAACGAGGCTCGCGTGGACCCAGCATTGGACCGTCTCCAGCGCCAGGCGGGAACATGGGCATGTGAAGCCATATCGGTGGGGCGGAGGGTTCACCCTCCATGGGTGGTTAGTGGCGACAAGTCAGAGGCGACAGCAGCGTCAACTGGAAACCCCAACTAGGGAGGTCCTGGGCGCGTATCCGACTGGGCTGCCCGCACCTCCTCGCGACAGGGTGCTGCACGTCACGGCACGCTCCGTCCCACCAGGTCGCACTCCCGGACGCAGCTCCTCTGCAATGCTCTGGCCGTGCTGATCAACTGGCGCAAGTTGGTGTTTTCGGAAAGTCTGACCCCTGAGTACATGGCCATGCAATGCCAGGGTCCACTTATACTTTAGTCGGAGGATTTTGCCATGTTTTGCTCCTCTTGGCTGGAGCGTCTGTAAGGTGCGCCTATACGGCCATCTTGGTTGGCCACGCCCCAAGTGCAGAGATAGTTAACAGCCTTTTTCATAAAGAACAACACTTCTGTTGTTTCACTAAGGTATATGGATGAGAGGCCACCTTAGACACTCATGAGGCTTTTTTGTGCTAAGACAGGTTAGCTAGAGACAGGAAGGGGGGGCATGGAGAACAGAGACTATCACAATCTTTACATGCAGGTAAATTCTGAAATGCTGTTAGTGTTGCAGTTCTTTTTGATGTTTTGTTTATTGTTTTCATTACCACTCTTTTGTTAACTTTAATAGTTACAATTATACACATTTTATGCACTAGGATAGAACATTGGGTTACGTTTTCTAGAGCTTTATAGAGTTGCAGGTTTTGGATTTCTGACGCCCTGGCATTTAGGACTCAATCAATGTTCCAACCTAAATCAGAAAACCAGTTGAATTGCAACCAATACACAACTCACTGAGCAATATTTGTTAAACATGTGTTTCAGGGAGCATGCAGTCCAACGAGACATGACACAGTGACAATTAGTGGGACACCAATTCCTCTT
Organism: Calotriton arnoldi; assembly: GCA_963921515.1. Taxonomy (NCBI): domain Eukaryota; kingdom Metazoa; phylum Chordata; class Amphibia; order Caudata; family Salamandridae; genus Calotriton; species Calotriton arnoldi. The sequence continues at coordinate 584,038 of CAWUFW010002687.1, read as the reverse complement.
TCATAAATGAACACACTCAAGGATAAGTAGCATAAGGATGCACATTTTAAAACCTTTATTTAAAATTAAAAGAGTACTAATGTAGTGCACTCAAGATGATTTTTTACAACAATATTTATAAACTGTATGGCAGTAAGAAAGCTTATGAGTAACTTAAGCAACAAAAAATTAACATTTTGCTATGAAATTTATAGCATTGACACCCTTATTTGCTACTTTTAATCTCTGTACTACTTTTAATTCTAGCACGTTAATAGTATGTTAGAATAGAAAACTTATTTTGAGTTTCAAAGATGGTTTGCATCTGCATACCTTATTACAGAACAATATGTTCTATTTACAGCTCTCAAAAACAAGTTGTGTACTTATGATTAGGCACAGTCTTCATAGCCTCCAGCTGAGCAGCCAGTGAAGGCCAAACGGTTAGCAGCTGGCTTCAATAAGGCAGGTGTGCAATCGTCTCTCTTGTGTCCTTTGGCTGCGTGGCATATTGTCCTTTCTGATATTGATTAATATATATATATATATATACATATATATATATATATGTATAATTCAGGCTTTGTTGAAAACTTTAAAGATAAATATTCAACAAAGAGTGGCATCGTGACTTTTCAGCTATCTATCAAATTATGTTCTCTTGGAAAGACAACAAATGTAATACGTAATTATAAATCTTCCGGGGGGCGGAGCTTGCTTGCGACCAAGATGGCCGCTTGAGCGCGAAGCTCCGCAAGTCCACCAGAAGATCCGGCATCTATCCGACAGCTGAGGCTATGACTGCGACCCTACTGGACCGTCATCAACGCGCCCGGAGCTGCTGAACACAGAGGTCCATCCCCGGCGGCTCAACTTGTCTGGACGCCGCAGATACCCGTGGCCCTCGGAGCCGCGGCCGACATAGGCCATAATCCCCGAGCTCTATTTTGGGCCTGCAGCCGCCCAGGAAGCAGCCTGGAAGGGCCACTCTGTGTGACGTGTCGGTGAGGGGAGAGGCCTGATCCCCGTGTGCGCGCGCTCACCGCGCCGCGGTGATTGCCAACGCGAGTGACATTCACCCTTCCTCCCCCCGCAGACGAGAAGTAGACAATGTGGAGGTGTAGCCCGGAGCAGGGAGCGGCGGCCATTATTGCTCACCCCTGGCTCGCGGCGGCCATTATCGCTGACACCTGGCTCGCGGCGGCGCTGCTGGGGCATCGGCTGGACTTGTAGAGGCTGCAGTGCCTGAGGCCGGTAAGAGCGGCGGAGCCCGATGTGAGGTTCCACAACCTAACAGCCCAGAGGAGTGGCGCAGAGGGAGAAATTGCCCCGTGGTGCATGCTCGGCTGGGACCTTTGTATTGAGCACAGCACATTATACGCCGCCCTAGAGTGATCGAACCTGTGGGGCAGCAGCGAGGGTGCAGCGGCTGAATCTGGTGTTCCTCCCCCCTGGTGCTCCCTTCCCCCCCTCTCCCCCCCAGGTGGGATAGCAGCAATCGGAGGAGCGCGAGCCCTGATCGGGGCCGTGTCTGGCCAGGAGGTCTCCTACTGCGGGGGCGCGATCTTGGCTACTGTCTGGCCCGTTGCATTCCCGGCATCTAGGAGTTGTGACTGAGCTCCTGGTATTGTGGAGATAGCTTGTCTGACTCGGCAGGCCCCACCGGAGGTGCTGGCTCCCCGGGCGCAGTGATCTCCCACGTTGATAAGGCGACTAGTGCTGCGGTACAGAGGTACGGAGGATCTGCGGGACCGGTCTAGTCTTGGTGGCTCTGCATTGCCGATACAGTCAACAGGTGTACCGGGGGGCAGCCCGCTCTGCGAAGCGGATACTGCTGTATATTTGCCTGCACAGAGGAGCGGAGCGTCGACTGCGATGGGGAAGGTGGATCGTACGCAGCCTAAATTGTCGTTTGACTCTAAAAAATCCAGGACCCGCGATGCGACCCCGGAGGACAGTGAAACAGCACCTGACTCGCCTGTGGAAGATGCGGACAGCGATATCCGAACGATGCTCACTACAATGGACAAAGGATTGCAGAACAGCATGTCGGTCCTTGGCTCCAAAATTGACGCGCTGTCCTACCGCATGGACAGGATGTCCGAGCGGCTGGATAATCATGCGCAGCGCCTGGACATGACGGACCGACGAGTCGGCGAGGTGGAAGAAGCGCAAACAGTGCTGGACTCGAGTCACAAACAACTGGGCAGAGTTATGCAGGTCCTGCAGGATAAAACGGAAGACTTAGAAGCGCGTTCTCGGCGCTGCAACCTGCGAATCACCGGCCTTCCGGAGTCGACGCAGACTGGCAACATGGAACAGTTCATAGAAAAGTTGCTAGTCACCCTACTGGGTGCTGAGACTTTCTCGCCTATGTTTGTCGTCGAGAGAGCCCACCGCTCCTTGGGCCCGGTCCCGGTCCCCGGGGCTGCGCCGCGCCCTATAATAGCAAAGTTGCTCAACTACCGGGACAGAGACTCAGCACTAAAAACTGCCAGAGATAGGCAACCGCTACAGTATGAGGGCTCCACCATCTCACTGTTCCCGGACTTTACGCAAAAAGTACAAGATGCGCGAAGACAATTTGCCCCGCTGAAGAAACTGCTGCGTGCCGACAACATAGACTACGCCATGGTGTATCCCGCCAGGCTCCGGGTGAACCGACAAGGACAGTCATGCATATTCACCGACCCTGCGGCGCTGCGGAAGGCTATGAAGTACTGGGCCAAAGATAAACGTCGCAGCCCTGAGAGGTCCCCGCTGCAGGGAGCGGAGGGCGGGGATCTAGATGAGCAGGACTGATGGGTGGGTGGGGGGGTGTTTGTGGACTCTGTATGGATGGTGGACACTGTATGATATGTTTTGCAATTATATTTGGGATTCTATGGGTAGCTCCGATAGGCCATTGGTACATGATACGGCGCCCACTACGGGACCACAGAGCGTAGTGACGACACGAGGTAGGATTAGGGCCCTCACATGGAATGTTAGGGGGCTGAACGACCACAGGAAGCTGCGCAAGGTGCTGTCCTATTTAACGAGACACGAAATAGACATAGCGCTATTACAGGAGACCCACCTCCCAATTGCCAGCCCCATGCTTCATAGTAGAGGGCTTAGAGACTGTATACACGCAGCGGGCTTCACTACGCATTCCCGAGGTGTGTTGACCTGGGTCCGCCCGAAAGCATCACTTAGGTTGGATCCCCTGGCCACGGACAGTGACGGGCGATATGCCATCTCGAGATGCAGATGTAGAGGAATGGATCTCTTGTTGGTTAATGTGTATGGCCCTAACTTCGACAACCCAGAGTTTTACTCTACATTGTCGGACAGGGTGAAAGGGTTTGAAATGGGGCAGCAACTGTGGGGGGGGGACCTAAACGTTGTCCTGAACCCGGAGATAGATCGCTCGGGGGGCTCGGCTAGGCATGTCTCAGCGGCAGCTAAAGCTATATCTGACGCAATGGTGCGGCTTGAGTTAAGTGACGTTTGGAGGTGCAGATACCCTGGTAAGGGAGGCTACACTCATTACTCAGCATTCCACAATTTACACACGCGCATTGACTACTGGCTGGCTGCGGACAGTTTGTTTTGCCAGGTGAGGGAATGCGAGGTTCTACCCCGCACCTTGTCTGATCATTCTCCAGTTTTAGCGGTGCTAGAGGTACCCCGTACAACGATACCCCCCTTCACCTGGCGGTTTCCCCCCATACTCTCTGATGGATGAGGTCTTCAGGGCCGAGCTCGCGGAAGCCATTGACACCTACTTTGAAAAAAATGTGGGCTCAGTTGACAGCTTTCTGGTAGTGTGGGAAGCTTTTAATGTATACATCCGGGGGTGACCATGTCTAAGCATTCAGGAGTCTTGAAGGCGCTGCGCAGGAGGCTTGCTAGTCTTGAGGTGTCACTAGCGGAACTAGAGGGAAGGTTGCAACTGGGTGCGGGGGACAACGTCCAGCAGGAATTCCAATCCCAACTAAAAGAATTCCAGGATACGGCGGATGCAGAAATAAAACATCTAGGGAAATATGCAGTGGCATGCAGGTACGGAGAAGGGGAGCGACCTGGGAAAGTATTAGCACAGCTGTTAAAGAAAAGGCGAACACAGGCAATCATGACAGAACTCTTAACGCCGGAGGGGGGGTTACTTACTGAGCCCTCGGATATTGCAGAGCGCTTCAGACAGTTTTACTCGAACCTATACACCTCGAGGAGCCAAGGCACTGAGGACGATATCTTAGACTACCTAACACACATTAAGTTACCCTGGCTGACTAACACCCACCGGGAGTTTTTGATGCGCCCGCTAGAAAGGGAGGAGATTTGACTAGCCTTGTCCACAATGAAATCTGGGAGCGCCCCGGGGTTGGATGGCCTGACAGTTGCATTCTATAAGGCTTTTCAGGACCTGCTGTTACCACACTTACAGACTCTGTTCGAAGGCATGTATGAGTCAGGTATGATGCCGTCCTCGATGAGAGAGGCGGTTATAGTAGCTATTCTCAAGCCAGATAAGCCCCCCTCAGAATGCTCGTCCTATCGCCCTCTCTCACTGCTAAATGTAGATATGAAGCTCTTTGCTAAAATTTTGGCAAAAAGATTGACCCCTTTGTTTCCGCTGCTGGTAGCCCCAGAACAGGCTGGATTCATCCCTGGCCGAAACCTCACTTATAATCTACACACCGTCTTTGGCGCCATACAGCATACCAAGCCCGAGACGGCGGCTGTAGCGGTCTTTCTCGATATGGAGAAAGCCTTTTACTCCGTGGAGTGGCCTTTTATGCATCAGGTTTTGCTTCCGATGGGACTGGGGGAGGTGTTCCTCAAATTGCTGGGTGTTGTATATTACGCTCCGAAGGCGCGGATAAAAATTGGCGATTTAGTGACTTCCCCTATTAATATTACGAGGGGGACTCGACAGGGCTGCCCTCTCTCTCCGATCCTTTACACCCTGGTGGCGGAGCCCTTGGCTTGCGCGCTCCGCGAATATCACAGATTTAAAGGAATACGGGTACCTGGCTATGAACTTATTGTGTCGACCTATGCGGACAACACCCTTCTCTATGTTCGAGACCCCGAGCGCCACCTCTCCCCAGTTCTTCGCGAAATAGTCCGCTTTGGCGGGGTTTCTGGCCTTAGTGTTAACTGGGCGAAGTCTATAGTTTTTCAGCTCACCCCCTCTACCACCCAATTCGACATGGACTACCCGCTGCAGTGGACTACTGACCCTGTGCGCTACCTCGGAGTACGGATACACCTGGACTCGGAGGTCCTGCTTCGGGAAAACTATGGCGTTTTGCTGAGCAAACTAGAAGATGATGTGAACAACTGGATCCGTCTGCCTCTGTCTCTCCTAGGTAGAATTTCTATTAGGAAGATGGTGGTCCTTCCAAGGTTTTTGTTCCTATTCACAAATATTCCTGTGATACTCCCGGGTGCCTTTTTTAAGAGGCTTAACACTACGTTGTTAAAACTGGCCTGGGCCGGGAAGCAGCCGAGAGTGCAATGGAGGGTGCTGACGTTGCCATATCGTATGAGTGGTCTGGGCGCTCCATATTTCGAGTTGTATTATAGAGCTGCGCAGGCCTCCCACGCGTCCTTGTGGATACATGGCGCGCTTGAGGTTCCACACCTTCGCATTGAGAGAGAAGTGGCTTCCCCCCAGCCGTTGCCTTCGCGGCTGTTTGCACCTCCTGAACGCAGGACGGGTAGCCTAGACTCGATCGGGGCAACTAACCACGCCTGGCCTCACCTCCTTAAGTTACAGTCAGGTGTCATCTTGTATTCCCCTCTGACCAGATTGGAATGGTGCAGTTGGCTACCGCCCTGTCGGGATGGGGGCATTGTTCAGGCGCTGGCCTCGATTGACATACACACTGTCAGGGACTTGTTTGTTGATGGTGAGGCTAGGACGTGGGAAGATGTAGTCGACGGGGTGGCATTACCTTCGCTGCTTACTAGATTCCAGTTCCACAGAACTCGGCATGCGCTCTTACAGCTGTTGGGGCCCGATCTGGAAGAGCCACCTGAGCTTACAGCTCTCACATTAGTAATCAAAATGGCAGAGCCGGCGAGATTAGTCTCTAAAATTTACCAACACACGATGGCGCATAGGGAACATCAATATACAGCAGCCCGGCTGGCAAGGCAAAAAGACCTGGGTCAGGAAGTCGGAGATGCTATGTGGGACTATTGCTGTTCTAGCACAAAAAGAGTGTCTCTTAACGGCAAACATAGACTGATACATTTTAAGTTCCTTAACAGGGTGTATTACACCCCGGAGAGACTCAAAAGGTATGGGCTGAGGGATGACGCACAGTGTGAGCGCTGTAGGGCACCAGTTGCTGATTTCTTACATGCAGCTTGGCTCTGCCCGGGAGTGGCACAATATTGGGTGAGTGTGTTCTCTGAGTTGACTGCGATAGTGGGACAGACGCTGGCGCCGGAGCCGGATCTGGCGTTACTGGGTTACTCTAGTTCGTTGCCCACAGGGATACGTCGGCTACTAGACATGGGTCTATTGTTAGCCAAGCGCAGAGTTGCTATCTGCTGGGCGAAAGGGCCCCTACCTACTAAGGCGCAGTGGCTTTCCGATATGGTGTATTGCTGTACCCAAACGGAGCTCTTCAGCGAACTCCTCCCGCCTCGCAGTAGGCCCAAGAACTTCTGGGCGCTATATGCTGCATACAGAGCCACTGAGGCTGGCCCGACGAGACCGCTGGTGGGAGAGAGTGGAGAGTAGACACTTGGTCCTGCCGGGGTGTATGGCCCGTTGCTGTGATATGTTGGAATGTCCCGAGAAATGCAGGTATATCCTGAGCGACATTGAGTTATTTAGTTGAAGTGGGCTGAGACGGGGGATGGAATGTCTAATATGTAGTACCTTTGTAATATCCTCTACCTTAATGTGTTGTATAGTATTGATTAGGGAATGTACTGTGCATGTATAATGGTCGGACAGATTATCCTGTGTTAGCTTCCCAGCGTACAGAATGTAAGTGCCTGCTGTCTAATGCGATGTCCACATATGTTTGTTGTAAAATGAAAAATAAAGAAATAAAAAAATAAAAAAAAGTATGTGAATCCAAATAAAGGAGGTTTGTATGAGTAAAAAAAAAAAATTATAAATCTTCCAGATACTCTAGAATTTCATTTAACAATAATGATGATACATATAAATGATCAAAAGGCAATGATTAAACACTATAAATATATTCATGCAAGCTTTATTATCATATGTGCAGAAACAGAGCATTAAAAAAATTGCATTTGATTTGATGACACTTATTCACTTTTGATTAATTAATTAGCATGCAGATGTCATTCACAAAAGCGGAATTCAAAGAAGGCGAATCCAGACCCTAAAAGGAGAAGACAAAAACAGGATATTTATGACAGTTGATTTTAATAAAAATAATTAATATAGTCCTAGTGAGTATTCTTGAGTGTGTCTGCTCATGGTGAAAAGAGGTTGGGGACTATCGATTTAAATCTCATTTTGAATCTGTTTTACAATCTCTACGGTACCTGTTGTAGTAAGGGCAAACTTCAAGGCATCATTAACACAGCATCCTACATTGAGATGTTACCTGACCCAGAGGGTGAAGTAATTTTTGTGAGTAAATGCACATGCTGCATATCCTTTTGAAATATTATATACCTAGGTAGAGTTTGATCCTGCAGACCCTAATATCTGAGATTTGCATACTTGTAAAGCTGCTGCTACACATGCAGAAAATGAACTTTCTCATTATCTAGAAAACCCTGTTAGGATGTCAGGAACACCAAGGTTGGTTAGGTAGACATATACTACATGGAGTGCAGAATGTCAGAATGGGTCCCTTAAGTAATCCAGAGGCCATGTTGGCTGGTTATATTCTGCATCCAGACAGAGCTACTCTGAATGCTTCCTAATGAAGATAGTTGCTAAATCCGCCAACTGTATGTTTTACAGGCTACAGGGGTTGGAGCATTAGTTCCAGGTCATGCACAACTACCACATCCTGCATTGCAGGCATTTAGTTCACAGACTATTAATGCAATCGTGGGAAAAGCACCCATAAAGTGAAATGGGATTCAATTGTGGATTGGTCACAAAAGTAGTCATTTGGAAGAAGTCTATCCTCACACATCACCTCAAGACAAACATAGAATGCAAACTGCATGTGTTCCGCTTGGTATGGCACCACTTATAGAAGGAGCAATCTTTACGAGTATTTACACTGCTAGGCATGGCACCACTTCATTGACAGTGTTACCCAAGATGTTAAAACAAAAAAAGAACAAGCCTGTACCTACCCAGCTGTTGATTTGGGATGAAATTGATAGGTAATTTCAAAGCAGTCTCTATGATTGTTGTTAATAATTTTTGAGGGGACGCAGCGGTTTTGGCAGTGCACCAGTGTTTAACAACTGTCCCTGTTCAAGATCGTAAACAGGAGCTGTACTATATGCCTATATAGGCCATGATCCTTTAGGTTCGTGAGCTACAAAACCATAACTCGAAACAAAAAAGTGAGTCTCAGGATTGCAATAAAGAAAAAGCTGCACCAGAAACTAAGAAGAAGAAGCAGAAGCCTAAAAATAAAATCAGGACTTGATCTCTGCCACAGCAGAGTCCAGCAGGGGTGAAAATAATTTGAGGGACTGTAATAAACTTAAAATGCCAGATCGGGATCAGTATTCTGATAGCTGTGCTTCCCATTCTTTGTAAGACTCTAGAGAGAGTCAAAGGACAGAAAGGAGCGGATGGACTATCACAAAAAGAACGAATAATTTAGACAGAAAAGTTAAAGAGAATCAGCACTGAAGGTTGTGGTTTGCGCTTCAAAGGAAGAGACTCAAAAGCTCATTTTAAGAAAAAGAAAGTAGCTGGATTAACAAAAAAGAGCCATGCCTCAGAATGCGCACGTACGTCTGTGGAACAGCTCTTGGGCAGTAGTGGTTCTGGATAGTCCAGCAGAAGTAACTGTAGCTTGCCAGACTCTCAAAGAGCATCTGATGATGATGGGGACTTACAAGATCTCTAGATAGGGTTTATGATTTATGTTAGAAATGGGGGTCTCTAGTTGGCAATGGTTTGCACCTTTGTCCAAGTAGGGACCCTTCTTCCTAGTCAGGGTAAGGGGGATACACTTCTAAAATAACCCCTGCTCACCCCCTTGGTAGCTTGGCACGAGCAGACAGTGCAAAAATACAGTAACCCAGTGAAAACACTACAAATAGACACCACACCAGTTTAGAAAAATAAGTAATCTTTATCTAAACCAAACTACAAAAATTCACAATACAGTAATCAAAATGTTACCTCTTAGACGGTAAAAACAGTTCTGTCCATAGCAAACTATAGATGCAACACTTTCAACACAATGTACCTTAGATTCGTCACAATCATAAACAAAAACAGTCGCAGGGAAGGTGATGCGTCGGTTCCTTATGTGCAGGGATGGTGAGGCGTCAGTTCCTTACTCCAGGGGAAGTGATGCGTCGGTTTCTTACTGTGCGGGGAGGTGATGCGTCGGTTTCTTACTGCGGCCCTGGTGTCCTTGTAGATTTGGCGCCCCGGTGCGATGCGTGGGCATCGGGGATGCGTTAGTTCTCGATGCGGCAGCAACGACGCTGCGTTGGTTTCTCCAGCCGCGGTCCCACGATGTGTTGGTTCTTGCAGCTGCACAGCAGGGCCTGCGTCGGAATCGGTGAAGTGATCTTGGACTTCGTAGATTGGTGTACGCGATTTGGCGTGCGGAAATTTCTCCAGCCGCTGCGTCGGTTTTTTCAGCAGCACAATGGCGATGCATGGAAATTCTTCCCGCATAGCAGCGATGCTTCGGAAACGGGTGCGGATGCGTCATTCTTCCCGTAGTGCATCTCTTTTCCAGCTCCCAACAGCAGGAGCGACCTCCAGAGGCCCAACTCAGCAACAGGCACCTCTTGGCAGGTCAGAACTCCCAGCAAGGAAGTTCAGGGGAGCTTGTGGTGAAGTTTTTGTGTCCCTGAGACTTCAGAACAGGAGGCAAGCTCTACTTCAAGCCCTTGGAGATCTTCTTCAAGCAGGATACACAGCATACAGAAAAGTATTTGTTCTCTCCTTGGCAGAAACAGCTACTGCAGGCCAATCCCAAACAGCACACAGCAAAGTGGCAGTACTTCTCTTTCAGCTTTCCCAGCTCTTCTCCTTGGTCCAGAAGTATTCTAAAGTTCTGGGGCCTGGGCCCCAATATTTATACATCGTTTTCCTTTGTTCTCTGTTGGCAAAGAGGCTCTGTGCTCAGTCAAAACCAGTTCTGTCCTCTTTGGTCCAGCTTCCCGGCAGGAGGTGGAGACAACATTGTCCAATTCAGACCAGGCCCATTCAGGTGCAAGGAAATCTCCTCCCCCATTCTAAATGCAGCCCAGGTCTATTCTGCCCAGCCATGACTCATTCAGGAAAGGCAGGACACACATTAATCCCCCCCCCCCAGGTGCGGTCTGAGAAAATGCACATCCCCAGCCCCTGTCACTCCAGAGCCAAACAGTCAATCCACAAACCAGCAGAGGCACACAAGAGGGCTAGGCAAGAAAATATCCACCTACTAAAAGTGGTATTTTCAAACACCCAATATAAAATCATCTTTACTCAAACTCCATCTTTCTATCTTGTCCCAATGGGAGGTTATACTTATAAGATGTCATAAATAAACTCCCATTCTAACCTTTGTGACAAATAGCCTTTCAGTAGTGAAAAACGAAATACACTGTATTTCACTTTCAGGACATGTCACACACATCAGTACATGTCTTTCCTTTCACATACACTGCACCCTGCCCATAGGGGTACCTTGGGCCAACCTAAGGAGTGTCTTACATGTATGAAATGGGAAGGTTAGGGCCCGGCAAGTGGGTGTACTTGCCAGGTCGACATGGCAGTAAAAACTGTGCGCAGACACTGCAGCGGCAGGTCTGAGAACCCCTTGAAAGACTGCTTGTGTGGGTGGCACAATCTGTGCTGCAGGCCCACTAGCAGCCTTTTGATTTACAGGCCCTGGGCACACACAGTGCACTGTACTAGGGACTTAGTAGTAAATCAAATAAGCCAATCATGGAAACGCCAAACCATAAACACAATTTACAGGGAGAGCATATGCACTTTTAAAAAAATTTTTTTTTTTTTTTTTTTTACAGAGTTTTATATAGCGCGAACTTGACCCGAATCGGATATCAGAGCGCTTTACATAGCACCAGTTGCATTACATGAGGACACATTCATTTTTGTTAGGCATGGGGAGATTAAGTGATTTGCCCAGAATCACAGGATGTTCAGCGTCATTGCCGAGACTCGAACCCAGTTCCCCAGATTCGAGGTCGAACGCCCTAGCCGTTTGGCCAACTCCTCTCACTTTAGCAATGATCAGCAGTGGTAAAGTGCCCAGAGTCATAAAGCCAACACAAACAGGGTCAAAAACAGGAGGCCAAAAAGCAAAATGTCTGGGGATAAACCCACTGAAAAAGCCAGGTCTAACAATTTAGAAATACAAATTGAAGGGAATTGTTAGAAATTGGGTTACTGGTTGGCAAAGGTATGCACCCTGTCCAAGCAGAAGCCACAATACTAGGCAGGGTAAGCTAGATACACACTAAAAGATAACATTTACTCACCCTCTGATTTCTTGGCACAAAGCAGTCAGGCTTATCTAAAGAGGCAATGTTTAAAGTATTTGTGCAATACACACACACACACACACACAGTAACACAATGAATACACCACAAAAAGACTCAACACAGGTTTATAAAAATAGGTCATTATATTATAAACAAAACAAGACCAAACCATCCAAAAACCAACATATAGACGTTGGGATATTGAATTTTAAAAGAATAAATGCAGTAAAGCACTTAGAAGCAAATAGCACTAAAAGGTTACTTTAGGTCACGCTGGACCGTGGCATAGTCAAAGTTTGAGTCGACCATGTGAAAGCGCAGGCCAGCTACAGGACCCATGCACCGTGAGGTGAACAAAGTACCTTTCCTGGTAGCAAGCAACGAGATGTGTTGATCTTCTGCACGCAGTGAAGGCGATGCGTAAGTTCAGAAGACGGGTGACGGAGCCGCTAGGTGTCGAGCGATGCACTAAATTCTGCCACGCAGTCAAGGGGATGCATCGATCTCACCAAGCTGCAGTGGCGGCGATACACTAGCCGATGCGCCGATCGTTGGAGGCAAAAAGCGTTGGTTCCGATGTGATGTGCCGATTTTACTCCTGTAGCCGGGTTGATGCTCACTCAGGAAATGCGTCGAAATCTGGGTTGCAAGTATCTGGGCCACTTCCAGTGAGCCAGGCACAGGAGCAGAAGAAGAGACTTTGATTTCCATGATTCTGAAGCTACAGGAGGCAGGCCAACAAGCCCTTGGAGATCACTTGGAGTGAAGGCACAGCCCAGCTCTCCTTCAGCTGAGTCAGAGAGCAGCAGGCATCGGGGCAAAACAAGAGAAAAGCAGGTGTCCAAGTCTGCAGTCCAAAGATGAGTGCTTTAAGCAGCACAACAGTCTTTCTGACAGAGGTTCATTTCAAGATCCAGAAATTTATGATTTTAGAGGGTCTGAGACCCAGTATTTATACCTAAAAGTGCGTTTGATGTGGGGGATGACTTCAAAGCAGCTCTCTGAAGTGCCCATGTTCCCCTTTCATCCCAGTCCTGTCTGCCAGGCTATCTATGGGGGTTAAATCAGCCCTTTGTGTGGGGACTGGACACTACCCATTCAAGTGAAGTGTTACCCCCCCCACCCCTTCCATCCTGCCCAGGCAAAGCCATCAGAATGCAGATGTATGTAGATTAGTACTCAGACACACCTATCCTTCCTGTGCTGTGGCTGTCTAGAGGAAATGCACGAAGTGTAGCTGTCACCCACCCCGACGTGTATCACTCACCGAGGCACACAGAGCAGTAAATGCAGAGAAATGTCCACTTTCTAAAAGTGGCATTTCTAAAATAGTAATGTTAAATCCAGCTGCACCAGTAAGGAGGATTTAACATTACCATTCCAAACATATGAAACATGAAAAAAGCTACTCCTTTCTGATCAGGAATAACAGCTTAAAAGTGTATTAAGGAATTCCCAATGCTAACCTATGAGAGGAGTAGGCTTCGAAGTAGTGAAAAACGAAATAGGTTGTTTGTGAATACCAGGATATGCAGAACATAAAAGTATATGCCCTACCTTTTACTTACACACCACCCTGTCTTTAGGGCTACGTAGGGCATACCTTAGGGGTAGCGTATATGTAATAAAAGGGGCGTTTAAGACTTGGCAAGTAGTTTTAAATGCCAAGTCCAAATGTCAGTAAACTGCCCACACAGGTACTGCAGTGACTGGCCTGTGACAGATTTGAAAGGCTACTTTTGTGGGTGGCACGATCAGTGCTGCAGCCCACTTGTAGCATTTAACTTACAGGCCCTGGCTATATGATATACCACCTTAGAAGGGACTTAAAAGTAAATTAAATAGGTCAATCAGATATACACCAATTACATACATGTTTAGGGAAGAAGCAAATGCACTTTAGCACTGAATAGCAGTAGAAAAGTGCTCAAAGTCCTAAAACCAACGAAAAGATTCAGCAAAATGTGGAGGCAAAAAGCAAAAGGATTGGGGGAAGATCACCCTAAGGCTGACCGGTCTAACGGATATAATGTGCAAAATTAAAGTTGTTTTTGGTCACATTTTTCGGACGCCTACGACTTAATTGTCGCAGAAGATGAATGGCCTCCATCATTTATAAGGGATGCGCCTCAAGGTGAGAAGGTAATAGTGCAAGCATTTTCCTTCTTAGTCCCTGAAGTTCTCAGGGAAGAATATGCACAAGCGTGGGCTTTAAAGCAGGCTTCGGCATTGTATAAAAACCAAGCGGGTGGGATAAATAATCAGTACCACATGTGATTCTGTTATGCAGTGAGCCCCAAGTTCAGGCTCAATATCCATTAAAATCTTTTCATCGATGTATGCCAACTCCCTTAAGTTAAATAGGGACAAAACTTAGGTGCTGCTGGTGGGTAACCTTCCTCATCTCTAGGGCCCTCATCTATGGCCAAAGGTGATGGGTAACATTCCCAGGCCTGCCCCTGTGGTTAACAACTTGGGAGTTTGGCTGGACAATGAGTTATCCATGAGTCACCAAATTACGAAGGTGGCGGCCATGTGCTTTGGCATCCTAAGATGGCTTAAGAAAATCTTGGGCTGTCTTTCCAGCTCTGCCCAAAGAACAGTCATTCAGGCCCTAGTTATATCCAGATTAGACTATGGAAACATTCTCTATCTAGGTGTCAAGAAGAGCCTACTAAGACAGTTGCAGATGGAGCAAAATGCAGCAGCTAAACTTTTACTCCATCCCCCGAAGTTCTCGTCGTCTGCCAGTCTACTTCGAGAACTTCATTGGCTTCCTATTGAGTGCTGTGGCAATTCAAAGCACTATGTTATGTTCATAAATGTCTGTCTAGTTCAGGTCCGATCTGAGATCTCTGGTATCTTCTCAAACACCCAGTCGATCTCGGAGGTCAAGGAACCTTGACCTTGCTTTGGTTCCTAGAATCAAGAGATCCCCGCAAGGAGGTTGTGCCTTCTATTTCTTGGGTCCAAAGCTTTGATATTCCCTCCCTCCAGATCTGAGGGCCTGTTGCTTCTTTCTGGTTATTCTAAACTGTTTGGAGTCGGAACTATCATTCTAGAGTGTACCCAAATCTGTTTGGATGGCAAAGCGCTGGGAAACCCTTTCTTGGTAGCTATGTGCTATGTTAATCCGATTAACATAACATATCCAGGTGCTGAACACAAGGGAAAAAAACCATTTTGGACCATTTACACTATTGGGGCATAATAATGCTTTGTCACTCAACCATGGAAATTGCCCTTCTTTCTTTCTTGACACTAGCCCCCTTCACGTTCCCCTCTCCTGCCCTCTCTGCGCCCCTACCCCCCTTCCCCCCTTCCTCACCTGTTCCTCATGCTTCTCTCGTTCCCTGCCATCCGCTCCTCCACAGCCCCACCCACCTCCCCCTACGCTCCTCCCTACTCCCATGACCTACTTAAGAGCAGCCACAGCACGGACGTGCAGTGTATACATGCTGTAGGGGTGCTGCTGGCGTGCCAACGGCCAGCCTGTCTGCAACCGCCCATGCCTGGAATGCACCCAGGGTGAGAAACCCAGGCCCTCCCTGACCCACCACAACCCTGCCGCTCTCTTTCATGCCTTGAACACCCGACGTTGCACCGCACCATCCTTTGTTGGCGCTACTCCATTCAAAACGGAGGGAGCTTTCACCTGCTCTCTCTGCTGCTTCACTTGCACGACCGCTCAAGCAATTTCAACCAAGAAGATACCCACAACATTGAAACACATGCACACTCTAACAGCTACCAACAACATGCATGTTCTTTAACACACCCTACCTCAGTAAGCACTCTACAGAGATATGGGACCTGCTGGCTGACACTGCCCTGGTTTGCCTCTTCCGCACAGAAATATGGGTGACCACAGCTTCAACAGTGGACATCACAACAGCCATCCCCACCGGACACAAGATCAACAGGCCCAGAGGATGAATCACTATTGTCTACAAAGATACCTTCAACTGCACCGCCTCCTCTGAAGTTGAAACAAACTACACGGAACACTTCAACTTTAAATTACAAATCCGAGCAAACTTCATCCTGTGTGGAATCCTAGACTGCCCCCCACACCTGTGAGCTATCTTTGCTAGCAACATTAGAAACGTAATTGCCCCACCCATGTCCTCAACTCCAGCTCATTCATCCTCCCAGGAGACCTCAATTTCCATCTATCAGGCTGGACCGACCCCAGCTCAGCCGCCCTTCTTGATCGCCTCGGAAACCTGAGACTTATCCAATGCTTCACAGAGCCCACACACACTGCTGGACACATCGTAGATCCTGTCTTCACATCCTTCAACAACATCATGATCAACACACCAATACCAGTCATCTGGACAGACCACACCATAGTCACTTTCACAATCAAAACAGGAGAACCCCCACAGCGGGTACAGCATGCCAACACTGGAACAACCTAACAGAGGCAGTTTGTATGACTACCCTCCATGAGAACAAACCAGTACCCATGGGCCTCCTGGCATGCGCCATCAAAAACTTCAACAAGTAGATCACTAACTGCGCCCACACCGTGGCCCCCAAGAAACAAAGTCACACAGCAAAAACAGCACAAGCCAGCTGATACACGGAAGACCTCCGAATGACCAAGCACCACTGTCAACAAATAAAATGGAAATGGAGAACCAGCAATGGCTCAGTTACAGACAGGTTATTCCCCTTTACATAATATTTAAATATAGTCTACCTGAACAGTAAAATCCAGTACCTTCAATTCTCCTTATTTGAAGCTTCTTTCTTTGAGACAATGAAAGAGATAAGTGAAATTAATGCAGGAATACTGAAAAGCAAGGCTGCCTGGTCTTGGTCACATCTCATGCCTCTTTCTCTCACCAGCATACACTTTGGGGCTGATTACGATGTCGGTCGGAAAGGCTCCGAACGGCATTCGGTTTGTCCGAATCCAATTCGGAACCCGCGTTTCCGACCGACTCGGAAACACATCTGACCGATTGTGATAGTCGGAAACCGTTCTGTTGTTCTCACTCAGTTCCGATCGGCATTCGGAGAAACCAAGTCGGACGAAGCCGAATCGTACAGGTCTATGGACCGCGTTTCCGACCGATGCATTATGATGTCGGATTCGTCCGACACGGATTGGCTGTCGGAATCCGACCTTGGGGCCCGTAGCAGTTCCCCCTTCACCCGGAGACCTCCAGTTGAGGCCCGTGGGGGTACCCATGGGTCCCCTCTTTCCAACCATGCACGGTGTGGCAGGCACCAAGGAGTGCCCGCCACAGGGTGCAAAGTTTTCCGCAACCACACTTTTTTTCAATAGGAGCCTGTGTTGTCGGTCGGAACACAGGCTCCCATTGAAGTCAATGGGAGTCCGACCGAACGGTGTTTGTAAACATCGTAATGGGTCGGTGGGACTCCCCGAATCCGATTAGGTCGGAAATTATTCCGAGACCCAGTCGGTCGAATGCTTGCCGACTGACATCATAATGAGGCCCTTTGTGTCTCCAGTAGCGACCAGTGTCCGGACAAAGTGGCAGGCGAGGGGAGAAGGGGAACTAGGGACGACGGACAAAAAAAAAAGCGCGTATCTGTCGCATTGCCAGTCTTCCACTCTTCTCTGGCTCCAGTCCACTGCAGTCACAGGCTCCCACACTCCCCTGCAGCCAATCCTGACGCTGCTCTCCTGCTGCTGGCAGCAGTAGAGCAGGTTAAGGATTGGCCTGAGTGCCCTCAATTTGTGCTCCCACTGAGACTGAGTGCCTGGTCCTGCTGTCTCCAACCCGGCAACGCAGCTTGGGTTGGAGACAGCTTCAGTGCGCATGTCAGTTTGGCCATCCTGAGACTGCCAGCCAAACCCACATGTGCACTGAAGGCAGTGAGTGCAACCACTCCCCTCAGTGCCTGTCATCCCCCCTGGACCCGCCACCAAAGACTCAGCCGGGAAACAAAATAAATCGATAATAAATCCAGGTTTATTATTTTTATTTTTTTAGGCTGCTGGCTGGGACGGGGCGACGCTCCACCGCCATAAGGCAGGAGCCGCCGCAGTGTGTCTCTTTATCTGAGCCTGCTCCTCCTCCTCCTCCTTCTTCCCTTGTCTTTCTCCCCATGTTCCCCTTTCTCTCTTGTTCCCTCTTTCGCCCCTCATTCCCCCTTTCTTCCTCTTACTCCTTCTTTCCTCCTCTTATTCCCCTCTTACTCTGTCTTCCCCTCTTTCTTCACTTCTCTCTCTTCTTCCCCTCTTTCTCCTCTTCTCCCTCTTTTGGTCTTTCTCCTCTTTACCCTCTTCTCCCTCTTTCCTCCTCCCCTCTTTCTCTCTCTTCCAAACTTTCTCCTCTTTTCCCTATTACCTTTTCTCCCTCTTCCCCTCCTCTTCTGTCACTTTCCCTCTTTCTCCCTCTTCACTTGTTTCTCCACTTTTCTCCTTCTTCTTCTTCCCCTCTTTATTTTCTTCCCCCTTTTCACCTCTACTCCCTCTTCCCGTCCTTCTCCTCTTTACCCTCTTCTCCTTCTTTCCTCTTCCCCCCTTTCTCCCTCTTAAACTTTCTCCTTTTTTCCCTATTTCCTATTTCCTCTTCCCCTCTTTCTTTCCTCTTCTCCCTTTTCCCCTTCTTTCCCCCTCTTTCCTCCTCTCCCTCTTCCCCCCTCTCTCCTTGTTCTACTCTTTCTCCTACTGTAGCGCTATGTTACGAAGAAAGCAGACACCAAATGAAGGTATAACAA
The DNA here is from genome assembly GCA_963921515.1 of Calotriton arnoldi. Taxonomy (NCBI): domain Eukaryota; kingdom Metazoa; phylum Chordata; class Amphibia; order Caudata; family Salamandridae; genus Calotriton; species Calotriton arnoldi. The sequence goes on along the minus strand of CAWUFW010002687.1, from coordinate 565,716 downwards.
GATGAGCATTAATGGAGACACAACCTGGCGTCAGTACACACCAAGGAGTCAGGAGCAACTGGCTTCCCTGGAATGTCCATCCACCTTACACTCTAATCCAAGAACATATACATGACAATGACATCATAACACATCTCCTTCCCTTCCCTTAAAACGAAGAAAACATAAGAAGCATAAAAGCAATCGGAAGAACAGGGAGTAATATAAGTTACAAGATAAAAAGAAAAACAAAATCACTCCAATCATATAGCATAGGCATCCAGATAAGGAGGTTTGCGGGACCTAGTGCTACACCTCACAGCAGGTGTTTCCCCTGCACTCATGTCACCACTTATAACTTCTTGATCACTGAACAACATGGCTCCTGGACATCCTTCATCTTCTTTTCTTACGCACTCCCCACCCTTTTGATCTAGAGCAACATTTCTGAAATTCCACCATTCCCCATTCTCCAAGGTCACACAGAACTTGCCCAGTTTGCTGATGCGGAAAGGACCCTTAAATTTTGACAAGCCACTAGCCGCCCTTGCTGACCGGATCTTGACCCAATCACCCACTGCCAATTTGCTCCACACTGTTTTCTTGGGTTGAACTTGACCATCATTTTGGACCCACTCATTCAACCAACCAGGAACTAACTAACTTAGATCCCGGTGCACGGCCCCGCATGTCCTGAAAGTAGTGTAGTATGAGTAGTAGTGCGAAACGCTTGAATCATATCATTAACCATAAGTTCCACATCCTCCTTATTAGCAAGGGCCAATTGTATGGTGCCCTTCTCTAATCTGTTGACTCTCTCCGCTAAACCGTAGCCTTGAGGGTTATACAGCGAGGTGCAAGAGTGTCGAATTCCACACTGTTGCAGAAATGCAGTCATCTCATGTGAAATCAACTGAGTCCCATTATCTGTCACCAATACGACAGGAACCCCTTTCTTCCTTAAAAATGTCTTTTAACACTAGGATAGTACTTCTTGTAGTGACATCTCTAAAAAATCTGACATCAATCCACTTCGAAAACACTTCCACCACAATAACAGCAAATCTCAACCCTTCTGACAATTCAACCATAGGACCAATAAAATCCAAACAAATGGTGTGCCATGGTTTACCAGGGTCAGTAATATGCCCCTCTTCATTCTTGCATCCCTCTCTCAACCTCTTTTCACTCTCTTAACAACTAACACAAACCTCCACCCATCTCTTAACCTGATCATCAAGACCTGGCCACCAAAACTCTTTTTTGAGTCTCCTGCTAGTCAAACCCTGCCCCAAATGGCCCTCATGCTCCAAGTCAAATAACCTACGCCTCAACCATTCAGGAGGGATAAACGTTCCGCTCTCATGATGATGCTCAGACCACAAGCCGACAACTCATCCAACACCTTAAAATATGGCCACACAGAAACAGATAAAGTGCTCTCCCTTTTCGCTCCACGTTGAATCAAGCTGAAAACTTCTTTCAGAACATTATCCAATTCCATTTCATCTTCCCACTGAGCCATGATAAACGCACCAAAACCACTAACAACAGCATCCTGTACAGAGGCTACTGCTCCTTCCGACTGATAATGAATCACTGCCTCACTGTCCACAACTTCCCAAGGCACAGCCAACCTTGACAAACAGTCAGCTTGAACATTCCTCCAACCCTGCACAAACTCTATCACATAGGAATTTTCCTGCAGATGTGCCGCCAATTTAGCCAATCTAGCAAAGCCTTTGCCCGCACCACCAGATGACAAGATCTTGGTCAAGGGCTTATGATCCGTACGCATGGTGAACGACAAGCCCCATAAATATACTCAGAAATATTCTGCTCCCCAAGCAGCAGCCAATGCTCACTTTCTATAACAGAATCGTTCCTCTCCGCCTGAGTAAGGTTACGTGAGGCAAATGCAACCGTCCTTTCTCTCCTGCCATGAACTTGTGAGAGAACCACCCCTAAACCTGTGGCACTGGCATCAGCAGTGAGTATGCATTTCAACTTGTTGTCAAACAAGCTAAGATCTCAGCATCACCCATGGTGGTTTTGATCCCTTCAAAACATGATTGTCATGCTCTCCCCACAAAAATTTCTCTCCCTTTCGCAACAACTTTCTTAACACTTCTGTCCTGTTCTCAAAACTGTCTACAAATTTCACATAATATTTGACTAATCCTAAAAAGGAGCGAAGCTGATCCTTCTCAGTAGGCGCTGGGGATCTCCTAATGGCATCCAACAGGGATCTCTTGGGCTACACACCACCATTGGATATGGTATATCCCAGATACTCCACCTGTTCACACAAAAATACACACTTCTCCTTATTCAAAGTGAGTAAAAACTCCTCCAATTTTTTCAACACCAGCCTCAAGGTTGTGTTATGCCCCTCCACAGTCTTTCCCATCACCAATATGTCATCCTGGAAATAAATAACCTCTCTTACACCTTCCAGAACTTTGGTCATCATACGTTGAAAGACACTCACAGCCGAGACCAAACGGCATGCGAGTGAACTGAAAAGTCACTCTAGTTGTCATGAACGCCGTCAAGGCTTTGGAATCATCATGTAGTCAAATCTGATGATCCAATTTAGAAAAGTATTTACCATCTTTCACCAAACACAACAACTCACAAATGTCAGGAAGAGGAAAAACATTGGTTACAATGTCCTGATTGAGGGACCTAAGGTCCACACAAAATATCATACAGCCGTCAGGCTTCTGAGTGATCACGACTGGAGAAATCCATGGAGAAACTTCCATTGGCTCAATTATACCCTCCTTGAGCATATCATCCAACAGTGTCTTGACACCTTCCCTCACTGCAAGTGGCACCCTCCTAAGTTTATGTTGCAATGGTTCGGCCGCCTCTTTGAGAAGAATCCTGTGCACATATCCCTTCAGACACCCGAGTGATTTCTGAAACACTCCCTCAGCTCCTATCAGCACATTCTCCAACGATGTGTCTTCAACCACCATGATTTAGTGCCGTGCTCTGGGATTGATCATAATGTTAAAATCAAACTGATGCATCCACCCAAGTATCGCTGGACTATCCACCGACACATACACCTAACCCTTTGTGCACCGCTCACCATATTGGATATCACCCTCCATAAATCCCAATATGTCAATGGGCTCACCTTGCTATCCACCCGGGTTGATATCTTTAGGCATCAACTCCACACCACCCCAACACGCACCAAAAACTCTCTGAGGTATGATGTTATACATTGAACTGGTATCTACCATCAGTTCCACATCCTTACCACACACCGAAGACAGCACCAGGTCTACACATTCTCCTGCAATCATTAGAACAAGTAGGTAATTCATCCTTGCAATCATCAACTACAAGAATCCTATCACCCTAACAATCATTACCCACCTCTTCCACACTGCCCACCCTAGATATGTTGCCTTTTTTCGATGTGGGCAACTTTACACATGTGTGCATAATGGCCTCTATGACCACATCTCCTGCATTCCTTGCCTCCAGTAAAGCATCTCTTTGAGTCTGATGAGTGATACATGCTACCACACCGCATGCACTCCTTGCCTTTACTCCTATCAAGAGGTACTGACACCCCTTTCCCTTTTTTTTAATAACAAGACACAGTTCAGCTTCATCACAATCATCCTTCACGTTGGCTACATCATTCCTTTTTTTTAGAAAGCTCTCTCATACATTTTTGCGATTCTTCAATCACTTTGGCCATTTCAACAGCACTTTTGAGAGAGGGGTCTTTTGCTGCCATAGCCTCTCTTGAATTTTCTTGTTTCTACATTGCACAATTAACTGATCACAGATTAATTCATCAGTCATCACACCAAAGCGACATTTAATGGAAAGTTCCCTGAGTCTTGCTACAAACTCATCAGTGGATTCATGCTCTGTCTGAGGTTGCGTATAAAACCTATAACTTACCATAACTAAATTGAGTTCTTTAAGAAACCTATTTTCTAAGTGTTTAATTGCTTCTTTATACACATCCACAATAGGTTGCCCATTCGTCCCCAACGCAGGCGGTAAGTATTTGAACACTCTTTGGCCCTCATTGCCTACGGGGGTTGAGTAGCAACGCTTTTTTCCTAGCTGGTGCAAACTTTTGTCCATCCAAAGCTGTAATATAGTTTTCCAACATCTCCACCCAATATCATTCATTCATCATCTTTATTCGGTCAAAATATATTTGACCATAAAAGCACAACAAACATAAAATGCACATATATAATACACAATACAATACATTATCAAATCTCATTTCATTAGCACATAAAAAAATACTCGTTGATAAAAATACCAAGCATTATCAGATCTTATTTCATTATTCGAAATAATCCCCTTTAAAAGACTTTACAATCTATACCAATCTAAAATTCATCTATACCTTATATTAGGTTACGCCCATTAAAATTCTATACATATAATCAGTAATAGTGAAAAAATACAGGAGGGTAAAAACCTCAAAACTGGGTCCGCCATACCATCCTATTTCCACACTCTTATTGTAATTCATGTTACAAAAAAAAAAATGCTAAATGGATGTTTCCCATGTCCAGAACAAGTCATTTTACCAACATGAAACTTCTGATCACTCTTTCCTTATCCACTTGGATTATTCATACCCTCTATAAAAATGTTTTTCCTGGCATAAAAGACATTACATAAAAAGCATGACATTCTTACACCGGTATCAATGGTCGGTAGTGACTGTAAAAAGATACGCCGGGCAACACTGGGTGAACGATTGTTGTTTTAAAAAGCTTAATATATAGTATGTCCTCCATTTTTTATAAAATATACAGAAAAGAAGAACATGCATTGTACTCTGTGTTGAGGAGCCATCACAGGGACATTTGCATAGGTTTGAGGACCAGTCATTAAGTTCTGGAAAGGTGACCATACGATGAAAAACATCCATTCTAAAGCGAGTTAAAATAAATCTGTGCTTTTGAATCAGTACAGTTATCAGGTACTTTTGCATATCATAGCTAGTTAGGTAGAATAAGCTGGTTTCTTAAAACAGTTGGCTTTAACAATTCTGCAGACATCCTTATATTCTCTAAATGTTTTATACAGTCAGCTTTTAGATCTTTCCTATTGATTTCAGCTAAGGATTCGGGTTTATTTAAATAGTCTGGGTGCCCCAAGTCCTGACAAAAGCGTTCTATATATCTCAACCATGGGATTCGTGTATATAAGGTTGATTTTAAACAATCCTTTATAACAGACCGATTTAGGGCAGTGTACTCGGACAACCAAACTTTGTGCCACAGCAGGATAGGTTGGCTTTTAATTAAGTCAGCAAGAAACAATACACCCAGCTCTGCGCGGCACACAAAAGTTGAGGCACTTTTCGGTGTAGGAAGCAGGTACCTCAAAAATTCATTTTCCACTAGTTGCAGAGCCGTACAATTTGCATACCCCCATATGCCGGCCCCATATAATGCTTTGCTAACACATTTTGCCTTATAGATAGTGAGCATGTCTCTAGGGGGATTTGTACCTAATCTGTTGGCAAATTTCCGTAAGGCCATACAGGCACTTCTAAAAAGCAGTGCCCTAGTCTTGATGACATGATTCCATATGCCATCTTTATTGAATAGGACACCCAGGTAGGAAAAATAGTTTGTGAATTCTATGCTAGAATCCGAGATTCTAATGGCACAGCAGTTACCGGATTTCCTGTCGCACTTCATTATGAAAATTTTAGTTTGATTCACATGCAAATCGAGGTCCTGCATATAGTTAACAAAATCATTAAACACCGCCTTTATGGAAATTGGGGTGCGTGCCATCAAGGCAGCATCGTCTGTGTAAAGGAGGGCAGGCAAAGGACGATATCCGATTTGAGCAAGATCTTTTCATTGCAGGGTCAGGGCAGTGCCAACATTATTAATATTATGCGGAAAATAGAAAGGGAGCAAGGGCACAGCCCTGTCTCACCTCTCTTTCTATACTGAATGGCTGTGTACATTCACCCCTGGTCCCAGATCTAACCCTGGCTTTTGTACCCAAGTAAAAATCCCTTAGAAAAGAAATGATCGTAGAGTCCACTCCCACATTGAACATAATTGCCCATAACGTAGAGTGGTTAACGCAATCAAAGACGGAGGACAAGTCTACGAATCCCAAAAACAAGTCCCTGCCCTTAATCTTGGTGTATTTCCCTACTAGCATACTCAGGTTAAGGCTTTGTTCAATAGTTCCTACCCCAGTACGAAACCCATATTGTATGTCAGTCAGAATACCCCTAGATTCAGCCCACTCGTGAAGTCTATTCAAAATTATTCTACCCACTACTTTAACTAAGGAGTCGAGCAATTAGATCGGCCTTTAGCAAGCAGGGTTATTCTGGTCACCTTTTTTATAGATAGGTACTATTATGGATTCTGCCCATGTAGGAAGAAATTCTAAGGCACAACAGGCCCTTAAAACAACGGTTAAAATGGGCCCCCATAGAGGTGTATTAGCTTTGTACAAATCCACAGGGATGGCATCTGGGCCAGGTGCCTTACCTCCTTTGCTAGCTGTTATTGCGCTGGTCACTTCCTCTAAGCTGAATGGAATAATGCTGGAGGATTAACCCGAATCTAAATTGCCATGAGAGTTAGAAGCCTGAATAGAGGCAGGTTTAGAGGTCGTTGCGGCATATATGGCGGAAAAATGTTTAATCCACTCGTCCTCGGGTATTGGAACCACGATTCCAGGGCCAGTGTCCTCCCTCAACGGTGCAGAGTTTACTATCTTCCAGAATGAGTTATTGTCATTCTTAGTGCTTGCTTCGCATAACGCATCACAAGCCTCTTCCCTTAACCGAGTTTTCCTTTGTTTCAGGGCTTGTTGATACACAGATCTACAATGCTGAATCTCAACTCTACACCTAGGGTTTTTATGTAATGCCTCTTTAAGCTTCTTATTAGCCTTAGTGCATTGTGTGTCAAACCAGCCATTTCTAGCTTTCTTAATTTTCGTTATCACTTGCAAATTCTCCTTCACAGCCTGGGTAATGGTCAAAAAAGCGTTAATAATCTCCTTTGGTTGAGAGGTGTCATCTAAACAAATCTCAAAGGCTTCCCCCGTATTTCTAATTAAATTTCCCCAAAAACCCTCCGGGGTAATCCGATGCCACCGTAGCGAATAACCATTAAGGGTTGCTAACTCAAGCTCTCCATCAAGAGCGAGGCAATGCCCATTCCGTTTCCTGATAAATAAAGCTTTTGAGATTTGCACAGATTGTGGGTAGTGATCACTTAATGGTATATCATGAGTTTTAAAGTTAGAAGCATGAGAACTCAGATTATTCACGTAATCAATAATGCTATGATTATTCCTCCTGTTGAAAGTACACCTAAAGGGGGCGTATGGAGATGAGATTTCGTTCGAGAATGATAAGTCTAATGTGTAGATAAGTTCATTTCATTTATCTCCATAACAATTATGAATAAAATGTGTTTTGGCCGAGCCGTCTAGGTATTCAATCTGCATACTTTCGCAGTGAGTAAGCTACACAGTTGAATATTAAAATCACCTCCCCACACAATTGATAGCTTTTTCTTGTTGCTATTGTCCAGTTTTTCCAAGTAATCATACAGTTTGTACACATGTATCATAATTTCGCTATTTGGGGCATTATTATACAGATTGATCACTACTATCCTGACCGGGCCAGACCCTTCACATACAATCACTTGGTAAAAAGGGTTAGTTAGTTCTTTGACTGATCTTACAGATGGAAAATCATTAGAGACAAAAGTGCATAAGCCACCTTTAGATCTACCATGAAGGGTTGAAACAGCAGGGACATGAAGTCTTCTATACCCATCATATTCACAGGTTCCTCCAAACAGGTCTCCTGGAGACAAATAAAGTTAGTCTTCTATGAAGTCTAACCACTCAGGATTAATGATTTTTTTTTCGCAGTCCTGCCACATTCCAGTCGAAAAACAATATTCTCGTTAGAAGAATGGGGGGAGTTCCCTGCACAGTTAGTTGACGTTAAATCATTATTATACCTGGTGGAATGTTGATCAAGATAAACGTCCGGTAAAGAACTTGAACCTGCAGTTTCTTTAATCTCTTCCTCCCTTCCAGAGTGATATGTTTCATTTGTCCTCTCATGTCTCCACTCAGTTCCCTCCCGGGTCACCACGACTGGTCAATCTATTTCATCAAGATTTTCTAGTTCCTGATATCTATTAGAAGTTGGGACATTATAAAGTCGATTGTGAGCAATGGAGGAATGTTAGGGGGCATGGGTCAATTAAAGGCCACTATTGAGCCTGGTTGATAAAAGTAACCTAATGGGAGTGCAGAGATCGTATTTGGAGTAATATAGGTGGGCCTTGTTCTATTTAGGACGGCCTCCACCAGTCTAGGTGTTTTAAAAGACAAAACTATGCAATCTCCTGGTAGGGACTTCTGGGACCTGCCCACCCATTTAATTCGTCTTACCATCTTTAGATCTTTAAATAGATGTTCGGTCAAACCAGATCTTACCCCTAACCAGTTTAAAGCCTTATTTCTAAGTGAAGCCCAAGATTCCGAAGTCTGGCGCTGTAGAGGTAGAACATTTGATAAAAACAATTACATATGGGGTAGCAGCCGGTGGAAGATCTAAAAACTCTGTTCACTGTATTTGTTCAGCTTCTGCGAGTATAGTATTGGCGGGCGGGGGAAGAACACTATCTGCTTTACTCCCTTCATTTAGGCCTAGACCAGTATGGTCATTCGACATTGTGTCCTGTGAGCTCTTGGTACCTGGTTGGCTTAATTGCCTCGCTATGTTGGTTACATCTTGGTTGCTACCAACTGGAACATTCCCCATAGGCCCGTTTTTCAATCGAATATTCAGTCTGTGCAGGCAGGTCGTACATTTAGTTTCTATTTCTGTTAGGCGAGTATTAATGGATCCTAAGCTATTTTTCAAAAGTTGCTCTAACGATTTAACTGCTGAGCATAGTGTATCTATTTTTTGAATATTCAAATCGCTGCACTCTTGTGTGGCTTCAGTAATTACCGTTGTTGGCCTGCTTTGAATCTTGCCTTGGGGGTTAGTTCTTTTACTGCGAAGTGTTTCTTTATTTAGGGAGTTAGTTGTGGCACACATACGTGTTTTTTTTACCCATTTGGAGGGCAATGGGGAATCGGATTTAGAAGAATTAATAGTGTTGGATATGTTCTGTATACACCCATTTGTTCCCTTGTCAGTCTCAGCCAGCCCACCTCTCTCACAAGTTTTGAGATTTTCGTCATTATCAGCTAAGTTTTGTAATACAGTCTTGGGGCTCGTAATTTGGTCTCACAGACTAATAGGGACTCCTCCACATTGGTAATCTGCTTCTCGATAGCCCACATGGCTCCTGATATGAACTATAATAGCAAAGTCTGTGTATGTGTCTGTGGTCTATCTGGAGTTTTGGGCCTTCTTGATTCACCTGCAAGTTTCCTTTTTCCCATGCTTAGTCCTGACAATAATCTACTGTGCAAAATGAGCAAATTGTAAGACTTACAATATATAATATATGTGCAATCTAAAAAGAAAATCAACTACTCGTGCTGCTGGTGTTCGTTGGCGCTTTTATGCGCGTGTGGTAGCCCCTCCCTCTTTGGAGAGATGTCTGCTGGGGCTTGCAGTCCCCAGACCGGCAAACAAAGCAGCAGGCAGCAGCGATAATAGCGTCCTGTGCCGCGGGTCTTCCTTGGCGCTTTTATGCGTGTGTGGTAGCCCCTCCCTCCTGGGAGGGATGTCTGCTGGGGCTTGCAGTCCCCAGACAGGCAAACAATTCAGCAGGCAGCCGCGGTAATGGCGCCCCGCACCGCGGGTGTTCGTTGGCGCTTTTATGCGTGTGTGTGGTAGCCCCTCCCTCCTGGGAGTGATGTCTGCTGGGGCTTGCAGTCCCCAGACCGGCAAACAAAGCTGCAGGCAGCAGCGGTAATGGCGTCCACAATATCAGCGGGGAACCTGGTTGAGACAAAAACGGCGGAGGAGTAATAATATTGTGAGATGCCATACTCACACCAGAATAACCCACAGCAACAAATACTCACTATGAAGCTGTACAAAACGAGGTTCTGGTGTGCAGATCACTGCGGACAAACGTGCACACACAGCGTTACTGTGATAGCAGTCACCAGCAAAATAATAACACAAGTAAATGTGGAACTGTTGAAAACCTGTACTTTTTTTCACCGTCACTGCGCTTGTTAGTCACCAGACATCCGATGCAAAATCCTATGTCCACGCCACTGCCAATGGAACTGATGAAATTTGGCCGATGCCGGAATGACCAATGTTAAATGACTGCCAAACGGAGTGCTCCCGCTGCCGACAGTCGTGTCTAAATGCAGACACAGTTTTACGTCGTTACCTCTGCACTGAATAGTCACCACAGTTACTAGCAAGTCTGAACGCCACTGCCGATGCAACGATGCTGGCGCAGACTATGTAAGATGGCTGCCACCCACAGCGGTCCAGCTGCTGTATGTAGCACGTAGGCATAGATGCGGCTTCACGTCAGTGCTTGCCGATGAACTACATTGAAGCGCGGCGGTGCCCTAGCCTCTGGGACAAGACATTGGCAGTGTGTTTTAGGAGAGATCTTTCAGTAAATACACTCTCCGTTTGACAACACTCTATCATCTAATGCCCAGAGCTTTACACACTGGCAGGAGATAAGAGACACTAATCTGCAAAAATGTATCTTCTCCGCCCTGTGTTTTCCATCCTAGTTAGGAACTGGTCTTAATTGTGATATAAGCACAATGTTCTTTAGTTGGTGAAAATTTTCAATTGATGTTCAGCATTCTCTGTTTTTTGTCGATATTTTTGTCATTTTTTGTATATGTTTCATTCTTGTACATGTTCACTGTCTGTAATTAAGTTGAATCTGTTGCCCTTTATGATGACATGATTTTAATGCATCAAAACTTTCTTTGAATAAGATGAAATAATAGTGAAATAAATCACACAAGCTTTTGAATTGCCGACATCGGCTCGTTTATTGTAAATAATATTGGTTCAGTAATGCAACTAGATAAAAAGTGTGTATACAATTTTTAAAGTGGTCCTATCTAGTTTGCGTAGGGACCCAAGCCTCCTTTAGGTTTCAAGTATGTAGCACGTAGGCATAGATGCGGCTTCACGTCAGTGCTTGCCGATGAACTACATTGAAGCGCGGAGGTGCACGGGAACAATGGATGTGCAGAACGTCACGAAGCTGAGCTCGAGCGCGATTTACCAACGGTAAGAATCTGCAATTCACCCCTAAATCCTTAAAATATGGCCGTAAATGTTCCTAACTTATCCTTGCACACGATCTCGAAGTTGCGAATTAGTGGATCCATACAATAATTAGGGATGAAACACTGCTCTTCAGAAACGATATCCAGGACCACCCATGTTGTGTTGCTTCCTTTCCATATTTCGTTAGCCGCATACTGCACACTTCTAGTCATCGCCAAAATGTTACGAAGAAAGACACTGTCACACCAAATGGAGGTATAACAAGATGAGTTTTAATGGAGACACAACCTGGCGTCAGTCCACACCAAGGAGTCAGGAGCAACTGGATTCTCTGGAATGTCCATCCACCTTACACTCTAATCCAAGAACATATACATCACAATGACATCATAACATGCTTCTGGGCCCATATACCGTTTATTTTTATTTTTTCAATTATTTATACCACTCTCTTGGCCCTCAGATGGATCTTGTTTTGTGCCGAGAGGGGTTGGATATAAAGGGTCCCAACAGTCACCCAATGAAGACCAGGAACTGGATAACTGGACTACAAACTAGAAATCAGATTCATGTAAATTACTCTCAGAATAATACTATAAAGATAGAGGATAGGAAGAGCTCAGTTAAAGCAGTGTCGTAACAAGGGGGGCAGGAGTTTTGGGGGCGGAACTCCCCCCCCCACTCTAACCTGCGGCCGTCGCAGCGCGACAAACCCAGGAATCTCCATCACCTCCCACCGCCCCCGCTCTTACCTGCGGCCGACGCGGGCAGCAAACGCAGGGACCGCCACAGGTGGTAATTGGTCTAGCTAAGCCAGTGAGTTAAAGCTATACAAAATAATAGCATTAGTATTTGATGCTCCGATACCTCTCTCATATGATCTCTCCTGATAATTAGTAATCTCAAATTAAGAATGCACAATCAATTGGAAAGAAATAAATCATGATAGCTGAGACAATATGGTAATTTTAGTCTGGTTTATAAAATTTAGGAAAAGCAAATGCATCAGTGAATTTGCATCAAGTTATAGGACAAATTGGTCCAAATCTAATGATATACCAAAGCTCAAAAGTTCAGGAAAGGACATGAATTTGCCAGTTCAAGCAATCTCCCAAAAAGGAAGAGACCACTAGGCGCATACGGCGTATGCGTCAATTTGGAATGGAAGCCAGGTAAGTCGTCATCAGGCTAGTCAAGATTGCCAAGAAAGTTCCGCAAAGTCTCCACCACACGATTCAGCAGAACTGCAAATGTCTGGTAATAGACAGCAGCCCATCCGTCCGAATCCATCCAACGCAACGTGCAGAGAGCCAGCGAGAGACAGAGACACACTGTCCATTAATTCAGGCAATATTATATTCTTAAAGTTCCGGGGGTGACACTTCATCGGCTCAGACCACTCAGTTCATAGGTCAGTTCATATAGGATGAGTGTCAGGCGACATGAAGAAGACACAAAATGTAGAGAAATGGTTGGGACAATTACTCAGTCCTTAAGCAATCCAATATGTGAAACGCCGGAACAATGCTCCTTTAGCAAGAGCACATGAGCAAGTTCAAGAGGACAGTTTCCCAGGCAGATGGTCCTCATTGTAACTAAAATGTAACAAAATATCTTGTACAGTACATGAGAACTTAGGAAAGAAAACACTGTTTCACGTTATTTGTTATATTGAGAAATTCTCTCATGAGCAGTGGATTCAGCAAGTCAAGAAATTTCACGTATGCAGTCAGGCCCACATTAGTTTAAGCTAATATAGCATAAAACGTATACAATTATTAAGCATACATTCATAGGAAATATAAAGATGTCAATATTCTAGTATAACTCTGATGCACTTGAAATTATTTAGTAAGGTTTCAATTAGCATGTGTCACTATGTTCCACTACTACCTATGAATGTACCATTATGTAAAAATATTTCAAAATACATTTTAAGATTTTCATTTTAGGTGTGTAACACTAATACTTAGGTGAAATACAATCTCTGAAAGTTTCACGGATGCATCGTAAATTAGGAACATGTAGCACCTTTCTTCTCTTTGTCATTTTGGTGCACACTTTATTCACACAAAAGATACATTTTTAGTAAAATTCACCATCATAATCAGGTTAAAGCATTTTGGGGCACATGCATCAAGATAAGGAATTGCGATTCCTTAATAGCGATTTTTAAGGAATTGCTATTTAGGAGTTGCAATTCCTTATGCATGTAGGTTTCGCAAAAATAATAGCGATTCCTACACATTCCCTAATAGCGAATTTTCAAATTCCTATGGGCCTAGAGGCCCATAGGAATGAATGGGAAAGCATTCGCAATTTGCGATTACCAAATAGGTAATCACAAATTGTGAATGCAATTGCAAGGGTGCTTAAGGCCCCCCTGATGCACCCCCAAAAAAGATAAGTGTGCACATGTGGCGCACACACATGCCCTAAGGACATGTGGGCGCGCCACATGGCACTTAGAAAAAATGCAATTTTGTGCATTTTTCTAAGGATTTGCAAATTACCATCAACTTGAAGTTGATGGTAATTTGCGATTCCTTAATGCAGTCGCATTTTGAAAATGCTTCTTGCATTGCATTTAGGGAATCGCAAATTGCGATTCCCTAAATGCATTTGCAAAATAGGTAATCGCAAAAATTGCGATTACCTATTTTGCGAATGCATTTTGGGGTGATGCATCAGAAATAGCTTTTTACCGGTCGCAAACGGCCCGATTTGCGACCAGTAAAAAGCTTGATGCATGTGCCCCGATATTTGATTACTTCTCAGTGGTTATGCACACATTTAAATGAAAATAAAGAATGATTAGAAGTAAACTCAATAACGTGAGAGCTCACCATTTATGCATTTTCCTAACGCACATTAATGCAATACAGTACTTTGTCAATTAGTAAATCACAGTCTATATTATTTAGACAAATTATACCATCTAGACTACATCTTTTTCTGCATGCTTCTACTATACAGTAACAAACATTTCTCTAGTCTTGTCATTTTTCTTGAACGTGTAGTTGGTGCATGTTTATTAATTTTCTCTCAACAGTGTCATAATTGATTTCTCATGTCATTAAAAGTTTAAATGAAATTTCCTCTCCAACACTCCTCTTCTCCCTATTGTATCCTCTCCCTCTTCCCTTCTTTCTCCTCCATCTCCCCTTCTTTCTACTCTTCCTCTTCCCTTCTTTCTCCCTCTTTCCTCTTCTCCCTCTTCTCCCTCTTCCTCCCTCTTCCATTCTTTCGCCTTCTTCCACTCTTTCTCCTCATCTCCCAATTTCCTCTTCTCCCAATTTCCTCTTCTCCCTCCCTCTGTCCTATTCTCTTTATCATCTTCTTCCTCTTTTTCCCCTCTTTCCATCTTTCTCCTTCTTTCCTCTTCTCCCTCTCCCCCTTTCTTCCTCTTACCTCTTCTCCTTTTTCCCCTCTTTCTTCTTCTTCTTTCTTCTTCCCCTTTTTCTCCCTCTTCTCCTTTTTCCCCTTTCTTCTGTACTCCCTGTTTCTTTTTCTCCATCTTCCTCATTTTCTTTTCTCTCCTTCTTACCTCTTCCCCTTGCTTCCACTTTTCTCTTCTCCCTTTCCCCTCTGTCTCCCTCTCCCCCTCTTTCTCCCTCTTCCCCTATTTTCCACTTCTCCCTCTTCCCATCCTTTTCCTCTTCTACTGCTTCCGCTGTTTATCCCTTCCCCCCTTTTCTCCCTCTTCCCCTCTTTCTCCTTTTCTCACGCTCCCCCTTTCCTCTTCTGCCTCCTCCCCTTTTCTCCTCATCTCCGTCTTCCACTCTTTCCTCTTCTCCCTCTTCCAGTCTTTCCTCTTCTCCCTCTTTCCCCTTATTCCTCTTTCCTCTCCTTTCCTCTTTTCCCTTCTCTTTCCTCTTCCTCGTCCTCTTCTTTCCTTTTCCTCCCATTTCCTCTTCCTGTCACTGCCACCTAACAGTTTTGCACGTGAGCAGCAGGCCATTTTTGAACAGCTGGTTATATTTAATTAGAATTTAAGCAGTGTGCCTAATTGCATGATATTTATATGGTTCCACTAAATATGATATTCGCTCTTGGCTGCGTGTGCATTTATTGTCCATTTATTTTTTTCTGCCTCTGCAAAATCAGACAGCAATCAATTTCTACATATCACGTGACTTCTCAGATGTTTGAGTAACTTTAGGGGCCCAGTGACACGCGAACTCTGTGGAGAAATAGAGCAACAAGTCTGAAGTTCAATTTCTATCAATTTTGTGCTTTCGAAAATAACCCGGGCGTGCTTTTTATAAAATTGTGTAAAAAAAATATAAATGTGCATTTTCTTTCAGGCAGAAATGGCTAGCGTGTCTCATTTCCTGGATTTCCTGTTTCTTATTTCTCTAATGATGATTTGGGCGATCTGTCCTCTCGATAGCCTGGCAGTCCTAGGCCAGTGGATTCAATCAAAGTTAAAAGAGGTGAGTTTGTTTTTCGTAAATGTTGTTCTCATGCTATTTTCTGTCTAAAATGGCGCCCAGCCGCATGAAACATACTTTCCATTTGAAGGAATTCCTTGTGCAAAATTAACACTTCCTTATTAAATTCTGCGGCATTATAAGGATTAGTCTGAAACGCTTTCTAATTATTGTCGCCATCTCCCCATTCTAAATGGAACGCCATAGAGAGAATGCATCGATTTCACGGCTAAAGGTTGCAACGGGATCTAAAGAAGTTCATTTTTCTTTAGTGTTTTGCGGACTCATTCTGTGGAACTATTTAATACCAATAAACACACAAACACCACCTTCAGCTTTGCACTGCCAGACTTCGCTCATTTATCTTAAAAAATCTGTTATCTCTCAATTTGGGGAGAGGATGTGGCCTAACGGCTAGGGTGGTCGACCTAGAAGTTGGGGAACTGGGTTCGAGTCTCGGCGGGGACACTCAACATCCTGTGATTCTGGGCAAATCCCTTTATCTCCCCGTGCGTAACAAAAAATAAATAAAAAATGAATGTGTCCGTCTGTAACGCAACTGGTGCTCATTTAAAGCGCTCTGATACCTTCGGGTCTAGTTCGTGCTATAAAATTTTTTTTTTTTAAAATGCATTTGTGTTACAGATTGATAATACTTTTATAATGTAAAAATACGTTTACAGTTTATATATGTTCGACTTACACGCCCCATTAAGTTATTTTGAAAAGAAAAAGATTGTCAACATCCATCCAGTTGGAAAATCGTGATGAAAATCTTTTTAAAACTAGCTCACGAGAAAAGGGCACATTCATTTTCAGCGTCAACAAGCACTTGCAAGCAGATATTGCATGAAAAAACTACACAAGGGCTTAGACGTAGGAAAAGCAGTAACGTTTGAGAACTGTTCAGTAACGTTTGAGAACTGTTGTTAGGCCAATAATTGGGATCCCTGCGAGACTGTGCATGGGTAATAAGAACATCACACTCATAATATTGCGGTTATTTAAGATTTCCTGCACCTCGTCCTATGATGCATATAAAATAAGTTTTCAATCTTTGAGATAAACTTTAGCAGGATATTGACTAGAATTTATGGGGGCAATTCACTTTATTGATACAATACAGCTTGGTATTACTCCATTGACTTGGCTAGTCAATCTAGTGCTCTTTAGTGGCTAGAATGCTGCACAGGGGATTGTTCGAACTATCTGAATAAATATATAAAGTTAGTTCTGGGGTGTCATCATTAACTTTATTTCGCACCTCAAAGATGCATAAAAGTACACCGATAGAAAACATTTCATTACAGATGTTAAAACATAAGATAAGAACAGTGCAGGTTACAATCGGAATCGAATAGCAGCAATCATAAATTAAAAACAAGTGCGATCAGTTAAAACAATAGTTCTTAGGATTCAATAGGTAATTTGCTGAAAACATTACGCGTTCTCACAGCGGCCAATAAAAAGGAGGCAAGTGCATAACAGACCAATGGGGTTTCTAATTGATAAAATAAGGAAATGGTTAGGACTGGATTACGCAGGGAAAATTTCTTTAAGAGTGGAATAATAAAAATCTTCCTCCCTACTTTATACAAAGGGCAAAAGATATGTGAAGTTGATTGAGTCGCCTTATTGTTACACAGGCAAGGTGGTAAAAGGCTTATAGAAAATAAATTATGTGGATGACCCAGCATTAACTGAATAAAATTCAGTCGAAATCTGGTCAGGATAAAACGATGCTGGTTGGTCTCGACAAACCCTAGATACAAATGAGAATAATTAGGCATCTGCAGTATGCTCTCATAAAACTTTACAGACTGTTTCTCTCTTTGGCTATCCCACCTATCACGAGTAACGTTTCTTAAGTATATGGCCTTCAATCTAGATTTAGGGAAGTGTACGCAAAGGGTAGGAGTGTCATATAGGAAGGCAAGACCCAAAGAAGTTAAGGTTTGCCTGACATACGAAAGCCATGGGATTTTGTGGGCGTGAGCCATATTCATAATATCTTTCAGGATTTTCTGGTTCAGACCCACGGTGCCCCTTTTCCATACTGATAACCAGAGACAGAGTGGGGCTAATTTAATAGCATCAGTGATGAATGGCATACTGACTTCAGTATGTGCGACAAGGTTATTACATGATTGTGGGACTGACAGCAATCTTTTAATGAATTTTTCTTCTAAGACTTGAAGTGCTGTCACGTCTGTTATCCCCCAGATTGCTGCCCCATATGTAGCCATTGGTAATGTTTTAGCCAGATAGATTTTAGCCGTTTCTAAAATTGGCTTACAGCCCAATTTTTTAGACAATCTAAAAATCGCAGCAATACTTTGGAGCATTAAGTTTGCTCGATTTTGCAGCATCTCCTTCCAGTTTTGTTTAACATCAAAAACAATACCTAAATAATTAAAATGTACTTGCTCAATTTTGTCCCCCTCTAGATGATAACTCATCATCTTCTTTTTAGAACCTCCTATTGCCATAATATAGGTTTTGACTTTATTTACATGTAGATCCAGATCGCACATGAATGCTGTGTAGTGTGTAATAAGATTTTGAAGTGCCAAAGGGGTCCTTGCCAATAAAACTGCGTCATCCGCGTACAGAAGGATGGGGAGGGGGTACGTCGAGATTATTGGAGTATCTTTCGCGATATTGATCAGGGTGTCATTTAGTTTGTTGGTATATAGGTCAAACAAGAAAGGAGCCAAAACGCATCCTTGTCTGGCTCCCCTTCCGATTTTGAATAAATTGGTGCATTCACCTAAACTCCCATATCGGACCATAACAGTGGCATCCCTATAAAGCTCTCTTATAAAATTTATAATGGCGTCATCCACTCCCATAGCCTTTAAAATTAACCAAAGTTTGTTATGTGCCACACAATCGAAGGCGTTTGACAGGTCCATGAAAGCCATATGTAATTGGGCCTTTTTTACCATAGTATACTTTTCTAAAATCAATGTTAGATTAAGACACTGGTCTAAAGTGCCCCGACCCTGTCTGAACCCGTACTGCACTTCCGAGAGGATTTTATTTTCCTCTGCCCAAACTTAGTTTATTTAACAATAGCCTGCCCATAAGTTTAGCTGTACTATCAAGCAGAGAAATAGGATGATGGTTGGCAGGCATTGAAGCGTTCCCTTTTTTAAATATCGGGATTATGACAGAATTTTTCCATGAAGGGAGGGGACCATTCTTTGCAATAGCATTAAGACCCACAGTTAAAAAGGGGGACCAAAAAGTGATGTATGTAAGAAAAATGTCCATAGGAACCCCATCAGGCCCTGGTGCTTTCCTAGATGGGGATTGTAACAGAGCAAGTCTGACTTCCTCAAGATCGAATGAGGGGTAGGTAGAGGCCTCTATAATAGGACATGCATCTACACTAGGAGTGACCCCTGTTTTTTGGAAGATTTCCTGGAAATGCCTTTCCCAGATGTCTTCGTCGATGTGTACCTCTAAGGAGGGTCCGCCACTATCCTTCAAGAAAGGCGCATTAATTACCTTCCAAAAGGCAGTGCTATCTCGGATGGCTGAGGCTTGCTTTAAATTATCCCAGGCTTCCGATTTAAGCTGCTTCAATCTGCTTTCTCTTGCTTGTTTATTGATTTTCCTCAGCTCACAAACGTGCGCTTTATCTCTGGGAAAGGTTTTGAGAGCCTTACGCAAGTTTGCAGAAGCCAGAGAGCAATTGTGATCGAACCACCTGTGCGGAATACTATCTCTAGCGTGTGACGGGCGAATCAGATGCATTTTAAAAAAATGTAACAACTTACTGAACGCATTTGATACCTCGACTTGATTTGCAGAAGGATCCAGGCAGGTTTTAATGTCCTCCTGGTTTACCAGAATAAAACTTTTAAAAAGAGTGGCCACATCAAACTTGTCCCGCTTTAAAGTGAAGCCATTTGTACTAGCAAGGATTGGTTTTGGTACAATGGTACCGTTGCGATTTTTTGAGTCCCGCCAGGGTAAGGCACACGAAAGCATAGCATGATCGCTATATTCATTAAAAAATGTCTGAAAGTTGGTTAGTCTTAAACTAGGGATATCAGAGGAGACAACATAATCAATCGTGGATGAGTAATCATCTCTATAAAAAGTGGGGGGAAATTTCCCTGACTGTGGGTCTAGTTCATTTAGTATTTTGAGTTGCCACTTCATTAGGATACTATTTAAAATAGTCCCCTGAACATCATGGTAGAAATGGGGAATAGGGACGCCCCTTTGGTCTGTGATCCCACATAAATCCTCAGAGTCCCTGGAACATGGCTTTGTGTTAAAATCGCCCATCCAGATAAGTTGTAAGGGTTTAAGGTGGGACTCTGCAAGGTCCTCTATTAGGTTATCTAAGAGCAGGGGTACCGTCTCAGGGTTTTGAAAGTTATTATTATAATAATTCACAAGCAATAGGTCCCATGTATTGTTCCCTTTAGTAACCAAGATGTGAAAGTAAGGTGAGGTATTTATAAATCTTAAAACCTTAAAAACTGCCACATTAGAAATCAAGGTAAGTAGACCTCCCTTTGGCCTGCCTCCTAGGGAGGGCACAGCTGCAGTTTGGAAAGACCGATAACCATTGATAGTAATGGGTGCGATCTCCCAGGTTTCTTGTATACTAAGAATCTGCAAATCGGCCAGGGCAGAAAGCCACTCCTCGTTGTTCCGCTTGCTATTGTAGCCTGCTATGTTCCATGTCAAAATGGAGTAAGCTAATTTGTGTGCTCCCAGAGTATAACCAATTGTAGCCACATTTGAAGGGCCCAAAATGTGTGGGACCATGCAGCTCTGAGGTTCCGGTTCCCCCTGTGAGGGCCGTATGGCACCGTTTATCTCAGTCCCTTCACTCACTATTCGGGGTAACATCTGGAGACTCTAATTTGAAACCTCATGTCAGTCGCAAGACTCCAACCCTGAGAGTGGAGCGTACCTGTTAGATGTACCCAGATACATGTGGTTGGTCAGTGAGGGCCTAGTAACATTTGGGTCGGAGTTTGATGCTGTAACTAGAGCCTCTTCGTTGTGAATGCTCCTCGCTTTGTAGAAAAAACCCAGAGGTACCGGGAAGATCTTTGTTGCTAATTTAGGGGCTGATATGGACTGAGAAAGTAAGTCGCTTACAAGCTGTGGGCAATCAAAATTTAATACAACACAATCACCCTCATATTCCTTTGGTGACAGGCCGACCCACGGGATTTTCCACGACATTAACAAATGGTTCTGAATTAAGTACCCTGGCCTAGTGTGATTACATAACCAATGTCGAGCTTTGGCCATAAGCTGAGCTGTGGATTCACTTTGGGAAGGTCTGAGTACTGGAGAATTTATCAGAACAAGGACGAATGGACAGGCTGCAGGTGGCAGGTTAAGGGTTCGATGCTTAAGCTCCCTATAGTTCTGGGTGGGTGTGCTGCGGGAGTGGATAGTGTGAGTCTAAGTAGTGTCGCCACGACCCGCCATTGGCTTGATGGAAACTAGTCCATTCTCGGGTAAGGGACCCGATAATGTTTGGAGCAGTACGATCCCACCTGGCTGTATAGTATGTACCGGGACAAGACCAGGGTTAGCCACCACTAGGGAACTACCAGGCTGAGGATAGGAAGTACAGGCAATGTGGGGGTCATTAGTAGCTAACAAGGGTTGGTTACTAGGAGAAATTAACTGAGGAGGGGCTCTGTGGATGCTTGCTAGCTCTTGAAGTTTCAGTTCAATATTGTCCAAATGAAGCAGAATAGGTTTTAACATATTAGTTATTCTCGCGCAAATATCCTCGGGAGAGCCTGACGTCCGCAGCAGGTCAGAATTGTCCGCACCCAGCTCAGCACTGGTTTGAAGTGGTTTCGATTTCCTTGGTTTCTTTGGTTTAGAGGACGGGGGTTCAATATAAGGTCCTTTCTTCCTCTTGCCTTTTGTAGTCATTAGAAAGGTGGGCTTCACTGCGCTCCGGATGTTAACAGGCGAAGGAGTATCTATTGCGGGGACTGAAACGGTTGGAAACATAGTACTGCATCCGCTGGTGCTCTGGCTAGCAATGTTAACAATGGGCTCATTAGCTGTATCGGCAAGCAAACCTTCAGACCCAATCTGAGCAGAGTCCTCCAGAGAAAGTCTGCACTCAGCTATAGCGATCTCCTTAGAAATTGCGTTGGATGCTTTAATTAAAAACGAATCAATATTGGATATAGATAGCCCTGGGGTAGATATAGAAATTTGTCTCTTCTTACTCATCATGATGCCATTATCAGGCTGCTCCTGGCAGGCCAGATGTGAAACGTTAGAGGGGTGGCCCAGCCCAGCCTCCTCCGGGGTCCGAAGGGCCCGCCCTTGGCCCGGGCACGCCAGCGTGCGTCCCGCGCTGCGGGAGGCCCAGGGCCCAGATATGCGCCTCCTGGCACGTGACTGGCGTCAGCGGCAGTGCTCGAGCCACGTTGGTTAGTGGGGCGGGGGATGGGGTCCCCTTCTCCTCTCTCGGTCCGTTTCGCTCTCCCGTGCTGCGGGAGACTCGGGGCCCAGATATGCGCCTCCTGGCGTGTGACTGGTGTCGGCGGCAGTGCTCGAGACGCGTTGGTTAGTGGGGGATGGAGTCCCCTTCTCCTCTCTCGGTCTGTTTCGGTCTCCCGCGCTGCGGGAGACCCGGGGCCCAGATATGCGCCTCCTGGCGCGTGACTGGCATGACTGGCATCGGTGGCAGTGCTCGAGCCGCATTGGTTAGTGGGGGATGGAGCCCCCTTCTCCTCTCTCGGTCCGTTTCGGTCTCACTTTAGCCTATGAAAGGTCAGCTTCCAAACTGGACTCTGCCTCTTGGTAAGTCGAATTGAGCAGATGATAGAGTAACAAACTCCAGAGACTGGTTGAGTTTGAGTGCAATTGTATTTACTTTACTTAATATAACAGATAATCCTCTTGTTATGTCACCAGCAGTGTTGGATGACGGGGTAGATGCGATGATATCCTCCTAAAATACTACGATTCGGGCTTTGCAGGAGCATGTCTGTTTAGCATCTGGCTGCAGACAGCCGTAGCTGTCGGTTTTCAGGCGCTAATGCGATCTATATAGTACAGAACCTATATATCACAGAAATATACACTTATCTTCACTTGCCATTAGGTAGGTAGTGATTATGTTCTTTAATTTCCAGCTTGATAAGGTTAAATACATGTCATTCTGCTGCCGTTATATCTCCACTATTAGTACTGTAGGCATTCAAGCCAAACACAGTGGCGTGGCAATGCTTGTTTTCTTTGAGGACTATGGTGTTAGATATTAAATGATCAAATGTCTTGACTAGGTTTTAAACTGAAATATGTAAACAACAATCAAACAAATCATTTTCAGTGATTAGGCAAAATGTTTGTATGAATGTTCAATGATGATATTTGTATGTGATTTTTATAGGTTTTTAAGTTGCTTGACGAGGCGATGGAACAAAAGAGCACAGTAAGAAAAATTAAACAAGTCCATTAGCAAACAGTGTGATTATGGTTCTATTGAAAGGGTTATCAGAACCAAATGCCAGTTTCCTAGAGAAAAATAGGTCTAGTGTTTTTCGATTCTCGTGATAGGAAGATGAAACTTTGAGTGGCATTGAGTTAGCAAAGTGTCTTGCTAAGGGATGAGCAATATTAACCCATTGCGTTCTAAAATCATACTGAAATATATTTGATACAGATACAGACAGTTTAGTAAATGTGGTACAGAGGAAAACACATGGAAATTCCGTAAGGGCTCAAATACAGAAATACAGAATCATAAAACTTAATTAAAAAAAATAAGCAAACCCCAGTAATCGAGCTCATAAGGAGCACCAACGATATCTTCTAGAAAAAACCTAAGGCAAATGGACAAAGTCTAAAAACAAACCCAGTAGCAGCGGAATAGTTGAGTGAGCTCAAAACAGACAACATGAGGCCCAGAGACAGTGGCGTAACAAAGGCCCCCGTAGTGCGGGGGGGGGGGAGGCCGAGCTGCAGGGGACCCCCTCAGCACAGTGCTCAGGCTTGAGAGCTCAGGATTAAATCCGGAGCGGGGGCCCCTCCATGTACTTTGCAGGGGGGCCCCCTCAACTTTCATTTTGCCACTTCCCAGAGAAGCAGAATGAGCTCACCAATACTAAGGCCCAAGAATTTTTATACACAATCACTTTTTTATCAATAGTTTCTGCAAATTCAGCATGGTAAGATCTTCGTTAAGGTGGTATTTGGCAAATCAGAAACAGCAACATAATAATTAAAGAACTACGTAATTATTGAGCACTAACTCATTTCTTAAGGTAAGAGAAATCTTCCACCTACTCTCACAGCAACTGCTCTCTGGAGATGATTAGCAAAAAAATGAAACATTTCTTAAACAATGGTTCATAGGACTAGCACGAACACATCTTCTGCTGAACTTCCAGTGGAAACCCTTGAATATGCTACTTTGGGTACACGATGGAAGCTTCATTCACAATACACATTTTCTAATACAATAGTCTGGTTTGAACCTTTGGCGTCATTCACTCGATGTTCCGTGGAAAAAAGAAGAGAGTTGGCCTGCAGCGGGTCACTGATGTGGAGGGGAAATGAGCACTAGCAAGTTGAACAGAAGGAGCAGACTACTTAAAACTGCATCCATGTTAAAGCAAATGGCATCTCATATTAAAATGTGGCACTACTATTTCATAGTGTTAATTACACTTCTAAATGACTCAGTAAATTTGTTTTACGTGCAACATCATTATTTCATCCGGTACAACTCTATGGATCATTAAAACTCCAAAATTTCCAAAATATTTTTTCTCCACTCAACATTGCGCATTTGCACAGTTGTACGTTTTAGGAAATGCTACTTCCTGGGCGATAGGCTCAACCATACCTGTGGGGTACTGTTTTTATTGGGAGAAGTGTGGGAATTCTGGGTGGTAGGACCTTTGCTGTTCCCTGCAGATTTCAAAACTTTCCCTCTCAGAAATGTGAGGAAATTCTGTAATTTCATTCACAGATTTCAGCCACAGATTTGACATTTGCAAACCATTGTGCTCGAGAAAAAGTAGCAAGATTGACACAAGCCATATGCCCCAGGCTCCCCAGGGTGTTAAGTTTTCAGAACTGTCTTTGGATGGTTGGTTTCCTTGTGTGCCAGTCAAACCTTGGTCCAAATATTGCAGCTATTGTTTGTAATAGAAGGCAGATATCTTGAAGCTTCCACAGTGCGTTTTGGGGACTTTTCCAAGTAGGATACCACTTTTATTGGTAGAAGCATGGGAACACTGAGTTGCAGGATTTTCGTTGTTCCCGACAGATTTCAGGACTTATCCTCACAGATATATAAGGAAATTCTTTGGATTCACCCATAGTTTGATATTCACAGGGAAGTTTGATTACGGAAATGCAGCAGACTCATTGTAGGAAGCTTGCTCTCTATGTACTATACCAAAGTAAGGTATAGTGTGCACAGAGTCCATGGAGTCCCCAGAGTTATAGCAGAGGCTAAATTAGGTATGTACTAACAGCTCTTTGTTGTAGTATGGGCGAGCAGTTAGGCTTATCCAGAGGTTGTGTTAAGCATTTATTGTATTCACTCAATCAAGGACTGATAACACACATGCAGAGACAGAATCCAGACCAATCAGGTAAGTATAAAAAAGGTATACTTATGTTTTATTTTAGAACCAAGTAGGACTTGGCACAGGTAAGTAAAATATAATCTCAAATGCAAGAGTGTTCAAGGAAATGCAACTGTGTTTCAATTTGCAATTGTTACAGGTTTGTATCAGTTTAAAATGCAGTTTAAATTATACAGCAAGTACTTTCAGATTACTTTTGGTACTGGGGGTGGTATGCCTAGATACCACACCTTAGGATCTCACAAAACAAGGTAAGTTTGACTTTTTATACTTTGCAATTGAGTTCTCTATTCTCCATACAACAACAGTTCAGCACTTAGAACATTTTTAGGCCCAAAATCTCTTATGAATGGGAGTTTTGGGGGTTAGGACCAAGGTCCCCCAAGGTCTAGATGGCAGCACTGGGGCGGCCGGGTGCAGGGTGCAAAAAGGACGTCGGGGACCCTGTGCTTTTCAATGGAGACCTTTGGTTCAGCAAAGTTGCTGCAGGCTTGGGCAGGGAGACTTCCAGAAGGCGACCACTGGCTGGAGAGCTAAGTTGCGTTCTTGGGGGATGCCTGGACACCGTCGGTTGAGCCACCCAAGCCGTGGGGCGTCGGGTGCAGGAGTGTGTTCTGGCATCGGGTTTTCTTACCAGCTCCAGTTGCGGTCGGGGGAACCTTCATGTTGAGGCTGCAGGCGTCTTCTCGAAGCTTCAGGGAGGTCGGGGATCACCAGATCCCAGGCCAGGATTGCTGGGGAGACCTCCTTATGGTGTTGGGCCACTTGAACTCGGGCCGTGAGTGTCGGGTGCAGAGTGGTGCAGAATTGTGGAGTCGCCAGAATCCGGGTTCTGTGGGTGAGTCTTTGCTTGAGCAAATCCGGTGCTCACGGGATACAGAGTCTGTAAGACGGTTGCAGGGCAGGTCCTCCGGGCTCTGAGGGTTGCTGGACTCACCGGGGTTCTTGCTGTAGGCAGGTCGTAGACGGGACAGGCCGGTAGGGCTGGGGCCAAAGCAGTTGGTGTCCTTTTCTTCCTGGGTCAGCACGGCTCTTCGGTCCTTCTTCTTTTTTCTTCTAATCTGAGGAGGCAAGGTTCAGGGTTGCCCCTAAATACTATATTTAGGGGCGTTAAAGGGGTGTGCAGGTCGGGACCAATGGGTCCCTTCCTTGTGGTGGGTACATCCCCTATTCTGCCACCCTCCAGTGGGAGGGGGCATGAGCCTCTCCCTATTTGGCTGAGTCCCTCATCTTCAAGATGGAGGGCAATGAGATGTGTGCTTCATCTCATCTCCCCCCTCCTGAGGGGTGGGGTTGGCAAAGGTGGGCACACCTCTCTTTCTAGTTTGGTTTTCTCGCCAGTTATCCAAAAGTGGGGGCCAGAACCGGTGGGAGTGAGTTGCTGGGGGCAGCAAAAGGCAGGGACAGCTTCCAAAGTCGGCAGGCCTATGAAGCTTCCCCTTTTGTGGACCCAGCCTATCCTGGAGGAAGAGGCATGACACCTCTGCCCAGGATTGTCTTTGTTTCTGAACCCAGAGAGCGCAGGTTCTCTACCCAGGTGTCCAGAAACTTGTCTGGTGGTGACAAATGGCGGGCAGCCATTCAAGAACCAGAGCAGGGCTGGTCTATTTTCAAGGGGCATCGCTAAAATGCTCTATGAGTGCATTTTACATTAAATCCAACACTGGCATCAGCGTGGGTTTAACGTGCTGAGAAGTTTGCTACCAAACTTCCCAGTTTTTAGTAAAGCCATTATGGAGCTGTGGAGTTCGTAATGACCAACTCCCAGGCCATATACTCTTTATGGCTTTACTACACTTAAAATGTCTAAGAATGGGCTTAGACACTGTAGGGGTATAGGGCTCATGCCACTGTACCCTCACCTCAAGGCTAGTGCACCCTGCTAGAGGGTTGGCTTACCTAGGCCTCAGGCAGTGGGTTGCAGGCATGTCGACTCTTCACTTTTCTCTGCACCAAAACACGCAGCCTGCAATGGCAGTGTGTGGGTGTTTAATGTACAGGGCCTCTAAGGGTGGCACAATAGGTGCTGCAGCCCTTAGAGGCCTTCCCTGGTCACAGAGCCCTGGGTACCCACGGTACCATTTACAAGGGGCTTACCTGTGGCCAGTGATGTGCCAATTGTGGGTACAAAGGTACAGTCTTGGGAAAGAAAACAGGCCCTGGGAACCTGATTGGCAGGGACCCAGGGCACATCAAGTCAGGTTGCATCAGATGCCAGGCACAAAGTGAGGGGGTAACCATGCAAAAGGGGGCACTTTCCTACACTCATGCTCTCGCTCAAGTGTCTAGTTTACAGAAATGTGTGGGCTTGGTAGATTCCCCTGGGTGCAGGCTGACAGCAGACCAAAATAATATAGCTACCTAGACCCAAATGATGATTGTAATTGAAAGCAGAAATATTGATGCTCCATGGTGCCTTTTCTGTTCCCGACAACAGGCCAACCCACACAAGTAGTATACCATTTATATTGGTGGGACCTCTGGCTGATAGGACTTTTACCATTCCCCACAGATTCCGGAACATTCTCTCACAGAAGTGTGAGAAAAGGTTGTGATTTGCAGAGCATTCTGGCTAAGAAAAGGTAGTGGGACCCCTGCAACCCACATCAACCTGAAATGCTCTGGATGTCTGGTGTTTAGAAATGTCTCAGGTTTGAAAGTTTCTTTGGGTGCAGGCTGCCACCCAGGCTCTAATATGGCAGGCATCCACCACCACCAAAGTTTATTGTACCTAAGCACGATTTGCTCTTTTCACATGGTTGCATTCTTCGGCCTATCCTGTCCCAAGTAATAGTCCCATCCACAAATGTGGGGTACCGTTGTTTTGGAAAAAATGTGTAAATCCAGAATGTTAGGACGTTTGGAATTATTTATTGGATTTCTCTATATTTTTGGCTTACAATTGTATGTTATGGTTCACAATATACATACTTGGAAAATACGCAGAATAACATGGCATTATGGGTAATTCAGAAAATTAAGTGCTTCATAAAGCCTATATTCCTAAAGTCAGTTAAAGAAAATTCATAGCTGTCATTCATACCAATTAATTATTCATATTAATAATTACAAGATTTTTCTATGGAGTGAAGCATGATCCTTACATAATGAAAAATCATTTTAAGACATGCCTCAGTTGTTCTGTGGACAACTGACAAAAGCTATATAACTCTTAGTCAAAAGATGTATTGGTAAATGTGTGACCTGAAGTATTTTCTGGCATGACCAACATGAAGTTGCATTTTGCTAATTTAAATGTTTATAAATAACAATTAAGCCATTTACACAGAAGAGACTGTGACTAATCCATGTTTCTGTACGGAAACAATTAAGAGTGTTATGTCCCTTATAGAGGCCCTAATGTAGACCGGTTCATACATGCCCTAAAATGGACGTATTCATATTTGCCCTAATATGGTCATATTCGTACTTGCCCTATTCTGGTCATAGCCGCATGTGCCCAATTATGGTCATAACTGTACATGTCCTATTATAGTCATGATTCCTTATATAGGCATGATCTTTCACCTACATTGGTCCTTGCTAGTACACAACGTGCTCTGAGGGCTGAACGTTATCTATCCTGTGGTTTTGGATACAGCAGGGTTTTTCCCAAACACAGGCCCACACTGTACTCATCAATTATGCATGGCTCTCTAGGAATACACCACCTGCATAATATATATGTACAAAGTTCACCCCTGACGTCTTCCTCATGTCTAACGACAGACCAATACAAACCATACTGAGGACCGAGTCTCTTTAGGGTATAAATACACCACATCTTGCCCCGGTAAGACAGAGGGAACCGAGACTTCCATGCTGACACACTGACCAGAGACGCTGAGGCTCCTGCATGCAGTCGCTCCAGCTGACAGCGGTCTAACACAGCCCTTGCGGGGTGTCCAACTCGAGACCAGGACCGGATCCCACACTCTCTCTATTCAGGTATGGGGGTTCGACTAAATCCTAGAAGGATTCTTGGCTCTTAGGCTTCTAGACCTACACATATGCTAGGTACACTCGGGTACATCTAGTTAGGCATCGTAGGAGTACGCGCACTTGCATAATGCTTTTATATTCATGTATGTATTCATGAGTATTGCAATATGGTAGAACTGTTCTATCCCTTTGCTTTTATCGTACTGCTGATAATATATCTCTGCTATTGTCTGCTGGTTTCTGCAGCACATATATTTTACACTAGAATAACAACTGTTCAATAAATACTTATTGAAACGCCCAGATTGTTTATTCTGTGTAACTCTCGGAGACAAACCAAATAAGTAAGCACGAGTGACTGAGCGAAAAGTAGTATATTGTTTTCACGATTCTGAGGAATTTGGGTTGTCATGGTCTAAGGTTGCCAGAAACTAATCTCTCCCCGATAAGAGGAGATTCTAGTGGCACTGTGAGCTAGCTAATGCAAATCCGGCTAACATACGCGGTGGGGGTGTTCAGAGTTAGTCTGCCACCAAGCCCACAGTATATGTTATCCAAACGCGCAGGTCCTGCAGGGGTACTATAGGAACTACACGACATGGTGCCACCAACTTTGGTTTGGTACTTATTTAACAGTAGAATCTGAGTAGTTCAGTAGTGCTATTCTCAGAGAACCTACTCACAAAACCCCAGAGACGTCTGGAGTGGGTGGGCACAAACTCCGCCACAGCTGAGTAGTACGAGAATACTATTTATTGGCTGTTGGTTAATCAAGCTTGAAGGATATTTAGTTCGTAAATTGTGCATAACACCTCATCTTAGTTCCCTTGGAAAACTTCCTCGTATAAACATGCCTGATAACGAGGCGGGGGACCAAAGAGTTGATCTGAATTTCTTAACAGTAAAAGACGATCCTGAGGATGCAATACAGATTGCACCAAAATTCAGAAGGACAGTCACCATAAGACTATTAGAAAATGGCTTACCAGCCACGGGTGGCATGGTAGTTTTCGTGATTGAGGCACACAAATCAAACAAAACAGAGGTGTTCTATTCATGGGTTACATTCCCTGCAGCAAATGCTATAACAAATACATTTCACTACTACATAGCAGGAGATGCACCACAGGAATATGGTCCGTTTGAGGACATAGAGATTCCACTCACTTACCAGGAACATTTTTACTGGTTTAAAGGCGCCCTACCCCACGTACGACAAAGAGTAAGATTAGGCCCGCTCGGAGGAGACGGGGCCACATGGCCAATACTAGCGGCTTACACACCGCATCCTGACATTGGAACAATGCCACAGCCAGACTTACTCATACAACACAGAGATTTAATTAAAATCTACAGAAATCTGACACAATTCGTCATGAGGACTTTAACAATCCAACCTGCACCAGCAGGTGCAGCAAACAGTACTCCAGTTCAGGGTACAGGAAATAAAATTACTCCACAAACATTACACGCGGTAATGGGCAAAATGGCAGCAAAACGCGAACAAATCCCATTCTGGATAGCTCAGAAAATAACTCAGCTTGAGGCGGTATTCCCGAATACTACCACCTATGAAAAACACAGAATTCTAACAATCTGCTTGCCCATGGGGATCACACCACAAGTAGAGGACTGCACCTCTTGGGGTTCAGTCTTTGCTGCCATATATACCAGAACACATGGTATCCCGTCCTTAGCAGTAATACCTGACGTATTGAGACAGATACAAAATGAGTACGGAGCAGAGCCTGCCCTTAACTTAGGGATGAAGTTACTAAATAACTTTGACCAGGTATCAGCCATAATACTAGCTAACATTAAGGGGGAAGCAGCTTCAGTGGCGATCCGCCAACGCCTAAGGGAGTTCAGTCCAGAGGATCATCAACACGAACTACCCAAAATAATTGAAACTGCATATGCAGAATTAGGCAGAGACAGTCTAGGTGGGAAAGCATTAAAACCACAACTAGTGGGCAGTCCTGAAAAGGACACTACAAAGCAGACACCTACTTCTTCTAAAAAGAAGTGGGAAAATAAAAAACAACAAAAGTCTAAAGACAGCAGATCTCAATCCAGAGGTAGGTCTCCTCAACAGGAGCCCTCTGAAAGGAGGTATAACCTCAGGAATAGGGATAATATTAAAAAACCTGACTGGTATCAGGATACTGATACACGTTCCTCTCGTTCCTTTCAGGGTTCGTCAAGAAACTCAGAGAGGGAAGGACGGTCAGAACAGAAAAGAGGAGCGTACAAAGTCCAGAGACACGCAACGCGCTGCGGACTACGTACCTAAAAAAGAGGATAAACATAAACCATTGGTAGCATTTAGAAGGAATTCTAATCTCAGAGATAAACTAGTCCATAGTAGGACTCAGAAGTCAAGACCTCTTAAACAGACTACCATTGATGGGTTGCCCACATTGAAAGGAAACTTTAAATGTGGTAACTGTCATGCCTGTAAAGCTGCAATTACCACCCAACACTGGAGCTATGAAAACAAGTCAGGAATGCTTAAACACATGACAAATTGTAGGTCCACTAACATAGTGTATTTTATCATTTGTCCCTGTGGTTTAGCATATATTGGAGAGACAGGAAGAGAATTTTGGACTAGGTTCTCAGAACACAAGTCCGCAGTGAGAACGCAAAAGTTACAAGCACCTATGGTAAAACACTGTATAGAATATCATCACACAGAGTTAGAACTCCGATGGCTTATACTAGAGAAAGTTTTTACCAAACCAGGTATAGATATACAAAAAATCAGAAAGATACGTGAAAATTACTGGATATTTACTTTAAATACAGTCAAAAGAGGCCTGAATGAAGAAATTTTGTGGATTGTTACATAACTAGATCCCTTATTCTGATTCGATGAACATGTTGGAGGTTCAGATGCCATCTTATTACAGCCATTGTTTCTGGGCAGATTGATTGCCTTTAACCTTTGATATGCTATATGTAGTGGATTTTGATCTTAGACCACATAGTAAAATTGTTCCGTCATATATTTTATAATAATTCTGTTGCTCGTTTGACAGCTACCTTACAAATAAAGAACTAGTAGTCGGGCTTTATATCAAAGCAAACCTCTTATATAACTCCAAGATGGAGATGTCAGATCTTACAAGTAGCAGCAGTTTCAAAAAATGATGGCATTATGAACATCGACATTGTTTGTCTATAGATTTATTCACCAAATCCTACATTTTAGAACTATGTGGTTTACTATAAGAATATTAAGATCTTTAAAATAGCAGATGCATTTCGGTGTAATTGTAAAAATGTATGCGAATTGCGGTGGTCATCTATATTAACTTACACCACTTCAACATGGAGATTGTATTCTTACTGCCTGCCGTGTTGCGCACTGGGAATACGTTAGCACGAGCACGAATAGCCTCGAATTAAAATATGCCTTTTTTGTTACTGGCTCCCTATGTTAGGCGTCACAGAAAGTCAATCAGTAGTTTTGCTCGTCATCGCATGGAATCCTAGGTAAGATTTTCAAAACAGCAGATGCATGTTGGTGAAACCATTAAAATAGATACATGCTAATTGCAGTGTTTAGCTATATCAACTTACACCACTCCATCATGGAGATTTCATTCTTCCTGCCTGTCGCGTTGCGCACTGGGAATACGTCAGCATGAGCGCGTACAGCCTCTATTTAAAAACGCCTTATCTGCTACTGGCGCTTTTCGTTCGGAGTCACATAAATAAATAATTAGCAGTCTTGCTCGCTAGAGTGCGGAACCCTAGGTAAGTTCGTTGCTAAATTAATGTCAGGCGATTTAGATGTACTGAGGGAAATGAGGGTATCAATAGGTGTTAGGTTTGACTGAAAGCACTTCTACAATTCTCGTTAATGGTTTAAGATATAAGATTGTTTTTTTAAATAAATAGACATAAATAACTGTGCTGTCACGCCGTAAAGTACAACCATTAGTTGTTACCCTCTACAGTTACAGTTTAGAACCGCTATATGCGGTGAACATCATATTAGCGTTTAGTGCTGAGGTACTGCAACATGAATGTTTGCCCATGTGTGAGTTTTTATTGTTTACACACTGGGAAACGAAATAGTTGAGTAAATGAATAACATACATATACCGGCATTAATTCGATATACAACTTCAATATTTGCTATGCACATGTCCACATAGAAGGATAGAGCAGGAAATTTATACCTAGTATCTTTATTTCCCTAGAAAAATAGATAAATAGAAGACAATGAAAACCCCTCCATCGAGGATGGCTAGCTGCTATATGTATCAGATGTAAAGATAGAAGGTAATGGCATACTCTACCCTTCTTCGAACCACTCTAATATTAGATAATCGTATGTACAGATACTGTTCTGATTGGGTGTATCCTTTTAGATTTAACCATCCACGGAAAAGTCCGCATCAGTACTGGTTGTATTTTCAATCGACCAGAAGGAGTACCGATTATAAGGCACACAGTTGTGCGCTCAGGTATATGTTGTAGCAAGTTTTTAAGCATTATTTTACTTCATTTTATTTTAATCTTTTTTGTAGATACCCGCATTCTTTTCTCCCTCTTTATCTTCTTCTCTAAGAACATAGGGATTTGGTGTTTCTCATTCACAAGAGGTATTTTGGAGGTATGGGATCTATCACTGTTCTCCTTATTAGATAAACTCCTCTTAAATTTCTTCATAACTTTTGCATACATGCCAATGGGGAGCATATTTTGTTTATATAATAATGCCTGCACTAGTCGGTTCATTAGATCTTTATAATTGGGCTTTTTGACTTAGTATTACGGGCGGGCACCATTTGTAATTATTAGCAATGGTACTCATAAATGATTTAATTCATTCCAATCAAGTAATAGAAATACTAAATTTTAATTATTACTCTTGCAGAAAACCCAGTGGGTTTTTACCCCTCAGACTACCCATTGAAGTAGTGGTCCTGATGAAGGTGGTCATGTTCCACCGAAACGTGCGTTGACCTGCACCAAGGGAGTTCGACGAGACCAATAATGTCAATATACATATGTATCAATTCTGCTTAAATTGTACTATTGAAGAGGAATGAGGATGAGATTTGCAGTCCCTTGGTTGTAATAGATTCAGTGTTGTGTATGTATGTTGGGTATAAGTGGAGTGAGTATGTTTGTTTTGTATGAATGACGGATGTCAATTCCTGGGGGTCCCCGCTTTTGACAATATGACAATGATATGATTCAAATTAGATCTACTGTTCTAAACTAACTGAGCTTGGATGTATCCAAACCTTTTTTGTAGTTAAAAATCTTTCTCCTGTAGTCATTGTCAGTGTATGGAAAAAAAATATATGTCTTCAGTGTATGTTTGTAAATAATCAGTGTTAATGTTAAAAAAAATTTAAATTAATGATCATATGATATTATAAAAAGGCATGATGAACACATGTCTAATTAATTAAAAAAAATACAAAAAATGATAAATAAATAATTTTGATATTTTCATACTTTTGTGTCTATCTGCATGGTTCATTATTTTGATATGCCCGCCAGTTTGAGTCCTTGTGGACCGCCTTTCTAAAAGATTTAGGTCAGACAAGAGTGTTCTTTTATATATTGAATCTTTTTCCCCCTTACTCTTGGACCTTCAAAGTAACTTTAGGGGTACCTTTGTTCCTTACACATAAACAAAAACAGAAGCCTCAGTTCAAAAAGAAGAAGGTAGCAGGTCTCAAGATCAGACATGCCCAGAATTCTGAGGACACAGCTTCTGAACGGGGAATGGGCTCTGACGATGCTAGACAGCGCGGCAGAAGTAACGATAGCTCGCCAGAACCTGAAGGAATTTCTGGTGACAGCGGAGTTGAGTGAGTATATCACAGTGGAAACACCTGATACTCGGGAAAGTGTCCCACATAAGTTACATGAGATAACACTCCGGCTGGAGGGGGACAAGCCCAGGAAAATTAAATGTCTCTTTTGGAAAAATCTGTCATCTGGTTATGACATTCTATTAGCGGAGCAAGACTGGCCGCCAGCATTCGTCATGGAGTGCCCTAGGGGAGAAACTGTAATTTTTCCAGCCTTTTCCGACCTCGTTCCCATACATTTAAAACATGCATATGCGCAGGAGTGGGCGGTTGCCCTAGCTCCAGCATTGTACAAAAATCATGTTGGTTGGGATGAGGATTCAACCCACCATGTGATCCCGTTAAAAGTTTCCCCAAATGCTTCAAAGGCAATACCCTATAAAGCAGGAAGCTAAAAAACAAGTCAGGGAGATCCTAGATCAACTTGAATACCAGGGGGTGATTGAAAATTGCACCTCACCAATGAACAATCCTTTGTTTCCCGTAATGAAACCCGATAACACATATCATTTAGTTTTAGATTACCGACATTTAAACACTTGCACAAAGACATTTGCAGTTCAAAATGCACACAGTGCCGCATTAATGAATAACATTGTGCGCAAAAAATACAAAACAGCGCTTGATATCTCAAATGGATTTTTCTGCCAAAATATAGCGCCTGAAAGCAGGTATCTGACTGCATTCAGTGCGTTAGGGTCCCAGCGACAATTTTGTCGACTAGCCCAAGGGTATAAAAATAGCCCCAGGGTATTTTCAGCAAGGGTAACAGAGTTACTCCAAAATTTGGATGAAGAAGCATTGTCCTATGTGGATGATATTTATCTGACGGACGATGACTTACCGAGGCACTTGACCAGGGTGAGCACCATTATTATGGGATTCGCCTCTGAGGGCTATAAATTTAATTTCAAAAAATCAAAAATTGCCCACCTCAGTGACCTATTTTTAGGATACGAGCTGTCAAGTGAGGGAAAAAGCCTGGCAGCTAACTTTTTAGAAAAGTGTGCGCTGCTCCAACCTCCAAAATCATTAAAGAATTTACAATCAATTCTGGGATTCCTACATTTTGGTCGAACATACATTTTGGATTACGCAGAAAGAGTAAAACCTTTCTACGACTTAATAAAACCTGATTTTTCAGTCAGACAATGGACACAGGAACATACAAATATCCTGCGTTCCCTACAGGAAGACATGATAGCTTCAAAACATTTACAGACACGCGTAAACGCACAGAACTTAGTGATCCGAGTCATAGCGGGTCAATGCGGGTACACTTATTTAACTTTTAATGAAGGTGAAAAGGTACCGATCGCATACAAATCACACCTGTACACAAACGCAGAAATGCGTTTCACTTCAACAGAAAAAATCCTGACAGCAGTGCAGACCGCTGTAGCAAGAGAAAGAGCTCTGGCTCAGGGTAAACGCATAATTGTCGTGACCCCGGTACCAGCTTTAGAAGCTGTTACAAAAGCTAGCATTCCGAATGCGAAAGCCTTGCATCCGAGATGGATACAATGGGCTAATTCTCTTACTGCAACGGATGTTGAATACAGATTTGATCCAAGTTTAAAAACACAGGCATTCCTGCAATACGAACAAGAATATCCTCTACCAAATGAAATTTTGCCTCTAGATCAGTATGAATGCATTATTTACACTGACGGGTCTGCTCAACCGGCCATAGGGAGTAAGCAAGCTTACAGCGCAGCGTGTGCGATTGTTAAAGGTCGCATGCACGATGGAAAGTTCCATCCGAGTTGCACTAAAACGCAATCTCTAGGAGACTGCACGGCTCAGTTGGCAGAACTCAAAGCACTGATACTGGCTCTTATAAATACGGATCACAAATTCCCCACACTAATTGTGTGTGATTCCTTTTACTGTGTACAGTCGTACAATGAATATCTACATCATTGGGAACAAAACGGGTTCAAAGATGCAAAAGGTGGCACAATTAAGCATAAAATGCTATGGGAACAGGAAGTGGAGTTGAGAAACGAACTACCAAGGGCTCACTTGATACATACACTGAGTCATCAGTGTAATGGCGTTCACATTGAAGGGAATTCATTGGCTGATGAAGCCGCAAAGGGGGCTGTTCGCACAGCCGCCGTAGCTGCAGTTACTTGTTCAAAGACGACGGTAGACGGCTAGATAATGGTAGCTGTCAACGCTTCACGCAAAGGCAGCACAGCAGTACCTAAAAAAGTTCCACTCATGAACTCCTACATGTTAGATGCACAAAACATTCCATATGCTCAGATTCCTGGAGTGGGGGATAGAGTAATACCAAATATGGATCGTAGGTTAGGCTTAATTCTAGCAGCACACAAGGGTTTGGGTTCTGCGCATACAGGCGTTACAGCGACTATTTCTTTACTGAAACAGCGCTATTGGTGGCCAGGGTTAACCAAGCATACCAAAGACTATGTCTTGAAATGCGACATCTGTCAGCAGATGAAAGGCTCCACAGTAGCACGCCCAGCACAGACACCATTGCTGAAATCAGACAAACCACTCGCATGTGTGTATTTGGACCACTGCGGACCCCTACAATCTGATGGGTCCAAGAAATATATCATGGTTGCAGTGGATTCCTGCTCTAGATTCCTATGAGTTTGGCCTCAGCGCTCGGCTGACGCTCGAACTGTTATAAAAGATTTGCGAGTCTTTATCGGCACATACGCAGTTGGCACGTTACATTCTGACCGTGGTCCGGCGTTTAGCTCTCGGGCTTACAAAGAGGCCATGGAAGGAATGGGCATAGCATTGCGGTACTCCTCTCCGTACCATCCCGAGGGAAATTCTGTTGTGGAGAGGAAAGACCGAGACTTAAAGCAATCTTTAACAGCTAGGGTATTAGGCAAGGGCGGTAGATGGGTCGATCACCTTTATGGGGTACAGCGAGCGATCAATAATCAGCCAAGAAGCTCTCTAGGGGGTGTCACTCCTTACAAGGTCCTATTTAGGACAAGAATGTGGGTACCTGATCTTGATTGTGAAGGCACAGTGGCGGATGAAAAACCATTTGATATCCATGATCGTTTGGCTGTTTTACAGGATCTAAATGAATCCAGGACACAACAAAGTAACATGCTCCAGAAACATGCCGCCACTGAGGAAGTCAAGGCAGTAACGGCAAGACCTGTCTGGATCCCAAAAGTCGGGGATCTGGTCAGAGAGAAGATTGCTGACAAGAAAGAATTTGGGCCATCCTACAGAAAGCCTGTACCGGTCCTAGCAATCCAAGGCACAAGAACAGTACTTCTGCCTCCTCTTGCCGGAAAAAAGGAGAAAAGATTTGTCTCAATTGACTTAATCAAACCACACTATGTGGCCGATACTAAACAGTAGGCCTCGTGGACTCCACAGTAGCAGACGCCCTCCTCTCGCTACAATCCAAGAAGTTCATACAATCAGACCGACTACAGACATCTACGTCAACATGCCTCGTCAAGAGCAAAATCCGATTTCAACAAATCCCGATGCAATCCCAACAATTGATCGAACTGCTTCTGGCTATTTCATGAACTTTGATACTTTTTCACTGGACCCAAGTGAGCCAGAAACGACGCCAGCCAAAAAATCACTCACACAGAAACTCAATGACTTTTTGAACTTTTTAGAAAGACTTACCTGGTGTCACCTTGGATTGAACTATGGTATATCACTGGGATTTTATTTTTTCTTTTCTGGGTAGGCTTAATAATAACTTTTAGTATGCTTATTAATGGACGATACCTCCAGCAAAGCTCTACAGCCCAAAGAGTCAATTTGATTTTAAAACCACACCAGTCTTCACATCGTGAACCAAGAGACTTGTCTTCAGTGAACATCACAGCAGTTCCTATACCGGACGGTATAGTATGGGACAAGATTGATTATGATGTATTCTGTCCGACTGAACTTTTAAAGCTAAAACATGTATTTAAAATTTCTTTAAGTGATATCATTACCTCCAGTACATTTTCTGATGATTGGGACACACACTGTAAATGCTATGATGTCTGATTTAGAAAAAACTGCTGCATTTCCGACCAATGAAATGTTAGAAGGTACTTCAGACTATTATACATTGTACTGTTACCAGCAATATGGTCATCATTTCTTACACAAATCTATAACACCTAGAAATGTATTTGAGTACCACCAGTGGGAACACTGCCCAGCACCACCGAAAGGTAGTTCGCAAGCATTTGCACAGAAATTCACATACTTCTCAGGGTTTAACACATCCGACCCAAAGTCATTTTATTATAAAGTGGCGAAAATTTCAGCTCAGAAAATTATGTTAACAAGCACCAAACATATTTACTCTGCATCCTTTCTGAACCAGTTGTCTAAACAGGGTTTTGATCTATGGAAAGACACAATAGATTCAAAATCGATCTAGGGTTCTAGGGACTGGCAAGTACAGGGAATAGAAGCACTTTTTAGAGCATGCATCATTCCGCAGCAGATGTTATTTCTGAATGAAACTGTGCAACAAACAACCTGTCTTGGTTTAGCCAAAGGCAAGGAAATGAACACACCAGGGTTTCCTACACCATCACAGATGGGTGGGGGGCAGAATTCAACTACACATGGGGTAAGATTAGATGACATTCTCCAGTACAACAGATCAGATCCTGATTGGACGAAATGGCTGATTTGGCCCATTGACACAAACACCTGCCAACAGAGATTTATGAATACAACCGAAGGGTTTAGTATCCATAGGCCAGATCCACGCTATGTACAAAGACAACACCCAGGGGTAGTGACATCGTATAGTGTTGGGAAGTTGTGCCTTGATTGGCTAGAGACCTCAACACTCACAGAAGTGAAACACCATTTGACCTTACTCACACCTGATGTAGACCTTAGGGATTTTTTACAAGGCCCAAGGAAAACACGTCAGAAACGTTTCATATATGCCGGCATTTATGCCTATTATAATGAAAACTGGAAAATATCCTAACAAGAGGCCGCAGAAAGAATACGGGAAATAGACCGTATCAACTTAGAAAAGGCATTAGCTGTAGTGGATAATGGGTTAACTACTTTGACCTCCAGGATTTACTCCTTAGGCAACATTGTGTCTTCTGCAATCGACATATTAGAACAAGATCTGGCCTTGTTACAACACGGGCAATCTCAGCTACGTTCTATTGTGATGCTAAGCTGGACGCTGCAATCTTTGCGTGCAGGCTATGTGCCCTGGCGTTTTATAAACACCACGTCTCTGTTTTCAGAATACAATCTAACTGATAAACAGACAGAAATGGCACAAAGGGGAGCCAAATATACAATGCTGCGTATTGAGAAACTGGAAAGATTACCATTCACTGTAGCCGAATCACCATCAACAGAATGGCTAATTCATGGCCAAATCACTCTGCCGGTCACTTCGTTTCAGTTTCAATATTGCCTTGAGCAAAGGCAGGCAGGCAAATATGAAAAGATGGGTAAGGGATACATCAAGGAAACTTGGGAGTTACCATATAGATATCGATGCCGGAATGGGGATCGAGAAGTGTATCTGAGTGGTACAAACTGCAAGAACGCTTTAAGCGGTTCTCTCATGTGTCAAGATATTTCTCTACACGGAGCCTGTAGCGGTTCAGTAGCGAACTTATCTTGTCATATGTCAGGGACCCCAGCGGCCAAGATCACGCCGGTTTTCCAGCTGCTCTCGAATGGGAGTTACTTAATGTTAAATGATCAAGGTTGCTGTGGGATGCTTCCGGGCGTCGTCTATCTGGTCACTGTTAACTCCAGGGTTACTTGCTGTATGCAAGTATTGTTTCCACCACTGAACACAGTCAGGGAGGCGCCGCTATGGCCTTCACTGAATGTTTCTTTCATACAATTTGATACTCTGAGCAGATTGAAAGCCATGCTTTTACAGCAACCCGTGCCCTTAACCTCCGCTCGAGAAACCTATGAACTTCAAGTTGCAAGGACCTCGACTGAGATACAGACGCTTATACGTACAAACTGCCCCTTTCATTTCGTAGAAATGGTGGGACGTAGCTTCAATATGTCTGATACGAGCGGTATTGTACACCTATTTAAGACCATAGGGTCAGGACTGTTATGCACCTTTCAGACCGTCCTCGGAGTAATCCCAAATTTTATACACTCCGTATTGGGAAGCGTATTTGGAGGATTCCCGCTTATCCTATTGCTGGTTGCAGGGGTCCTATTCATAATACTACTGCTACGCAATGGACGGCCCAATTCCTGAGGGAATGGCGAACACGCTCCTGGAGCGGACATACCGTGAACGCATGGTACAACTTCTGGGCATTCCTTGCCTGCGACAACTCAATGCCTCCTGGTTTCTATCGTTTAGACCAGTCTGGGTAGACTGCATCTTACCTGTTCTTCGATGCGGAGAAGAATGCACGTTGGATCTTTGTCTAACTTTTCCATCAGATGCGCCTCCGGACACGGATGCAATGCTGGACCCCATAAAGGCCCACGCTCTGCGTTGTCCTCAGTGGCTTCCGATTCTGATGAATGCATTCCTGGAGAATCCACAGGTGCCGTTTGCTCCTGCTGGGTTAGGTGACTCCTCCACAGGCACCCAGGTTACAACTGCCACACAAGCTGCCGCAGCACCAACTGTTGGCAGTGCTACATTCCATCTATGTGCGATTGACGTTCTCTGTGAGGCGTTGGATTTGTCGTCTGCAGCAGCTAACACCGATAATATTGTGCTTCCCAGCCAGGACTCTTAATCTTGAATTGGCTCATCGTGTCCTGGGAAAGAATTCGGCTTCTTCACTCGTTTCAAAACAAACGATCTAAATTTGGAACATTTCCTAAATTGACACTTTAGCTTGAGAAAAGCATGGCCTTCTTCCGCTTTGAGTGAGGCAACTTATATGGAGAAATAAAATGGACATTCTTTTAGTGCCAATTAGAAATAGCTGAATTATTACCATTTTAGGCAGAAGGTTTTTAACAATTTTAAAACCATGTTTTTACTTGCTTTTAAAAAAAAGTTTTAAACTGTCCAGATTTTAAGTATGGTCATTGTTATCCAATTCGGAAGAGGAGTGGGTGTTATGTCCCGTATAGAGGCCCTAATGTAGACACGTTCATA
Organism: Calotriton arnoldi; assembly: GCA_963921515.1. NCBI lineage: Eukaryota > Metazoa > Chordata > Amphibia > Caudata > Salamandridae > Calotriton > Calotriton arnoldi. The sequence goes on along the minus strand of CAWUFW010002687.1, from coordinate 523,549 downwards.
CATGCCATAAAATGGACGTATTCATATTTGCCCTAATATGGTCATATTCGTACTTGCCCTATTATGGTCATAGCCGCATATGCCCAATTATGGTCATAACTGCATGTCCTATTATAGTCATGATTCCTTATATAGGCATGATCTTTCACCTACATTGGTCCTTGCTAGTACACAACGTGCTCTGAGGGCTGAACGTTATCTATCCTGTGGTTTTGGATACAGCAGGGTTTTTCCCAAACACAGGCCCACACTGTACTCATCAATTATGCATGGCTCTCTAGGAATACACCACCTGCATAATATGTATGTACAAAGTTCACCCCTGATGTCTTCCTCATGTCTAACGACAGACCAATACAAACCATACTGAGGACCGAGACTCTTTAGGGTATAAATACACCACATCTTGCCCCGGTAAGACAGAGGGAACCGAGACTTCCATGCTGACACACTGACCAGAGACGCTGAGGCTCCTGCATGCAGTCGCTCCAGCTGACAGTGGTCTAACACAGCCCTTGCGGGGTGTCCAACTCGAGACCAGGACGGGGTCCCACACTCTCTCTATTCAGGTATGGGGGTTCGACTAAATCCTAGAAGGATTCTTGGCTCTTAGGCTTCTAGACCTACACATATGCTAGGTACACTCGGGTACATCTAGTTAGGCATCGTAGGAGTACGCGCACTTGCATAATGCTTTTATATTCATGTATGTATTCATGATTATTGCAATATGGTAGAACTGTTCTATCCCTTTGCTTTTATCGTACTGCTGATTATATATCTCTGCTATTGTCTGCTGGTTTCTGCAGCACATATATTTTACACTAGAATAACAACTGTTCAATAAATACTTATTGAAACGCCCAGACTGTTTATTCTGTGTAACTCTCTGAGACAAACCAAATAAGTAAGCACGAGTGACTGAGCGAAAAGTAGTATATTGTTTCCACGATTCTGAGGAATTTGGTCTAAGGTTGCCAGAAACTAATCTCTCCCCTATAAGAGGAGATTCTAGTGGCACTGTGAGCTAGCTAATGCAAATCCGGCTAACATACGCGGTGGGGGTGTTCAGAGTTTGTCTGCCACCAAGCCCACAGTATATGTTATCCAAACACGCAGGTCCTGCAGGGGTACTATAGGAACTACACGACAGAGATTAATGGTATTAGTCGTCTTTATTGCTCTATCTATCTATCTATCTATCTGTCTGTTTGTTAGAAATGGGGTTTCTGGTTGGCTAGGGTATGCACCTAAGCTAGGCAGAACCCACCACTCTAGTCAGGGTAAGGGAGTTACACACACAATAACCCCTGCTCACCCCGTTGGTAGCTTGGCTGAGCAGTCAGGCTTATCCCCGAGGCAATGTGTAAAGCCTTTGCGCAACACACACACACACACACACACACACACACACACACACACACATCAGTGAAACACTAAGCACACCACAAAAGAGACTCCACACAAGGTTATATAAAAATATTGTTTGTGTTATACATAAAACACCTTGGACCACAATTACATAAATCACTTTGCCAACTAGGCAGTTGTCATGTTATCACATAGATCATAAATCACTTTGCCAACCAGGCAATTATCATAACATCACAAGTTAGGGCAATCAAGTAAATACATATAGGTTGCAACTTTATAAACCCACCATCACTGCACATATAAGGCAATCCTGGAATAATGCCCATTATCCTGACAAATGCAAGGTGAAAACGACATACATTAGAACACATCAGGGCCTAAAATGCAGGAGTTAGGTTAAGGAGCGAAAACATATGAATCATCAATGCTGTGCATACGTTGCAGTCCTGAATTAGCACTTATCTGGACCAAGGTAAGGCAAAAAAAACGGTATACACCAATACTTTCAGAGCAGGTAATGCAACTTCATGAGGTAACCACCGAAATCACCAGAAATCTTTAGGTCACGGTGCACTGGTGCTCCTTACACATGTTATACGGTACATACTTGTCAGTACACAGGGCACCGGGATGCCGGCACACCTGTAACATCCATTACAGTAACTTCACCGTAAAGACTTTGAGGGTTTTACCCAGTATGGCACACCCCAGCAAAAAGCCACAAAGGCAGCCGCCCGCGACCGTGCGGAGCAGCTGCTGAAACCAATGCAGCCCTTTCTTTAAATAACACGAGGGGCCTCCTTGGAGGTTCCACCCAGCAATGCCCCACACCACACAAGCGCCCCCCAAGTATGCGCATACACGTGCAGGGAGGGGCACACACTGTCGAGTTAGGCAAATGCACGGTACAACTGCCAAACCATGCAACATCACGAGAGAAAATGAGGAGCTACCATTGCAGCGTGTCCAGGACCCTCCTGGGCCTACTGGACTGCTGCTGGGGGACAAGAAAACAGGTGTAGCTGTCCGCGCTGAAGGACGAAGGCACCACCCACACTCCGCCTTTTTAAAAGGAAAAGGGGCCGGGCCACCTCCGGAGCGATGCGAGACTACAGCGCCTCTGGTACAGCCCCCACAATACATCTGTTGGCGCTGGGTCACTAGAACCAGGGAATCCAACGTGGGGCAGAGCACTCGCCTTCCTGATTCCAACATCTAGGAGGGTTGGGAGGGGGCTCAGTGTGCACCGTCCATGCCACATAAGTCCTCCAGAAAACGTGCCGGTCTATGGGACACTCCTCAGTACACAGGGGTTTCTCAACCACGAACGCACTCAGAAGTGGGTGCCTGCTTGTGCCCCGAGGGCACTAAGAAGTGCATGCTTCGTTACACAGGCCAGTCGGAGGCAGGCAAAGCACTAAACAATGTGCTGGAGAGAACAGTTGCAGGCAGCAGGACTCGGCGTCCCACAGCCAGTTGCTAGAACCCTTCCAGCACCCACAGAGCAGAGGGGTAGCCACCAGCCCCTGTAAAACACTGGGTAGAACAAGGTACAGGCAAGCAGCAGACCAGCTCACTGGATTTCCTATCAAAGTGGCCGAGTCCGTTGCAGCCACGCAGGTCAGCAGTACAAAGCCCAAACAGTCCAAGTGGTGATCTTTTCTGGCACCCAGCAGTCCTTTGGTGCAGCAAGTAGAGCCAGCAGCCTCTGGTTACAAGTCCCACTCTGTCCCTAAAAATCATGAGGTCACAGCCCCTGTACTTATACCCACAAAGTCTTTGTTCTGGGGCACTTCAAACAATCTTTTAGAATTGCATAACACCCCCACCCAATCCCCAGCCCTGGCTCCAGACACACTACAGGGGGGCAGAGACAGCATTGTGAAAGGCAGGCACAGCCCTGTTCAGGTGCTAGAGAAAGTCCTGCCACCCCTCTAAATGCATAACAGGCCTATTCAGCCCAACTATGAGTCACCCAGGAAAGACAGGACACATTTCAACCCCCCTTGTGGCTGTCTACAGTGAATGCACATCCCCAGCCCCTGTCACTCCAAAACCAGACAGTGAATACACAACCAAGCAGGGCACAAAGAGTCATAAACACACAGAAATGCCCACTTCTAATAGTGGCATTTCTAAAATAGTAGTAACAAATCCGCTTTCACCAATGAGCAGGTTTTATCACCACTATTCCAAACATAGCCACACTACCCCTTTCATATCAGAAGTACCACTGAGACGCATATCAGGGAATTCCCAATGCAATCCTATGAGAGGAGCAGCCTCACTGCAGTGAGAAACCAAAAAGGCTGTTTGTCACTACCAGGACATGCCACACAACAAAGGCACATGTCCTACCTTTTACCTACACAGCGCCCTGCCCATAGGGCTCCCTAGGGCCTACCTTAGGGGCGACTTATATGTAGTAAATGGGGAGTTTCTAGTGTGGGAAACACTTTAAATGCCACGTCTCTGTGGTAGTAAACTGTGCACGCAGGCCCAGCAGAGACCTGAGACAGGTTTGAAAGGCCACTTCTGTGGGTGACGCAAGCAACGCTGCAGGCCCACTAGTAGCATTTAATTTACAGGTCAGGGGTATATAAGATACCACTGTACAAGGGACTTACAGGTAAATTAAATATGCCAAACAGGTGTAGACCAGTCTTACCAAGTTCACAGGAGAGAGCAAATGCACTTTAGCACTGATCAGCAGTGATAAAGTGCCCAGAGTCATAAAACCAACAAAAATAGGTCAGAAAAAATACAAGAGGAAGGCAAAAGGTTCTGGGATAACCCTGCAAAAAGGGCCAGGTCCAACACTAACTATCTATCTGTTTATCTATCTATCTCTCTATCTATCTATCTATCTAGAGATATATATATAGTCACTGAAAAAAACAAAGGTTACTAGGACGTTATAGTTAGGGTCAGATTTCACTCGTACAAAACCAGTGAAATTCTACAGTTAAAGTTTCCTGAACTAACTATAATTTATGCCCCTGCAATGCACTGCTTATGACCGCACATATTACATCACTTGTGACATGGTCAGTGACAACACTGATGACATCTCAAATGACATCACTGATGACACCATCCCGTGAGTGTAAGTATGTTGTAAGGGTTTATGATTGTTAAACATATATCCTAATGTATTATGAAACTTAAAGTAGTATACTTGGTGTACTACTAATGAGTGATACTACTTTTAATATATATCATGTGAGTGGCTGTGTGACTGTATGTAGCCTTGTGCGTATGGGTGTGTGAGTGGCTGTATAAGGGGTTGTGCAAGTAGCTGTGTAGGTGAGTGAGATGCTGCATGAGTGGCTGTATTGGTGAGTGAGTAGGTGTGCCAGTGGATGTATGGGTGGGTGAGTGACGGTGTAAGTGACTCTGTCAGTGTGTGAGTGAGTGTGTAGTGACTGTATGGGCGAGTGAGTGGATCTCTGAATGGCTGTATGAGTAAATGACTGGGTGTGTAAGTGGCCGTATGGGTGAGTAAGTGGCTGTTTGAGTAGGTGTTTCATTTATTGACTGTGTGTGAGTGACTGTATTGGACAGTGAGTGTCTGTGAATGGCTGTATGGGTGAGCACAGGAATGTGTGAGTGCTTGTATGGATGTGTGAATGGATATGTAAGTGGTTGTGTGAGTGTATGAGTGCTTTTATGGGTGAGTGAGTGGCTGTGTTGAGAGGCTGATTAGGTGAGTGACTGGGTGTGTGACTGTAGGTAAATACGTGGGTGTGTGAGTAGCTCGATAGGTGATTGTGTGGTTATGTGGCTGGCTGTATGGGTGAGTAACTGGTTGCATGAGTGGTTGTATGGGTGAGTGAATGGTGGTGTGAGTGGTTGTATGAGTGAGTGAGTGGGTGTGTGAGTGAATAGCTCTATGGAGGAGTGAGTGGATGTGTGAGTACTGGTATAGGTCTATGAATGGTTATGTCAGTTGTATGGGTGTGTGAGTAGGCGTACAAGAGGTATGGGGGTGTGAGTAGGTGTGCGAGTAGTTCTGTGGATGATGTCATCAGTGATGTCACTGACCATGTCATGAGTGATATAATATGTGAGGTCATAAGCAGTGCATTGCAGGGGCGTAAGTTATAGTTAGCTCAGGTAGCTATAACTGCCGAATTTCACTGGTTTTGTACGAGTGAAATCTGACCCTAACTATAACGTCCCTGTAACCTTTGGTTTTTACAGTGAATTTCTGAGGGTTTTTAAATGCTAACTAACTATAACTTACCTGTAACCTTTGTTTTATTCAGTGAATTTCTATGGTTTTTTAACTAGTAATCGCGTTTGCAGAGTGGGAGAGAAAGGGGGCTGGGCCTCGAACCAGCTCTTAGGAATCCTGCTGTGTAGGACCTACAGGAGGTACCAGGAGGGCTTCTTGGCCCCCAAGGTCCCTCAGGAGTAAAGTGGACTTCATCCCCCAATCAGTAGTACACCACGAGCCACATTTGCAGACATGAGGAAAAATATTGCAGGCAGCCATTACAGGATTCAGGAACCTGCGTCTAATTAAAAAAAAAAAACAATGTAAGAGGACATGGTAGGGTTACTGTGCCCCCTAGGCCTGGGGCCAAAATATATATATATAGTTTGAAAGTTGCGATCCCAGGGACTCCCGCAGTATTGCAACTTTCATTAAAAAATTATTACACTCCTGTTGGCATTTTAATGTATTATTTAGGTTGGGTGGTGGCATGCGGCCTCCCTCCCCGAGCCTTAAGAGGCCTGTGGACCCTATTCCCTGGGGCAAAATTAAAAAGTAATAGGGGAGGGACAGGGCCCCCTCTCCTAGCCTTAAAAGGCCCCAGAGACCACATCCCCCTGGCCAAAACTCATGATAATAGAGAGGGGGTCATGCGGTCCCACTCTCTAAGTCCAAATGGAACCCAGGCACCCAATCCCCATTGGCCAAACTCTTTCATTTTAGGGGAGGGGGGGAACACGGCCTCCCTTCCTGAGCTCAAATGGGCCCAGGGGACCCCATCTCCCCGGGCCAAAAATAAGTAGTGGGGAAGAGGTTGCGTGGCCCACGCTCCCCGAGCCTTACCAGGCCCCGGGAACGTTTCCCCTGGGGCCGCATCTTTACCTGTGTGTCCTGGGGTGCCCAACCCCAGGCCACAGTCATTTTCACTGCCTGCAGGAGCGCAAAACAGAACTTCTGTTTCCCTGCCCGTGCTCTTGTGGGCAAAGGAACTGTTTGCTCCCACCCGTCTGGACTGCTAATTACCTCCCATATTACATCACTCATGGCATGTTCTATGACATCATTGATAACATCACTGCAAAATCTGAAGTTACAAGAAAAGACTGTGCATGGCGGGTCATCAAGTTATAGTTACTAGAAATAACTATAACTGGTAAATTTCTGTGTTTTTGTTTAGTTTAAAACATTACGTTGGCACTGAAATTTTCACCTAATATAACGTCACTTTAACCTTTGGGTTTTTCAGTGAGGTTCTAGGTTTTTTTTAACGTAAGGTAGTATTTTATTACCATATGTAGAGCCAACACCTCCTCTGCACAAGGCCTTGGGCTGTGCGTAGCGGGGTTGGCCTTAGAGCGTGGCCTGCTGGCAGGCCATGTGTCCAACGCATCGCAGGCAAGCAATCTTGCCAGTCCCTGCGTACAACTCCGTGTGAGCAGCCAACCCCATGCGAAGCATAGCCTTCTGGCATGTGTGGTTGGTCTCTTAGGTCCTGGCCACACTCAGGCAGACTTACTGACTTTGTCAAAGTCACAACACCAAAATTAAAAAATTGAGCCTGTTGACTTTCTCAAGGGGTGACCATATCAATATTTAGTTTAAAACGTTAGTGTCAATTAAATTTTCATCTAGCTATAACGTCCCTTTAACCTTAGATTTTTTTCTCTGACTATGAAGAAAGTGAAAGACAGAAAGGATATTGTTGTGAGATGGTCAGACAAAGGAAGTAATATCGTACTTTGGCCAATAGATATGTACAATAATGAGGCCCACAGACAACTCTAGGACAGAGACTGCTATTGCAGAGTGAATCCGTCAAGTATAGAGGAAACCAAGGACAAGTTCCATGCAGAACTATACAAATAGAGAGGTCGAGGTCTGATATCACAAGATGAACTCAGATACTTAAAAGTGAAACATCCTGTAATCCCTATATTATACCTGATTCCAAAGGTCCACAAGAACGCCACTGATCCTCCGGGGTGACCAATCATTTCGGCAATTGGAGGGCTGTTTGAGAACACTTCAAGGTTCTTAGACTTTTTCCCCCCCAAGAACATGTTTGATCTTTACCATCATTTATTATGGACACAGGGGACTTCCTGCGCAGGATTTATGATGTGGCGTGGGATGACTCCTATGTCCTTATGACTATGGATGTCATGGCTCTTTATACAAGCATAAGACACACTGACGGTGTAAAAGCATTATCACACTACCTAGGAACAAGGCATATTCACCTACATCTACACACACATATGTTGATTAGTATGGCAGAGTGGTGTCTTAAGAACAATTTCTTCCTGTTCCAACAGCAGACATATAAACAGTTGCAGGGGACTGCCATGGGTACATGCTTTGCCCCCAGCTATGCGAATCTGCATATGGGCTGGTGGGAGGAGCATGTACTGGCAGTTGACTTTGCGAAGGAGTGGGCAGAGAATATTGTTCTGTGGACGAGATTCATTGATGATCTCTTTATTCTGTGGAAGGGTTCACTGGAGTCACCAAAAACGTTTGCACAACAACTTAATGTGAATAATCTTAATCTATCATTTACACATGACATCAGCAAAAGTGAGGTTCACTTTCTGGATTTAGTAGTGTATGTAGAAGGGAATATACTGCATACCAAAACATATAGAAAACCAACTGCCGGCAACTCAATATTGCACGCCAGCAGTTTTCACCCTACTAAACTCAAACATAGCATTCTGTATGCAGAAAACCTGCGCATGAAGCGCAACTTCAGCAGTGAGGATTCATTGAGGGAGGTCCAGAGAGATCTGTCCACACGCCTTTCCAAGCGAGGATATGTGGGTGATGTACTTGACACAGCTAGAAACAAGGTTGAAACCAGAAAGAGAGAAGATCTGCTATTTGGTACACATAAGAGAAAGAACAAAGCTACTGACTCCAGTCAGATACGTCTGATCACAGGTTATTTGACTTATCATGCTAGACTCCGTAATATCTTGTACAGACACTGGTGGCTCATTAAGAGTGATCCTGCAAGACACACCCTGAGTCCCTCTTATCTCGTCTAGAAGGGCCAAATCAATGAGGAATGAATTGGTGCAAAGCACACCCCAAATGAGCAGTGGGTCAGAGTGGTTGACATCGAACAAAGGTTTTCAAAAATGCTCCAGGTGCAAAGCCTGTAAACATGAGCAAAACATGAAAACCATTCAGTCGCCTTTGAGAAACTCACCCGTGACCATCAGGGGAAAGTACAACTGCAAGACAGACTTTGCAGTGTACATATTGGAACGTACATGCCCAAAACAATATGTAGGCAGCACCATACATATGGTCCATGTCAGAATTCTGCAACATCTTAGAGCCATAGCCAATAATGATAAGAGCTACCCGGTAGTTAGGCATATCCACAAACACCACCAAGGTACAGCTAAAGATTTGGTGTATTATGTGGTAGATGCCATTCCCAAAAATCCAAGAGGAAGCAATAGAGAGCAACAACTGAGAAAGTTAGAATCAAGGTACATCATCTTGCTCAACAGCAAAATTCGATATGGTCTTAATTCTGACGAAGAGCTAATTTCACATTTATAATTCCGCTCCCTAGCAGCCTTTCCAGTGCATGAGTTCAGATTTCTTTTCACAATTTATGATTTTTTTGCTATGGGTCACAGCATTGGTTTTAGGTTCAGACATAATGTCTCATAGGTTGTGATTCAGACATGCAACAATAGTTGTACATGTACAGAGTACATGGTGTTATGGGTGTTTAGCTGAGTATGTAGCCTATTTGTATTTCATAAGGTTAGAGAACTTATGCCCACTTGGGCTGCATCTGTTGGCACATATGCCTAACCTTTCTTTCTTAGTGTTACTAGGTATTAACCTTCAAACATAAAGAATCAAGCATATATGCAATTGTATGTGACCATACACATTAACATATTCTTTAACCGTTCATTTTGTTGTTATATTTGTATTCTAACAAGCACACTGTGAACCTCATACACCTTGTAGCATTTATGATCAACATATGTTTAGCATATCATTTGAAACTATTCATGTAAAAGTACAACCTTAATTTCGATTTCTACTTCCAATGCCATGCTCACTTTAATTTTAAAACCTTATTTTAATTTTACTGGCATTGTGCTGTTAACATGCTTGTATAATTTTATTTTTGTATTTCTTCTATGTCCATGTCATAGACATGGTGTCCATGGCAACGCTTTATAAACACTTACTCTAATGGCGCTGACCTGTGTGAACAAGGTGGTCCGTCCACCGAAAAGCGTCTCAGAGCCAGTTGTTACCTTCTCTTGGTCTTGGAAGACGAACACAGATTTCTTCTGTTTGCCACTATTTTAATAGTGTAAACAAGCCAAATGCATTGTGAATTTAATATGCTAAAAGTAGTCCGCAGTTGTTCAAATTGATTCAAATATTGTTATCTATTATGTTTTTTTATTGTACAGGAAAGTCACTGAACGTGGCATAGCATGCCCAGACCTATCAGCAAAACGCTGATACACATTTTTAAAGTAAACTTAAGTGTTTATGAGAATCATTAACGAATGATAACAAAATTAATTTATAAAACATTTAATCTGCTGCCCAATTTACTCCCAGGCATACCTCTCACCTTGCATGCACACAGGCACACACCTCACTCAGCACACAGAGGGATACACCTTATCTTGCACATACATAAGAACACACTTCACCCTGCACGCACATAGGACCACCTCACACCCTGCACTCACAGGCACACCTCACACACTGCACTCACAGGCAGGCACACCATGAACGCACACATGCACACCACTCACCCTTCAGTCACAGAGGCATCATACAAGCACAAATCTTACCAAGCACTCAATCAAACAAGCCTCAGCCTGCACTCAGACAGGCACATGACTCACTTTGCACTCACAAATGCAAAGCTTTAACCCTACACAGGCACATCTCTCACCGGCCATGGACACAGGCATACCCTGCTGTTTGATGACGACTCACAACTGGCGTGTGCTGCTGTCTGCAGGTCCAGCAGTGTCCCTTCCAACTCCTCCTACCCAGACAGAAGCCCGAGAACCCCTAAGTAAGCTGGCCAGCATTGCAGAGACCTCACTGCGAGCCCTCTTGGTGGGATGGGTGCTGGAGAAGGTTAAACGTGCATTGTTTGGGACAGGGGTTGGGGAGCCACAGAGACCGGTGCGCTGGGTGTTCACCATACTGCCAGCGCATGCTGCCCTGAGTACTGGGGCCCAGGCTCACTCAGTGCCAGTCCTCTTAGTGCCAATATCGGCAACACTCACCACCCCTCATGCAGCATCATACCGAATAAATAAACAGACAAGACACCTTTTTCGTGGAGAAAATTGCTGCAGGTTTATTAGCATACCAACTATGCCAACATGGTGGGTTATCTTACAGGCGATCCAAAGGCAAGCCGCCCCTCGCGGCCTACCACCTGATGGGCCAACTTGCATCGTGGCCTTAGCCAATCGGTGCTTAGCGGTTATGGTGAGGGGATAGCCCCTCCCACCTCCGGTGAACCGTCGATCCACCCCATTACACACGCCCCCCCCCTACGAGGGGCGGAGCGTTCAAGCGACCCCCGGTTGTACAGGTTTCCAACCGCCCGTAGGACAGATGGGGCGCCGTCGCACCTCAGGGTCCACCAGGAAGACTTCCTGGGGATATTAGGCCTCAGCACCCTTTGTGCTCCTGAAGAGGGTACCCCTGAGTACCTTTCCGCCTCTGGATCGCCCTGTAACTCCGCCTGCAACACAAAACAGATTAGAAATTCCCCCCCTCCCACCCTGATTACGCCGGGTAAGCGGTAGGGAGGGAACGGCGTCAGGGGTGAGGAGAAAGAGGCCGCTAGGTGGGCGGGGGAGGAACTTATACCAATCCCCTTCCCCCACCTGGGCCGGAAATGACGAGCGGGACCCCAAAGGGGTCTCGCGACGCTGGGCTGTCCCGTGTGCCATCCTGTGGCACTAAAGGGGCTGCCCTCTTAGGAGGGTCCCCTTCGTGGACATCGGGCAGCCCACATAGTGCCAATATCGGCAACACTCACCACCCCTCATGCAGCATCATACCGAATAAATAAACAGACAAGACACCTTTTTCGTGGAGAAAATTGCTGCAGGTTTATTAGCATACCAACTATGGCAACATGGTGGGTTATCTTACAGGCGATCCAAAGGCAAGCCGCCCCTCGCGGCCTACCACCTGTTGCGCCAACTTGCATCGTGGCCTTAGCCAATCGGTGCTTAGCGGTTATGGTGAGGGGATAGCCACTCCCACCTCCGGTGAACTGTCGGTCCACCCCATTACTCACGCCCCCCCTCCTACGAGGGGCGGAGCGTTCAAGCGATCCCCGGTTGTACAGGTTTCCAACCGTCCGTAGGACAGACGGGGCGCCGTCGCACCTCAGGGTCCACCGCGAAGACTTCCTGGGGATATTAGGCCTCAGCACCCTTTGTGCTCCTGAAGAGGGTACCCCTGAGTACCTTTCCGCCTCTGGATCACCCTGTAACTCCGCCACAGCCCTGGGTGTGGCGACCGTTGCAGCCAGGGCCCCCCACCAAGGCCGGCATTCCTACTTACATCCTGCTATTTCCAGGGCCTCCCCCAGATCCAACAAGAACAAGTCCATGCCTATTTTGGAGAGATGTACCCCATCATCCTCGAAACACCCTGTGGATTTGGCATGCAGCAAACCATGTCTAATGAAGCCAAATCCCCTTTGCTCGGTGAATTTACGCATAGCGCCGTTGACCCTCCTGCGCGCAGCCTCCATCGCCTCCCCTGACCGAGCTCCATGCCACAGGAGCCGGGGGGTGATCTCAGACCACCAAAGTTCACATGTCCCCAACTGGTTGCTTAATTTGCACATTGTAGTCTTCATGATTTGAAGCAATGTCCTCTTCCCCAGGGCAGTCAGGTCTTTCCCCCCCAGATGTATAACTAGCACGTTGGGAGGACGGGTGCCTCCCCCCAGTCTCTGCTGCAGTTTGCCCAACAACCCATTCCATCGCATGCTGGGTGCCCTTAGTCTGTGCTGCAGTTTCTTAGCAAGCTGTTCCCGTGCATGCCTCGGAACCCCAACCAAATTATCTCTGTGGCGGGAAACCCATGCCTCCATTTCCTGCTATTCGCCCATCGTGCCACTCTCAGAACGCATGAATGGCCAATCACCCATACCTTTGACCCTGGAAAATTAAAGAAATGCCAGGAAGCCAAACCCATTAATGGAGCACTGCACACCATTCTATATAACTACTCAAGCTGGCACTTAATTCGGCACCATAACACAGCACCACACCAAGCATCTGGTGCATCACAGGGGTGCCTTCGGTAAACCCAAAATGTGCCTGTACGTGATCTCTTAACCTGTCTTCTGGCCCCTCCCCAGGGTGGCTTATGGCCGGCTGTACCCTTTAACGCCTTGAGATTCCCATCGCCCCACATGCAAGCATGTCCTGCCGAGTCAAAACTCGAAAGGGGACCCTGTATCCGGGGCACTCGCCTCGCCCAGCCCTTCAGTGCCACCCTGAAAAGGAGAGACATAGTAGGATCGTCCTGGCCCCCCATTTAGCATAATGGCAACTGCCAACAGGTGCTGTGTCGCCACGCTGGTGTCCCTACCCCAGCGAGTGTAACCCATGGCCAGGTTTGCTAAAGGTATACCAGAGTGCCCAAAATTAATATGCTACTGAGTATCTGAATGAACTTTGCACAGGTAATAGAAAATCACCCATGCAGTTGCTGTGAAACAATTTTGGACTAGTCCATCAAATTCAGCCAACCACCCCCCTAGGTGGAGTCTTGCACTCCCAAACTTCTGCTAGTGTAAACCACGGTCACGCCTCCTGTTCAGTTGAATTTAGTGATTCATGGCACTGACAACCACAGGGGCCTAATACTGGGCTGTGTATATGCACCCAGGATGACCTTAAACAATCGGTTTGGTGTGGATGGGTGTCAACATTGCCTGGCTGAAGTGCAATACCTTTGACAAGCAACTCATGACAAGATGTGCCAATGCAGGTAGAAGTAAGAATTATCAAGCCCGCCTTACTTCCTCTCACCCAGTTATCCGTGTATAGCGCTTGAGGAGCATGTCCATCGAATTAAGCCAGTCACCACCCTAGGTGACGTCTTGCCCTCCCAAACTTCTGCTAGTATACCAGGGAGCAGACAAGACAGTGGGAACAGGAGGGGAACCATATGTATAAATACCTGCCCTTTCTTGAATACTGGGAATGCCAAATGTTCTTTAATACTTTGTAGCCAATTTGTGCTTTAACCCAAAGTTTCCCCAAACTTTGAACCGTAGCACACTTGTTGGATGACAACTTCCACAACCAGCCAGGCTGCCAAGGCTATAGGGCGAAATTACCGCCAAGTCTCTCGCTTTCTACACTGCTGAGTGAGCCCGGTACCTTCACAAAATTCCTTCACGATTTCCGTTTCTGACTGTAATTGGGAATACGTTCACCCCATGGTATCTTGGCGCTGCATAACATGTTTATTGTTACTCAACTCAATGGTACTCGTTTTATCGACCTCAGAAGGATGAAATGCTAAGTGGACCTACTAGGGTCTGAACCTGTGACCAAGAGGTCGAACACAAGCCCCTTTCATTGGACCTGCCAGTCCAGTTTAACCTTCATATCCATGCAGCATAGCGATACTCACTGCTGCAGATGTCTTGGTGCCTCCAATACTTACCCATATTGAAATCAGTAATTCTTAAAATTAATCGAAACAGTGTATATGAATGCAACGATGCCCAGGCAAGTTGAAAATTTCCCCCGTACTGTGAAGAGACACATTTGAGATGTCCCCCAGAATAAGTTGGTCGCCTTCGAACGATTCGAGTGACCGTGACCGTGGGTGGATTGCCCAATTGAAGCTTTGGCTGCGGTGAATTAACTCCCCCCCCCCCCCTCACCCACGTGCAGCACCTAACTGTACAGCTCTGTTCCCACTCCCCAGGTTGAACTATTAGAAATGTGAGTGGTCCAAATGACATCCATGTCAAATCTAAGATTTACAGGTTATGCTCCAAACGCAGCCCCCTACTAGAGGGTCCTGCGAGGACCCCTCTTCCTCACTGAGGGACCCCTAGCTGCTTCGCACTCAGCGCACCTGCATGCCACTAAGAGAGGCCCTAGCGCCCGTTTGGCCCACTGCTGCTAAGGGAGAGTCCAATCTGTTGAACCCCGCTGTGTGGGGCCAGCTGGTGGCATTAGGGTGGCCAGGAGCCTAGCAATAACTGTTTTTCATTGCATCCGACTGGAGGGGGGAAATGGTTACCAAACCATAAGCAAGCTGCTATAGACTATAGCTATGGTATCCCACTACCGAAAGCCCGAACCATATATGTTCTCCCTCCTGATAAGCTTGCCACTCCCTTACCAGGATACCGAGGCCACATATCTGCGTAGCGAGCTATAAGTGCCGGACATATCTCTTCCCCTTGAAAAAATACAACAACTGCTTTGGATTTGACCTCACCAAGCACAACCTTCTGTCCTGGACCTACCTCCAAAGAGGTAACAACCCCTCAGCCTCTTGACTGAGGCATGACGTGTAAAGGTTCCACCCTCAGAAGAGCTTAGGCTGAGCTATTAGGTACCTAACATATCTCTTCCCCCTGGAAAGATACAACAACCGCTTCGGATTTGGGAACCTCACTAAGCACAACAAATATCCTAGACCTACCCCTCGAGAGGTAACAACCCCTCAGCCTCTGAAACTTGTAATGAGATCAGCTGGCTGAAGCTGTGGCTAAACTTCAATACAATTGTTTGCGCTCAGGCCTGTCAAAAGTAAATGTTATTCCGTTATTACTGTTGTGCAAGATCCAAACCCCTTGGCTCTCCCTGGTATGCTTCCTGTCCTACCTCCTAGTCCGGAAAGCATGCCCCACTGTGTTTAACATAGTCTAAGCCCCAAATGACAGGAGTGTGCTTGCACACCTTCACCCCGGGGGATATCCTGGCACTGATTAGCAGGTGTTTATTGCTGCCCAACTCGGAGGTACTCAATTTATCGCCCTCTGGAGGAAGAAAGGCTGCGGTGAGGGGGGCGGCACCCTATCTGATCGGATGCCCTGGTAAACGGATGCCCCTGTGTAATTCAATATGCCCACCCTATTCTTAAGGGGGGGACTAGATGTGGATAACGCTCAAGTGTCCCGCCCACATCTTCCCATTCTGCATTGATTGCAGCACTGTGAGCGGCCTAATGCCCAGTGATTGGCATCTGTTAGTTGAAGTCGCACATCTCTCCCAACCCACCTAATGTGAGTCTTCCTCGCATACTTGGAGGGCCGAGGACGCCTGTGGCCGTCCTGGCAGTGTAGGTGGCTACTTTATTCCTGCTCCTCCCATTTCTGTTTCATTCGTCGGGTCAGTCAGTCCCCATGTCGCTTAACCTGACCCCAAACAATCGAGAGCAGTTTGTAATCTTAAGATGTGACAATAAGGTGTTGATGCCAGATAAGCTGCCTCACTACTACAGTTAAAGGCGCCGCCAGGAGCTGTGCTTGCGAGGTCCCCTGCCCTTGGATCATGTGTGTGAGAAATGTATCCTTGAGTGCGGGGCTTGCTAAATACCGTCCTGCTAACCTAAACTTCTGGTTGCCTCCAATACCATCTGTACCCAAGCGTGACCCGGTACCATTTCACCCGTGTTTGCTGGCACCTCAGTCTTCCTCCTAGCGCTCTCCCCATACATGGCGTAGCTGCCGCCCAAAATCCCTCTGGGTTGTCTGGTCCAATTTCCTGCGACCAAGATGCCACCCACGACACACGATGTAACTCACCGTTACCGCAGGCAGATACCATGCAAGGTAAATAAAGACACAGATGCTCAGTGCCTTCTCCCATTCCATAAAGACGAGTCACGTGCCAGCATAATTTGTGGACAACATATGCCCGGACAGGCGGCCCCTTCAGTTCGCCTCACACGTTGCACCTGTCGTGCTGCCAATCATATCACATCACCACTAGTAACCCTGCCGCTTGAGCAACTATATGCAGGGCTCACGACAGGCGGCCACTACAGGTTGCGCCCAACATCGACCCTGTCATGCTCACACACCTGGCAACATCACAACTACTAACCCTGACCTTGTGCCAGTGTAGCAATTCAGACTATTCCGCTGCAGGCACGGTGTCCCCCTGTGGCGCTGGCGCCCTTGCCTGGAGGAACAACTGCCCTGCGCCTGCTGCGATAAATGCATGCAGGTCCCAACTGACTGCACCACCCTTGGGCACAGTCCAGCAGGAGCACCCCCCCACGGTAGGTGCAGCTGACCTCCGCCTCAGAGAGATATGCAGACATGGTGCAGGCAGATATGCAGACACGGTGCCCCTAAGCGTCGTTGATCAAAGACAGTGACCATGGCTGAAATATATTGAGCATTCGCCGCCATGAAACACGAGAGATGATCCTAATGGCCAGATCCACGAAACTATTGCACTAATAAATAGCCTTCACCCGGAGCTGCTAGACACAAACAAAAGCCCCATCATCGCCCGCACAATCTGTGTTCTGAGTCGGTCCCCCAGGCACTCCTGTGTGCCACCAACTGCTGTTCTGTTCAAGCCTCCATTTGCCCTGCTGTCATTTCTCTGTCGTTACGCAAAATTGCGTCTCCATCTGCGCCGCGACTGCTCCCATGCGGCACCCCCTTCACACGCGTCACCAGAGCCGCAAACAAAACCGTGAAGGACCTGCAACAACCGGAAAGAGGGCCCTGTATCTGAGCCCCTGCCGGCCCCCATGCGTCCGCACCCACAATGACATAGTGCACTTAGGGGGCAAGCACATCGTGACCGCGCACCCCTCGTACTTGCGCCGGATCCATCGGGCATCTGGCCACTATTGGGGTCCGTGCTCAGCCAGACCGCGGGACAACCGGACCATGCATGCTGTGTAAATATGTAATGCCCCAGCATTAAAACCATGTGTAATCGAACCGGGAGATTACAGGTCAAGCTAACCCCAATACTACGAAGCAAGACCCAACCCACAGCTGTTCCTAATTAACAACCATCCCGCATCAAATAGACACGACGGAAAGACAGCAGGAACCTCGCACTCCATGCCTACGCCCGCAGATTAACAACACAAGTAAAGAACCAATGGCCTGAGCGGGGCGTAGAGATAGTTATTTTGACAGCCTTTTGGCTGTTTTATACCGCGCTTTACATGACCGCCTGTTGTTTTAGGAACGGGGAGATTACGAGAAGTCCAAGCCTCCCCCCAGTCTCAAACCCGGTTCTCCAGTTCCCCAGCATTAGAGTCTGCCGCCCTAGCCATTAGGCCAAACAAACGAGCAGTAGCAGAGCAGCAGTTTACATTCCTCAAATCAGCTGTATATATATCCCAGTTAGAAAGTGAACTCCATCTAATCCCAACAAACTGGGCCCTGGGTGAAATTCACGCTCCCTGCCCCAGCTTGCAAAACCCCAACTCAATCTCACAGAAATGGGCCCTGGGTGACCTGCACGAGCTAAGCATGTCGCAGACCGGGCCAACTAGAAATTCGCTCCACCCGCCAGCAGTCCTGCCATACCCATGGGACCATCCATCGGAAAAGCGAAGTTTTCCCGACGCAGAAGACCATCAATCCCTCTGCCCCAAATGACAAGAAAACAGGACAAGGGGGGGGGGGCGCAGGCAACCGCAAAGCACGCATCTAATTATTCCCAAAACCTGCAACCCTACGCTCATTTTACCTTTGGAAAATTGGAACAAACCAATAATTTAAATGCGTAGAGAACACACGAAGCCTCCCCGGGGGCAAAGCACGCATCCAACCACTCCCGGAACCGTGAAGCTTGTACCATTTAACGGCAAGGAGTACTGCCCTAGTGAGACATGATCTTAAGAGCCCGCCTCCCGTTCTCAGCTCACACCAAGCTTCGCTACCATCGGCTGCTGTATCCCGCCTGATTCGCATGAGCCCACCAAGGGGGAGATCACCCTAACATATAGCGGTACAAGCTGAGCAATCAGCGCGAGGCGGGCAGGGTCCGAGCTGCCTGGGGTTTTGCCTCACGCACCCGTCGAGCCACTTGGACTCCCTCAACACCACTGTAGAACACCCTCGGCAGCAGCGCTGCGTAGTGCGCCAAGCTCCTTCAAGCTGCACAGTCAGGGGGGTGGGGTGAACCACGAGGACGGATCCTGCCCATTGTGACTGCTCAGTTTAAAGTGGTGACCAGGGCGGGACCGGGATGTTTACAGCCGATTCTACTACCCGGACGCCGCTCTGTGATCCCCCATACAACGCCGGGCCGGGCGTGCCTCAAAGCCAGCTGAAATGCCCCGTGCCCCTACAAGAGGAGGGGCGTCGGTTTCGCAGGAAAATAAATGCAACGTCAGATCAGCATGCATGTTGCGCGCCCTCAGCAATGTAGCACGGCGGGGCCTGGTTATCGCTAGGCCGCGGCAGCGCAGGAAAGTCACACGACACAGGTGGTTGCACTATCGTGGCCGGAAGACCCTGAGCGGTTTCCGGCCGTTTATTTTATCCCCTCAGGATGAGCCCGCCCCAAGGAGTGTGGGGATGCGTGTAAGTGGCAACATTGTCCAAGAGAGCCCGGATGGCTCTCTACATCCCTCCTTTCTTTTGGTTCTGGACCATCAGGTTGTCCCAGTTCAAGGGGACGTATATACAAAGTCCTTCAGTTGTTGACTCTGCGCAGGATTCGGCCGGAGACCATACTTCTGGCCCCGGGAACCGTGAGCTGTCGAGGCACTGGACGGGATACCCCCAGCCGACTCGATGGCGGTGTTCGGACATGTCAACCGGGCACTATCAGCACAGCCTTGGCTGACTTGCCTGGGTGTCTCCGGCGGCGTGTTCCTCATGCTGGGTGAGGCAGGAGGAGAGAAGTTCGGAAGTGAGTCCTGGTAGTCGGATGCTCCTTGGTCCGCCTCCGCCTCAGCTGTCTTCTTGAAGCTGGACACATTCCTCGTGATGGATTGTAGTCCCTTTTGAGCAATGACCATGGTCCCTTGAACACTTACAACGATCCATACTTCTGGCTCGTAGGGTGTCCGGAACTTCCACCCGGGGTGTCGGTCTTTGATCACCACCCGGTCTCCCACTCTTAGCTGCGGTTCTTGGGCTCTTCGGGTCTCACTGGCCTTCCCGTTCGTTGTCTCCCTCCTCGCTTGGACGGCTGCATCATCCCGCTCCACGGGCACCCACGTCGGGTCTGACGGGATACTGTCTCGTGGGGCTCGCTTGAACAGGAGATGAGCCGGAGCACACTTGGTGGTGCTATGAGGGGTCTGTCGGTACGCACCGAGGAACTGGTCAAGAGCTGTTTCAGGGTCCTCTCCCTTCTCCACTGTGATGCGCAACGCGCGGTTGATTGTCCTCATTAGACGTTCTACTTCCCCGTTCGCTTGGGGCCATAGCGGGGTGATCTTCCTGTGGAGAACTGCTAGACTTTCGAGGTACTCCTGGAACTCTCGCCCCTGAAAAGGGGGTCCATTGTCGGACTTGACCTCTTCCGGTAGTCCCATCATTGCGAAGGTTCTGTCCAGGACTCTCTTCACATGGGGAAAAGCTGTCGACGATACCACTTCAACGATGGGGAATTTCGAGAATGAGTCAACCATGACCAGCATGTGACGTCCATCTGGGAAGCTCCCAAAATCCACGCTGAGATGTGTCCAAGGAGTCTTGCTTGGTTCTTCCGTGATCACAGGTGCTGGCGATGGGTCCCCTCCGGTGATCGTGCAGGCATGGCACTGCCTTACCATCTCCTCCACCATGGAGTCCATCGCCGGGAACCAGACCTTGTCCCGTAACCTGGCTTTGGTCTTCGCCATTCCTTGATGGCCAACGTGTGCCAACGCAAGGATCCTTTTCTGAAGACTCTCCGGAACCACTATCAGGTGTCCCCTCAGGACAACTCCTTCTTCCCCCACACTGAGTTCGCTACGGACTTGCCACAGTTGTTGGCGGGCATGGCTGACCTCCGGCCGGAGGACGCGGGCGCCTTCCATGAAATGGGCCCATCCATTGTTCTCCAGTGCTCCTCGGACTCGGGAGAGGGTGGGGTCTTCTTGAGTGGCTCGGCCAATCTCTTCAAGTGTCATGGCCTTGGGACACGCCCCTTGCGACACCATGTTGACAAACGCTTCGGTGCTGCAGGCATCCGCCGACGGGTCTGATGGCATCGTGGACTCCGGGTGACGAGACAGATAATCGGCAGGGTTGTGGGCCCCTGGACGGTAGATCACTCTGAAGTTGTAGGCTTGCAACTGCACCGCCCATCGTTCGATCCTCGGGGGTGCTAGCCGGTATGAGCCAGCAAACAGTGGGAGCAGCGGTTTGTGGTCAGTCACGACATGGAACTCCTGGCCACACAGATACAGGTGGAAGTGCTGGCACGCCCATTTGATAGCCAACACCTCCCTCTCGATTTGGGCGTATCTGGTCTCAGTGTCAGTGAGGGCTTTGCTGGCATAGGCGACTGGCTTCCACACCTCCGGGCCGTGTTCTTGAAGGAGGACCGCTCCTAGGCCCACCGGGCTGGCGTCGACGACCAGTTCCGTTCTTCGTCTTGGGTGGAAGTAGGCCATTACGGTCTTGTCCTGCAACCCTGCTTTGATATCTTGGAACGCTTTGTTGGCCGCCAGCGTCCACTCCCATTTGTGATCGTGGCGCGTAAGGACGCGCAGTGGCTCAGACATGGCTGCAAGATTGGGGATGAAGGGTCCACAGTACGTGGCCATGCCGAGGAAACTCCTCACTTCGGTGGGGTTTCGAGGGGTGCTGGCCGCTCTGATAGCTTCGGCCTTCTTTGGGTCCACCAGGAGTCCTTCTCGGGTGAGCGTGTACCCAAAGAAATCGACGCTCTCTTGATAAAATGAACATTTGGATTTGTGCAGAGTCAGCCCACAGTCTGCCAACCTCTTCAGAGTGGCTCGGAGGTGAGAGTGGTGTTCCTCGAACGTGTTGGAGAACACAAGGATATCATCGCTGAGGTTGATCACCCCTTGCAGCCCCGACAGTGCTTCCCGGATGGCATTTTGGAAGACTTCGGCGGCTGACGATACTCCGAAGCTGAGCCTCTTGTACCTTCGGAGGCCAACATGCGTCGAGAAGGTGGTAATATACCGGCTTTCGGGCTCCAGTTCCAGCTGATGGTAGCCGGCGTTCGGGTCTAGCTTGGAGAACCACTTCGCTCCATTTAGGTCCGCCACAATATCGTCCATTGTGGGGGTGATGTGACGTTCTCTCTTCACAGCGGTATTTGGCAGTCTCATGTCGACACAGAGTCGAATGGCTCCGGGTTGTTTGGGTTTGGGCGCCACGACCAGCGGGGACACCCACGGAGTGGGGCCAGAGACCTTCTCGATCACATCTAGCTCTTCGAGCTTTCTCAGCTCCTCCTCCACTTGCGGGCGTAGGTTGAAGGGCACCCGCCGGTGCCTAAGGGCCACAGGTGGTACCGAGGGGTCAATGTGGAGCTTGAACCTCTTGCCTTTGAGTTTCCCAAGTCCTTTGAAGAGAGCCGGAAACTCCTTCAGCATCGCTTCCGCATGGGAGTCATGGATCTGATTGGCGAAGAAGACAAGTCTTAGGTCCTCTGCCGTGTGGCAGGTGAGTAAAGTTCCCTTTTTACCCTCGGTGATGTGGAACCTCGCCTCGGTGGAGTAGCTTCCGCTGGCGATGGTGGTCTGAATGACGCCACGGAGAGGAAGTGGGTCCGTCCCTCCGTACATGTAGATTCGGGCTGTGGACGGTGCAAGAGGGGGTCGCAGCGACAGGCGGTCATATTGGTCTGTCCATCACATTGACAGATGCACCAGTGTCAATGAGAGCTTGTACGTCCGTGCCTTCGATGGAGACTGAGCACATGGGAGGTGGTCTCCGACGGGTACCTGTCCTGCTGACGTACGACACCACAAATACTTCCTCGTCCTCATACATAGGGCGTCGGTCCTGTGGCTGGTCATCCGGCACTGGCGGTAGGTCGTCGAGGGAGATTTGGCGAACACGCTGGGACATGCTTCTGGGCCTCGACGATGTTTGTCGGAATCGCCCACCGCGGCACACTCTGGCATAATGATTTAGCCTTCCGCAGCGGGAGCACGTTTTCCCTTTCGCCCCGCAGATGGCCGTCGCGTGGTGATGCTCACCACAGTATCCACACGGTCCACCTGGTGGCGGTCTGGGCGCCTGGCGAGTCGTCGTGGGGCGTCTCTGGATTACATCCACCCTTTCTTCCTTGATTGGCGGGTGTCTGGGCGCCTGTGAGGCGGCAACCGGGGTGTGTAGGGCGGCTTCCATCTCTTCTGCCCTGACGTCCGACAGTTCATGGGAGCGGCTAGGACCAGGATCTCGTCCAGCGAGATTCCAGGTTGCCGGAGGATTAGTTTCCGCAGGAGTTTTGAGCGGCAACCCAGGATGATTTGATCACGGATTTCCTCCCGCTGGTCTGTGAAGGGGCACGTGCTAGCCAGCCGGCGTAGCTGCGCGTAGAACATATCGACGGACTCTGAGTCGGTCTGCCACGCCCTCTTGAACTTGAATTTCTTGAAATCGTGGTTGAGCTGTGGGTCAAAATGTCTATTGAGCGCGGCGACCGCCGCCTCGTAGTCGTCTTCATCTCCGGTGTTGGGAAGCGTCTCGAACAGGTCATAGATCTCCGCACCCCCGTAGTAGATGAGGAGTGACCGTTTCACAGTGCCATCTGTTTCCCTCGTCCCCTTAAAGTAGTGGTTGAGTCGTCCGACCCATGCCTTCCATCTGGGCGCGGCAGTGGCGGGGTCCGAGGTCTCACTGAAGGGGGGTAGGGGTGCAACCGCGGTGTGGGTGTGCACCGGTGGGGGCTGATTGGTGCCAACGACTGGGTTACGCCCTCCATCTTGCTGGGCGGCAGCACCGGCCGCCGGTGGGTTGCTCATTGGGCTGTGTGATGAAGCGTGGACGCGGCGGCATGACCTGCTTTCTGGTTGTTTTCGCCTGGGCGTGTGTAGTAGTACGCGGTCTTGCGTCACGGGACGTGGGGAGAAGGCAGGTCGCCCTCTGGCGCAGCTTTGTGGTGGAGATGGTGTGTGATTGAGGCAGGCCTGTGCTTTGCTTTGCCGTGGCGCGGTTCTCCTTTTCCCTGTGTCTTTTGCTGTCTCTCCCCTTTTCCTTTTTTCTTTTAGCTGCAGCGGTGCAGTCCTGCCAGTGGTGCCTGCTTCATGTGTCCCAGAACAGCCAGTTTCCTTCACTTCAAGGACACCTTGACCCCACACGCTGAAGTGCACAAGGCCCTCCTCTGAAGAATCAGGGCTTGCAGACTGTGGTTACCTCGTGACCCTGTAGGGGGCGCGCAGCTTCAGGCACAGGCAGCAGAGGTGGCAGTCCACTCCCGGGGCCTTGCAGCACCGATGCAGGCCCAGACGCTTTGGATAGTCCCAGGGGGGCGCAGGCAGACGTGATCCTTGGAGCAGCCCCGTGCAGGAGGGGCAGGCTGGACACAGCGAGGTGCTCAGAGCGCCCCCGCACTTACCCGCGAGATGTAGGCCACTTGAAAGGCGCCACCAGCTGAACGCGCTCCCGTTGGGCAGGGAGACGCGTGGGCGGGCGCAGGCCGGATCTCCGCTGAGGCGGGCAGGCGCTGACCCGGGCAGAGGCCGCAGACGATGAGGGGCACCAGGAGCAGCAGGCGACCGTTGAACCTGAGCGGCGCGGGTGGGCACCGCACGTTCATCGAAGTACGCCGCACAGCAGCGGAAGGAGCAGGGCAGCGCGGGTGGGCTCCGCACGCTCCCAGCAGGGCTCCTGAAGGTAGGCCAAAACACGCGAGGGGTGCTACCGGCCTCTTAGCCAATGTAGCGCGGCGGGGCCTGGTTATCGCTAGGCCGCGCAGGAAAGTCACACGACACAGGTGGTTGCACTATCGTGGCCGGAAGACCCTGAGCGGTTTCCGACCGTTTATTTTATCCCCTCGGGACGAGCCCGCCCCAAGGGGTGTGGGGATGCGTGTAAGTGGCAACATTGTCCAAGAGAGCCCGGATGGCTCTCTACAAGCAAGATCATCCTAGTCAACTTTGTGACTACAATATGGCAGGCACTCCTGCCGGAACTTGCCCCACCGTGCCCTGACACACGCTACACAAGCCCCCGAGACTCGCCGCGCCTGTCAATTATTTGGTTTGCTAGGGCGGAGGCGGCCTGGCTGCTGCCATTGGGGGGCGGCGTGCACTCGTGGCACCTTCCCCCGCGCCTGCAACCGGTGCTCGCGCAGTCGTCTGTTGCCGCCCCAGCGAGCTAATTGCTGAGGCGGGCACCATGGATCCTCCGTTTCAGGGAAGCAGTGGAGACCTTGTTTCCACCAAACTGGAAAGACAAGAAGACAAGTCTCCTAAACCTAACACCCAGAATCTGAAATAATATCCCGCCATAGATTAAACTATCTATGTCTCTCCTTTATTTCAGAAGGTAGTTGGAAATCCATATCTTCAAAGAACATCTTATTCACCCTTGATAGGACACCCCCACCTCGTACTCAGTCTTGAAACATTCATTACATCTCAGCCAATTTCCTGTTTTAGAATAATGTCTGTATTCATA
The DNA here is from genome assembly GCA_963921515.1 of Calotriton arnoldi. Lineage (NCBI taxonomy): Eukaryota > Metazoa > Chordata > Amphibia > Caudata > Salamandridae > Calotriton > Calotriton arnoldi. The sequence goes on along the minus strand of CAWUFW010002687.1, from coordinate 498,359 downwards.
CATGTGCATTCACTTACGTGCTTGTACATCATTCGGCTTTCATGAAATTAATTAAGGTGTAGTATTTGCAAACGTCCTCACTTTACTCCCACTTTTCCTATTGTGCTGAACGTGTTGTATTGTATTGATTGGCTCATTCTGCATTTGTTGCACGTCACTGGTGGACCAGTTATTTTAACTCACCATTTAGCACTACTGACTGATGTGGGGTTGTTGGAGCTCTAGCATTTCCCATATGGCTTCAAATTGTCCAGTATTCATGCTTTCTGAATTCACTTTCCGTGGCCACAACGCATTTGTGACAGTATGTACATTTGGAAAGGGTATGTACATCAGGATCAGGATTGTGGGAGTCCATATTATGATGATAAGAAGAATATATGGGACAGGAGAGGGTATGTGTGAGGGATATGGGGTAGCCCAGTGTGAGTAATGGTGGGTCCAAGGCTTAATTAGCCAACTGTTTTGAATAACTTGGAGACGTTTGGTCTGTGTGGAACCTCAGGAGCATCACTGCAGTGGAACCACTAGCACCCTTGTCAGGTCAGCTTTTGGAAGCATGCATGATGGTGGTGTCTCTAATGATTCCCTGGTTCTTCTTTACTAAGGTGTGTTTTTATTGGCTGTATTACAATTGGGGAATTATTGTTACAACCTATTGTTACCATCTCATGAAAACATACTTAGATTGGGGGTTCACTGTCACCTCTTACTACTGGCTGTTTGGTGTATCCTTCCACCTTCTAGGAAGTGCTTCCTTTAGAATACACAAGAGGCTATTTTACATCCGAACAGTATACTCAGACATCACGCTGTTTGTTACAATCATTTCTTGATCTCCTATATGCATTCTGTACAGAGTGCAATCAAGTTTACTACACTTTTCCTCAAGCTTGCCAATGGCTGAAGGTCGGGCTTTAACTTGCTCAACAGTATTTGTGAATGTGTTAGCACATTAAAGCAAGGCATGTTGGCTTTGCCAATGTTTGTTTATTGCGTCCCTTTTCTATTGTTGTTTGAGTGTGTTATATTTGTCTTATCTGTTCTTCGTGTTTTTATTTAATGCATGTTTGTCATGTGTGCTTGTCTGTTGTTATTGTCTATGTAGGAGGGGGACTGTTGCATTTTGTCGAGTGGAACATTTATGGGAGGTCAATCAGTACTATTTTTGTGTTGGCTTGTCTTCCGGTGAGCGCTGGTGGTGGTGCTGGTCGTGAAGGCTTTGTATCATGTTCTCTCCTTCCAATTGTAATAAATTATTCTGCTCTTCACCTGCTTTCTCCGCACCTGGCCTGCCAAGCAAGAATGAATTACATTTCTTATAGTTGGCCAATAGGGGGCAGAAGTCGTAAAACCTTCCAGACCTACAGCATCAACACCCTACGTTAATACCATGTTCTCTGCATTCCTGTGTGGGGTTGGGAGACAATGTTTCAAAATGTATAACTGTGTGGGGTTGGCAGACAATGTTTCAAAATATATAACTCAGCGAATGGAGAAGAAAAGGCACAAGCTTGTTAACTATTGACTACATGTTGTAAAATGTTTTTTATTATGGGGAAAACTAAATGAAACTGTTAAATATATTCGACTGTATCTCACAGGAATCATACGTTTATATTCTTACAGCGTTAACATATTTTTCTTTCAGTTTATGTTCGATAGGCCGTACGGGAGAACTCTGGAGGCTGAAGCAGACAAGGTTGGACTCCAGCTTGCTGCCAAGGTAACTAATTAATTACAACTACACTAATTCAATGTGGCACCTGCTGCGGAATTCCACTGCAGAATACACTAGACATTCCTAATTTAGATTTATTGCCAAATGAAATTCTTGAGTGTCACGTGGTGCAGTCTGCTGCGTGTCACGCAGTATCTTCAAGAGTTCCGTGCCGTACTGTACCTACCCTCACACTGGATTGAAGTGCAGCACGCCATGCTGACTTATACTAAGAGGCGTGTGTTTTCAGCCTCGGAAAAGGTACTGGAATAAACTGCATACTGAAAACCACAGGCCAAGAATACTGTAATGAAATGTAGGAGAGAAAAGAGGAAGAAAAATATAAATCATAAACTAAGTACAGCCTGCAAATAGCATGCCCCAACAAGAACCAAAAAATCTGGTTGATATTCAGTTTGCATGACTGGTGTAGGTGTTTCATGTATTTTTGCACGTTCTTGCTCACCTGGCCTGATTTTCATTTCAGGCTAAAGTGCACCAAAGACTATTGTAGGTACATCAAGTCACTATAAATCTTAGAAACTGCATTTATGTGCAGCAGCTGATTGCATTCAGCTTCTGAAGAGCAGAAGCCTAACATTGTGAGGTGACACAGCATGTAATATGTTTCTCTTGTAGATTATCTCATGTAATACTAGATGCACACAGACAGACCTACAGCAACTCACCTGCAGTGAAACATACAGTCAAACACATTCACACACAACGGAACACAACTACACACATCTTTCATGCACATCCCCTCCCTCTCTCAACATGCATGCCCGTACACAGGTAGAGATGATGGCATTCTGAAAATTCCACGCGTGTGCCTGTGATTGACTTCAGAAAGGGGCAACACACGGCAGACGAAAGCTGTTGGTGATTTCTTGATATTAGAGGTACCAGGAACCGCATCTTAAAGCAGCCCCTGTAAACACAAATAAAACAAAGGGGGATTGCCTGTATTTTGTCAGCAACTGGGATTATTTACTTAATAATCAAACAGAGACTGAGGCTATAAAAATACTACGCTCCTGAAGGGTTTTTCTAACCAGAGTTATTACACCAGCCGCGTGACAACAAGCATTTCCTAAGCATGAAAGGACTGGCCATTTGATAGAACCTGCTAGGCCATTCTATTTTGATCCTTAAAGTGTATCACGGACTCTCTGTGGAAGTAAATCACAGACAGAATGTTTTTATGATAAAAATATTTGTCCTGAAGAAGGTGGTGAAAATCTTTTTGATGTTCCACCGAAACGTCGTGTTGACACGTTTTGTGTTTTATTAAAAAGCGGAAACTAATTTCTATGTAATACGATGTTTACATTTTTATGTATCATGCAATGATTAGCTTTAGGAACTGACTATGTACTAGAATGAACAGAGACGATTATTAGTTTCTTTTTTATAAAACACATTTTTTAACCTGTGATTCTAAATGCATGAGCATTATTGTCAAAGGTTTTTATGAAAATAAAAGAGAATACACACAATTTTTGTGCATTACACTGTGCTTGTAAGGACTTAAAATGTATGCGTTTTTAAGCTTGTGATTGGTAGTTTTTCTGTGCCAGTAGATGTCCATTTGGTTTTCAAACAAAGTGTCCATCTTTATCGTTTGAAGATACACAAAGGGAAACTAACCTTTGTCTAGTCCTGTGGTTGACTTTCCCTGTTATTGCTTTGTTTACATAGCTCGCATGTTGTCTGTCAGGAGACAGGCCGCAGAGTTGGGAAGCATGAACCCTTAAAGGAGGTATTATGCATTGTAGCATTTATATAGCTCCTACTTCCCCTATGTGGTGTGCTGAAATGCTTACCCACATGGATAGCAAGCTACACTGTGCAGGATGTGTGGTTGGGGGTGGGGGGATTGTTTTGAACCTATATGGGAAGTGTTGTCTTGTCATGCCTGATGTCCACCTAGATGCAGTAACTCGCATAATGGGACGCAGTTTCTAGCGCAGTGATGGGTAAGGCAGTGGCAGCTGGTGACATTTCAAAGTGGTGGAGCTTAAATGTTGGGAATGAATTTTACTTACCAAGCGAGTCCGCCCGACATAAGGGTGTTCAGCCCCTGCATCACTGACCCAATCATCCCCCATTAATTAATCCATGTTTCCATCATCCACTGCATTCATCTGTTCATGTGAATATCCATCCTTCTAGAGACTCTTCCATTCACTCATCCACTCACCCATCCATGTATCCATTAACTAGAAAACCATCTATTTATGTCTCCATCATATGGAGCATTCATGTATACATCCAGTCATCCTTCTAGACACACACTCCTGTCTGCTGCCCACCCATCCATCTATGTATGTATCCTTTCACCACTGGTGAATCACCACAGCATCCAGCCATTAGCAGACGGTCTCCCATCCATCCACGTCACAGTTGTATGTAGTATGGCTAGTAAAGTACATTTGCTTGCCTGTATTTGAGCCCCGAGAGACTCGGCTGAAGCAGCACTGCGGATTCCTCCACGCCTCAGCCCAGCCCAGTCTGGTGTGAGGCTGTCCCTGCCCCAGCCCTACTAGTGGCTCTCAGAGGCACCAGCCTGTGCCTTTAGGGCAGTCTGTCATTGAAACATGCTCTCTGCGTGTTTTCCCATCCATGGAAGGCAGGAGGTGGTGGGAAAGGAGGTGGCTTTCCTCTCGGTGTAGCCCCCCAGGGCCTGTCTAAGCATCTGTGGCCTGGGCCGGGGTATGACGGTCCGAAGACTGGGCAGCGACCAAGGAGCAAGGGCTGCACTGTGCTGCTGTGAGGGCTGGTCAGAGCAGCCAGGGGTGATGGGGCAGAGAGAATGAGAGGAGAAAAGCGAGGGAGAGATAGTGGAGTGAAGAGAGAGAGAGAGAGGATTGGTGAGGTGAACTGATTGAATAGAATGTACTTCCTCATATGCTAACTTGCAAAACCAATCCAGGCGATGCACTCATACTGTTTATGAAGGTAAACAGCATGACAGCAGCACCAGGATTGGAGCGGACAGGTGAATCGAATACTCCATGAGAGAATGGGAGGCTGTCCCTGTGTTCCATCGGGCTCCTCTTAGTTTCATTTAAACATTCAAAAGGGATCCACCGTGCAATGTCTTATTAAAACTACCTTAGGAGTGTCTCTATCTATTTATTCTGTGCATCCTAGGCAGGGCTAAAAATGTTCCATGAAATTATATTGGGGTATTTTTGCCCTATCATCTCTTATGCTGTCAACATGTTTTGGCCAGTCATCGATAGACACTCAGGGTCGTTAGCCTTCATCAGGACTAAGATCCCTACAGTCACTATCACCATTACTCGCTTCCACTAATTAGTAAGACATGTGGTGATGTAATGTTATGCAGTGACCTTACTTGTCACTTTGTTTATAAAACCAATAATTTTCTATAAACAAATAACAACATTATCAATCAAATCCCTCGAGGGTCAATATATGTGGGGCCTCACAATCAAACCATGTCAATTGTGGTCTAGTGCTACTATAATTAATCGTGTAATGCACTATAATCCCTTCTGTGACCAAAATCACCATTTTAATGTGAAGCACCAATCAACACACTTGTATTTACGAGGAGAATATAACCAACCCTGATTAAGGCTCCCTTCATTATATTCACTCTTTCCACACCATACATCATATCTACTGCTGTCATTGTGGGAATGTTAGTGAGACATAATGATTGTAGATATGGCTCAGAATGTGGCATATTATCCCTCTTAGTTTATTGTGCTCATCACAGATCAGATTAATGAAGCGTATCTCCACACCTCTTGTGTATATATATGTGTAGCAAATGTTCCAGGAGAATGTGGTCCACCCTGTATGGGGTATGCCATGAATATCAAAGGAAAGGGATATTTTCAAACTTTAATGTCTCCGTTGAAACTCATGTATGTGTGCCGGGTAGTCCCTATGGTGTATGTCTCATATATATTTGTAGTGGTGCCAGGGAATGTCATCATTCATTCCCCTCTCATGGATACATTTCCTGTAAATCCATCTCTGTTCTCTTTTGAAAAGAAAGTCATTGATATCTCTCACATTATGATGGATATTAGGTTTGTCTACTACTGTCCATATGAGATCGTTCGCAGAATGGTTCATCTAAATAAAGTGGGTGGTTAATTTTGTCATGGTTTTGTTACATTTCACATTGCTCTTATGTTCCATAATTCTTATCTTGACCTTCCTTATTGTCATACCTACATATAGTAGATCACAGGGGCAACGGATTAGGTATATGACTTTCTGGAGTTGCAAGTGGTGTGTTTAGTTAAAACCCACCGGGATTTTAAACCCACATAAACAGCTTTCGTTGTTCTTGTGAGGTGGCATACTTTGCATGAGCCACACACATTGTAACCCATAACCGGGGGAAGATCCCAGATTCTTGGTTTCACCCTTGACCTATTCTCCTGTGGTCAAGTGTATTAACATGTTCCTGATACTGGCGCTCTTCTTGAATGAGAACATAGGTGGTTGTAGTTCCCAAGCCATTGGAATTCAAGATACGCCAGTTTTTTGTAACAATCCTTTTGATATGATTTGAGGCTGTTCTAAAAGTAGATACACAGATACTCCTGTCTATTTGTGGAGTCTCATTGGTTTCTAGTAGAGTGTCTCTATTGTTTCTCTTTCTCTTACGTGCTTTTGAAACCACCTGATGAGGATAGTGTCTCCCCGTAGTTTGTTGCTGAGTTTGTCTGCTGCCTGATTAAAATTGTTGATATCTGAACAATTTCTGCGAAGATGCCGAAAGTGGCCATAAGGCAGATTTTGTCTCAAGGACCTTGGGTGGAAACTTTCATGTGACAGTTTATTCCTTCTGTCGGTGGGTTTATGGTACACTTGTGTGATCTATTTCTCATCTTGAGCAATGATATTTAGATTGAGGAAGGGAAGTGACATATTTGTGATTATTGATGTGAAGTGTAGAAAGGAATTTCTAGAATTTAACCAGTCCAGGAATATTTGTACTGATTGTGTATCCCCTTGCCAAATTAAGAGGTCATCGTCAAGAAAGTGACGCCATAGTCTGATCCTGTTACCAAAAGAGTTATTGGGAGAGTAGATAAATTCCTTCTCAAACTCAGACATGTACAAGCATGCCAGACTCAGCGCGAACGTGCTTCCTGTAGAAGTCCCATGAGATTGGATGTACAGTTTGTCATTGAACTCGAAAAAGTTGTTAGTCAATGCAATCTGAGCCAAATTCAAGATGAAGGGCTTTAGAGTTTGGAAGTCCCAGTTTTGTTGGTATATTGGTACACAGAGAGGGTGATACATTTTTTTGTCTTACCTCCTCATCCCCTTTGTTGTGTGTGTGTATACTAAGACCCATTACTAGCAACGGGGAGCGCTATCTCAAGTTGAATACATTTTGAGTTACCTGCTGTTTCATGGATCAGGGTTACTGGGTCTGAAGCTTCTGACCCCAATAATCCCAGGCCTGGAAACACTGGACCGGGACCTAGAGACTGAACTTTGAGGGCTGCAGGCAGTTGCTGCGCTGCTTTGAAAAATAGGAGATTAACAAATTATCCCCAGCTCCGCCCTAACCTCTGTGCCCTCCCCCCGAGCCTCCCACCCAGAGCACCATAAGCCAAAATACAGCCCCACAACTATTTATCCCCTGTTCAAATCATGTGGTAAATGGATGTGGATTTGGGCCTAGGGTTTACCTCAGAATGGGGGAATTACGGATTTGGACGTTATGTCTCCAAGTCTGTTTGTTATTCTTAATTCTAGGGAAATCATTTGTAATCCCCAACTTTAAATTCGGGAAACTCGTAATGACGGTCTAAGTGTGTCTCCTCACACTCTTTCAACTGCCGTGAACTTTACTAATCTCCTTATTTCATTTGCTCAGGACCAGAATATAATTATTTACGATAACACACATCTTCTTTATATAGTGTCCCTTCACTTAATTTTGTTAGCTTTTGCAAGAACCTTTGTGTTATACCCTACTAATGTGTATTTGCATGTACTCCAGCCCTGCTGCTCCTAGCTGCTCAGCCAGAGTGTGAGTTGGTTACGGAATGTTGGTGTGCCTGTGATGCGTGGAATGCCTGGGTGTCTGAGTGGATGTGTGTTGTGAGTTAGAGATGGGCTGAGCAGCTAAGCAGGCTGCTCAAGGTGGGGCTGGTACCACACTAGAGCTGGCTGGTCTTAAGATGCGTGTAACCTGGACTGAGACATAATAAAGAAGACTTGAAAACTCTACCTGGCTCCTGGTGTCTACCGTTACAGGACACAATATATTTTGGCGACGAGCGGACTTGGACCCTAGAGCCTCTTAGTACAGCACAGAAACCAAGGGACTACAAAGAAACTACAAGAGAAACCAAGAGATCCTACAAGCAACTACATCAACAAAGAATGTATTTCCAGGCAAGCCAGCGCCAGCCCCACCAGTGTCCTTACCAACGGACAGCCCCACCGAACAGTGTCATCACCAACCGACAATACAGCCTGGAAATACTCTAATGGACTACAGTGAGTTGGAGGAGTAGTTAAACTACAGCCACATCTGGTGTTCCAGCCACATCATACTCTAAAGGATTACAGTGAGTTGGAGGAGTAGTTACACTACAGCCATTTGGTGTTCCAGCCACATCGATTTACAGTGTCTTCAAGACCATACTGACTTCAATTAAAAGGCCCCTTTTGGGGACACTTGTATCATGTCACAACGATCTGCGTGCAGTTGTAGCACAGATGGACATTGTTTGATGCCTGACAGGAATTTTAACCAAAGTGAGTGACAAGAATTTCAACCAAAGTCAGTACATCTACTTGATACTACGTGCTATTGTGCAGCAACCTGTTTAAAGAAACGAGGGACCTGCCCCAGGTTTGTCAACCTCTGGATGTCTGCTCTAGAGGCGAGGTGCCAGCTCAATGTCTTTGGGCACTCTTTGGCGTCTACACGATGGTTCCGGTCTACATTGGAATAGAGATCCCCACACGGGGTATTGCTCTGGTTTTCGCTAGCACAAGGTCAGCTGTGTACATATTTAAGAATGAAGCTCTTAATGTATACGAGCTTGTATGGAGGCCGTTTAGTGAAAGGACGTTCCCCGGCCATCCTTTTTACATATTCAAGTAAGTCAATTTTCATTTATTTTGGTCTCGCAGCACCCTCGACTTTTGCCAGTTCAACCGCCTTCTTGTGATTTGATTGAAAATGAAGGCGCGCGCCGTTCCCAGCCCGTGTGCAGTCCCCAGCCCGCGCGCAGTCTTACCTGCACCCCTGATGCCTCCGTGGATCTTTGTGACGCTGGGACAAGTTGCCTGTGTTCTGCTGCTATCTTCCATGCCGTGTATGCACAGACGTTCTGTCAGCCATCCGGCAGTACGTCTGAAAACGTGCCGCCATCTTGTGGTTGGCGGCCGCTATTTCATTTCCCCTTTGGTGGTTCCAGTTTGTTTGCTGCAGAGTTGCTACCACGCTGCATCGTTCTGTCAACCATGCTGTTTTTGTTGGTTAGGTGTAGTTTTAACGCCAGATGGAGTCCAGGGACAACGCGGTGTTTGCATGACCATAACAAGAGGAAGATTCGTCAACGAGGGATTCTTTTTGGTGCGTTTCTCGACTTCTAACATGTCGGAGGTAATTTTCTTTGTCATTTTAGGTCAGTTGAGACCGAGGGCGGCGCACGATTCTAGTAGACTCCCGCTTTTACTAGTACATTTGTTTGTGGTTGCTGTGTAAAAAAAATGTAAATCCAGTATTTGTAAAGCGCACAGCTACCCGGAGGCATCCCGGCGCTGGGGGCCATCGGGAAGATTAAGCGAGCTATTGCCCAGAGTCACATGGTGCTGGGCTGACCTGCCACCGGTGCCGGGGATCGAACCGTGAGCCACAGCGTCCAGTGTCAGTCGCCCTGGCCGCAGCGCCACACCCCTTCCCTGTGTGTGTGCATGTCCTCGATAATACATTTGCACACAGTAGAGGAACTATGGTGACCATCTGATGCAAGCATGGTCAGTTATCTCGGTCTCCTATCGACGGATACGCTTCATCATCGGACTAACTTAGTGGCATATTGCTGCAGTGCTGTTTGTGAGCCGGAAAGCGCATTCTCTGCTCTTTTCAACAGTGAAGATCAGACTATACGTTGCATAATGGTTACTTTACAGTGCTTGTATTTTTTTTTTTACGTTAAAATGAAGTCTGCTTCAAATGTTTACTTTTGGTGGACTTATTGCTGATGCGCTGCTTTTAAGCAAGAAAACTACTTTGTTACAGTCACTACTTGTGCCATGTTTCCCCAATTTGTATCACTACTTTTAGGCATGTTCTCTTCTTGGAAACAAATCCTATTGACGGTAGAGCATTAACCTCACTACTAGTAAGAGCTTTGTCTAGATCGATGGAACCTGCTTATCTCTTCACATGTGTGTACACCCTAGGATTACTGCTCCTTCTGGGGCTGATGAATTGTGAACATTACCAGAAGTTTACTTCAAACCCATGGGAAACTCATTATGCCAAGGAGGAAGACAGTGGAGGTGGAGGTTTCCCTGCTCATCTTTTCTTGGAGTTCCCTTAAAAATTATGGCGACTTGCATGGCAGCAGAGGCCCAGAACAATTTATAAGAAAAGGATATTGAATTTGGGAGCAGACATGCAGTGGCGGCTGTTGCCCCACTGCCTCGGAGCATCAAAAGAAAGGAAAAAATAAAATGATAACTAATATTATTATCATTTTATTTTGTCCTGCTACGGCAGCTTGTGTGAGGCGGCGGGCGGGGCTGAAGAGCAGAGGTGGAGTGGTACAACTTTCCTAAGTGCGCAGTGACTGTTTGGTCGGCCACCAGTCATGCGCACCTACCCCCTTCTCCATGCAGGCTGTAATGCAGCCTGCATGGAGAACATGCCCACCCCTACAGCGCCCAGCCTGAGCGCGGCGCTCAGACCATGGCTGCGGAGCCCTGGTGCTTCCTGCTTCCTGTTTCTCACAAGAAGCCAGGAAGAGGACGCAGGATAGGCGGCGGGCGGCCGGGAGGGAAGTGATTTTTTTTTTTTATAGTGATAACCCCCCCACCCGCCCCTTGTCCCCCACCCGCCCCACTGCTGCTTACAGGCAGCAGCCATGACTGCAGACACGTTTGGAGGTCTGAGATAAAAGTGGTTTCTTTCATGACTGACCGTCTTGATAGGGAGCTATGCGCACTTGTACTCTTTAAACTTCGGTAACTCTTTCTGTTGATATGAATGTGTTGCTGCTTAACAGCTTCCACCACTGCATGCTCGGTTTCTGCCAGGCATCCATCAATGGCCGCCATTACAGCACATGCTTCAGTGGTATGTAATACCTGCAGGCTTCAGTCGCTAGTGATTTACAAAACTCTGTTGACACGGGTCTACATGGAAATAAGGAAACTCCCTTGTATCCCATTCCCATTTGCTGTTTCAGAAGTGTGGGTTTCTAGGTTTTGTGAGGTAGAGATGTTCACATAATGCGGTTTAGGGTCACCTTGTGCCCTAGTTCTACGTGCTACTGTTTGGCATGGAAGGCTCGCATTTGACTGCTTGGACTTCCTATGAGAAACTCCCATCATCTCTGCTTGAAATACTTCTATGTGGAATTTTGTTGTCACTGACACGGCTTTAGTGAGTCACATTTCTGTTGTTAGCCCAATTACAAATGGAAACTTTCCAGTTGTGTGCTTTACATCTCGTTACAGTTTTCGACTTAAAACCGTGCAATTTCTGAAAGTGAAACTACAACATTTTCTGCCTTCGTTTTGCTCTTAATAGCAGCGTGAGATTTCCTTACGCTCAGCGCCATCTAGTGTCTAACATTTATACACAAGGGAATGTTGGGTTCTTTTATTGCTTGACTGGATCACACATTTAAATGGAATGAAAAGCTGCTGCTAAAATTAATTTGATTTATTGTAATCAAGGTGTCGGAAGAGAACCTTTTTTCCTATATATAAGTAAACCCTAAGAACATGCATGTGGTTGACAATGAAATGGCTTTAATTCAAGAAGTAGCAGTTGCTATGTACAAGCTTCTCTCAGTTGGAATTTAACACCTTAACTGCTGGGCCTTTCCCCCCACAGTGCTGAGCCCTTTTATTTCGATGGGGTAGTTCGTGCTAAGGCCTCCATAACGTGTTGTCCAAATAAGCTATCCGCGCCAAATTAGTTTCCATTTTTTCCAACATCCTGGGGATTCTAAGGGTGCACAGGGTTTGTGGATTCCCCTAGAAGGGACCGAGAAATTAGCAAACACACATCAAAAGTTTGAGTTTTGGGGAAAAATAGGAAAAAGTGCTGTGGATGAAGGTGTTTTTTTTCTCATAAAAATGGCATCAACGAACGGTTTGCCGTGCTACAGTCACCATCTTCCCAGCTTTCAGGACCATGCAGAGCTAAATAAAAAAAATGAATTCTATACCATAGTATTGGCATTTTTCAAAGTGTAGCCCATTTTTTCTATTTTTTGTGCTCTTAACCAACTTCCAGTTTGTATTGGGAACCATTGTGAAACCCATGGGTGATCCAGGAAAGCTATATTTTTCTGAAAAGTGGACAAAATTCCGAATTCAGCAAGGGGTCATATGCGTAGATCCCTCAAGGTTTTGCCAAAGAAACTAAGGGGCCGATTATGATGCGGGCGGACTTTGTCCGCCCGCCATCGCCCCGGTAAATGGGACCGCCCGCTATGTGTGCGGCGGTCCCGAAAATGTGATTAGGATGCCACCGCCACGGTGGCGGTGGCATCCTCATTTCCAGCATGTAGGCGGGCGGTGCTCACAACACCGCCCGCCACAGTGCTGGAAATGCATGTTGTGCATCTGCGTGCACAACGTGACAGGCACCGCGCGGTGCCTGCCACCTTGTGCATGCAGATGCAGGGGGGTACCATAGGTACCACCCATGTGCACCCCCCACCCCCAAAATACCTGGGGCCCGCTACGGGTCCCCAATGTCAGGGACCGCGAGCCTTTCCATGGCGGCGACGCCGCCATGGAAAGGCTCATCACTGCCGGCATCATAATGTGGATGGCGGTGTCTTGCAGACACCGCCACCATATTAATCCCTTTTCCGCCCGGTCGACTGATCGGCCGGGCGGAAGACATGCGGACGGTCTTTCCGTCCGCCGGTGTCCCCTCCGCCATGGTAATATGGCGGGGGGAATTTGGTGGCGGACGGACGTAAATGGCGGGCGGATCGCCACCACCATGCGGGCGGTGGCGATCCGCCCGCATCATAATCGGCCCCTAAGTGTTGAAATAAAGAAATATTGAAAACAGGAGGAAAAAAACAGCCATTTGTGACAATGTTTTAATTTGTAGCATTTTGTCACAATGGCCAATTTACAAAAGTAATATTCCATTACGTTTGCTAGACTGTTTTGGTTGCGGGGAAATATAGTGTTTGTAGGTTCTCCAAGAAACTGAGGTACCCAGAGCCAACAACTGAGCTGCACCGTACAATGGTTTTTCATTGTGTACTGAGTATACACCAATTCATATGGTGACATATGTAGAGTGAAAAACAGGTATCAACGTAACCTATGTATTTTGGAAATGAGCACAAGATATGGAATTTAGAAGCAGTGGTTATTTGTACATCTCTGATTTTGTGGGCACCCGTAGGAGCATATGATTTAGAGGGTATTTTTTCAAAATGTCTTCTTTCTTACACACTGGCCTACATTTGGAGTGCACAAATGCAGCCAAATCCAAATGGTAATAACAAATATCCTACTATTCTATGTCTTCTGATACAAATGGTACCTCACTTGTGTGGGCAGGCCTAGAGCCTGCAACAGGAAATGGCCCAAAACACATGGATACATCACAATTTTCAACTCAAAGCTGACCCGTTTTTTGCAAAGTGGGTGGCTGTAGATTTTGGGCCCTGGCTCAGGTGTCACCAAGGGAAATCTAGCAAACCTGTACATTTTTTAGAACTAGGCACCTAAGGGAATCCAGGATGTGGTGACTTGCATGGCTCTTGCCAGGTTGTTTTACCTAGAATCCCCTGCAAACCTTAAACTTTGACAAAAAATGCATCTTCCTCATATTTCTGTGATGGAAAGTTCTGAAATCTGTGGGGAGCCACCAACTTCCTTCCACCCAGCATTCCCCTAAGTCTTTCAATAAAAATGGTACCTCACTTGTGTTGGTAGGCCTAGTGCCTGCGACTGGAAATGGCCCAAAATGCAACCTGGATACATCACATCTTTCTACTCAAAACTGACCCTTTTTTGCAAAGTAGGTAGCTGTGGATTTTGGGCCGTTGCTCAGCCAGCAGCTAGGGAAACCTAGCAAACCTGCGCATTTTGAAAAGTAGACACCTAGGGGAATACAGGATGGGTGACTTGTGAGGCTCACAGCAGGTTGTTTTTTCCCGAATCCCTTGCAAACTTCAAACTTTGACTAGAAAACACATTTTCCTCACATTTCTGTGATGGAAAGTTCTGGAATCAGCAGAGAGCTACAAACTTACTTCCACCCAGCATTCCCCTAAGTCTTCCGATAAAAATGGTACCTCACTTATGCGGGTAGGCCTAGCGCCCGCGTTAGGAAATGACCCAAAACACAGCATGAATACATCACATTTTTCCACTCAAAACTGACCAGTTTTTGGCAAAGTGGGTATCTGTGGATTTTGGGCCCTAGTTCAGCCGGCACCTAGGTAAACCTAGCAAACCTGTACATTTTTAAAAGCTAGACATGTAGGAGAATCCAAGACGGGGTGACTAGCGTGGCTCTCCCCAGGTTGTTTTATCCAGAATTCCTTGCAAACCTCAAACTTTGAGTAAAAAAACACATTTTCCTCACATTTCTTTGATGGAAAGTTCTAGAATCTGTGGGGAACCACAAACTTCCTTCTACCCATCATTTCCCTAAGTCTTCCAATAAAAATGGTACCTCACTTGTATGGGTAGGTCTATGGCCTGTGACAGAAAACAACCCAAAACACAACATGGATACATTACATTTTTTCTACTCTAAATGGACCCTTTTTTGTTAGTCGGTAGCTGTGGATTTTGGGTCATAGCTCAGCCGGCGCCTATGGAAACCTAGCTAACCTGTACATTTTTGAAAACTAGACACCTAGGAGTATCCACGATGGGTGACTTTCGAGTATCTCACATGTTTTACCCAGAATCCCTTGCAAACCTCAATCTTTGACTAAAAAACACATTGTCCTCACATTTCTGTGATAGAAAGTTCTGGAATCTGCAGGGAGCCACAAACTTCCTTCCACCCAGCATTCTCCTAACTCTTCTGATAAAAATGTGACCTTACTTATGTGGGTAGGGCTAGTGCTCGTGACAGGAAACAACCCAAAATGCAACATGGATACATCACATTTGTCCATTTCAAAACGGACCTTTTTTTTTTTTGCTAACTAGGTAGCAGTGGGCTTTGGGACGTAGCTCAGCCGGCCATTGTGATGGAAACTTCCGGAACCCACAGGAATCCACATAATTCCTACCACCCTGCATTGCCCCACTTGTGTGGCTGGGCCTTGTGCCAGCAACAGGAACGGAACAAAACAAGTGTAATCGGAGCTCTTCTGTGAGGACTCCCTTTGACCTCAGTTTGTTCTGTTCCTGTCGCTGGCACTAGGCCCTACCACACAAGCGGGGCAGCGTTTTTATCGGAACAAGTGGGACAATGCTGGGTTGTAGAAATTTTGTGAATTCCAGAAGTTTCATCACAAAAATGTAAGGAAAAATGCATGATTTCAGGCAAAGTTTGATGTGTGTAGGTCATTGTGGGTAAGAAAACCTCATGGGATGTACACAAGGCACACCACTCTGGAATCCCTTGGTTGTCTACTTTTTATAAATGTTTGTGGTTGGTAGGTTTACATGGGTGGCAGATGAGCATGGCCCCAAATCCCGCAGCTACTTTTATTGCTGATCTCTCCATGTAGCCCTTTAGGGCCTATTGTGTCACGGTCTCTTGGCCCAGCCACACAAGTGAGGTAACATTTTTATCAAGAGACTTGGGGGAATGCTGTGTGGTACAAACTTTATGGCTCCCTGCAGATTTCAGAAGTTTTCCGCACAGAAATGTGAGGAAAATGTTTGTTTTTTTAGTCAACGTTTGAGGTTTGCAGGGCATTGTGGGTAAGAAAATGGTGTGGGATACATGCATAGCACACCACCCTGGACTCCTCCGGATGTCTAGTTTTCAGAACTCTCTGGATCTGGTAGGTTTTTCCAGGTGGCAGCCTACCAAGCCCAAAAATTGCAGCCATTCACCATTGCAAGTGGGATGATACTGGGAGTTAGCTAAACTCTCCAGGCCCATTTGTAAAACAACACCCAGAAGAATCAAATGTCCTTTTACTTGCCCTTGGGATGGGGTGCTTTAGTCCGCAGGAGAGCAGAAAGACTGTTGAGGTTTTAGGGGAGAGGGTGGGGCCTGATGTTAGGATGAGACAGACCCACCCCATTTGTTTGATTAAAAATATATATTGCTGCCATGCAGAGGACTTTCTGCCCCCGGGGGGGCATATTAGGGGTAATTACACCAACTGCTTCCTGGGGGGGAGGGGGGTGGCAGATAGACTGTTGCTCCATTTACTTGGAAAGGAGGGGCACCCCTATATTAAAAAAATATATATATATATTCCCTGGCATCTAGTGGTCTTTCTGCCCTCCCGGGGGGGCAAATCCGTATAATTACCCCAATCTGCCCCCAGGGGGCAGAAAGACTGTTGCCCAATTTAGTTGGGGTGGGGGCATAACCCTGCCCATGGTTAGAAGCTCCACAATTCTATATAAAAAAAGAAAAACTTTCCCTGGAGTCTAGTGGGCTTTCTGCCTCCCCATGGGTCAGATCAGGGGTAATTACCCCCATCTGCCCCACGGGGGGGACAGAAAGACTCTTGCCCCATATATTTGGGGTTGGGGCATGGCTATAATCCCTGGCTTCTAGAGGACTTTCTGCCCGGGGGAGAGGGGGGAGGCAGATTGGGGCTAAATACCCCAATCTGCCTCCCAAGAGGGGCAGAAAGGCTGTTGCCCCATTAAGTTGGGGTGGGAGCATGACCATGCCCATGTGGGTCCCTATATTTATTATTTTCATTCCCTGGCATCTTGTGGGCTTTCACCCCCCCACCTCCCTTATGGGGCTGAAAGACTGTTTCCCAATTTATTTGAGGTGGGCGTATGGCCATGCTCATGCTGGGCAGCCCCCATCCCCATAAACCTATAGTATCAATAATCCCTAGTGTCTAGTGGGTTTTCTGCCCCACTTGAGGGACAGATGGGGTTAATTATCCCCATCTGCCTCCCAGGGGTGGCAGAAAGACTGTTTCTCCTTTTATTTAGGGCGGGGTTATGGCCATGCCCATGCTGGGCAGCCATCACTCTTAAAAAGCTATGAAGTTATTAATCCCTGGTGTCTAGTGGGACATATGCCTCCCCGGTGGGGGTGGGGGGGGGGCAGATCGGTGGTTATTGCCCCATCTGCCCCCCGGAGGGGACAGAAAGACTGTTTCCCCTTTTATTTGGATGTGGGCATGGCCATGACCATGCTGGGCAGCCCCCACCCCTAAATACCTTTAAAATTGCCAATCCCTGGTGTCTAGTGGGCGTTCTGCCTCCCCAGAGGGGCTGATCGGGGGTTATTGCCCACATCTGCCCCCATGGAGGGGGCAGAAAGATTTAAATAAAAAAATAATAAAGGGGGAGAACAAGCCTTTGCCCAAGGGCTCCCCTCTCCCTATCGTCTAGTGTCTAGTGGGTGGATCCCTGCTTCTAGATCACTCTCCAGTGGCAAACCCCAATCAATCAATCAATCAATCAATCACGGCATTTATAGAGCGCGCTACTCACCCGGGAGGGTCTCAAGGCGCTGGGGGAGGGGGTAAGTTACTGCTCGAACAGCCAGGTCTTGAGCTGCTTCCTGAAGGAGAGATGGTCCTGGGTTCGCCGAAGGTGAGTGGGGAGGAGTTCCAGGTCTTGGCTGCCAGGTAGGAGAAGGATCTTCCTCCGGCGGTGGTTCTGCGGATGCGTGGTACGGTGGCGAGGGCGTGGCTGGTTGATCGTAGCTGGCGTGTGGGCGTGTAGAAGGTCACGCGGTCGTTGAGGTACTTTGGGCCCAGGTCGTGGAGGGCCTTGTGTGCGTGGGTGAGGAGTCTGAACGTGATTCTCTTGCTGACGGGGAGCCAGTGCAGGTCTTTCAGGTGTCCGGTGATGTGGCTGTGTCGGGGGATGTCCAGGATGAGTCGTGCGGAGGCGTTCTGGATGCGCTGGAGTCTTTTTGAAGTTTGGCTGTGGTTCCGGCGTAGAGGGTGTTCCCATAGTCCAGTCGGCTGGTGACGAGTGCCTGGGTGACGGTCTTCCTGGTTTCAGTGGGGATCCATCTGAAGATCTTGCGGAGCATGCGCAGGGTGTTGAAGCATGAAGATGAGACGGCGTTGACTTGTCTGGTCATCGACAGGGAGGAGTCCAGGATGAAGCCCAGGTTGCGTGCGTGGTCCGTTGGCTTGGGCGCGGTGCCCAGGGGCCGGGGGCCACCAGGAGTCGTCCCAGGCGGAGGGTGATGAGCCCAGGATGAGGACTTCCGTCTTGTCTGAGTTCAGTTTAAGGCGGCTGTTCCTCATCCAGTCGGCGACGTCTCTCATCCCGTCGTGTAGGTTGGCTCTGGCGGTGGTGGGGTCGTTGGTGAGGGAGAGGATCAGCTGGGTGTCGTCGGCGTAGGAGATGATGTTGAGGTTGTGTTGGCGTGCGATGGCTGCGAGGGGGCTCATGTAGACGTTGAAGAGGGTTGGGCTGAGTGAAGATCCTTGTGGAACGCCGCAGATGACTTCGGTGGCTTCGGATCTGAACGGGGGAGGCGGACTCTCTGGGTTCTTCCGGCGAGGAACGAGATGATACATTCCAGTGCTTTCTCTCGGATTCCGATGTTGCTGAGGCGCTTCACTAGGGTGCGGTGGCAGACGGTGTTGAACGCCGCGGAGAGGTCCAAGAGGATGAGGGCAGCTGTTTCCCCGTTGTCGGTTAGGGTTCTGATGTCGTCGGTGGCTGCGATAAGGGCGGTCTCGGTGCTGTGGTTGGCCCGAAACCCGGACTGCGAGGGGTCGAGGGATCCATTCGTCTCGAGGAAGGCGGCAAGCTGTCTGTTGACGGTCTTCTCGATGACTTTGGCCGGAAACGGAAGGAGCGAGATGGGACGGTAGTTCTTGAGGTCGGTGGGGTCCGCCGTTGGTTTCTTCAGGAGGGCGGTAAGCTCGGCGTGCTTCCAGCTCTCCGGGAAGGTGGCGGTGTGGAAGGAGGAGTTGATGATGTCCCGGAGATGGGGTGCGATGGTGGCGTCGGCTTTGTTGAAGACGTGGTGTGGGCAGGGGTCGGTTGGTGATCCGGAGTGGATGGAGTTCATCGTGCGGGTGGTGTCTTCGGTGCTGATCGGGGTCCAGTTGCAGAGGGTGGTGGTGGCGGGCGTTGGTTCGGCGGTAGGGTGCGTGGTTTGTGCGTCGAAGCTGTTATGTATGTCGGTGATCTTGCGGTGGAAGAACGCGGAGAGTGAGTTGCAGAGGTCTTGCGAGGGGGTGATGTCGTTGTTTCCGGCGCTGGGGTTGGAGAACTCTTTGACGATGCTGAAAAGTTCCTTGCTGTCATGGGCGTTGTTGTCCAGTCGTTCTTTGAGTGCCGACTTCTTGGTGGCACGGATCAGCTGGTGGTGTTTGCGGGTGGCGTGCTTGAGGGCGGTCCTGTTGTCTGTGGTCTGGTCGAGTCGCCAGGTTTTCTCGAGAGTGCGGCAGTTCTTCTTGGATTCCTTGAGTTCATTGGTGAACCAAGGGGTTTTCTTGCTTCCGGGTCTGCTGGGAGGGTTTTTAGTGGTGCGAGGTCGTCGGCGCAGGCGGTCAGCCACTTGGCGAGGTTGCTGGCTGCTTCGTTTGGGTCCGTTGTGTTGGTGGGTGTGTTCTGGCTGAGGGAGGCGGTGAGCTGCTCGGCGGTGATCTTGCTCCAGCTCCGGCGGGGAGCCTGTTGCGGGTGGTGGTGGGTCGCAGTCTTTCTGAAGCTGAAGTGGACGCAGCTGTGGTCGGTCCAGTGGAGTCCGGTGGCGTGGCTGAAGGAGATGTGCTTGCTGGACGAGAAGACGGGGTCAAGCGTGTGGCCGGCGTAGTGGGTGGGCGTGTTCACCAGTTGCTTGAGTCCGAGGTTGGCGAGGTTGTCCAGCAGGGCGGTGGTGTTTCTGTCGTTGTTGTTCTCCAGGTGGAAGTTGAGGTCCCCTAGGAGGATGTAGTCGGCGGAGGGCATGGCGTGCGGGCTGATGAAGTCTGCGATGTCTTCGCTGAATAGTGTGCGTGGTCCCGGGGGTCTGTAGATGAGGGTGCCTCGGAGGGTGGTCTTGGGGTCAGTGTGTATCTGGAAGTGTAGGTGTTCGGCGGCGGTGAAGGTCTCGTCGGAGTTAGTCGAGATGCGGATGGTGTTCTTGTGTACGATGGCGATGCCTCCTCCCGTCTGGTTGACGCGGTCCCTCCGGGTGATCTTGTATCCGTCCGGGATGGCTATGGCGATGTCGGGCGCTGAGGAGGCGTTCATCCAGGTTTTGGTGAGGAAGGCGATGTCCGGTGCTGTTGCGTCGAGCAGGTCCCAGAGTTCCACGGCGTGCCTGTGGACGGAGCGGGTGTTCAGCAGGATGCATTTCAGGTGGTTGCTGCTGGTGCTCGACTTGGCGGAGGTGGTGCACGTCCGGGGGCAGGTGAATCGGCAGGTTTGGCAGGTGAAGGGTCCGTGGGTGCGTCTCGGTGAGGCTCGGTAGCAGGCAGGGTTCCGGCCGGCATTGAGTGCGGTGAGTGTGGCGGCGTCGTAGGTCCGTCGAGTGGTGTTGCATCGGTGGGATCCAGGGGTTCTGGCGCTGGGCGCGGTCCAGTCGCGGACGGGCGCAGACGGGCTTGCCTTAGGCGCCATTTATGGGGAGGTGGGAGGGAGGAGCAGCTGGGAGGCGGGAGGCAGGGGCAGCGAATGGGCAGTCAGGGGCGGGGCCGCAGGGGACGCAGCGGCGGGAATGGCGAGAGGCAGCGGGGGCACAGAAAGGAAATGGGGGGAAAAGCAGACAAAATCACGGGCACAACGACAATGGGGCAGCGAGGGGCACAGAAGGAAAAAGGGGAGAAAGGCAGACAAAATCACGGGCACAACGACAATGGGGCAGCGAGGGGCACAGAAGGAAAAAGGGGAGAAAGGCAGACAAAATCACGGGCACAACGACAATGGGGCAGCGAGGGGCACAGAAGGAAAAAGGGGAGAAAGGCAGACAAAATCACGGGCACAACGACAATGGGGCAGCGAGGGGCACAGAAGGAAAAAGGGGAGAAAAGCAGACAAAATGACGGGCACAACGACAATGGGGCAGCGAGGGGCACAGAAGGAAAAAGGGGAGAAAAGCAGACAAAATGACGGGCACAACGACAATGGGGCAGCGAGGGGCACAGAAGGAAAAAGGGGAGAAAGGCAGACAAAATCACGGGCACAACGACAATGGGGCAGCGAGGGGCACAGAAGGAAAAAGGGGAGAAAAGCAGACAAAATGACGGGCACAACGACAATGGGGCAGCGAGGGGCACAGAAGGAAAAGGGGAGAAAAGCAGACAAAATCACGGGCACAACGACAATGGGGCAGCGAGGGGCACAGAAGGAAAAAGGGGAGAAAGGCAGACAAAATCACGGGCACAACGACAATGGGGCAGCGAGGGGCACAGAAGGAAAAAGGGGAGAAAGGCAGACAAAATCACGGGCACAACGACAATGGGGCAGCGAGGGGCAGAGAAGGAAAAAGGGGAGAAAGGCAGACAAAATCACGGGCACAACGACAATGGGGCAGCGAGGGGCACAGAAGGAAAAAGGGGAGAAAGGCAGACAAAATCACGGGCACAACGACAATGGGGCAGCGAGGGGCACAGAAGGAAAAAGGGGAGAAAGGCAGACAAAATCACGGGCACAACGACAATGGGGCAGCGAGGGGCACAGAAGGAAAAAGGGGAGAAAAGCAGACAAAATGACGGGCACAACGACAATGGGGCAGCGAGGGGCACAGAAGGAAAAAGGGGAGAAAAGCAGACAAAATCACGGGCACAACGACAATGGGGCAGCGAGGGGCACAGAAGGAAAAAGGGGAGAAAGGCAGACAAAATCACGGGCACAACGACAATGGGGCAGCGAGGGCACAGAAGGAAAAAGGGGAGAAAGGCAGACAAAATCACGGGCACAACGACAATGGGGCAGCGAGGGGCACAGAAGGAAAAAGGGGAGAAAGGCAGACAAAATCACGGGCACAACGACAATGGGGCAGCGAGGGGCACAGAAAGGAAAATGGGGAGACAAGCAGACAAAATCACGGGCACAATGACAATGGGGCAGCGAGGGGCACAGAAAGGAAAATGGGGAGACAAGCAGAAAATACGGGCACCGGGGCCACAAGCGGAGGGCGATCTTACCTGCAGAAGCAGCGGGCAGACAACACAGGCGGAGCTGTGTGGTGGGGGAGCGACCTACCTGGCAAGGGATCCAGTGGGCAGATGTACTTTTGGGACGGGGATATTCTCCCCTTTCTAATTATACCTATCCCATTAAAATCAGTGCTCGGGGGGCTGAGATATCCCCTCGAGCACTGATTAGGTGAAATTAAAACAAGCCCATCGGCTCATTTTGCTTTCACTTTTACTGCAATGACATCAGCGCACCCTGCGCGCAGATTGTCATTGTAGTAAATAAAACACAATCAGGCTTCTCGGGAAGCTCTTTAGGGCCTTTAGGTTCCTCCCCAATGTCGGCCAATGGCTGACACACGCACTGGGGAGTAATTGCGGGTGTCGGTCATTGGTCGACGCCCGCACTTACCAGGTTAAATGTCCAGCCCACTTCCCGCTTTTGAGGCCTCTATCTATACCATTCTCTTTGTCAAATGGCAAAAAATGAACAAGTGTCTAAATCTTCGCCCCTTGTTTGTGTTTTAGGACCTATCCAACTTGTTCTCCTGATCCATCTCTTGGAGACCTGGCTCTACGAATTAATTGCACTCCCTACACTTCATGGTTCCTTTAGGCATCAGTTTAAATTACTGCATCATTTCTGATTCCTCCATCCAGACTCTTCATATGAGAATTGCTGAACCAATTCAACTAAGAAGTATTTCGAAATCGGATCAACAATATAATGAATAGTTCCAGCATGTAACACAAGCTATAGTACGCTGCTGTAGTGATTCCTGTGTACACAAACACCACCATTGTCTTGTGTCTGAGCAGCGAGGGCGTGGTAGCACTTACTGACACCCTTTTACCACAAATTCATGTATATATGTATTTTTATTGAAGTTTTATAGAGAGCAGTTACTCCAGAGCATGAAAATGCTTTGAAGAGGCTTTGTTCATTAGAAAGGGTTGGAGTCTGATCAGTGAAGTAGGACCTTGTGTGATGGTCTTCATTTACAACTCTTTTCTTGCCTGTGTAAGAAAGAAGTCTGAAAAGATCTGTTTTCATTAATGTTGGCTCTGATTACTGGCCATCTTTCAGGGTTGACAATGTGGAGATAACCTCAGTCGACTGCCTGCTTGTCCCAAATATTTGGAAGTGCTACCCTGCAGCTGGGGACATTGGTTGATCCAGGCCTGCTTTTCTCCTGTCTGTGTCGGTTTTGTCTCCAGGAGGAATTCATAAAAGTGATGGATGGAATGCTTGCATTAATCTTAGCCACTGGTAATTACTTAGGGCCACATTCCAGTCCATCGTTTTTTTACCTACCATGCCACCTTAGATTAGACCAAGCCCTATGCAAATCCACCTTGGTTTTGCTCCAATAGGAACAGTTCAGGCTGAACTGCCAAACCATGTCCTCTCTGAAACAGAACACAAGCAAGTCAAGACTGGTTTCAGCCTATTTGGGCCTCTTCAGTCAGGTGCAGCTTGGTTCCAATGGCACAGTGCACACCTTGACACACGACTGGGCATACCCATCACACTGAGGGTGCAGCACTAAGGAATACAAAAAAATGATGGATGGAATACTTGAATTAATCCACTGCTAATTAATCCAGGCCGCATCCCTGTCCATCATTTTTTTGCCCATGATGCCACCTCAGATTAGACCTAGCCATATGCAAATCAGCCTTGGTCCTGCTCTGAGTTACACATATTTTTCATTTTAGTCCGAGGTCCTGTGTTTCCAAGGGCTAATATTGAGATGCAAACGCAGGAGAAGCTAAATTGTGGACGAGACAAGAGCAGCATGCCAAGACTAATGTCACAGGGAGTAAATGAATATAGAAGGATTCATGAAAAAACAAGGTACTAATTTTATCCCTTGCAGTTTGTATGCAGGTCATTGATGCCGGTTCATAGCTCATTGGGCCTTATAAAAACTGTAACTTATGAACTGCAAGCAACAAAAGGATCTCGGCGTCAAAATAAGTAACCCAAGCTATTTTACATAACAAAGATCCGGTATCTGCATGTAAATCATGGTGCTTTGCAGCAGGCGCATTAACCCTGTTCTGCTGATATGTCAAACTATGAATAGACAAAACAGAGATCTCTCCATCGTATTTACCACCACAGTTATCCTGCAGGTGGCGAGCCAACAAATTAACAGGGCGAGCCGAAAAGAGACGTGCACGAGCAGAGCCCTGAAAATATTTCCATATAAATCATGGAACAAACCTCAGCTAAAATAATATAAAGTCTCGTCAAATTTCTAAAAACTGTATTTCTTTAACATGTGGAATCTCTTACAGCAATACATTACTTTATACCACTGTACTGAGAGGGACCTGGTGACAGTGCTTTTAGAGAACTAAGAAGCACGTCAGTTGTACTGTGCACCCTGTATATGGCCCAGCTTCTTATAGAAAGAGCAACGTCATAGACTATTAAATTAAACGCAGTACTTTTTTTGTACATATGCTATTCTGTACTCACGTATTTGAAGGTGCTTTCATACACGATAATGATGAAAAAGAAGAATCGAGGAAATAATATATGTGCCTAAGGTCACAAAATTTGGTTTAGTTGGGAACCCGGGATTAATTTAATTCCAGTTTTCCAGTTTCACTGCATACGAAGGAGCCACTAAATGGGTATTTATTTGTCTTTCATTTTTACCTCAAATGTCAATGCTTTGCTTTTAATTTACTGTGCATGACTGTATAGCGAGGTAGGAAGGCAGGAGCCACATGAAAGCTCAGCTAGTTTTGGGCTAAGGGTTCCAGGAGGACCTCGAGCTGAGCCAGAGTCAGGTATCTGGCTCAAGCTTCCAATGGCTTGCCCACCTCTAAGTTATTCCAGACGTTAAAATGTTAGAGTCCCTGATAATTGGCACACACAGATCTCTGCAGTACAGTCCTTTAACTTCATGAGATATTTTTAAAATGTAGTTAGTTTCTGATCATTTAAGTAAGCCAGGCTCGGCCAGCAAACATTTTAAGTGTTGATTGGCTTGTGCCTTGACTGAACTTAGGTGGCTCACTGTTGGCTGCACTGTTGGCGACACTCCTTAAAACGCGGTGACTTGTGGTGGGTTGAAATGGGCGCCACTTCTTGGTGGCTAGCGGACAGCGGTGGATGGTTGACTTTTGTGTGAGCAAGGGGCAGGGTACCAAACAGTGTGGCATGCTTTGACCCAGGGCCGGACTGGCCGTAGCGGGCACCAGGCGTTTTCCCGGTAGGCCGAAATGGTGGGCGCTGATTTTGGACCGGCGGGGGCAATATCGGCCCCCTGTACCAAAGGCAGGAATATGTCTCTATACTATGCATGTGATACATCGCATGCCATTACAACGCGGTTGTTACAACGACCGCGTTGTTACATCGCGAACCATTACATCGCAAGTTGTTACAACGACTTGCTGTAGGGGGCGCGCTGGACTTAGTAATAGTATAATTTACTATTTCTACTCCAGTTTGTGCAACAGCAGGGAAGGTGTTGGATTGTAAATCCAACACCTTCCGCTCCCTACAGCAAGTCGTTGTAACGACTTGCGATGTAATGGTTAGCGATGTAACAACGCGGTCGTTATAACGACCGCGTTGTAATGGCTTGCGATGTATCGCATGCGATCTAAATGCTGTTTCCCAAAGGCAGCAGCAGTGTTTCCCAGAAGAAACCTCTTTCCCCACCCCCGCGGTTGGTCTGACTTAATTGCCAGGGCTGGTTTGCATTCCCAGTCCGGCCCTGCTTTGACCAGGAGTACAGTTACCACCTTACTGCACTCGTCTGCTAGAGGCAAACCCAGGCTGAGCCGAGTCTGGGAGCAGGACTGCAAAATCGCCTTTTCTGACTGCTGGAGTGGTGGAGACTGGCTGGTGAGCAGATGGTTTCTTGAATTTCTTACATTGTTGGTATCAACAGTAGGGTCCAGAGAGACAGTGAATGAGAGTGTACGGCAGTGAAGTTGACAACAGCCCAGTCAGTCAGAAGGTCGGCAGGTCGAGATGGTCGAAGAGCCTCCGCGTGAGAGAGTTTTTTGAAAAGGGCGAGAGAACCTGTCTGCTGTCTCTCAAGAGGTCTGAGCACAGAGGGAGAGCAGTGATGGCCTCTCAATAACACAGCAGGAGCCTGGTGGGTGAAATTTATCATGCCTCCAATACGAATGCAAATAAGCATTGGCAAAACCAATAGATCTTGCATATGATAGATATTGGCTTTGGTAATGTTTTCTAGCCATACTGTGCAGCAGCATGGATGCTTTGCAGTGTGGCTAAAACTAATGTAAGAAATGCTATGACGCAGCCAGGGCTAATGCACTTTTTAAAAGTGTTTTAGCACCGGATGCATCATAGTCTTTTTTAAAATTATTATTTTACCCTTGCTGCACAGCAGTCACACTGCTATACAGAATGGCTACAAATCATTGCCAAAGTTGGCAATGCTTATGCTATACAGCATGAACAAAAGGCAATGGGAGAGGCAATAGTCCCAAAGGTGAAACCTATTGGCTTTGCCAATGCGTGTTAGTTTTTGGCACAACACCCCTGTGATTCTATGAAAATCAGTTAATTTGCCCTTGTGTGGAAAAGAAAAAAATATGACATTTGGCAAAAAATCCTATCACATAAAGAAAGCAATTGTGCCCATGTCTCAGTGAAAATACATTTGGAAGCAGATAGCATCTTTTGTTACAATAAAACATCCATATTGTGTGTGGCACATAAAACATAGCTATAGAAAAATGGAAAGTGGTTCAACAAGGACAACAGGAAAGAATAAAAAATAAAAGTAGTACCTCAAACACAGTGCGATCAGCGCAATCAGCGGAAGGTCAGCAATCAAGCTGAAGCAATCAGTACTTGCTCAATGCTCCAGACGAAAATAGAGAAAGTGAAGCCGGCTTGCTATGATCTATTAGAAGTCAGCAAATAAGAGTGGCAATGAAGAAAACAAATGTTAAGCAATGGGTGGGTTGTAAGCCCCTTGTATACAATATCTCACACAAGCGAGACCTAAAAACAAATGGTTTTAAGGTGCGCATATTGAGGCGGTGCACACTTTATTGCCACTTGGGGTTTTTTGCATTTGTTTTTTAAGCTTGAAATGCATGAAAGATGACAGAATGGCAGGAGGAGGCATCAGTCACTGTTTGCTCCAGTACACTAACAGGCCCTAGCATCAGCCAAATCCTAAAAGGTGCGTGCCCTAGGAATCTTTCCCACGCAGCTAGAAGGCCTACTTGTCTCATAATCTCCTCTCCCAAAGGTATGCTGGATGTCGCTTTTGGGCTGCTGCAAGCGGGGGATTTATTTATTACCAGTCCCCAGTATTCAGCCCCTAAGCGGCCAACAACTGTCGAAACATACCCCAAGGGCTGGAAAGTGAATGGTGGCCTGTTAGACCGGTCCTCGGTATCAAAAGTATCCCCCACCTGTCCAGTCTCCCCGCAAAATGCCTGGTGGGAGAGAAGTGTGCCTTGTCCATCAGACGGGGGTAGTGGCGAATCCCTCTTCATCATAAATATGAAAAATGTGGGGTGGCTAATGGCAGATGTAAAGTAGGAAAGACGTTTTATTTGTGAACAAAACTGTTTCTTTAAAATGATTTTCATGCTGAAGAACTTCCCCTTTGCATAAATATTTTTTCGACCAAGTTTTGTGATTCTTGTACTTTCACAAAAGTGAAATTAAGAGGTACAAACTTTCGATGTATTCCATTATAATTACTTTTGGCATCACAACAGTAGAGAAAAGTGTACTATTTAATATGGCTTTGAGAATAAATAGTATATTACACTCTATAACCAATCAGGGAATTGTAAGCGCGCTACTCACCCGTGAGGGTCTCAAGGCGCTGAGGGGGGTGGGGGGGTCCGCAGATCTGTTTAGCCGAAGAGCAAGGTCTTGAGGGTCTTCCTGAAGGTGATAAGGAACTACGTTACTTTAGCCCCCTCGTGTTGCCTGTACATTGGCATGTTGAGATTTGATGCAAAACAGTTCAATGAACAAATGTATAACACGATAAATTGTGTGTCATTGTCTCACACTGATAGCGTTGGCAACATGGTTACTTTGCCTTTGTTACTAGGGGCGAACAGGTCCAAACTCTACCCTAAATACTGAAGAGCATTCATTACTAAGGATTAATTCGATGACAACTTTGGGCTATTGTTTGTATTCATTATTGTCATGCAACCTATTCAATATGCACTCAAGGCAGATATTGAAGCACACTTCAATAGGACCATTGCAAGGTCATCTTCTAAACAATAGCAGATTGCAAAGCTTTCTTGACTCACACTATTCCATGTCCTTGGTGGGAAGTTAAGGTAGCGCATGGTGCAAACATCTTTTACAGCTGTATTATGGAAGAAGGTTTCTGAAGTTAGAGATGTGTGAAAAGAATGTTTGCCATATTTGTTGTGTAGCATTTTGTTTTGTGGGCACATTGAGTTCCGTTTTTGCATGCTGTTGTATTTTTGTGCTGCATTATTGCAGTGTGATGTGTTGTACTGTGGTTGTGGATTTTACGTGTTGTTTTGTTGCATGGTGTCCTGGTATATTTTCTTAGTGTTATTTTGATTTGTGTATGTTACTGTGTTCTATTCTGGTGTTTCCTTTAGCTATATCAACAAATACTGCTGCTTTTCCATCTAAAAACGACATGTACCAGTAAAGATCCTGTGACGAGCAACTACTTACCACTTTGATAAAATAGCGCTGCTCCAGCTCTTCAACTACTTAAGACACCTGTAAGCCCAGATATGTGATAAAGATTGTATCTTAAATTAGTACTTGCAGTGCTCACTTTATGGGATACGGATCTGTGAGTCGCAATTTCTGTCTGCTCTATACAAGGAATAGGACACTCTATGGTTATCTCCTTGTTTCTAGATGAATGACATCTCTTTCCAGGTGAAGAGCCGTCCTATATTATATGGAGCTCAAACAGCGGCAGCTAGTACCATATAAGGAATTTCCTTCCCAAGCAAGAGATCCGTTGAGTTGTATGTCAAAAGCCACATAGGCACACGTTACTGCAGCAAAGGGCTCCCACTTGCTTTAAGTCTCTCGCTGATGCTCAAGTAAAAGGTTTCTCGCGCTGCTGCTAAAGCAAGAGAGGGAGCTCTAATTTGCCGGTAGTCTCAGGAAATATTTTCAGTTTCATCTTTAAGTGGGGGTTGAGCTCGCTATCAATTTAGCTGACATTGGTAAGTCGGCCATTTTAATGATCCGGCACACAATTTCAGGTCCCCTGCGCGGGATGGCCTCAGTTCTTTTTACAGTGAAACAGTTCAAGTGGGTAAAGGCCGCCCACCGGTGGCGGAGAAATACCAGTCAATGTACCTTTGAGAGCAGGTATCGTATCACAGTCACAGTTAAAAGAGATAGTACTGTATCTATTAATCTTAAACGTATTCAGTGTATCGAAACTCAGGAATGAATATCATTGAATGTCTGTATTTCTCCAGGTAGTAATATGTTACTAATGAAACGGACAGTAGTCACATTAGTTGACAATTTGTAAGAATTCTGTTTCCTTCGCCTGTTGTTACTGGGTCTGTGTAGGGAATTGAGGATAATTCATTGAATGAACAGGAAGGTATCGAAGTAACCCATTTTCATAAAGAGAAGACCCAAGAAAAGAGCAGAATTTTCAGAGTCTGCTGCAGTGGGCCCAACATGCTTGGTTCTGTGAGAACTATGAGGAAAATTTAGGACCTGAGAAGGAAGCTGAGGAGTGCCCTGACATCCAAGGGACGTGGACAACAATCCTTAGAGATGCAGCAACTGAAGATGCTCAGATAGCTACTGACCAAGTGCACGCAGCTGGATTGCAGTTTCAGACAAATACCGAAGCAGTGGTGAGAGCACATAAGAGCATGGCTTCTTAAGAGCAAAACCCTAGGACCCCAAAACAATGAGCAAGAGAGTACCATTGGTGAACTGGAATAAACATGTGTGTAGGATCCTCTTCCCCACTATCATTCTAGCTGATACTTCCCTGACTTAATTTTATTTGAAGGTAACCTAAGGGTGACTTCCTGGAGCTGGAGCAGGAAGATGGTCATTGGAAAATAAAAACTGTTCCCACTCAAATATTCTGCCTCCTGTGCTTCTTATACTTCCACAGCAGGCTATAAGCCAGGTCTTACCACTCTAAGCTACATTTTGGAACTTCCATACCTGGAGCAGAGGTCTATTTTGAGGGCAAACGTGAAGGTGAATTGTTCGGCTGTGTTCTGGACTTCTACAGAGCATATGACTCCATATAACTCATTTCTCTTTTGCACAGGCTTTCAGATCCGGGGGTCCTGTCTGCTTTATTGATTTTAATAAAGTGTCTTCATATGTCAGTTGGAGCATAGGTTTAGTTGAACTTTGTGGTCCAAATAACTGTTGGGAACAACCTGTAACTAATGTTATTGCTGACACCCCTGTCGGTAATGCTTTATTTGTGTGATCTCCTAAAGTGCCATCTGAGGCACACTTAATCCCATTCGGAAGGCATATCATTGTTTTCCTGAATATTGATGTATTTGTGGCCCTTGATACGACTTGACTTGGTCTTCATGTTCAGACTTTAATTTAATTATGTATTTAATTTTGCAACTCCATATGAGGGGAGAATTGTCATGCAGGAGGTTGAGGCTGTCCATTAAGTGTAGTGAACAACCCGGTGGCTACTGTATACCATGGTTCTCATTAACAACATTTTATATCCGTTCCTGTAAATTATGTGTTTAATTAAAATCTGTTCCCTCAAACACTAAAATGGCGAGCATCTTATTTCCTGTTTTGGAGATTGTCTCAAAATCTCAAGTGCTACCCTTTGACAGAAAGCATTGTTCATTTTCCCTAGAAGTGTGGAGCTGAAACCCTGTCGGTGGTCCATAATTCTAAATATCTAGGAGTCCAGGTTACAAGGACTCTTTCTTGGTGTAAACATAAAAGCACAACCGCTTCTAAGACAGTGTCTACTATGAATGCCTTGGCTAAGTATGACAGAGTTTATGGTGGCCTCTTGGTTGCTCCCTTACTCTTGGCATTCAAGGGAAGTGTGTCACCCCAAGCATTGTAAGGAAACTCGGCTCTCATCTTTTGTTCCATTTTAAAGCTGTAGAAAATAGGTGCTCGAATTCTGTGCTGTCTTGTCCTCGGTGATGTGTGAGAGAGGCACTGTGATTGGAGTTTGGCTTGGATATAATGCCATCTCAGATTGGGGGGAAAATAGGATTCAATCGCGGGCCTCTGTTTGGAATTTGGTTTTATGTCACATTATCAACTGCAAAAATCTCGACAGACAGACATACTGGGACCAAAATACCAACTCATGATATGAAAATACGCGTGGATTTTTAACTGCACTGTCATGATATTTCGCGAGTACATGTTACGGTCCTCATGTATGTGTTGGTCGATAGTTTGAAGGGGTAATCTGGCTCAAATCTGGTAGCTTTGTTACATCCCACCTATGATGAAGGATGAATTGGAGGGCGCTGAAACACCCGACATTGGATCAATGCCATCCACTCAACAAAACCGAGCTCTAGAGGGACTCATTACATACCCTTTAGGCAGGACCTTATAATATCGAAGCAACAATGGTTCCGAGAGTTGGCATAGTGTTAACTTGTCCATAGCATATAGTGACTGCCTGCTGTCTGCTCCCATCCCTAGTATCAGGCTGTTGCTGTTGTTTACGAGACTGGGTCAAGTTCCAAGACACTTTCTGACTGGCATACCTCTCAACCTTTCGTAGCAGCTTTGTAGGTGAGGCTCTCAATTTTCACAGTAGACTCCTTTTTATTTTTTATAGTGTGACGTTATTTTACCTGTCTGCCGTATATTTTAATCTGTAGATTTTAGAAAACCCGGGATAAACATTTTTCAAACGCATGCCTTATATTATACAGTATTGTTTGTTTTATAACTGGGATCTACCGTAATTAATTATCAAAAGAACATTATGCAAATCAATATTGTATGTTCATGAATTGAGACACTACTGTTGCTTATGGGCCAGGTGATGGAGATAGGGGGCGGGAAGAAGGAAAGCGGAGAATGTAGGTGGGTAAGAGTAAAGAGAGAGATGCTCCACAGATTTAGAAAAGGGCAAAGTGCAGAATAGAGAATGGAGGGAGAGAGCAGGGAAGGGGAAAGTTTAGACTGGGTAGGTTGCGTATGGGGAAGTTTACTCACAAATAGGTGGATTTGAGACAAATAAAACAGAGAAATAGAGGGTATAGAATGGAAGGTACTTGAAAGTATTTTTCCATGGAGCCCATGAGTCAAAATTAATTCAGCGAGTTTGACCCGAAAATGATAAACACAATTTTCAGCAGGTCAGGTTCCGCACCATCAGTGTTGGGATAGAAAGGTCCTTTGCATGGTAAGAGACGTGTACCTCTGCCCTGACTGCCCAACTGTACTGTTGTCTGGATCCCTAATGCTGATTTTTTGTCTTAGGCAAACACGGATTATGCATGTGTGCCATGACATCGGCCTGTCTCATGGAATGGACCAGGAGGGGTGCCCAAAGTGCTACCTTTAGTGGTGGAAGGCTACCATCTTCAACAAGAGTTGAGCAGCATGAGCGCAGTGGTGGCAGCATACCATGTAGTGATTGGTAGAAACAAACAGGCTCTTTTTACCGTGTCACTGGAGTGAGGCCTACAGACTCGCTCAGCTTTTTAAAGTTTCGCTGCTGTGTGATTAACTCACCCTTGGCCTACATCAAGTAGATGTAGAGTGTTGCGTAAAGCAGGAGTAGTTGCTCTGCGCTGGATGTATGTGTACCTGGGGAGGTACAGTACAAAGGTAGAGCAGTACTGTGCAGTCTATGTGTGGTAAGTGCATGTACTAGGTGTATGTATGCCGGCAAGGAATACATTGCATGAGAGATGTAGTGCTGTGCAGTGTGTGCACAATAAAAGCATGTGCTGGGTGTATTTGTGCTTGTGGGAAGTACAATGCATGAAGGGCAAAGTGTTGTTCAGTGCACACATGGTGAGTGTTTGTCTGCTGGCTGTGTGTGTTTGCAAATAGCGCACCCTGGTACAATACAGAAAAGATACAGTACTGAGCAGTGCACGCAGACTGAATGTGTGTGCTGAATGGATGTGTGTCTGTAGTGGCACAATGCACGGAGATACTGGAGAGTCTGTGTGCTGTGAAAGTACACTGAATGCAAGTGTGCCTGCAATAATACATTACACGGATGACCCTGGATTCTATTTTGGGAAGCCAAGGCCTCACTGGTTAAGTCATGAAGAGTAGAGGAATCCCCCCAGACAGATTTGTGTACTGCCTCATTCCTGTGAGCTGGGTGGAATATGCTCTGGGGGAAGTGAGAAAGAGACTCCCCCTTTACACTTCGAATTCAGTGATCGATCACAAGGAAGGGTCCTGGACATGGCCGGACTGGCCGTAGCGGGCACCGGGCGTTTCCCCGGTGGGCCGCTAGGGTGGGGGCTGGTTTTTGGCCCCTGGGGGGCCGTTTTTGTTACCGGGGGTCGGCAATATCGGCCCCCTGTAACAAAATCGGCCGAAACCGGCCCTCGCAAACTGCTCGGCTGCACTCCCCTTCACCCCAGGGGGGGGCGGCTGAGCAGTTCCCCACGGCCGGTTTCTGTTCCCAGTCCGGCCCTGGTCCTGGACACATCTCAGGAAAGCGATGGGGCTGGTAAGGGAATCATAAAGAGTGGGGCTAGTAGCCCAGATTTAACCTTTTGATGCACATATTACTGTGGCTGACATCCAGGTGTTAACTGTGATCACTCCCATGAACTGTGTTGTGGGCCTGTCAACTTCAGAGTTTTTCCTGCTGCGACAGACAGCCTTTCAAGAGGGAAGAAGAGAAGGAAAAATGTACCCTTCAGAAGAAGCTGAACTCCAACATAATGGTTCAAAGACTCAGACCATAAATCACATTTAGTGTCTTGAAAAGGACTAGAAGAAAGTGAAGTTGACACCCCAAACTTTGTCATCTGCCAAGCAGCCAGATAGGTTGTGTGAGGGGGGAAGCTCTGCAAGATTTCTACCTGTGATCAGGACTGGGGCCAAGGCCTGCTAGTCTCCCTGCTGAGTGAGAGGACATCACCCAGGGAAATCAAGACCACCTGCTATGGAGCCTGGAGCACAAGTGTCTTCCTGCTTGCCAATACCAGTGTGCCCTGTGAGGAAGAGGAGTGTTGGATGGAGTGAGGTCTAGTGGGGAGCCCTTCTGTGAGGACTCCCTGTGCAAGGATTCGGCTGTGCACTGATTGTGTTGTGGCCCAAAGTGCAGAATTGTTTTTGGCAAACCCCGTATAACAGGAGAAGGCCATCATGGACTGAGGCATGCATCGAGCGCAGTGCAGGAGCTCCAAGCCCATACTTCCTCGTTACTGTGCCCCCGTATGCCAGAGGGGGGCACCATTGAAGTATTTGTGTGACCAGCATGTCAGGACTTAGAGGAGACTCTGTGTGCCAGGAGGGGCAGCTGTGGTGTGGGTTATTCCATCGCAGGAGTCAATGTTGTATCTTGAGGTACCATGGCAACCGCGTATGCCAGGAGGGGCTGCCGGTACTAAATTGCTAAAGATTTCAGGCCATTGCCCAGGTCTATAGTGAGGCTGTGACCAGTGGGATCTGCCCTGACTGACCCCCCCAGGAATGTGAAGGAAGCAGAGGAAGCCTTCGTACCCTCGCTGGGCTCTGGTCGGGAGCTGAAAAATTGAATTGAACCCTCCCCTCCCGTCGGGGAAGATTGACTTACCATGTCTTCACAAGCTGGAAGCTTCTCTGATCAATAGAGAGAGGAGAGGGACCCTGCGACTGCTGGGTGCTGCTGCATGTATCACAAGCATCCTGAGTTTGTGGAGCAGGATCAGAACTCGCTAGTACCCGTGCTTAGGTCACCCGCTGCAACACCGAATGCTACCATGCTACAAGAGCGGGTAAGACTTGAACTGGGGCTGTGAGAATCTGGGGGACTTGCTACAGAAGGTGCTGCTGCACCAGAGACACTTCTGACTAATTCCTAAAAGTCAAAGGGAAACACTTGAGTACGCCTACTAATAAGCATTCCCTGGATTTGCTTGACAAACACTAGAGCCCCGACCTCAGGGGGATTGTGTTATTGCTTACTAATGTTGTTGTACCTTTGAATGTGTAGAGTTCGAAATAAATGACTTCTTTTCCTTATAAAAGCAAGTATTAACTGGACATTGATCTATTGACAGTACTGTGTGCACTTTAAGTTATGAGTAGTGTTAACTCACCTGTATGTACACTCTTCTTCCCCTCCAGAAGGAGCCTTTGACTGCTCATCCACATCTGCCACTGAGTGTCAAGGGTAGAAGGGGGACTTAGCCCAGGTGCTCAGGATCCATAGTAGGCCGGGTCCCAGGCTTAGCTGCCTAGGTTTCAGAAAGCTATGTGTGACATTTTCACAATTTCAGTGTTATTATGAG
This sequence comes from Calotriton arnoldi, assembly GCA_963921515.1. Lineage (NCBI taxonomy): Eukaryota > Metazoa > Chordata > Amphibia > Caudata > Salamandridae > Calotriton > Calotriton arnoldi. Next base: position 462,749 of record CAWUFW010002687.1, on the reverse strand, counting down.
TGACTTTTCACTGACTATGAGTGACACTTTGTCGCGAGCAAAATGAAGCAATGAAGACGAGGAAAACATATAAATATTAAAAATTGCAACCATTTGCGCAATGAGAAACTCACATGTATGGTTTGTACCACAGAGGACCTGAACCAAAGGCTGTGCATGAAATATCTGGTAACATTAGGGAGTGGAATGCTATGATATGTTATGTTACGGGATGTCTTATATCGAGTACTGTGAAACAAGTGAACTCTA